>JAVJGJ010000060.1:11815188-11848393 GCA_035590215.1 Microhierax caerulescens
ATGCTATGCTATGCTATGCTATGCTATGCTATGCTATGCTATCCTATCCTATCCTATCCTATCCTATCCTATCCTATCCTATCCTATCCTATCCTATTCCATATCATCTAAGCCTGTTTCCTCTGGCTAGTGCAGGAATAGCTGGAGCTCTGGCTCCCACTTCATTCTGGTGAGCAGGAATGAGTGAAGCCACGTGGTGAAGATGAAGGCTTCTCTGGCACTGACCTAAACAGATACCCACGGCTTTGACCATGGGAGAGGGACCACCCTTCCACCTTTCAGCACTGAATGCCTCTTCCACCCCTCGGTGGAGGAGTCCTGAAGGACTCTGTTGATCTTGAATGTGTTTTACAGCCTTCACCTTGCTCAGCACCTAGGCTGTGAAAACATACAGGATGAGACGGTGAGAGTCTGAATGTCAGACTCAGCAGGGCACCTTGTTGCTAACTAGCATAGAGGGTCTCTAGGTTCACTCACGTGTCCTTTGTAGACTAGAAAAGCTATTTTCAAAGCCTGGCCTCATGTGTCTTTGTTGGTGTTGAGCAATACACCACTTCGAGGCTCAGTTGCTTGCATCCCTCCCACACATCTGTTAAAGGACCAGCAGCAACTGTTGAAGAGTGCATGAGACATCAGCCACTTCTGGAAAATGTTAACATTTTCCTGCCTGATATGCTCAACTAGCCTGGAATTATTTAAAAAAAAAAAGAAAAAAGACTTTTCCACAAGATTTCTGGGAGGGGTCCGAAAAGAGGAACTTGTTGTCAGCCACAACTCATGACTAATGTAATATAAAAAGCGTCTGTTTGGCAGGAATTTAGGTAAGTGTTTCAGGCATGAGAGTATTATTTTATGTGCAAGGTTATATTTAGAAATTTTAGACTGCAGAGTCGCAAGAAAATAGTTGCATCAAGGAAATCTGGTGAAATCATAAACCATGAGAATGCAAAGTCTGAATCATCTGAGCCCACAGGAGCCTGGGATTTATTCCACCAGAGCTCACAGCAGCTCATCCATTTGTTGGTGGCTGGGGTATTTCCTTAGCTTTAAAGGAGTTTATGCTTCCGTGTTGATATATTTACTAAGGCAATAAGTGCAGATTGTGAGAACGACTGAAGCTGTAAAATGGTTTCTAGACCCTTAGAAATCAGACTTCAAACTGTCTTGTTTCAAACTGTACCTCCTCCTTCTGGCATGGGTGCATCTGGAAGCTCCAAAGATATGAATCCTCAGGAATCTGACTACTGTTCAGATGTGGCTTTCCACACGATGATTCACACCCTCCTCATTTTGGGCATCCTGGTGTTCAAAAGATGATGTGTCCCTTCCTCCTAAGGATCAGTCTAGAATACAAAATGCACTAGGATGTGATGGCAAAGCATTAGCCTGTGACACCCTCACCCTCCTGCCCCCACAAGATCCTCTTGTGTGAGCTAAAAGACCCTCAGAGAGCTGTGGAGGTGTTGATAGCCCACAGATAATGCACCGTTTGCATGTGTGAGGTTGGAGGTGGGAGGGTTGCAGATAGTGGCTCTTGCATTCCCATATGGCAGGACTGTAGAGACACAAGCTGGATGTTTTTAAAAGAGGGGAGAGTTTTCAGCTCAGCTGGGACAGGAACACGCAACAAACCCTCTGACCCTTATCTCCCTCTGTCAGCTCCAGTCCCCTTCTCTCCACACAGGTGCCCAGTGCTTCCCCTCTGCCTCCTGGGGCAGGCAGCCCAGGACTCCTCGTTCCAGTTCAGAAGATCCCACCACGTCTCCCTTCAGCCAGGTTGGCATCCCCATCCCGGCTCAGCCGTCCCCAGCAAAAACACTCAGCTTTATGACTCGTGAGTAGGCTGCAGTGACATCTTTGGATACATGTAAAATCTGACTATGTCTGCAAAGGAGGCCGCAAGGAAAGCTGAGAGAGAATTCCTTCCAAACTCCTGAGCTGTATCTCAGAAATGGTCTGATCTAATGATTTCATGTGTAGCCTTTAAGACTCCTCCACATGTTGCAGTTGGCTAAGCAGAAGTCTCTCTGTGTTTTTAAATTAAATAGATATTTTATTGAGTCTTCACTCTGGTTGCACAGTGTGATGGGTCAGAGATGATCCTGGCGGTCACTGATCTTGCCTTTTCTATCAATAAAGGCATGTGTTTACCCCAGGGCAAGTAGGACATGTGAATGGTGCTAAGGGTTGGCTCAGGTAAATTTGCCTTGCAGTAAAATCGTAACACCTCCTCTTCACTTCTGCATCTGAGCTGAAGAGCATAATGGGTTTCAGTTACTTTTATTTGGGCAGTGAAGACAAGACCCTTGTCACAGCATCTCAAGGGACAGTTAAACACAAACCGTCCGTGGTTCCCAACCTCCCTCCAACTGAAGGGCACATATGATACCTAAGAAGAGTCTCTTTCTTCACAAGTCAATACGTTGCCATAGTGTCCTCAGTGAGCAGGAAGGAGGGATGGGGCAAAAGAGGGTTTCGGAGAAAGAGATGAGAGCGGTGGTGACATTTATTTCAAGACCTTCATGATGAAAGGTTCCTCATGCTGTGAGGACTCATTCATGCCATTTCAGAGCTGGCATTCAACCAGGGCTTAATCCAGTGCAGAATGAAATCGGGCATTATGAAGAGATGGATGGTTGTAATTGAAATAATAACATAAATATAATCGAAATATAAATATATGTATGCGCACACACACACACACTGTATAAAACCTCCGAGGAAACAACAATAACCTTTTAGCTCTGCAAGGCAACTAACCTATTCCTGTAACCGCCTCTGATCTGTATGTTTGCACCTGGGGTTCTTTAAGGAAACGCAGAGTTGTAATTAACTGGGGGTGTGGAGAAGTCAGATGAGTGGGATATTCACACTGCAAGACCAGAGCATGAATTTGCACCAGGTCACAAGCATAAAGAGAGCAGGCAGGCCAGCTTCGTCCCAAGAGATTGTTTTACGTGCTCTCCATCATCAAATAGCCACACATTGAAACTCACAAATTTCCTCCAGTGACCGTAAAGCTTCTCAGAAAGCTTTGCTTCTGAGTTAGTCATTCAAAAAGTTAGTCTGTGACATTAATAAAGACCCTTGGATTTCGTTAGACTTCTGCACGGCTTTAACAGCCGTGAAGCTGGTACCGAGCTGCCATGAGACGTTACAGTACCTACATTGTTGGTGGGAACCTCAGGGAAAGACTTTTCTGGACATGCCCTAGCGTCCACTTTCAGGTGATAACTTCTTGGCTAATAAACACATTTAAAACACAAAATATGAATTTCCCTTATTGCTTATGATGGAGTGGCTGCCAAGCATCGGCAATTAGGATTATGTCTGGAGAGGGAAGGGGCTTAGCCAGTGCCTTTGGATGTTCAGCGCGGGAGTCCTGGCTCACGGCTGAGACCGTTTTCACATCTGGCTGGAAGGGCTGGCTGGTTGTGATGCTTAGGTGAAGCATTAAACTGGGTCTAGGTCTGGCTAGATGAAGCACAGCTCACCCCAAGTTCCCATGGCCCAGATCTTGGGCAAGCAGTTCATTCTTTTTTCCTGATGACAATACTGTTCCTGGCCCGGTTTTAAGTTGGAGCTGAAAGCTGTCTGCAGAGCCTCCACATCCAAACCAGTAGTGTCAAAGGTATTCGGGAGGCTCCAGGAACAAAACTGAGGAGTCTATAAATCTAAATCTCCAATCAGTCTAACACAGCCCACAAACAGGCTCTTGTCTGTTCCTCTCTCGGCTGCTGCAGCCCACAAAGTGGCTTTTGAAAGGAGATGATGATTGTACCGTTTGCTGAAGAATGCTCTGAAATGATCGAGACATCCATAGCTACCTGGAGCTAACATCATGGCACGGCTAACAGGGCAAACGTAGAGAAATTGACAGTGAGTGATGGAGCTGAGAATAATATGGAGGCTTCATTTTGTCAATGTGGATGTTGCTGATGGGTGGAGGTGTCTGGTGTGTGTTCTTGTCAGTGACAACTCTGAAAAATGCCAAAAAATTGTCATCAGTGATTAAGCTCCCTCACACAGGGAGGCTTTGGGAATAGCAGTCAATGGCTTTATAATTAGCAAAAATTACTGAGAAAAGAGTCATTTGGATGCTTCTTTTTTCTCATCAAAGACTGTCTGTCTCTAAGTCCCCTTCTGAGCTGGTCTCTCTCCCAGCCCAGCCTTCTTGGGATGACAAGGGACAACAGACGGCCTCAGATCACACGACACAGGATGGATTCACACTTGCCAATGTGTGAATCACTTAATGACTAAAGAAGCTCCACTGGAGTCTGCTCCTCTGGAGGCCAGTCAGCATTTGCATCGCACCTGATCCTGGCTGTGTGGTCAGTCCCGGGCATGGTGTTCCCCGCTGGGGCTCATCCCTGCCAGCTAAAGCAGTTGATCATTCAATAGACCTGCGGCTGGCTAACAGACCCGTAAGCCTGGGCTCTAGAAACTCTCTGTGATCCTCCCAGCCTGCAGCCCAAAGATCTACATGTAAAAACTAGGACCACACCAGGACCTTCCGCTCTGAGCTGGTCCTCCTGGACCAAGCACATCTTTTTGCGCCCGGTACCATTAAATCCTCTTTTCTAGCTGGATCATGTGTGCGGCCAGAAGAACAGGAGCCTGTCAATGTTTAGAAGTGGGTTGCTGGTGTTTTAGGCACAAATTATACTCAGGAAATACCGCTAGTGTGGCTTGCATGCTCAGCTACTCACCATATGCGTATGAAGGCCTGGCCAGCACGTCCTCGCTGATACGCAGAGTGTGCAGAAGCCTGAACCTTTCCTTCTGGCGCTGATGAGCCCCACAGAACCATGATGGATTCACATCCCTGCTGGATGAGGCTCCAAGAGGGTGCATAACGCCCCTTCCACAGGCAGATTGCATACATTAGTGCAGCAGTTTCTCAGGAAAACCCATTCTTAGAGAGAGCTGGCTTCTATTTAGCAAACGCCACATGAAACAAACTGTCATAAGACTGCTGTCTCCTATAGCAGGATATCTTTTCTTTCTTGAAGGAGTCTTCTTGGATGTACAGATTTTATCTGCCCAACCACCCCAATTTCACCATCTTTCTATCTGCAGCTGTATTTTTCTTTCCAGAGGGCTGGACATGCCTGCTAGCGAGCCTTCTTCCACTGCTATAAACCCAGGGACTGTCACCAAAACACAGTGTGATGAGGGTTGGAGTTACTGGGTGCAAGGGAGATGGTGGCACTGCACTCAGTGGTCATATGCTGACCCTGGATGACAGTGGCATCCAGCAGTGGGATGCTCAAGTCACTTGTCAGTGTATAAAGCATGTGCTCAAACACCCATGAGTTGTGCTTGGTTACTTGGATGTGACTGTTGGCTGCAGGGGGAGCGGCAACTGATGGTGCAGTAAAGCGGACCCTTGGGAGACGGACACGGTGTCCCCATTGCCATCTGCCATGTGGAAGTGGCAGGGATTGCTTCTGCTGCGTTCAGCAGCTGGTCCTGTAAAACATACCATGGAAAACGGCAAACATCTTGACAGCAGGGGCCCCTTAGCAGAGAGCGCTGCCTGCTCGCTGCTCCAGGGTGACACTCAGGAGAGGTCCCCGGGGGCATTGGTGGAGCCTGGGGCTCCCACTGGAGCCAGCCCTCAGCTTCCCTGAGTCCTGCAGCCTCCGGCGAGCCCTGAGCAGCGTCCTGCCAACAGACTGGAGCTCCTTAAGGCTCAAAGACTGGCGGTGTTGTTCCAGGCATAAGGCAGCACTGTTTTACGCCGCCGGTCCCCCGGGCTTTCTCTCGCAAGCTCCATGATTACGTCATGTCTCCAGTGAGGTCAGTGCTCAGCTCTCAGGATGGAGTTTCAGTTACTGCCGGGCTTGCAGGCATGCTCCCGCCTGTGCAGGATGCGGCCAAGCCATCAGCAGGAGGGTGCAATGGGGCTGTCCCTCCTCAGTAGTCCTTTCTTCAGGAACCGGCTTCCCCTCCCACACCCGTGCAAGTCCCGTGGCGGGAAGAAAGGGGTGCTTGTTTCTTGCCTACCGTTAATAGAAAGGGCTGGAAGTGTAACCAAAAATGACAACTTGAGTGAAATGCAATGCCTCCAGAGGGGCCCAGAAGGCAGCAAAGTGGTGCCTTCCAGCCATGCTAGAGACCCCTTTCTTCCCCTCACCAAAGAAGCAGTCAGCTTGGGAAATCTTGTTTTCGCAAACGTATATTTTTCCTTCTAAAAACAATAAATGGTGTTATTGATGGACAAAGCTGAGGTCCAGTGTGGCCACACACTGGGGTTTGGCTGGCTTCCTCTGCTGTCGCTATACTCTACGTTTCCCAGGGAGATTTTGGATGCTTCCTTCTGCTGCAAGGGCCACACAGGCAGACAGAACAACCCATTGGAGGATCCTCTGCATCCCATGCAGTCTCATCGAGGACCTGGGAGGTGCAGAGGGACCCAGGAGAATGAGGCACTGGCCCCTGACTGTAATCTGTGTCTCCAGCTCCTTCTGTCACTGCTGCCCAGCAAGAACAGAGCCTGCCTGAAGCCTTAAGGTCCAGTCCAAGCTGACCAACCCATTTCTCAATACTAAGTTTCAATTCACAAACCTATAAATTCAGGTGCACACAGAAATGACCATCCTCAGATGGAGAAACAGCTCTGAGCAATGGCTGCTCTTTCAGTCCCACCTACTGCACGGGCTGGGCTCATTTGAAGCCATCCTTATCTCTCAGGTACAAGTGATTCAAGAGCTCTGTTGAGCACAGATGCTCAGGCACAGGTCCAATGTCATCTGGACAAGGTCTAAGCAAGGAAGGAAACATGGCTTAGTGTCTGGCTTGGACAATGTTTAGTTCTCAAGAGCTGTCCTCACAATTTTCCCCCAGCACTGCCTCTAACCAGTAGTTGCCAAAGAAAAAAAAAAAAAAAAAAGGTCAGACCCTAGACAGATGTTAGAAAAGAAAAATTAGAGCAAATAAATAGTATCTGGCTTCCTATCAGGAATCCAAACTACGAACAAAACCCAACAGCCGGTCACCATTAAAGCAAACATAGGAGAAACAAGCGGAAACTGGCCAAGCCCTTGATCTCTCCCACACGTCTGCAACACCAAGTTGCTTCACTGATTTACATCCCCTCCTGACTCGCTCAGCTCCCATGCATCACATCCCCCTTCACGTGTTGACTTCCATGTGTGCACAGGCACACTCACACATGCTCACGCTCACACGCACCCATTCCTCCCATCCCCTCCAGCCCGCTCTGCTCATTTTGGTCAGTGCCCTGGCTGCCATGGCATGGCTGCTGCTGATTCACATGTCGTCACCGCCGGCTGCCCTCCCACAGTGCCCCCATCCCTTGGATCTGCTGCTCCGCACGTCGCTGGCACGTAGCAGGGCCAGGAGCATTTACTGCCACGAAGTAGGGTACTGGGGCAAATGCCCACTGCATACCAATGAGTGGAAAGCAGCCCATGAGCAGACGCAGAGCAAAGGTTCCCTATTCTCTTTTCTTGGCTGGTGGCACATGTGGGGCAGCGGGGATGTGGGAGAGGAGGGAAGGAGTGGCGTGAGCCAGAGACAGCAGTAGGAGCTCTGTCGCACTTTGGGATGAATGCTAAGCAGACCCCACCGGGCGGGAGTGCCCAGATGAATGGGATCCTTTCACATCAGCCTGACAGAGGAGGGATTTCATAGTTCTCTGAGCAGCACAGAGCTGCCTTAATCCAGCAGATACAATGCCCTGCTCATACGGCTCAGGAAACAAAATAAATATGTTCTTGCAAAGACATCACAATGAAGCTTTTAAGAACTCAACACAAGAAGGCTCTACCTGGTTCTCAGGTCTCCTTGCATGTGTGGGAGCTAAGAGCCAGGCTTTTTATTTTCTCACTCTCTTTGCTTTTCTCAACACTTTCCTCCACCACTGAACCTGGCCCTGGGGTGGAGGAGAAGAACATTGCCATATAGGCTCTCCTCTAAAAATAAACAGAAACAGTCACCCCCAGGTTCATTCTAAAGAAAACGATCACAGAGACACCTGGTGAAAAAAGTAGAAATACAACTGACTTTGCAGATCAAGCAAAAATAACCAAAAAAGACTAGAAGACCTGAGGGGACCATGCCTGGACAGGACAGAGAAGATGTCTGCTCCCCATATCTAACATTTCTGACATCTCTACCAAACAGCCATGACAGCAGCAGCAGCATGTAGTAGTTGTGACTGCAGAAGAACCATGGAGGGAAGCCCACCGTTGAGGAACAGGGGCTGCTCCTTCCACCTGTCCACTAAGCCCACATGCAGGCAGGGATGCAGCGGAACAGCCCAACAGGGAGCAGTGTAGCAATGCCCAAGCCAGCCAATGTCAAAAAACAGCCGTGGAGCTTGAGATGAGCCGTTTGTACTGCAGCTTAGTCCTTCAGCAGGTGTGCTAGCCTGCAGGGCTACACGCTGCCACAGCTTGGCAGAGTCTGGTACCCACCAAGCTCTGAACAGCTTCGAGACACTTTCTCCACTTGCATCCAGCCCTGGGTGGAAAGGAGTCTTTAGCATTAGTGGCTAATGCATCTGCCCTGCTCTGGCATCACACCTGGCTCTTCGTATTCTATTCTCCTTTTGTTCTGTGATGCTGCTGCAGCAAAGAGCATTAGCTCTGCTGTACAGCTGTGATGCTATAGGGGATCCGTGGCATACTTGCTGTGCTGTGTGGGGTGGTCATGGTGCTGCTGCCAGGGCTGTCTGAGTCCACTGCTCCCTCCCAAAACTGCTTTTTCCCACGTAGCATGCAGCCCTGAGAACAGGCTGGGAGACTCCAGCCCACTTAAGGCATATATGATTCATTTCTTATTTCCTTGATGGTTTAGGTTCCCAGCTGAAGGGAAACCCTGTTGTGCTGGGAGGGGATATATTAATATCTCTGCTAGGAGGTGACAAAGGCTCTTTCAAACACTGCAGCTGGAATCTCCCCTGGGTATGGCTCCCAGGAGATGGGCTCATAATACCCAGAGGTTACGACAGAATTATACCATGTATATGGGAGGAGTGACTGCCTTGTTTGGCCGTCTGTGCTGTCCCTGTGGTCAAGGGCCACGTACGCAGTGCTACTTGGGCAGCCTTTGGCACCTATCTGGAACAAATGTCGGAGTGCAGGACTCTCTGCTCCCACACATCAGCTTGGGAAGCTGCCTGCATCTTCTGCACCTGGCAGGTACCGAACAGCAGTATAAAACCGTCAAACCCATTCCTGAGATGAAGAGCTTGTGTCAAGCTGATCAAAGCATGAAGACATGAGAAACACACAGAGGCAAAGATTTTAGGACCAGAACTGGTGGCTTTTCCACCAGACCCCACTGCATCACCCAGGCCATAAGATGTCAACTGGCAAATCCTGCAGTGGCAGAGATTGTTCCTCCTATCAATGAGAAGAGATGAACCTTTTGGAGAAAAAGCTCTGCTTTCCAAAATGCCAGCATCCTGCTGTCCCACCGCAAGACTTCTGGCCACATGTTGCTTTCCCGAAGTCTCAAGCTCTGTCAAAACCCCAGTGCCAGTGCCCACCGCTGAAACGGAAACGTGCTCTTCCAAAAATTAACCTAACCGTGGCCCTTGCTGTCAGATGTGTGTTAGCTCCCATGCTCTGCAGCCTGTCTGGATGTGGAGTAAAATGCCCATTTTTTCTGCCAGCTTCCCCTGCCCCTCTGTGTGTGAGTGCTGCCGTTCCCGTGCCAGAGCTGCTGAGACGAGGCGGTGGGTTGGCTGGGATAACGGCAGCTCCGTGATTCCCCCGGCTGATGATCTACCAGAAGTGCCAAACTGTGTCAAGCGACGTGTGAGTCACCACTCACAGCTTCTGCTCAGCAATTCTGGCAAAATTTAGGTCTTTTTATTATTCTTTCTAGCAGCCTTACCAAGCTGGCATTTTTAGCGTCCCAAACCAAAGTTGAATAGAGCTGCCAAGGGCTGTCATCCCAAATTTCTGCTTCTAATTTCCTTGCAGTGGAGATGCTGAGATGGCTGAGAATATTTCTTTTTACCACCTGGCCGCCAAAAAGCTGGGTCTGCATTTTGGGTGATGTCACATTTCCTGAGCTTTGGAGAATGGTCGTCTCTCCTTTCTCTTTTGGCGCAAAACAAGCTCGATCGTTCAAAAAAAGAAACCCCTCATGAGCTGCCAAGGAAATACCAATGAGAGAGACAGGAACAAAAGCACAACTGTAAAATCAGAGGAGACAAAAGGATTCAATAAATTTGATTTTTTTTTTTTCCCACCCAGACTGTAGCATCCATGTCAACTGATGACAAGAATTATTTGGTGACGTTGGAAGAAGTCAGAACAAATCTGCTCTTCCTTAACAGCCCTGTCTCTAAGCCACCCATCCCAGTGGGTTTGTGGTTAATCTGGCTAAGGTCTATGCCCTCTTTGACACAAGCTGCAGCTTCCATACAGCCCTCCCTAGCAGGATTCATCTTAGACATGTCAAGGAGATGACTAATAACCAAATGTGCTCTCAAGCTTGGTGACTGAATTCATTTGTGTGGCCAAAACCCCCATTAATAGTCTGTACACACAGTATATATAGTTACTTTTTAAATATAGAGGCATTGTCCAGAGGTATTTCTATTGCCCTGTTTACTCCCAAACCACTTGGGCTCAGACATCTCGACGTCCTGAACCTAAATGTGGATAAAGTGTGAGGCAGTGCTCCAAAGGGTGAGACAGAAGGGAAATTGCTGTGCCAAGCAGCATTAATGGAAAAAACATTTGAAGTTGCCACAGTTCAGCATTTCTTTTTTTTTTAACCTGGGTAACCCAGGTTAAGTGCTATGGCTGGGTGACATTAGAGGTGGGGATTATGTGCACAGGGTCACACCAGAGGTGGGGGTTAGGTGCTCATGGAGAAGGACAGGATGTCAGTCACAAGGGGAATGCCAGATTTGGTCACTGAAGTATCTCACTATTGAAAAAAAGTGGAGGTTGATTTGCTGGAAATTCCCATAGGGGCAGCTATCTCCTTTTTGAGTTGTTATTTGTCAGGGCACAGCCTTCTCTTCAGTTTGCTAGTGGAATGACCCCAGCTTCCAGAACATTTGCTACTCCAAAGCACCTATGAATGAGCCTCTCTTCGGCGATTCTTAGGGAAAGAAGCATCCGATGGCTATTTCCAGTTTACTCCTTACACTCTGTCACTCAGGAGCTGAATTGCACCAAGTTTTGATTTTGGTTTGCATTTGGGTTTGTTCCTGAGGGTCTTGTGGATTTTTTTCCGTTCTGAATGAAGAACAGAAAATTAGTTAAAAAGAGCAATGGAAAAAAATAGCATCTGTATGGCAAGGCCATGTGAGCAGATGACCAGTAAGGCTTAAAGAATAGAGGGGGTTGCAAATATTTTCACCCAGAAACAACATTCCACCACCTGTAAATAGCAGTAATTCAAACAGCGGGCTTGAGCTCAGAAATAAATGCATGAATCACTGTTTTTATTCTTTAGTCACATTAGTTACTAAGTACTTGGGAACTCCAGATCTTCCACTCTTCTAGCTGGACTGGGACAAGCAAAAGTGTAGGGCCAAATTCTGACTCAGAGCAGTGAATAAAAGTGTATATGTGACAGAAGAGCTTTTGAGAGCCATTCTCCTTTCAGTCTGCCTTGTTCTGCTAGAGCTCTTCTGTGCCTCTCGCTGAGGACTCGACACCTTTAGAAATGTGCTTTGGTTTGATCAAAAACAAAACAAAAGTTTCTAGCTAAAGGAAAGCCTGGGGGTCTGTGGCTCTGGGGTGATTCTGCTGGCTGGTATGAAAAAGGATGTAGTGGGGATCAGATCCCAGCCGCAGGCGGCCGTGGGACTAGACTCCTCTGCTGTTCCCGTCACTACCTGCAGATCCTGGGAGCTGTGCTGTGCAGGAGTCAGGGACCATCATTTTGGCTGACTGCAAAGGCAGCTAGTGAGATTAGTATAGGTCCCGGTGCACCAAGAAAGCTTCTGGAGCATCTCCTGACATGCCAGGGGTGGCAGCCACTACACAAGCTTTTTTTCCCACATTTAGCCCCCGTAGAGAAGCCCTGTTGGTGGTTTTGGCAACACTGAAAGCACATCAAAAATGAAAGGGTTCTTGGGAGAGGAAATGGGGAAAAATGAAAGGGAAGAGCCTGAGACTGCATCTCTGCCACCTAAGGGACAAAGAGAAACAGGCATTGCTAATTCATGGATGAGTTTCGACATTATGTAACATGTTTTAAAAAGTCTCATTTGAACAACAGCTGCCCTGATGTGCTGGGCCGTGTTTGAGCTCTTTCAGGTCTCAGCTGGCTTGCTCGCACCTCAGCCCTGCCGAGCCCTCCCGGCTGCTCCCGCAGAAGCAGGGCATTCATGCTCCCGGAGTGTTAATGATTTCACCCTCCATAAACCCGGCCACTCAACCACACGATCAGCGGGACACACACCGAGATGAAATGCTCTCTTTGAAGGCCAGGAGGAGGTGACAGGACTGAAGTTTCTTCCTGGGACAGTTTCACCTCCATCCCAGGGAAGTTCCCCATGGGAAAGATTGTCTGATTCTCATCACCCGTGGAGGCATCTAGCTCTCTTAGCCTCACTGGTATTGGTATATTTTAACACAGTCAGCCAGCCCTGGGCTCATGCAGGCTGTTAATGCCTGCCCTAGAGTATTTCTCAAAGCCAGTCCTCCTCTTGGCTCCTGCTTTCACAAAGGGGAATAGGCAGAAGACCTCGTGGCAGAGCTCTCCACACCAAGCACACACGGTTAATTTGTTCCCCAAGCACTCTGTTGACAAATTTTACAGGAGGCTGGGAAAGTAATGAAAATAGTCTGCACTGCACGTTTATTTGAAAAATGCTATAAAACCCCCTGAAAAATTTTCACACTGAGGTGATCTGACCAGCCAACATGGAATACTTAAGTGGGTAACAGCCCCAGACCTGCCTGCATAACCCAGCTGGGCATGATGCTTTGTTGCCGTTGCGTGCTCTAGCCATGCCTGGGGGTTGGTGAGAGTCTGCTGCTGGATCTGGGCTGATCCCGCTCGCATCCAGCTGTGGGATCCACCATGCCACTGCCAGGACTGCCAGTGCACCAGGGTGCTCTGTGACCCACCCTCCCGGAGCCAGGAGCATGGGACACACGGAAGGAACCTGAACCAGGGATGCTCCTGTATTGGGAGGTTCTCAGGTGGTGACACAGGGTAGCACAGCATCTTCCCAAGGCAAAGGCAAGGGGGGAGGAGGCAGCAAGGAAACCCAGGATTTCGCTTCTGTTTTCAAGGGGAAAAAATGATGCAACCATTCAGATGCAGTGAATTAAACATGATTCTGTCTCATAACTAATGCATCATGGGGAGCCACCTCTTCAGATGAAACTTCACCGGTTCCTCTCCCTGCAGTTTGGAGATTTGCAGCTGAAAGGAACTACAGATCCCAGTATGCAATGGTCCCTCTACTTCCGAAAAGCCTGAGGGAAATGTGGGTACTACTGGGTTAAAGCATTTTCACTAGTAAGACTCCACACCAGTACAGATGTTTCTATAGCTTTTATCCTCACCCCATCCACTTGGCTGCAGGGGTGAGTATTTCCCCCTGTGACACACTAATGTTTTTTGCATAGCTGTTAATGGCAGTAAGATCCAAACCCGCCAGCTCTGTTGGGTGAAGCGGCTTTACATGCTCTCACACAGTGGTAACATCCTCTGAGAAAAGCCAGAGGAAAACAACTGAGCCTCCCGCTGCCTGCTGGCCCTGTCCTGCTGTCCTGAGTGGGGAAATTCCTGCTAACCAGCCCAAGTGATCACATGAGAGGGCGAGGGGGCAGAAGAAAATGCAAGTGAATGGTTTTACTTCAGGTACTGCTCTTAAAGCTTGTTTTGATGAGCCGTCATCTGATTTTCTCACTGTGCGAGTTCAGCCATCCATCTCAGGAGGAGGTGGGGTGGTCCTCTGCCAGCAAGTCCATCATGGATGCTCTGGGTCAGTGAGGGTAAGACTGAGAACTGGAGGAAGGCAAGAACCTTCTCAAAATAGGGGATGGAGGAGCACAATAAGTCTTCATCTTCTGGAAGGTCCATGGTCCACAGCAGATAGAAAAGCAGGAGAGGAGCAACATAGTCTCCATGAAACTACATGGTGCTTTTGGAAGGACGAAGGGATTTCTTTCATGGGGTAGCTGAGGTCAGAGTTTGGACCAGTGTGTGACTGAGACATTGTGCTTCAGGATGACCCAGAAGTGCTTATCCCAGTGACCAGAGCTCCTTCTCCCTCTTCTGCAGCAAGAAATGCCAGTGCTCTGCCTTCCCATTTCAGAACCTCTGGCCTCCAGTGAGGTATGAGGCAGCTTCAGAAGGATGAGTGAAATCCCTTAGCTGCTGGCATCACGAACAGGATATGTCACTAAAGTGTGGGAAGATAGAAAGAGAACACAAACTGCAAACTTCCTGAGCAAAGAGGGAACTCCATCCTGTGCCTGACACAGCCCCTCCAGCTGATTTTGCAGAAACCACCCGGTCCCCACCATGAGACTGACCACATGCCAGCCTTCTTGCCTGCCTCTCCTGTCCCCTCCTTCCTGCCTGCCTAGCCTCTCCGGGAGAGGGAAAGCAAACAGCTCCTGTTTATTCCCTTTCCTCCATCTGCTGCTGCATAATATGAGCCCACTCTGCTGTTTTTCCCCTTCTTTTCCCCCTTTCGCCTTCACAAAGGAGCCAGTCTCCATTGAGCTGAGGGACAGCCCCCCGCACTGCCCCACACTGAGACATGGTGCTTGGTCTAAATGAGAAAATTTAGAAACAAACAAAATCTTTCATTTGCCTTCACCAGTTTCAGATATTTGTCACAGGAAGACAAGTCCAAAACATCGACTTCACGTGAAAAATGTTTCTTCTATAATTAACCTCCTAAGCTTTTTTTTTTAAATTATACCTGCCATCCCCAATAAATGAAGAAAGGACCTTTCCACAGGGGGAAAGTTAAAAAAAAAACCAAACTAATTCTTGTGGATACACCTGCTGTGCTCTTTTCCCATTCCCTTCCCACCCTACTCTGCTGTGTGGGACAACTGCACGGTTGCCTGCGGAGCAGCCCTCACCAGATACTGAGAAGCTCTGCGGGATTTGGGGGCTGGGAGGCAGGGGAACATCACAGCTCACTTTCGCAGCTTCTCCGCCACACAACACCACTGTTGCGAGGGAGCTACAGTGGAGCACAGGACACTTGCAGTGTTTGCCCTGCTCCTGCACACTTCCCTGTAATTTTTTTGTGGAGCACTTAGCTTGACGGTGAAAATCCTGTATCAATACATAAGGCAGAAGCTTTTCTAATTGAGCTCTCTGCTCTTAGTTTTTCTGGGGAGAAATGGCTAGAGAATAGCCAGAGGTGCACTGGGGGTTGAAGGTCCACCCTTTTTCCTTTCTGTCTGCCCGACTCATATTCTCTGCATGTGACATCAGATTAAACTGTCCCCCTGGCAAGACTAGAGCTGGTCCCCCACAAGGACTCTCTGCAGAGCCACACTCAGCATGACAGTATTTCTGTGACAGTGTGTCAGCTCCCTAGCTGGATGCTTTTGCTGCCCTGCACGAGTCCCACATCATATATTTCATTAATACTCCCTGGAAACTTCACCCATGGGAAGTCAGGAGTGTGTTTGTCACATCTAGGCACAGCAAGACCCACCCCAGCACCTGGGAGCACTGGGAACTGCGGGCAGCATTTCTGAGTTATACCCCTGCACTGCACAGGCAGCTCCCAAAGCTCAGCAAATAGCCAAAACCTCCCTAAACCTCCCTAAACCTCACTTTTCGGTAATGGGTGGAGATGGGAGGAGCTCTCCCACCCCCGCTGCGAGTTATCCAAGGTGAGTCTCCACTATATGGGTCTGCTTCCAAATAAAAACCATCATTGCTTACACATAGTATTTATATGTTCCTCCGCCCTGGTTTTGGCTCCTTCCCACTTTTCTTCACAAACTGCAGGCTGAAAAGGGCCATTCAGGGAGGCTGGCCGATGTGAACGTGGCTCCAGCCCCTCTGCCAGTTCCCTGCTCCAGAGTGAGCACAACAGATTTTCAGCAGGAGAAATATCTTTCTTGGCCTCTGTTAACACTTTCACTTCTTACACTTAAGACTAGGTTCCCCCAAGCTTTTTTTTTTTTTTTCTTCTTTCTTCTTTTGATGCTAATTGTTGCGATAGAGACCATAGCAGCAACCGGGCAGCAGAGCTGCAGCCCATGTAAACTCCAGCTGAACTCTATGTATCCACATAAGCCTGGGGAAGCGGCGCCTTCTTCCCATGACCCCACATCTGAGAAAACTCTAAACCAACATAGACAGCCCTTGGTTTCTGCTCCTGAAACACATTTGCACCTGGTTTGCTATCAACAAGTGCAAAATGGAAAATAAGCACAAAAGTGGGTTCCCCTATAGTGGATCAAACAGGTCTTTATTTCCTTTAGTGATTAGATGGGAAAACGTATATTCACCGGCAGTTTTGAATGGCAGGAGCTGTGGGCATCAGCAAAACACTCCTGCTAGCAGGACGTGGAACAATTTAAAGCTCTTACCATGTGACAAACCGCATGCAGGTTAAAGGGGGGAATATGCCAACAGTAAAACTGTCTTTCCTTTTTCTCTTTTTCCTAAATCATGAAATCGAAATGCAAGCAGCTGTTCGCTGTGCTGTAGATTTCCAAAGTTGCAGGGTGTTGCCGGGAGTACCTGACAGCCCCACAACAAGAGTCAGGGCTGGAAGGAAGAGGCAGCTTCCTCTCAAAGCTTGCAGAAAGCTCAGTACTAATCATCCCTACTGCCATCCCGGATTTTATTGTTATGCCTATCAAATCTCAACCAAAAATAACATCCTTTCTGCTTAAACTCATACTGTCTTTCTGATTAGATATATTTCTTCTGTCTATATAAATAGGACAAGCTGAGCCAGAAGTACTGTAAGAGAGGAGACAGCCACAAGTAAAGAAATAGTATCTTCAGGTTTTATTAAGAGCAATAACGTTGGAAGCTAAAAGCAAACAAAGAAATGTATTTTACCCTCTTTTGAAGACACAATCTTTATTTTTAAGGATAAGGATTTCCATCCATCTGTTAAAGAAATTCCCCAGGGAAGCCAGCGTGTTTCCTTTTGAGGAGAGACTTGAATCCCATGCTGATCTTTTATTCAACAATTTCATTTCTTCCGAAGTGATACTGGAGTCTACATTATTTCACCTGATGGAAATTTGTGCAGGAGGGTGCATCTTTCTTATTACAGCTCAAAAAAGACACTACCTTCTTCCTAGAATAGGCCCAAGACAGCACCAGCTGCAACTTCTTCCAGTCATGGATGCAGAACAACCTCAGATTTGGACATACAATTTCTTTGGTGTTGTTTTTTTCTCTTGTTGGAAGCTGAATTCCTTGCTTTCTATAATATATTAAATGTATTCTAGCAATCAGATCTGCAGCTGAGACAACCAGTGTGGCTCCACTTAGTCATTGGAGTTTGGCTGATTTGCATTTCACAACCATTTCACACCTCACTTCCAGTCACTTACAAGCATATATGAACACACTTGCAGTGTCTCCGTAATTGCTGTGAAGCTGATTTTTAAAGGAAATTTGAAATCTCTCCACTGTATATTAAGTCTCTGAAGACATCCTTAGCTCCAACAGAACAGCTGGATTGGTAAACATGGATCAGATATCCTCTGGTCATCAGTGCAAGGACAGACTGGGCAAGCTGAACCTGGTGGTAGAAGCACAGGGAAAACTCTGGAGCATGTAGAATGACCTTGATCCTTTTTTCCAAATCGCCAAGCCAAGCAATGCCAAACCCCACAGCTGCTGGGTTTTGCAGAACACTGTCATTGGGATCAAAACTAGGATTCCCCAACTCAAGAGATGGAAAATACTGCCAAATTGTAATGGCTTTTGCACTTAGCCGTGTCAAAAGAGAGGACCAATTATCTAAAGAAAAGCTGTTTTCCCCTCTCAGCACTTATGTTGGCTGTGCAGTAGACAACTAGTCCCCCCAGAGGCACCAAGGTCCGTTTGCTGTGAGTTAGGGTCATGTTTGCTGTACACAAACACTTCTTTAGCCATTGGGAGCTTGCAAAAATATTTGTGAGTCCAATGACAGTATACCTGGTAGCACAAAGATCTACCTGTGAAGGAAATGTCTAAGGAGAAGAGCATTATTATTGTCCTGTTTTTAAAAAGATGCCTTATACAATCAGGGGGCCGGACTCTGGTAGCCAATCACCAAATGTAGATGGCAAGTAAACAAAGGACGAAGTACACAAACGACTTGTGGTTCTGGCTGGGATGACTCAAAAGCTCCTTACAAACACCTAAGAGAACATGCTGGTGACCTGCTCCCATGTCAGTGACATGGAGTAACAGCAAGCTGGGAGGAGGCCCTGCAGTAAACCAAACTGTGGTGAGGCCACGGTGCTCTTTGCTCCCACATTATCACCCAGAGCTAAGTCATCTCTTGAAGGTTGCTCATAAAGCCCACCCCAGCCCAGCTTCACTCTTCAAAACATCTCTGGAGCAAAGAGCCCTGCTGCCCACCATGCTGTAACCAGACCTTGTCCTGGCGAGCTTAGCAGAACAGCCCCCCACCCCCACCCCCCGGAGCAAAACCAGACCATGTTTCTCTCCCTGGCATCCATCACAACACTCTGAGAGCTGCCCAGTTTAGGGACCTTACAAGGCTTTCTTCTCCCCTGCATTTGCTACATGTGTTTGCTTTGGCTGCCTCGTCCCAACCTCCTTTTCATTTCTGATTTTTTTATTCAATCACTTTACACACAGCAATTGGCTCTGGTCAGAGCACACACAGGTCCTCACTTGTTCCCCAGCTGGAGCCATAGACCATGCAGTGTTCAAAGTCACAAAGGGGAGGAAAATGCAGACAGAGAAGAAGAGACTTACAGACCCAGGTAGCGGCAGGATATGGCGAGTGGAGGGGACTAGTTCACAGTGGTCCTGGCTCAAGGGGTTCGTGGAGCTGGGCTGAGCTTTGCTTTTCTCAAATGGCTTTCTGTTGTCCACGTGAAGGAACATCATGTTTTTTGAAAAAACTGCCAGTCAGAATACAAAATGCCATGTTGTTCATGGTGGGGTTTTTCATCCGTGACTGGTTTTGACTGTTTTTTTCCTGTTATTACCACTTGCGGTGTGTGTGTAAGCTGGTGTCGGCATGCTCTGGTGAAATAAGGCATCGATGGTTTGGTTTGTTTGCTTTGCTCCAGGAGGTGCAGCTCCCTTGTGGCAGCGTGGTCCTGGCTCTCTCGCCTGCCTCATCATGTAAATGCAGAGGTTGTGATGGCGTCTGTGCTAAAAGCCATTACAAAACTGGGCATAAGGGATGTGCTCAAGCCACTACAGAGGACTGGGGAGAAAGTGGGCACAGGGTCCAGCTCTTTGGCTCAGGCCCAGCCTGTGTCCTCACACAAGGACAAGAAACTGCTTCATTGCCATGCAAGTCAATGAGGGAACCTCAAAGGGTAAAGCCTTGAAGTGGTGGCCATCCATACACCATGCTCTGCACCACACACCACAGCTGGGCTGGGCAAAGCCTCATAGCTCAATGACAACTAACAAGTGCACTGAAGTTAGCTAAAGGGTTAGGTGATACCCTCCCTCTCTCCTCCCCAGGGCACTTACTGCTTTGTAAAACATCTACTACATGATGCTGCCAACTTTGCCAGGCAGGATTTTATACTGGTCTTCATAAACATTGTTACACCTGCCTATAACGTCACCAACATCCTTAGGACTTGGCTAAAAATCTTCAGGTCTCATGGCTAAAGTGGTTTCTCAGGATCTCTTTTCAGTTCTGTTTTGACAGGTAATTTATAATCCACCTCTATTATTTATACAGCACTGAAGAGTCCCATTATGAAATAAAATACGGCCAACCAAAGACACACATTGCTTCCAGATGCTGACCAAACACAGACCAAAAACTATCTTAGATCATTCAGGAAAGGCTCAGAAATGAGACGTAGAGCTGGTCCTTGCTCTTAGGGAACTTCTCCACCTTCTCTTTTGCTCACTGTCTTTCTAAATCTTGTGTCACAAGCATCAAGAAAGCAGATGTATTTTGTGAGGGAGAAAACCACAGTCACCTGTGGCTGTGGTAGCCTGGCACCAGAGGAGTTAAACCCTGGCAGCACCTCTGAAGGGCTGGAATCCACAAAGGTGTGCAAAAGACAGCCAGCCCCTCCAAAGTGCTGAGTTTGCCCAGGGGCTGCTAAATTCCTGCCTCTCCCCAAGCAGTTGACATCTCCATCCCCACCAGCTTGCTGGCTGCCTTCCCTCCCCTGCCTAGCTGGGAGAGGGAAATGAAAATAAAGATGACTATGAGGCTGGAGAAAAAGCTGCTGCTCCTGCTGCAAAGGTGGTTGCTGGCAAAGGAGGATTTGCCACGTCATGGGACATTTCTTGGCTTCAGCCCTACAAACAGCTTTCACCAAGGCAGCCAGCAGCCTGAGAGGAGGAGGAGGATGGAAAAGTACCAGTGAGTGCTTGCTCCCAGCCCTCCTCCCAGAGGGAGATTTACAGATACCCCACAGCTCCTATGCTGCGGTATTTAACACGGGCCTGTGGGGAGCATGATGCTTTTGGAGGGCAGGGGCCTCGGGGGGTTGCAGACACTGCGGTGGGAGCACGGAGAGTGCAGGGGAGACAAGACCAAGTGGCCTGGTCCTTTCAAAGGTGACATTGGAAAAGGGTCTCCGGTCTCCAGCTGGCCCTATTCCCACAGCTGATCTGGTACCCAAGGAGGACAACAGAGGTGTTGCTTGGACAGTCCCAGGATTTCCAAGCCTGTCCCTATGCAAAGGAGTTAAATCTATAGGCAACTTACCAAACTCCAAGCCCAGGAGCCAAAGATGCCCCAAAGAAGACAGACTAGCTGATCTGAGAGCTGTCTGAATATTTTGCAGTTAAGACTTAAAAACGGGAGGTGAGCAATTTATAATGAAGCAGTGTCACCAGCTGGCATGTGAAAAGCATTTCCTCTCTGTCAACGAGCAGGAGAAAAAACGGAGGAAATTATGTGAAAACAAATTTCATTTGCTTTTATTCATAAAACATTTCCCCAGCTCAGCAGCTGAGCAGCTTCAGGATGGTTTTTGGGATCAGGGATCAGAGCATGTCCCCTGAGCCTGCAGCAGCAACTGCCTCAAGCTCTGTTTGCAGTGTGGCATGGATCAACACTTGAGTTAAGCCTCATCCCGGTGTCAAAAAGCATGCCAAGACAGCACATGTGTATGAATATTGGCAGTGGAGGCATGCCTGTATTTTCTTAAGCTGATGATAAAAAGATAAGAACACTCAGATCCCATGTTTGTGGGCTTCATGCAGCCATGCAGGGGAAGAGAAACAGCTCTTCTCCGCCTCTGAATCTCATTTGCCCATTATCTCCCAGCTCCTGCTCTCCAGCCTGGGGAGTAATTGGGAATACAGATCTCTTTATAATTCTCCTCCATAAGCACATGAGTCAGAGCTGCTGCCTTCATTTGCAGGTAATCACACTAGTGAATGCAGCCACACTAGCTCCTTGCTTTTCAACATCCTTAGAGGGGGTCTTCTTCAGACTTTTAATGCTCTGGATCTGGATCAGCTCTCTCAGCTCATTATTTATGGCCATTTCTCCCAACCTGAAACAGGTCCCACAAGCTCTCTGGTAAATGGGATGAGAGATCATCTAATTCCAAAGGAGTTTCTTAAAGTGTCACCATCCTCCACTCAAAACAGCATTATCCAAACCATTTAGCTTCATGATTTTCCTGTGAGTTAATGTCATAACCATCCCTTCCTTGCCTCCACAGATACCCGGGAGTCCTGGGGCCTCTGCAAGTCACCCCATGCTGATGCAGGAAGACACTGTCCAGGGCATGTCATAGAATCATAGAATTATTTAGGTTGGAAAAGACCTTTAAGATCATCGAGTCCAACATGATTAGAGGAGTATGGTCATTCGGGGCCAAGCTGGGGAGAGTACTAACAATGGTCAGGAGCCGCAGCATCTCCCGATCCCCTCAGCGAGCCTGCCCTTGTCACTGCAGATCCCAGTGTCTGCACTGTGGCTTGGTAACATGGGAGAGGAGGGAATTAGAAAGCAGCTCACACCTCCAACAACCTCCCAGAGCTTTCAGCTTTGCTAACTTAGAAGGACCAGTGGTGTCTTCATGAGATGTGGTGGGTGGCTGTAGCCTGATTCTCTGAGCTGGCCAAGCGCAAGGCTGCACTCAGACCACACAGATAACAGTCTAACCCCAGACAACAGTTTAACTCCCGCTTAATTCAGTTGAAGGATTCAGCAGCAGATATCCATTGAGTTCTTCTGGGAAGAATACAAAAGCAGCAGGCACAGGAGCCTGTTGACTAAGGAAAGGTGATAGGGAGAAAACAGCTGTCCAACCAAGCTGGGCAGCGTGCAGCAAAGTGCAGGGCCCTCTCTGAGCATAAACAGGGGCGCTCTGTGTGCAGAGAGCTGCAGAACTTCCAGAAGTCCAGGTCCTGAGTATCCCTGCCAGATACCTGTGGTCATCAGCTCCAGGGCACTGGCAGGCAGGACAAGATGACCAGGGCTACCTCTGCCCTCCTCAAATCACAGAGTTATGCATATTTCTCACTGGATTAACAAACTGATTTAATTAAACACAGGTTTCTTTTTTACCCAAAGGTTGCAATGCCAGCCATGCTACCACTAAGACCCACAGTGGATGTTAAATTCCTGCCTTCTGTTCACAGGCTGAAAGAAAACTATGGCCAACAGGCAGAGCATCCTCGCTAATCCAGCTTGTACCCAATGCCCACACAGTCCCCAGCGTTTATGTTTAACATCCAGAAACCCAGCTCCATACGCTCCCATGCTCCCATCAGCTCATGCTGATGAATCTCCCAAAGGACTTCCTCCTGCTGTCCCTGGCAGGTGCCCTGGGTTTATATCCTCTTTGGTACCTTCAAAGCCTAAGCATGAGTACCATGTTAGGGCCACTTCTTGCATTCCCATAATATCTCTTCTGCCTTCCCCACACAGACAGTGTTTCAGGAAACTGCCCTAAGACCCCTGTAGAGTTCTGGTAAAGAGCATCAAAAGCTTTGGCCATTTTCATGCACAAGCCTTGAAGTGTACCCTATTGTTTCACTTCTGCTGCTGACTTTTCTGAAGATGGGGGGTTTACCCTCTCCCCAGCCAGAATAGCTCAAGATACCTATCATGTCAGGCCTACTGATGTTTTTAGGAAGATTCACCACCAGCTGCTGAAACAAATGCCTAGCGGTTGGAGCAGGGCCCAGAGAAAAGACATCCTCTGTAAAACCCCTCTCTGCACCTGATTAAAGCTCAGCAGGTTTTTCTGCTGAGACACAGATGTGATCCTTGGCCTTGAAGAGGGGCATTTCAATAGCCTGAAGTGGCTTGGTTAGTGAATTAAGCACTGGACTGGGAACAAGATTCCTGCTTTTCAGCCCAGAGGCTGTGTGCAGCTTTGGTCCCATCCTTTAAAGCCGTTGATCCAGCATTTCATGAGTTTCTATAAAGGGGCTGCTCTTGTGCGCGCCTGTGCTGCCAGCAGCACAGCAAAGCGCAGTTATCCCAGGTAGCTTTAAATGAGTTAGCACAAGCGCTGGAAGGAGCCTAGCCCTAGGTATCTGGTTTGCTGCGCTGCAGATTCCACCCACTCCTCCACAGCAAGGAGCCAGATGCCAGGATCACCCCAGGGAGCTGGGGCTGGGGACAGCAGCAGGCTCCCAGCACACCAGGGTGTCACCAGGAGAGATGTCCCACCACACCGCTCAGCCCATGGGTTCGCACCACTGCAGATGAGGGTCACTTTAATGTGAGTGTGGTAATACAGACATGCCCAAACGCTGCACCTCCAGTCCCTCATCGCAGACATACATACACCTGGCCAGGCAGGCACTTCTCCAGCTAATACAAGAGGGGAAATACATCTCTGATGGAACCTGAAAATCTCTTTTTTCCCTCACTCCTTCTCTGTCTCAGCCAGAGTTTTTTGGTCCCACTGGCTGCCGTTGCTTATGCAGAGGTCTCTGACGTGTGAAATGAAATACAGAGGCAGCCACAGGCCCTGCCGTTAGGTTCTGTAAGTCTCCAACAGCAGCAGGTTGGCAGCTTCTCAGAAGACAGCACCAGCACTCACCCCAGGACAGAAAATTATATTTGAGTGTGTTTGAGGTCAGTCTGCTCTGAGCTGTGTCAAGCATCCCATTGAGGTCTCAGCTCTTATTAACCAGTTCCTTCATTCTGCTACAGCTCACAGCCATGCCTAGAAAGGAAACCTCTTTCTGTATCTTTACATACTAAAGTTCCCTCAGCAGGAGTTCACTGCAGCACAGACCAAAGCTCCGTGGGGAGGTTGGATCCATGTGAGGGAGGCAAATGTATTGCTGTCCAGAGAGCCAGAAGCTGTTATACCAGACCAGTTGCTTCTTCATCCAACCTCGTAAATCTCTCATGTCATGTCTCTTTTGCGGAATTTAAAAGTGACCATTTATTCTCAATCCACCCCATCTCTCTCAGCTGGTTTCTAATCCTGGCTTTCTGATGTTGATATTGGGGCAGAAGTTTCCCATCAGCTCTCCCCAGGCTTGCTGCTTTGAGGGAACTTAAAATAATTGACTTGTTATATCACATTGTATGCTTATATTCACTTGATAAGTGTTTTTTTGAATGAGTTTCCTGCTCAAAGCTGGGTTTCTGAAGGTCTCATTGAGTAACTCCTTGTCACATAGCAAGGGGGTAGTTTTACTCCTGTGTTCAAGCTGCCTTTCTGGTTCAAGTTATGCAGGCAAGATAAAATTAAGGTGCCTTTGTTTGGGGACTTTCAGAGAGGACAAAAGTGACAGAACTTGGCAGGGCCAGCAGCAGGGAGGCGATGCTCTCATCATCCACTTGAATAAATAGCAGGGAGTGTGATGGACTCTTACCCTGAGTGTGCTTGTAGCTAGGGACTATCAACCTTTTCTGATCACTGGTGCAGTGACCACATACCTGGCCCAGGTACTTGTGGAGACAGGGATGCCACCTGAGACCAGTACTGCAGTTTATGGGGTCTGTGGGGAGGACTCCTGGTTGTGGAGCAATACCAAGCCCAGGCAGTGGGAAGGGAGCATGCTTTGGGACACTTTGTTTCTAGATCTTCCTTTCCCACCACTTGTGCTGCCTTGTTTTGCTGTGGTGCATGCATGGCTGTGGCAAAGGTGCTGGATCACTGGCTTTCTTAAACCAGAGACATGCCAGTAGCTTATTTGCCCACCTCAGCAGAGAAAGAATAAATGTCATGAACCAACCTCAGCACTAACGGACATGGAAAATTGGCAGGGAGGAGAGCAGCATAATTGCAGTGGCCAAGGGAGCATGGAAAAACTCTGCCCAGAGACACACATCAAAGGAAAATCCCTGCCGACCTGGCTGGCTCTGCCATCATCCCTGCTTCCCTCCTCCATCTTTTGTCTCCTACCCTGAGGGTACCATGAGCCAGAGCCTGCCTGCCAGTCCTCCACCTCTGCATCCAGACTGAAAGGTAAATAGTGTGGCATTAAATGAGGGAAAAGTGGCAACGAAGAGACTGCTGCCACCTACGCGTCTTATGGGCTGCTGGGGATGCATGCTGTCCTTCCTCGCACCCCAGCCTCCTCCCCGCAAGCTAAGCAGTGTTGAATAGAGAAGATTGTTTGGGGACAACCGGGGCAGTGGCTTTTCCAGGGCTGGCACGCGCCAAGGGACAGAGATGAGAGCCACACACAGGGCAAATGGAAAAATCCAGCCAGTTCACCTTGCTAATGGCTAATGGAGGGTTATTCTTGGCCACCCTCCCCCAGTACCAAGGAGGAGTGCTGTAAACACTGTCCCAGATCCTTCCCTGCCTCCTGGTACTGCTTCCCAATTAATCCGCATCCTGAGTTTCAGGCAATAGCTTAGTAATGGGCAGAAATACTCACTTACTTGATCTAATTCCCAATGCCCAGGTTCTACTTGTCCAGCAGAGGCTAGATGCATGCCACATTACTCAGGACCTTTCTCAGACCCAGCAGCACTAGTGCATCACTTTCACCTGTGACATACAGGGTTCACCAGGCAGATCATGGCAAGGAAAGGTACAAAGTCCAAAAGGAGAAGAAGAAAGGAGATGAGCTCCCAAGAAAAAGGAGTGGGCACAGCTTGAATGTAGTGCTGAGTGACTTGTGTGCTCTGCTTTACCTCCATTGTCCTCCATGCTCAACGCCCCTGACTTCGTGTTCTCTAGCCAAGCACCACCATCCAGCCAGAGCAACACAGCATGGCAGCTGAGGCGACATATAAAGAATTGAGCAGCTGTTGAATTACTGAATAATCCAGGTGTTGCCAGCCCACTTGTGGAGTAGTTAAATATCCTGATGCCCCTGTCAAGGATGAGGAGACCGGGTCATGTCACTTTATCTTCAAAGTCAGTGGCATTACTGCGCAAACAGCCCAGAAGTCCTGACTGCTGGTCCCTGCACTGACCACCAGGCAATGCTCCTCCCTAAGGTCTAACAGCCATCACCACAAATATGCTTCACTCATCTCCCAAGCACAGCAGGAAATAAATGGCCACAGTATGTTTGTGCCTTCTGTAGAGCTGCTGTTCAGTTCTGGCGTTGCCCTCAGGTAACCTGGGAGAGAGCGGCTCTTGTAAGATACCCAAGACATTGCTGTCCACAGAATGACGTAAGCTTTAAAAATGAAGTGAGCAACAATAAAGAAGACAAACCAGACTGCAGCAAGCACTTATTTTTCATAGAAGTTTCATTTTCGTAGGGAAGAGCAGGATTTGCAAGCAGGAGAGTCTAAATGCTGCTTCCCCTGCGTGGGAATAACCATAGCAAGCCACTGCAGGGCTATTTGTAGGCAGGTAAATATATGTAAAGCAGAGATTTTTAACACAGCCCTGGGCAAGGCTGTGCACTTCTTTTAAAGCAGGAATAATGGTATTTCTGTGTCACAAGTTAAAGTGACACATCAGCATGGGTGGAGAGCTCAGAGAGATCAACAATAGGTGCCGTGCAATAAAGTAGTAACATGAGTCTCATGGATGGGTGAGTCCTTTACTCCCCGTATCAGTTTCCCTCAAACTAGAGTAAACAAGAAACTCAAGATCTTCATTTTCAGGGATCTCACCAAGCCCAAGGGATCCAAATTTCCCAACAATGGCAAAAAACCCAGACAGATAAAGTCATGCTTCACTCACACAAATCACTTTTTAGAGAGAAACACACACAGATACAGCAAGGTCCACCAGGGAACTTAGAGCTCTATGGGCTGCAGAGCCCTTGATGATGGATTTCATGGAAACACCTGGAGAGAAAGAGGTCTGTGATGGGCTTGTCACTAGAGTATGAACAAGGCTGAGCTGCTTGAATTTGTCTTGGGAGTTTTTGCATTCAAAGAACTGTTGTTCTGTGTGGAGTGGGATCAGTAGATGGAAGGAAGGGGCAAGAGCTCTTACAGCATGTTAGAGAGGTCTTCAAGACAGAAAGACAGCTGGTTTTACCTGCTGACACAGGGCTGAAAATGGGTGGATTTAGCTGAAGGAGACACCAAGGTTTCTGAGTAAGTCAGGCGCTTGGTCCTTGCTCTCCTCCCTCCATAGGAGTGGTGTCTTACCCATGCACTCCACACCTGACCACCCAGGTTGGCAGTCTGCAGCACTCACAGGATCTGGGGGAGGGAAGCAGGGAGCATCACGGCCCACAGTAGCTTAGTTTAATCACAGGCCCTGATGCACATGCTGCCCTCCTGAACAGTTTCTTTCTTGCAGCTTGAACACTCCACATTGTCCTTCCCCACCATTTTGCAGGCAAGGTCCTTCTCCCCGTTCCTAGTGTTAACACAGGTTTCCCTTGTTCTGTCCCTTGAAATTTCCAGTAAAGCGCCTTTAATACAATCTCTCTGTGGCTACTCTAATTATGTGTGAAATATTTTTTCCCCTCATAAACCAAAGAAAACAAATCAACACAGTAAGATCCTTTCTCTCGGGCTGGTTGGCAGGTCTCACGGTCTTCAAAAAAGTTACCCAAGGTCCACACAGTCTCTGCTGTCTTTTCACAACAGCTACTTTTGGGTTCCTGTAAAAGAACCCAACAAAGGAAAGGGTGAAACAATTCACAAAGCCCTGAAAGGCTGTTTTCCCACCTGAATAGTCCCAGGCCAAAGAACAGGCTGCCTGCTGAATGGCAGAATATGTGTGGCCTGTGTCAGGGCTGTTTCTGAAGGAAGGAGGGATATGAGGTAGGGTGGCAGCTCTCCGGGATCCTTTAAAGGCAGGGATGGGTCGGTCAGCCTTTTATTCTCACAAAGGTCAAGATGCATTCACAGCACCCAGCAAGAGAAAGGGAATTTATTTTGTTTCTGAAAGCGAGGGACTGTTTAACCTCCTCCCCACACCAGTCATCTCCACACCTCGCTGCCCGATCCCTGGGAAGCACCCAGGTGCGCACACAGCCCTGCCAACACACCTCAGTCATAACCTACGGACCCTGCACCCTTCCCGGTGCTCCTCCACTTGCAGCCTAGGCTCTCTGCTTGCACCTCCATCCTGCCCCACAGCAGCCCTGCTCCAGCCCAGCTCTCCTCAGGGCCACACCACCAGAGCTCTGGAGCCCTCCCAGCCCTCACTCCCTGGTGGAGGGAGTCTTCCTTGGTCTGCTTAATTCTGCTGTGGTTTATCGCTTCCCTCTTCATAACTGTCAGCTGCTGCTCAGTTCCAGTCTCCCTTGCAGTGGCTTTTGCTTGCCACCTGGGCCATGTAAGTGGCCTTTTCTAACAGTGCTTGGGAAAAGAGGGTCCAGAAAGTGAATGACTTTCAGAAGTAAGCATGGCTTACTTCACACAAGGAAGTATTTTTACATCTTTTTTTCCAAAACCAATACCAAGCACTTACCACTTAGGGGAACGTTATCCCCATATTTGGGACTTACTTGAAACACCACAAAGAAGAAAGAAAGAAGGGAAGGAGGTCAAGCTTATATGCTATGGGAGCAGCCAATCTTCATCTTGTAACCACGCCAGGTCTGTTACTCACTCATCTGAAGGGTGCTGGCATTATGTCAGGTTCAGGCTCCTAGCCCATTCTTTCTGAGGTGGCTGGTCCCCTCCTGGGAACAGTGACGTTACTGTTGCAGCCTGCCATCAACATCATTACGTCAAGGCTCAGCTTCTTGCCTGCACACACCCGTTTCAGGGATGTGAGATTCACGTCACTCTTAACTCGCCCCTCCAAGGAAGCAGCGTTTTGATGGGGTGACTGCGCCAGAGCAATATTATCCCCTTGCAGACATCAAGACTCTTCCCCCATGCCCTCAGGCAACTCTGACGCTGTATCAAAACCAGTTTACTTCTGCATTTTGCCAAAGCAGAAACACCACAGCATCAAAGCAACACTTGCTGTCTCTTCTCTGAAGAACCGTATAAATCTCACAGAAACCTCGAAGGGGCAGCTTAGGGCTGTGAATAGAGCCATCCCACCTTCGCCTCCCCAGCCTCACGGGGCAGATCCAGGTGGGGGCTCCTGCAGCAGCCCCAGTCCCAGGTGTTCCAGGCTGAGCCCCGAGCAGCTGCCCCAGATCTGCGCACAGAGACTTGTTTCTGGAAATGCTGCAGCTGGCAGGGCCCTTCCTACTTCACAAATATTGACACTGAGATCTTTGCATCCCAGCTGAGGAATAGTATTTTCAGGGAGCCCTTGATCTGCAGAGCTTCTCTGTTGAACAGGGGGGATTTGGACTTCAGTCCTTTGCTTTCCACTGTAGCATCCCTTTAGGTGGACCTGTCCAACCCTGACTCAGCTTTAGGCACCAGGAACCTCTGGAGAGCCCACAGAAATGCCCCCTGGAGGTGCAGCCACCATTTTCCAGACCAGTGAGGGATGCACATAAAAGTACAGATGCCAGGAAGCACCAGTTATCAAAGACAGACCTGTTAAGAGCTCTGAGCACAGTCGCAGCTTGGTTTTTAAGAAACCAACAGCAATCAGTAAAGTAGAAGCATACAGACTGCTGGGAAGGTGTCCTGAGGACTTCTCCCCTGCATCCTTACTTGGTTCAGTATTTGGCAGTGAGTGTAGATCTAATCCCAGCACAGATGAAAAATGTAGGGCAGTTCAAGATGTTCTCTCCTAACACAAGCATAAGCCAAGACAAGCTTTTCTTACCAGCCACACCACATATGCCTCAGCCCAGGCTCAAACATCTATCATTCATCTCATCAGCCTAGAAACTCGGCAGAGGGGCAGACAGACATCAACATGTGGTGAAGGGCTCAGCTGCAAGGAGCTAAGGAAAAGGAGGAGTCCATATGGAGGTGTCTTTGGTGATGGAGAATCATATGAGCATCTCATAACTCTGGATGCTCCTCAGAGAGCCGCTCCAGTGCCGGGGGAAGGATGGGAAGGTCACAACCTGTTCTCCAACCATGGGTTTTTTAGTGCAAGGTTTGATCTCCCCCTGTCAGAGATAAAAGATGAGGCAGGTTACATCTTGCACTGGCAGAAAAAAATGAGGTGTGCTATTAGGAGTAACCCTGAGGATATTTCTTGGCCTTCTGAATTAAAACTCCAGCTCCACCTACCCACCCTACAATCCAGACACAGAAACATGCTCACTTCTGCAGCAAACAAAAAGATACATTTGCTGAAGACTGAAAAACAAGGATTGAAAGGCTGAAACCAGAGGCTGAGGTCTTGTGGGTAAATAAACCAAGAAAGAGAAAGACTAATAATAAACATAAAAGAAGTGGAAGGAACAAGTTGCCAACTCACTGTCAACCCTGGGGCTGGATAATTTATCAAGGTCTCCATGTGTCATGCCTGGAGAAGCCCCTGACACTCTTCTCCTTCCATATAAGTCTGCTACTGAGCTCTGACTGCTCCCATCGGAAAAGGGCTGATGGCAGATGGCGTCTAGTGGTGATCTTAAATCCACATCTGTCATATGCAGGTCTATATAAATATTACTGTCAAATTGTGGAGCTTTGAGTGGGATTTTGGTTTTGAGATTGACTTTTTAACAATATTTTCTTGTTTACCAGCATGAAACCTATTTCACTTGCAAACTAGGAACTGAGATGTAAACGGGGAAGGGAAAATGAATACTCCAGGGCAGACTGAGAGGGTTAAAAGGCTCAAGGGGCTTCTTGTGTTAATGGAGGACAGAAAAGGCTGACCTCCAAAAGATGAGTGTACACCTCTTACTGAAGGACTGAAAACCCATTTAACTACAGTAAGAAAAGCCCACTGCCTGCTGTGAATATTCTTGGACTTTCTGCTTAAAAAATGACCTCTGGGCTGTTGCATGCCAGCAGAGCCGAGTATGTCTGAGGTCCCCTCATTTGTCAGCTGAAGCTGCTCAGCCTGAAGGATTCCTGGAAGGTGGAAAACTCTTTGCAGCTGAGTGTCTTGGCCTAGTCCTCTGCAGGGATTTTAAAGCTGCAAGCACAATATCCATGACCTGAGTGGGAGATACATAAGATGTTCCTTCTAGTACCTAGGAGGAAGCCTTTCCCCTCCCAGAAATAAGTGACTCTGGGTGAGGAGCACCTCATTCACCTCTCAGCACTGAGACGCACAGGTTCATTCCTCCTGTTTCTCAGCAAGACTGGCCAGAGGACAAGTCATACCCAGCGCTGCCGAGCAGCCCCTTCCACAGTGGCAGGCCATCGTTGGTTTTGCTGAGCTTCCTTTTCACTACTGACAAATCAGCTAAAATATTTCTTTGTGGAGGGGCATTGGTATGCTCATGTCAAAAGCCTTTCCAGCAACCTCTCCCACCTCCAAAGCAGCTGAAGAGCCTGACACAGGCCACCAGCTCTTCTTTTGCAGAGAAGCTTTTTGAAGAAGGCAGAAGGAGCTACACCTGCTGCCAGACAATATTTGCTGCCTGTTTTTGCACTCCTGCATCCTCTCACCTCCTCTTCCTCACCAAGCTCAGACAAGCAAACATGTTTCATTGAAATAAAACAAACACCACAAAAACTTTATTTGAAAAAAAACCCAAAAACAAAACAAAACAAAAAAAAAACCAACACCCCCCCACCAAAAACCACAAAGCAAAAAGAGAAACTCTCTGCAGAATTTACCCTGTGCAGCCAGTTTCACTGGGAGTCAGTGAAAGACCCCCAGGCTTCCCTTCCCCACTGCCATGCCAGCGCGCAGGGAGCGGCAGCCGACCCTGCTTCGGAGCCCAGCACATGGCTGAGCATGCGCAGTGTACGTCACCTCTGTAGCCAAAGTAAAAGGGTGCAAGACCGTAAATATCCAGCCCAGCAAACCTGACAGGCTTGACGTAATCTCTCCGCCAGCTTCCAAGGTCAACAGCGATGTGTTTATACTGCGCGGGGCGAGAAGAGGCATTCTGGGGGAAAAGCAAACAGAGGAGATGTCCTATGACTGTACAAAAGGTGCTGTATTCCCGTGTTGCTCCATCCCAGGCTGGGAGGAACATAAAATTAGCACTGTTTTCATTCATTCATTGTATAAATATTCTGCTTGGTGCCCACCCCCATGTTTCCTTGCTGAGCCTGCAAGTCTCCATCAGGGACGCTGGGAGGGGGGAAGTTAGGTTCAGTCCAAGCAGCTGGTTATAAGGTGAGGTGAGGGCATGCCTGTGTGCAAAAGGGTGAAAAAGGAGGAAGGGAGAACTGGGATTTGTGTTTGAAGGCAAGCAGGGTGCAAGGGAAGTGTGCATGGGCAGGGAGGTGTGCACACCACCGCCCTGGCCAAGGCAGCACCCACACCATACCTTCTGGACAAAAGCTGTTTACCATCACTTGGGAATGGCCAGGAAGGCTGGACACGTACTGTACACTCTGAACATGGAGCTGCACAGCAAGAGGATCACCAGGTCCCTTGTGCAGCACAGGCACTGTGGATGGAGCTTGATGGGCCAAGCAGTCGCATCTCAGCCAAAGAAGGGGCAGGGAACTCGGGAGGATAGAAGGATGCTGTGAGCTTATGCAGGGAGAAAATCAGAAGGGCCAAAGCCCAAGTAGAATCTGGCTGCTGTCATAAAAAAAAAAAATAATGTTTCTATAAATACATTAACAACAAAAGGAGGGCTAAGGAGAACCTCCATCCTTTATTGGATGTGGGAGGAAACATCATGACAAAGGTTGAGGAAAAGGCTGAGGTACTGAATGCCTTCTTTGCTTCAGTTTTTAATAGTAAGACCAGTTGTTCTCTGGGTACGC
>JAVJGJ010000060.1:11849149-11930289 GCA_035590215.1 Microhierax caerulescens
CCTGCAAGGGGCTGCAGCGAGGGGGGTCGGTCTCTCCTCCCTGGTCACAAGTGATAGCACAAGAAGAAATGGCCTCAGGTTGCCCCAAGGGAGGCTTACATTGGGTGTCAGGAAAAATTTCTTCACCAAAAGGGTGGTCAGGCACAGGGACAGGCTACCCAGGGAGGTGGTGGAGTCACCAGCCCTGGAGGTATTTAAAAGAGGTGTAGATGCCGTGCTTTGGGACATGGTTTAGTGGCAGACTTGGCAGCGTGGTTAATGATTGGACTCAATGATCTTAAAGGTCTTTCCCAACCTAAGTGATTCTGTGATTCAATGATTAACAGCCCTGTGCAGCCCTGCCACTCCGGGCTGCAGCCTCACCACTTCCCTCGCCAAGGAGGTGTCAGCCCTTCCCTGCACCCCAAAAGCCCCAGCCAAATGCAAGAGGCAGTTTCCCAGGGGTACCCTCCATGACCTCAGAGGGATGCGCATCCCCAGGGCATCAGCCACCTGCTCTGTTGCCAAGCCCCAGCCCAAATGGCAGCATAAGCCCTAGCACTGCGCACGTTTAAGCTAGCGGAGCCCATTCCTGCAGACCCTCCCTTCGGCCATCCCAGGTTGGAGATGAGATGCTGGGCAGCCAGGACAAGCACAAGGGCCCTCACCCAGGTGAGCCTGTGCTGCCCAGCACTGAATGTCTGACTGGAGGTATCTGTCCCTGCTCCCTCCGTACAGCCTTGTTGTGCAATCGGAAAGACACCAAGAGGACAGGAGAAGCAAAAAGAAGAAAATATTTTTTACATAATCCACTGCCAAACAAATGCCGTTCTGTGTACACCAACCCAGCTGCTGGCCTGGGCTTCTATTTTTATCGGGTGATGAACAAGCCACAATACTGGGGTGGGGGCGAGCCCCACTGTTTACATCTGCCGGCACAGGGACGGCCGCTGTGAGCAGAAGGCAGCTCATTCAGAAGGAGCTGGAGCGTCCTGGTTGCTGCAGGTTGAATAAGTACATTGTCCAGTGCAGGAGGTTCAGGAAGGGCACTGTTTCCAATCTGGGATGCAAACAGGGCTGGGAGAAGTTTTGTGTGTGTATGGGGTTTGCTTTTTAAATATGGGGTGAGTTTTCCACCTATACCAACAAGGCTGATATTCACTCTGGAATAAATGGTCACGGGTGCTGTGTTTTGTGGGGGAGGTTCCTCCATGTCCTTTTTACCCCCAGATGTTGACACATTTCAGTCCTCTCCAATGGATAACATCTCAGTGGGTTAAAGCCTCTCCTGGGAGGTTTTAGACCCCTCTTAGCTTTTAGTCAGAGGGATTTCAGCACTGTCTCTTCCCATCCCTCCAAGGGGACCCCAAAGTAAGACCATACAATTCCCACCCAGGACCCAGCAACGTGGGTTCTGCAGGGACATAGACACTTCAGCATCACACCATGCTTTCTCCATCCTCGGATCTTGGCCTGGAGAAGTGCAAGACCCAAACGTGAGAGTCAAAGCTGACATTGAGGCATCCTGACAGCAGCACCTGGGCAACAGCTGTTCAGGCTTTGCCCATGAAATACTGAAGACAATCCTTGCTGATGCAGCCTCAGCACCAGCTTTGGAGGGGTTTCCTCCCGGTGCAGGAGTTTCACCACCAGAACACCCAAGCCAGCCCCCGGGTAAGCAAGAGGAAGCTGCAGCACCCATACAGCGAGGGCTGCGTGCATGGTCTGGGCTGTAAGCAGTAACGAGCGGTCCAAATGAATGTGTATGAGCATGTACATGTGTGAGTGCACATGTCAGTGCCTAAATCTTCAGCATTTCTCTCCCATCCACACCCGCACACTCAAGCTGAAAGCCAGAAAGGATGTGAAGTGTCAAGCACCTGAGCAGAAACACAGAAAACAGGCCATCTCAGCACTATCCCCACCCTCTCAATTAGTCTCTCGTTTCTCTCATCAGTCAGCTCGCTTTGGCGGTGCTTGTCTCACTCCTGCTGTGGGAGGCGAGGAGGCTGTCAGCCTGCTTCCTCCACTACCTGCTTCCCAGCTGCCACTGCTGGGAGGTGAGCTCCGGGCTGGCAGGTAGGTGAGAGCTGCATCCCATTTCCCACCTGCATCAAAGCACAACAGAGGCTTCTAAGGGGCAGCCTCACCCTCGCAGAGCATGGCTGCCCATCACTGCCTCGGAAAAGAAAGGTTAGCAGTGCAGGCAAAGCCACTCCTGAGTTGCTGCAGCTGGTCAGGACCTTTGCTGGTTCTGACTTTGAAAGAGGGAATAGGGCTGGGAACAGGGATGTTCTAGCTCTGACACTGGCTTCACCCATAGCCTTGAGCAAGTCACCTTGCCTCTGCCTGCCTCAGTTCCATGCGGTGCCAGGGTTTTAGGAGCACCACAGGGCAGTGAGACCTCAAGTACTGTTACCTAAAGGAACCTGTGACAGCTGATGAAGAAACGTCTGTTGTAATGTGTTTTGAACTCCTCAGACACGGACTGTAAAAGCATGACAGTACTTTCTGGGCACGAGCCCAAAGCTCCTGGGTTGCCCCTTGATTTCCAGTGCCTTTTCCTGAACACAGGTCACAGAATTAAATTGTGCACCACCCCACTCAGCTACCTTTGCACAGAGTAGCTGGGATCTCATACCCCCTTCTCATGTCCCTGCTGGCTTTTTCTTGAATGCTTAATTAGCTTTTAATAGGACGCAGTAATTCTAGAAATGGTAAGTGTCCTAGGGGCACAAAATCCTCCTTTTCATCCTGACAGTAAGACAAGGGTTTGAGCTGAGAGCCATGAGATGGCTGCACTGGTAGCTGCAGTGAAGGAACAACAGTGAGTGGTTTGATTTGCACAATTTTAGAAGCAGTTTGACATTTTTATTCTTTATTCTACTATTTTCTTCTCTCTCTTGGCTGGAAAGCCACCCAAGCCTGCCTTTCATTGCTTTTGGAAAACAGCAAGCAACTATCACCTTAACTGATATAACCTTCTTTTGTCTGGTATTTTTCTCCTTTTCTGTCTACCTACATCCAGTGACTGCTTCCACCATACAAATTCTGGATATTCAATAGTTTTCATGGCAGAAGTGTTACCCACTCTTCCTTGGCCGAAAGGTTTGTCTTCTGTTCAAATATTTGCACTCCCTGAAGGCTGAACTTCACTGGGAATAGACATAAGCCTCCTTGGAACTTTATAATGACATGTAAAAATCTTACCTCACTATAAGCCCTTTTGCAATGTGTTACCTGTATTTCAAAGAGCTCTGAATCGTTGCTTCCCTACTTTGAACAAAAAAACAAAATCCATCTATGTGACTTTTTTTTACCTGGCCTTTCCTCAGCTTAAAAAAACAAACACAAGAGCAGTTTGTGAATCACAATTTCTCTGAACGTATTTAGCTGTTTTTCCAATCATTCCTGATGCAGACAAAAAACTGGGACAGCCAGCAGGTACTGAGCAGTTTCTACCCTTTTCCTGAAGTTGCTAAGAAACTACGTTGTGTGGAGCATCACATTTTCCTAACTGGTCAGCTCTGAAGTGGAATTTTCTCTGTTCCCTGCTTTAAGCTAACCAAAGGTTTAGATGGGGTTTTCTTCACCAAACCACAGTAGCAGCAGAGGGTACACAGGACTCATAGTTTTTCCACAGCAAAACAACTAAACATACACATTACCCAAAAGGTCTTTATGTTACGGGGAGAAAGGGCTGAGGTTGGGCATGAGGTGTTTCTGAGTCTCTCACATACATGAGTCGGAACAAAATCAATCTGGTCACATTTTATAGCTCCTGCCTATGTGCTTTTTATCCCCAGATGGAAATGCTGAGTCCTGCCTAAAGCATGAGCTGTCATGCCACATCTGGAGTGTGTATTGCCTGTCCCCTCTCATTGCTACTGCTACACTGTGCTGCCCAGTGCAGAGACACCCCAGCAAGGTGGGGAGGGAGGTGATGCTCCACTGCAGCCTGCGTGGTTCTGTCTGTCCCAGCCCACCCAGCAGCTGGGGGTGGTGGCAGCCCTGGGATGGATGTGATGCCCTTTGAGTAGGTGGGAAGGCCCCACTTGACCTCAGCAGATGGAGAATTAAAGTTGTTCTGGACCAGCAGTACTCTTACACACTGAAAGGTGTGTGAGGTGGGCAAATAAAGTCCAGTAGTTTCAGGTGGGGCAATAAAGTCCAGTAGTTTCAGGTGGGGCTGTAAATGGACTGTCCTCTCTAATGGCTGCAAAGCTTTCCCTCACTGCCCTTTGACTTTTGACATAAGGGCACCTGGAAAGTTTTACTGTTAGTATCTAGTGCTGCACTGCTGAAAAAAAAAAAAAAAGGGATTATACAAGGGGGAGATTGAAAATCCAAATCTGGTCTTTAATCTCTAAGGCAGAATAATATACTTACGGGAAGAAGCAAGTCTTTGATCTGGGAGCATTACCTGTTAGGATGGTGGATGCACAGCTCTCACAAGAGGATATGAACATTGCAAAAACATTATGAGCTTTAGGTGTAAAAGCAAGACAGTCAAGGAAGCACGCTTTGAAATGAGACATGGGGTCCAAACAATTCATGGAGAAAGGAGAAACTGTTATGTCATAAACCAGAAAGCAAAGGAAGGTGCTGGGAACAGAGAGAGAAGTGCAGATGTTAAAGATGGTATTAAAATATAGCTGGAAGGAGAGAGGCTGAGGACAGGTGTGTGGCTTGGGATGACCAAGGAGGACAAGAAGGCTCACAAGGAGGACTTCTCTGCACTCAGTTTTGAATTTTACATGTACTCCAGGCTGGTGATGCTCTCTTCCATGTTAGGGGAAACAGTTTTTTCTTTCTTAAATCCAGAGGGCTTCCCACCTTCTAAAACCTCTTTAAGAACCAAGTGCTTTAAAAACTTTTCCCTCTTTCCCACAGGAACATCAATGCAGAAAGTAGGCTGGTAAGACCTGATATAATTTGACCTACAAAATTATTCATCTCTTAGTCTCCTGCTCTTCTCTCTGATAACCCACATCACAACCTGCAAAAAGACTTTCCCTTGGGCTGGAGATACTGACTCTCCTGCAGCAGATGCATCTTCACCAAAAAGCCATGAGGAGTTGTTACTACCCAGCCTGCATCATACAGTTGTATTTCTGCCCTCGGGATCACCACACCTTGATCTCTTGGACATCTCTTAGCAGCCAAAATAGCGATGAACAGGGAAGCAGAGAGACCAAGTCACAGTGTGGACAGTCTCAGCCTAAGCTAGGGTCTTCTTGCAAGCCTGAGCAACTTCAAACTAAAGATCTTTGTCCACCCTCAGGTTTCCCCACTGAGGTACAACAGGTTTCTCAGCCAGAAGAGGTTTTCTCACCTGTGAAAGTCTCTGCAGCTTCCCACCTCCTCCCAGCTGCCATCCGAGCCCTTCACAAGCTCAGGCGTGGGCCTGCAGCAAGAGACCCATTCCCTCCTCCCCAAACACAGCCTTTCCTCCCACTCGAAGGTACCAGCACCCCCCATAGGGGGAATAAAAAAAAAATAATCAAAATACATTACAGTACCAGAACTACCAAGAATTTAGTTATGGAATCATCCTCAAAATTTTGGAGCGGTTACTTCAGTCTCTATCATCACTAGGTGCTTACAGGCTCTGTGTTTCTCCCCAGTTCACCCCAAACAGCTTTTTTAGACACATCTACTCCCAACAACCTTCTTTCTCTGCCTTTATAGCACTTATCAGTTACTGATGCTCCAGGTGCTTTTCATTTCCTAATACTGAACATCCCTACCCAGCTCCACTGCTATCACCTGCCTCCTCCTCTGCAGCAGCTAGTGGAGCCCTGTAAGAGAGTTTCCTAAACTTTCCTGTTTGCTCCTCTCTTTGGATTTCCTAGATTTGGTCGTTTCTACTCAGACTACTGTGATGTTGACTGCATCGCAGACGCACATACTTTGCTCAGGTTCCTTAATTAGCTTCATCTTATTTTAGTTTGCATAAACCGTGTTCTCTTTTTATTACATGAACTATTTCTTCTCTCTCAACCACTTGTGGTGCTCTAGCCAGTTTGCTTCCAAACCAGAGGGCTAAATTTAATCCCCCACTACCCATTCAGCTTTCTCCATTTACAGTATTTTATTTTTTTTGGTAATGCTTTTTTTTCCCCCTTTCTTTTCTTTTCTGGGTTGGGTGGTGGTTTGTTTTTTTTTTTTCTTTTTTCTTTTTTTCTTCTTTCCAAGAGGCTGGGCTTCCTTTTCTGTCCATAAGCCCTCCTATTTCCCCCTGCCCCCTGGATGCCTGCCTACCTTTACTCTAAAATCCAGAGGAGGATCCAATACACTTAGTTTGCCAGCTCTTCAAGAGGTATCTAAGGAGGCTGACAGGAGTTTGATGGTCTCTCTTGCAGCCAGTGGCAGCTAATGTGGTCTGAAACCCTCTCTTTCTTTTTTGCCATTCACACACAGTACTTACTCTTCAAGCCTGCTGCTGCTGCCACTGCCTGAAAGGACCTGAAATACCACACAGGGAATTTTGATTTCTTCTGGGGAACCAGGGAAGGAAAAAAAAAAAAGAAAAGGCAGGAAAACTCATCTGGAGATTGTGAAGAAGACATACAGTAATAGCAAGAAGTGGCAAGCTCTTTCCTTCTTGAACACCGAAAAACACCTCATTTGTCTGCCAGGTGTATGGGACTTAGCTTCTGGAAGCACTGCACTGAACTGTTAAAGGTAACATACTGCACTTTCCTCCCTCCTCTCTCTTCGGTATCTTTTCCTTAACTTTTCTATTTCTTTCCTCAGTGCTCTAAAGATGCAGGCTCTCAGTCAGTGGATTGGTTGTTTCCCTGGTGAGCAACCAGCAGAGAAATGTGAGAAAAGTTGTAAACTGAGCCCAAGCTTCTCCACAGTCTCCCTTCTGCCAGCAGCACTGCTGTGAGAGGGGAGCCTGTGCCCCGAGTGCCTCTTGGGCGATGATCCCCAGCGACAACCCACCCGTTATGGGGAGAGAACCTATATCCAGAGGCAACAACTATGTGTCAAGTTTATCAGTTGGCTGGGGAAGGGAGGGAAAGCAAAACCCCAGCTTAAGAGATCCTATAGCCAAAACCACGAAGCAGGAGAGCAGAGACAGGGTTATCCCCATTCTCCCTCCCCAAAAGACCCTCTGACCCATCGGTGTTTCTTTGTGAAGGATTTCAGCTACTGCTCAAGCACTGGAGATGTGTCTGATCCTGCTTCTGAGCACTGGGGAAGGAGGCTGCCGTCGTGTTGATTTGTTGCAAGCGTCCCAAACGGCTGCAGTGTCTCTCATAATTATTGCTTTGATTGGTGTCATTGCTTTGCTACAGGGAAGGCAAAGGGTGATCTCTGAGCTAGAGGGGCGTTAAGCTCTGTAGGGGCTGACAAGTTCAGAAAGCGAATGAAGAGAGCCTGGATGCCGGAGGGTTTGACAGCACGCTCCCCTTGCGTGAAGATGGCAGGGGCTGGTGGTTGGCAGCATCTCCTGTGTTATTTCCATTTAGCTGCTTCGGGTGTTACTCAGTACCTGCCCTCTTTCCGAATCCGTTTGCAGATGAAGCATATTTTTAGCAATAGTTTTCAGGGAGCTGAGCTCTTCTCCAGAAGTGGGCAGAGAGGAAAAAAAAAAGATTTTATTTTTTAGAATCTATCAGAAATTTCTTCTTTTCATTCATTTACTACTTTTTCAGGCTTTTGATTTAAACCTTGTGCTAAGCAATCCTCTGCAGAAAGCACACACTTTAACCTTTCCCTTTTTAGTCATTTAGCCAAAAAACTTCAGTTTGAAAAGCTTTCCTAGCTTTCTAAAATAACTTTGCCAGATGTGGAAAGGGTTTAACATCCCACAATGAAATAGTTGGGAGAGAGGAATCTCTTAGCATTCCTCACTACTTTGGGTTTTGTCTATAAGCTCCCGATAAAGGAAGTTGGCTGGGCAAAGGGGCTGGTGGTTTGGGGACTGATTTTGGTGGGGTTTCTGATCTTGCAAAGGAGGGCAATTCCATGTGCTTTTGGAAGCTATTTGTTTCTTTGCTTTGGTTGTTTGACGTTATATTTTCCTTCTGGCTTCAAGAGACTGTATCTGCCTGACAGGTCAAAGGGGAGATGCTGCCCCTTTCTGAGATGTTTTGAGTGGCTGTCAGAGTGGAGAAAGGGGAGGCATTGCCTCCCACCATCGCTGGATGGGGCAGAGGGTGTGGGCTGGAGATGTACCTGTGCTGGCTGAGCGCTCTCAGCAGCCTGAACGGTCTTTGGGGGAAAACTCCATCTGTTCCACTTGAGCTGCTGTTTAATGTTTCCTATAATCACCTCCATGTACAGTAGCAGGGTTTGACAGTAGCACAAGGGCTGGAGGATGGATGGGTGAAGAGAGCTGATGAGATAGGAAATTGAGGGAGTGAAAGAGATGGAGGGAAAATCTTGCTAAGGAAAAGGGGATATTAATAAAGTTCAGTGGACTTAGCACTGTCAGAGCAAACAGCAGCTCATCACAGTAAAATACTATCTAATTAGTGAGGAACATTAAGGGGTTTAGAGGAGAAAAGGATGGATGGTATCACTTCAAAGACAAAAATGAATGAATGTGTAAACAAAAAGAGAGACCAGATTGTTATTCAGTGCTCTGGTACCACCCAGGGATGTGCACAATGGTCAGAAACCCTGAGGACTCTAAAATCCACTTCATTATCGATCTTTTCTTTCCTCTTCTCTGAGGCAGATCCTCTGCAAACTCTGTAAGTTGCATAGATCCAGTGACTTTGTTGCCTTCCCATGCTGGCTTACACTGGCCAGAAACACGGGCTGGTGGGGGGCCAACTGATCCCATTGTAAAAATCAACGGGACCTTTCTTAGCTGCCTGAGACATCTTTCCCACCACCACCCTCCTCCATCTCCTTGCTTCCCCCTTTCCCCCACCAGTGGTGGGACGGCTGCTCTACCACAAGACAACCTGCCCCAAACTGCTCTCTTCCTCCTCCTCCTCCTCCTTTATGCCCCCCTCCCCGAACCCACTGCAGCCTCCACGTGTGAAACAAGCTGGGCTGTGTGTGCCACTCTCAGGCAGCTTCCCAGCAGCAGCAACAAAAGCAGTGTTCATAGCGGGGCTGGACCACATACGGAGCCAGCGCGCGACGGCTGCTGAGCAGCCCAGAGCAGCCGGGGCTGTTTAAAGAGTGAGAGAGAGAGAGAGAGAGAGAGACGGCAAAGAGAGGGAGCTGTTATATATTTAAAAAAAAAAAAAATACTTGAGCCCAGTGCAACAACGGAAACCTTACAGTTTACTTTTAAAAACTCAGTGCTTCCTTGTGAGAGGGCCGAACAGCTCAGCCTGTGTGTGCGGGGCAGGTCTGCGGGCTCTGCCTGTGTGCACAAGGGTGGGTGTGTGAGCACTGCCTCCCCTCCCCTCCCTCTCAATGGACTCACAGTATAAATCTAAAGAAGCTTTTTGTTGGCCTGATGAATAGGCAGGGGGTTTTGTCATGCTGCCCGCGCAGCCTTTTTTGAGGCACTTCACACGAGATTTTTTTCCTCCGTGTGCTTTTCGTTGGGCTTTCCCTTCTTAAGAAAAATTTTCATTTCACCCTTGCATGATATTCCCCCTCCTCAGTGATTGCTCCGTACAGACCAGAGAGCAGAAGGGTGGGGGGAAGGATGAGAAATACCAGAATCATTCAGCTTGGGTACCCCAAAAGCCTCTGTGTGCTTTAGCTGTTGAAATGCCCTGAGGTGTTAAGTAGCAGCCCTATGGACCACCGTGCTCCCATTTCCTTCCCCTGCTTTACAAGCCCAGCCGCTGCACAGTCGGCTTTAGTGATCTAATGCTCCCAATGGCTTCGGCCCATTGACAGAGGCAGCTGGAGCTGTGTCACTGCCCCGACAACCATGTAAGGATAAGGGAGATGATGGGACTTGAGCACGCTGGCCATGCAGCCAAGTCCAGAAGCCACTAGGTCCCTGTTCCTGCTGTGTAAGCTGCATGGAAGCAGCCTGGGAGCCGGCTTTGCCTGTGGGTTTCCATGGCTCTGCCTTTCCCTGATGCTGGCTGAGGATGTAACCTTGCTGGGCTTGGGAACCACAGGGAGAGAACAGAGCCGAGGCCACAGAAAGGACTCTGCTGAGAGAAGGGAGCAAGAGGTGAAAGCAGGGCAATGGAAGACCTCTGACAAGTGTAATCATCCGGGTTTCACCTTTGTGGTTGCTCTTTACGTCAACTAAGGCATGGCAGTGCATGGCTTGTCTACAAACCCCAGTGCGAGCCAGAGGACACCTGGATCAGCTGAAGAAGGGGGAACTTTGGGAGAGACCCAAAATTAACTCAGATGAAGAGTCCTACCTCACGGCTCCATTCCCCCAGGTTGTCACCATGTCCTGAGAGCATGGAGGCTTATGATGGAAAGGAGCAGTGACTGCTGTGAAGAACCTGGGTGATGGGTTGTCGCAGGGAAGGCAGGTCTGTGCTGTTTGACCTGGCAGCAGTACTTGCTGTGACAGCTAGTGAGGTACTGCGTGAACCTTGAACGTGGGGATAGTCCTGGTTTCCACCATGTTACCAGGGAACTATCTGGGAGCCAAGGACCTTCTGACACACCTTGGTGCTGCACAGGGTGGAAGGAGCTGAACCCAGCCTTCCTGCGAGCCCAGCAATGGGTAGGGCAGGTCCCAGAGGAAAGGCACTGGCTTCAACAGAGGCCACGTCAGGCAGTGCGAGACAAAAGGGCATTTGCAAGAGCGACCACATTGTATTGTAGGGGCAAAGCGATCAGGAAAGGAAATATCTTCTGGCAGGATAGTGCTCACGGGTTAGGCCTGACAGGAGTAAAACTGTCTATTAAGCCATGCCCAATAAACCTAGCTTACATTAGCGGGAGAATACGGAATGTAAATACTTATGCTTCAAGGCATAAGGTAACCACTAAATGTCTAGTGTTAAAAAGAAACTTCCTCCTCAGCAATTTATTCTCTGTTTTTTGATGATGAGAACTTTGCTCTGAAGCTGGTGATATAGGTCTTGTCCGAGACAGGATACTGGCCTGAACACACCATTGGTTTCATCTGGTCTGGCAATTTCCATGTGCCTTTGGCTTCTCCAATGCCCTTGGTTAGCACTGGGCAGAGAACTGGGAGACTTTATTAGCAGTACTATAGAAAACCACTGAAGGACAGAAGGAATCTTCTGTGATGGCTGCAGGAGATACAGATTTGACTTAATAGGCGAGAAATTTAAATAGGAATAATTTGACAGGGGAAAAAAAATATCATAGGGGAAACTAATAAGAAATAACCAAGGAACATCTCCTGACTGAGGTTAGATCACAGACTGGAGGAAAAAGGTGCGTAAAGAAAATGCAGAGGCCAGCATCTGATAAACAGCTGAAAATGATGGTGCTGATCCCTTCCAGCTGGAGCTCCCATCCGTCATTCACACCTCCACAGGGAGAGCAGCCGCTCTGCTGGTGATTGAATAACCTGTAATCCACAGCAAAACCCGCTGCTCCCGCTGGGATCCTGCACAGGGTCAGGGATAAACACCCCGCCACAACCCTGGAAATCCCCGGGCACCACAGGCTTTGCACAGGGCAGGGCAGATTCAGTAGTTTTGCTGGCACAAATCTATTGACTTCAGAAGATTACTCCAGCTTAGCAGTCCTGTGGTACAGCAGCCGTAGATCTAAGTGTAATTAACATTACATCATCTGTACCACAGTTTCAAGGTTGAAATAATCACGTAGTTCACATATTGGAAATTACAGGATGGCTTTCATATAAATGATTAACTGTCACTATTACTTACCCCAGAAAAATAGTTTCTATGGTGTTTGGTGTATAAATAATACCCTGTACCTCTACAGCGCTTGGCTTCAAAGTAATACTTCAGTGCTATACCATAACGAATACCCTCCCATTCTGTAATAACCAGTCTCCAAATGATGTCTTTTCCTCTGTTGTAAATTATACCATGCAGCTACTGCCACTGCTGCTGTAGCATTCAGTCTGGTTAGTAAATAATATTCTTTCCCCACCATTGTATCTGGGGTTTAAATAATACCCTGTCCTTATACAGTAGTTGGCATGTAAGTGTCACCCTAATCCTGCTTGGTACTTTGGAGTGCACAGAACATCCTGCTGCTGAGGAACAAATTGCAGCCTTCCTCTCTATAGTATTTGCCCTCTAAATATTACCCTGCTGGTTTGTCTACCACTTATTGTATAAATGATACCCTGCTGCCTTGTAGTAATTGATATGTAAGTAATACCATCGGACTGCAGGGTACTTAGTCTGCTAATACTGCCTGCTACACCGGCATTAGATGACACAGCAGGGCTGTGCAGCAGGGGATGCTGGGCTCCCAGCTCAGCCCTTCATCACTGTTACTCAGGCCTTCTCTCAAAGACCAGGGTGGTCAGAGCTGGATCTATCCTGCAACCATCACTGCATGTCAGCAGGGAAAGGGGGTCACCCCTTTGCTTAGCCAGCTAGCCCATGGGATCTTGACCCTTCCTGGTGTCCTTCAAGATCACGGGCTGCTTTGCCTAAGAAAGGGAAAAATCCTTGTCTCTTCATGATTCCCAGGACCCCTGCAGTTTGCCTCCTAAAGAAAACCACCTTGATGCTAGCTAACTTGAGAGATTACCTTCCAATCTCAATTGCATGGTTTCGTGTCATAGGACAGCATGAAATGATTCAGCACCACCAATAATGGTGAGTCATGTTTAGCAGAGGATGGAAGGGTCTTCACTGCTCTCATTGTTCAGCTCTGAATCTGTCCAGCTTTTTCAAATGCTGCAGACCAACCCCAGTATGTGCCTGAGACTACAGCTCTGTGCAGTGCTGTACCCATTTCATCTGCACAATTACTCCCATATCAGTATGGTGATGGGCACATGTACCTTCCTTCACACCTTTCTGAAGCATGTGAATGCTGTTTTGGGCCATTCTCTTGCTGTATCCAGGCATGCATGTGGGTTATGGGTATGAAGATCTTAGAGTCAACTGAGATCTTCATTTCAGTTCATCTTCAATGCTGTGCTTCCAGCTCTTACTAACATACCCAAAGTAACTCTTAATTAGCTAGCCCAGGTACCATTGCCACTCTGACTGAGACAGCTCCAAGTTCAGGGTGGACTACAAAACCTTCCTGAGAAGCAAGATAAGTTCTCAGGTGAGCCGGCCTCTGTGGGACATTGCATTTTACCTGGTTTTTTTAATGCAAATTTAATGCATTTTACCCTAGCAACCCTGTTTCAAAGAGCTAATAATCTTCTGTCCTTCCTTCTGCTAGCCCCATCAGATGTTCTCCTTTAGGGAAGGTAAGGTTTGTAAGCAGAGGTGGTATCTTTAAGAGCAGCAAAGAACACTGGAAAGCAGAGATGCTTTGGCTAACACAAGCCCCTTTTCCACTTCTCAATCCATACAGGCTACCTCACCTCAGATGTTGTTTTGGCTGGTTTCATACAATTGCCACCGGCCTCCTACTTTGAATAATCACATCCAACTGACATAAACCCACATACTTTATGAATATTATGCTCAGCCTTTTCTGACCTGGAACTAAGGTCCTCTGCTCTCCCTGTATCCTCTGTGGCAGCTCATCTGTTCACACGTGTTGAAATGAGAGTTTTGACAGCTTCAAGATCATGGTCTAGCATCAAAGGCAAGAAAGTTGGGTTTGCTTATGCTTAAAATGGAAACACTTTTCTCATACTGCAGTCTCAGAGTAGTGCTGAAGCTTTATTCCTGCCTCCATTATGTGTATTGGTGAAAGTGAAGACACTCAAATATGCTGGTTGGCACCTTCTCTTCAATCCTGGCACAGTTTATTTCCAATTTCTTCTATTCTCGAACTGGATTGCTCTCTGTTCTGCAACAGCAACTGCAAATACAGCTGACTTTTTCTGTAGATCTCTGTAGATTTCCGTACCTTATCCATCGGAGATGTCTCTCTCATCTGTGCTGTGGTGTAATTAAACAATAATATTTCAAAACTGATTTGATATCAGAGTCATTAGACACTCAGATAGCTGATTGGATTTACCTTCCTTATAAAAATATGTCCTTTTCCAGAAGTTGCTTTAGGGACTCAAGGCCCCATTTCGCAGAAGCAGCAGAGTGCCCAAAGACATGAAGAAGCACTTCTGCAAATTCCATTAGGTGCCTCACTCATCCATTTGTATCTTTAAATTCTGAAATACCATGGACAATTTGGCAGGCTATTAGAGTTCTACTCTGATTTTCATCAGAGTTTTACAGATTTTGACATTCCTAAAAATCTCACGGTATCGCGCAAGAATGCACTGTATTTTTTGCTGTAATATCAAAACATGTATTCAATATCTTTTAAAGCTCAGGTTAGAAGCCATCTGCTAATTTTCTTACCAACCAGTGGGCTTTCTTTCTCTTGCTCTCCAAAATACTTGCTTATACTTTTCATTCTCTTGCAACATCCTTACGGTAGGAAGGAGATTGCATTGAGTCTTTCAGAGCAACACAGAGTGCACAGCCGAAGGGGAGAGGATGTCTGATGTGGCTTTTGAGCATCCTCAGTACCGGACAGGAGGCTCGAGAGGCCCCCAGACATTAGCTGGACACACCTGGGGTCTGCATGGACCAGTCTTTGACGACCAGAATGAATATCAACTGTAGCCACTCACCTTCCCAGTATACTTCCATTAAAAACTACTGACTTAAAGTATGACTCCTTCAACCACATTTGCAGGAATGCTCATCCTCGAATGTTAGAGAAAATTTTTGTTTTGAACACTTAGCTGTAGACTAGTTTTCCTGAAGGTCGTTCCCTTTGTGTGGTTTATTTAAATGATGTGGATCAACATGCATTAATTCAGTTGCAGCTATGGAGTTACCACGACCTGCAGACTGCTCTGTGACACTACCCAAATGTTATATATGATTAGATCCAGTTCTCATACTGGGTGCAAAAGCTAAACAGGATTTTCCTTGCTATATCGTCTTACGGAATTAATTCTTCTTCTGTCTGAAAGCAGAGTGCTCTGTACAAATTTGTGGGGATTTAGACTTCCTTTGCAGAGCTCTCCCTGCTGTCTGTTTGGGACTTGCAAACAGTTACTTGTCTAGACTAGGTTTTAATACCAGAACTCGAGCTTAATGTTCCTAACCCCAGTGGTAAATGGCATCCTTTCTACTGATTCCAGTGGTAACTGGATCCGGCCACCAGATAATTTACCTGCCCATCTTATTGGAAGAATTAAAAGATAGTTTGGTTAAAATAGATCATAATTATTACTTGCCTTTGAATTGGTCTTTTATGTCAATAGTATAAAACAAATTCTACTTTTACACAGTTTCTCTTGCTAGTGTTGTGTGTATATGTTAAAACACCAGTGTAGTGTGCTCCAGGATCCATTTTAAAGCCCACATCTCCTCCGTCAATGCCAGAGCGTATTTGCAGGTTTCAAACATTTTGCTAGGCAGTTTATTTTGCCTACAAGGGGATCTGTGTTGATGTCTTTCTGTTCCCCCAAAATGTGGGCACTGTTGGTTTTAAACTGTTCCACATACCTCTGGAAAAACATTTTCTCTTGCCCTTACAGAACACTTCACCAAATACTGGACAACGTTTTGGCACTTTCCCTCAACCACATCTCATACATAGGAATTTGTTTGCCTCTCAGAAAACTTTGTATTCCCATCTAATTGCTGTTTTGGTTTCCTCCATACCTCGCTTTCTGTTTTTGAAGGTATGACATATGGACTTTGCTTAGCAAACTGTAGATTTGGGCTTAGCAGCAGTGGCTCTCCAAATGTTTGTGGTTTATGTTAAGGTTAAATTTCTTTCCCTTTACAGGCTACACCTCACAGAATGATTTTATATTTTATGTAAGAGCCTTGCTTTTATTCAGAATTGCCATGGTGTCCCCAGATTGGCATTTTTGCTCTCTAGGCTTAGTCAACAGCATACTTTCTAGATTGCAAGATCTTGAAGGCAGAGACTGTTGTCTGCCTGTGCTGGGGTAATTCAGTGGCGCCCTGAGATCTGAGCTGTAACAGAAGGATTATTGATATGCATTCATTGACCCTAGCCTGAAACTAATTTTGGGGAGGCTAACTGTCTTCATCTTGCTCTCTTTTTCAATTTCACATCATCACAGTTGCTTCCTAAGTAATACCATACCTAAGCCCATTTATAAATTCATGTATATGTAGACATAAAGCTATATATATACATAACATACATTCTGGTCAAAGAGTTTGGCTGTTTTTCAAGAGCAGTGGTTCTGTTCTTGAGGCGAGGTTCACCATGTGTTTGAAGGGAACAGACCTTTTGGTGTGGGCAGGGTTTTGTGAATCCGCTGAGGTCGTCTTTGGAAAAAAGCAGAGGGCTGTGACTGAGTTTTAAATTGAACAATGGGTCTCATGTAATTAAAAATGTATCCTTTCACATTTGTTCCTTGTTTCAGAAGGTGTTTGTTTGAAAGGTTTTCTTAGGGAAGTTTTGGACTGACCCAAAATGGAAATCCCAGCTAGGGAACCGAAAACCTTCTGCCAATTATTCCCTCTCCTATGCTGGGGGTCCCATTATCTTTTCTGCTGGATGGATGACCACACCACCCAGAAACTGACATCCACCTTCATGGAGGGGCTAGAAGAGGACAATTTTCTTGGACATCTTCTCCATCAGCTTGCTTCTTCGCTTCCAGCTCCCTGCCAGTCTCATAAAGTAGGACTTAAAGCTTTTGAGGTCTCTGATGGATGGGTTTTCTCTGTGGCAAAACCAAACCAAGCTTGTTTAGCTGTGAACTATTTTGTCATTTTCTTCTTTCTTGTCATGTTTTGTTTTCGGCTGTACAATTTGGCTTGGTTCAAAAGCAGCACTATAGTAGAAAAAAAAAAACAAGAGGAAGATTTATTTTCTGCCTAGAGTCCCCTTTTGTTTCTTCTCAAGAAGAAAAGAACAGGCTGAACCAAAGGCAGGATTACTGTTTGGATAAAGTGACTTGACAAGTGAATAGAAGTGGTGGAAGAGTGTTCCTGCCCAAAGGGACTGCCTCTAACGAGGAGAGCACCACATCCCTCAGAGTTCCCAACATGGTGAAATCCCCTTGGAATGACTGGTGCAGGACAGGGCAGCTGACTGTACTTTGAGGTACCTCTGTCCCTCAAAAGGAATAGAGCAACATTAAAGTAAACAGGGAACCTATTGACTGAGCCAGTTAAGTTGAATTAAAGACACACTGCGTGTCTTGGCTAAGAGGGAAGAGGGCACTGCATGCCAGAATGTGAATGGTTTGAGCACACAGAAAAAGGAAGGAATTGTACAGGCATGCAGGACCAACAGGTGCCATGAGATAGGTACCGGCTGGGGGAGTGACTGGGAACGAATGTAAAGGAAAAACCTGACAGAAGAGATAGCCTGGTGAGATTTTAACAGGGCCTTAATGCCTCCAGACCCTTACAGGAAAGCCCCTGGCCTGTACAGCCAGCCAACAGCCATGGACACTGCCCCTGCTCAGCACCCACCTGCTGCGTGACTTGGACCCTGGAAGGGAGGCAAGGGGGAGAGTGTTGTCCATGGTCCACGTAATCTTCCACCACTGCTGAAACTGTTCAGAGGGGGACAAAATGGTCTGGGAGAGCTGGTCTGGGAGGAAATGAGAGGAGACAGCAAACTATTCTCCTGCTGTCACACATGAGGCGGTTTCAGGGGGTGCAGTGCCCAGCCATTGATTAAACTTTCCTAGAACCACAGAGGGGAGTGAAAAGCTGCTTCTCTTTCTTAATCCTTCCTGTACCATTCAACCTCCTAGATTAGTACAAGTTGGCATGGCTGTTTTGTGCTCAGTCTAGTTGTCAGAGGTTTGTTGGCAGAAGAAATTGAGAAGCAGGAGAGTCTTCCTTAACACAGCCAAGGCAGCAAAACCCTCATTACAGTCTGAATGTGCAGTCTGTGGTCTCTGTTTATACTGTGTTCCCCCTCCATAAACTGGAAGGCAAAGCCAGCTCAGTGCCTCCAGAACTGAGGTTCATCATAGCAGTCCCAGACACCAGAAAACTTGATGAAAACTCCAACATTTTGGTAAAGACCCTTCTTCAGACACCAGGGTAAGTGAGATCCTTCAGCAGCAGTAGCAAAACCCACTCTTGCATTAAGGCTGGGGGTCCACATAGCTGCCAGAGAAAATATCTAAAGTCCTAGTGACAAGAGGCTTGATAGGAAAAGCTCTTTTGTTCCTAGGAGGCTCTCTCTGCTTGCAGGTACAAAAAGTGTGTGTGAACATTTGATACACATGTGCCTTTCTAAGGAGTCACAAATAGTTTGAGCATCAGGAAACAGGAGAAAATAGTAATCCCTTGCTTCTCCACTGAAAACGTTAATCATCTGCTCAGTAGGAAAAGATGGTTCCCCATCTTCTGGGGTTATGAAGAAAAAAAATTGAGAGACTGGTATTTCAAATCTTGTAGATTATTTATGGCATGTAGTAGCACTCACTTGAACTACGCATTACCTCCTGGACAGCACATAGCAGCATGTCCCTCACTTTTCCCACCAGTAGCCAGAAAGCCCCAGGCCCTCTCCCATGGCATTTGCCCTTTTGTCTTTCAGGGCATCCCAAAGGGAGGATCGAGTTGAGATCCACCTTCCTAACAAAACTAAACTGTGCATGTCTTGAATTTATGAGACAGGAAATCTACTTGGGAGGAAAGCTAGGGCTGAAACAGCCTCATTTCAGTAAATCTAAGCACAGTGTTTACACAATGTCTGGAATTAATGCAGAGAAAACTTTCAGGTGCCAACTTTGGAAAGAGAAAATGGAGAGCAAAAAAAGGCAGATACTGACACTGTGATGAAGCTGGAAGCTCTTCCTCCAGGTTGGATAGAAGCTTGCTTTTACTGCTGTAGAGCACCAGCAGCATGCTATACTTGGTAATGCAAAGGCCAGATAGGATGTGTACTCACCCCTCTCTTTTGTGTCCAAGCTGTGACAGTATGAGCATGTTTAGTATTACCGGCTGTGTGTATTCCCAGCATGGACCACCAAAGACCATAGTACAGCATGATGCACTTAGCACATCAGTAGAAGGTATGCTTAGCAAGAGGCTGCTGCAGCCCTTGTATCTTATGAGAGATGCTTATTACATGAAGGGACAGTAATGCAAGCTGAGGCTAGGCACAATATCACATGTGACTGATACCAACCAGAAACGTGGTCACATTGCATGTCACTAGCATGACCCAAATGTGCGGTTGTTACTGAGGCCCTACAGCCAGGCACGTGGTCTTGTGGCTCCCACCTTGAATGTCCTAAGTGCGTTGACCCTCCAAGCTAGCATGAGCTTTGTCTACCTGGAGCACAGCAAGAAGAAAGATCATTACCATGATGTAGCTGACAGGGACCAGCTTCATGATGTCTCTTCCAGTCCTGCCCAGTGCCTTGTTAGGTGAACTTCCACGTCACTTTTCTTAGCAGAACATATGTCACATCCAAGGCAATTTTGGGTAGTGGAGTATTAACAGATACTAGATGTAGGCATTAACTAGCAAAGTTAGTGAAGACTTAGGACTCCATGCCTATGGATTCTGTATTAAAACATGGTTTCAAAGGCGTTACGGATTTCTGGAAAACCGGGTTTCTGAAGGGCTGAACTGGGTCAGAGCAGAAGGGAAGCAAGGCAGAAGATACCCATGAATCTTCTGCAGTATAAAAGCACTGCAGAGATTTGCTTCTCTGCAGTCACATTCACATCTTGTTCTGTAGCCAGAGGGGGACATTTTCCCAATTTTAAAGCTGCTTTTTCAAGGCTCTCTTTGCACAAATGAGGGTTCAGCCTACTCAAGTGAAAAGTCAAATTCTGCACAAGTGAAAATCCCCAGGGCAGCCTGTGCATCATTCTCACACTCCAGCAGAGTAATGGGCCACCCCCTACCTGGGGCAAGCAGCTGCTGCCAGTCAGCTGAGCATCATCCATCCCATACTAGCTCTCTTGGCATCTGCAGAGGACCTACCTGCCTGTCTAGCTGATGTGTGCTTGGAGCAGGTCGTTAGGTGGTGATCTAGAGAGGCCTTACCAAGTTAATGCAAGAAGGGTTTTCCAGGTCCCTCAGTCTTTTCTTTCTCCTGCTCTGTACTGGGCTTAGGTAGGTCAGATCCCAGGTGCACGGGAACAACAGCTTTTGTATTTCTCAGTGGGTTTTATAGTGAGCCAGGGCATTTGAATGGAAAAAGTTGTCACTGGAAGGGCTTGTTCTTGACTTCCTTGGATCATGGCCCAGGCTGCCATCTTCACACTTGTCATCCAGGGAGGATGTGGTTTCTCTTCTTTTGAGTTCTGGTGGGTTTTCTTCCTTCGTCTAAGGAACCTTGGCTCAAGGCTGACAGCAGCTCCAGAAAACAAGTGTAGATTTTTAATTTCTTTCCCTGGGATATAATTGTTTACCTGCTTCTTGCCACCAAAGAAGGCTGATGGGTGATTGTCATTCCCAGAGACAGCATATCCTGGAGGAAAGAGATTTCCAAGTTTCATTGCTTCTCTGTAAATTAAATTCTTCCTTCCTGTCCCAAGCAAAAGGATAAATCCAAATTACACCCAACTGTTGTGCATGAAAAATAGGCTATAAGGAGGCTTTATGAAGTGCATAATCACCCTCCCATCTCTAAAAATTAGATGTCTGACAGTGCTCCAGGCTTCCTTACTAGCTGACAGAGAAATGGCTGAACCACTCTCAACCAAGACACCTATTTCACAAGGAGATGAATTGCTCTTTAGAAGTTTCTTTTTCTCCCCTTGGAGTAGAGAGGATTTTGAGTGCAAGCTTCAGCTAGTCTCAAAGGCTCATTGTTCCCTTGAATTTAGAAGCTCTAGGGGCCGTTTGAATGCGGCTCTTGCTTTCCATATTGAGCAGACACTCAGAGCCATGGCAGCTCAGGACTTGGTGCTGATCCCTCACCTTGCATGAAAGGCTCCAGCTGCCATCTGCTTGCCTTAATGGACATATTGCAACTTCTTTGTCCTTGAAAGCTAGGAAAGTTGCTGGGGTATGTGTTGCCTGCCCATGACAGTTCTGGTTTTCCTGCAAGAGAGCTAGTTTTGGTGTGGCCAGTGGTATGTGTTTCTGCTGTCCTGGAGCCTGTGTTTAGCTTGCTTCTAATGAAGGGGAATGGGCAGAGAGAAGAAAAAAAAAGGAGAAACGCCGCTGAAGTTAATGGAGGTGTAATGTAAATCCAATGTAAGTCAGGCGAGAATGAAAGCCATTCTGTGGTAGATACCAGAAAAGGGATAAGAGTTTATAAACCTTTTTGTGTTCAGTAGGACATTTGTTCCAGACCATACATCTGAGCTTGGATCACTAACTGAACCTAGCATATGGCTGTTTAGGTTTTGCTAAGATTTCCTGTGGCATCCTGCTTTTTGAAAGCATGTCCGTACATCCTCAGGTATTTTGGCTTTTCCTGTCATCTGTGTGCAACATAATTAGATAAATAGTCAAATTATTACAGACTGCAACTCTTTTACTAAAAGAAAAGTCATAAAGACAAAATGGTATAGCATAGAAACAAAATTACAAGTCCAGTCAACTTTGGTTCTTTGTGGAGGAGGACAAGGAGGAGCTCTGGACCACAGGTTAGGGCTGAGGGGCGCACTCATACCATCACCAGCGTGAATTAGCAGAGCTCTGTCTGACCATGTTCATGCCTGCAGTAGCAAGGGGTGCTTGAGGACAGGAGCCAGCTGAGGCTTGCAGTGAAACTTGACATTATTCCTAGTCCTCAATAAATGTTCTCTGTTTTGTGCCTTGTGCACTAAGAATGCCTCGGTGCCCTCAGTTTGTCATCTCCTGTAGCCAATGCTGCAAGATTGTCAGTGTGTGGAGGACTACATGCCTCGATGACAAAATATCTGAGCAGTTACTGCCATGCGTCTTTCTGATAGGGGAAGAAAGGATTTTATTGTTCCAGGGATGGTTTCAGAAACAGAGCAGGCAGGAGCAGCATCCAAGCTGCTCTGTACATAAAGACTGTACTCTCAGAATGGTTTGGAAACCAGACAGAATGGAATATTTCTTCTATTTTCTTTACAGCTGAAAAAACACGAAAAATCACAGGAGTGCATTTATTGCCATATTTCAGTTCCAAAGTTTGCCTTATTTAAAAAAAGAAGAAATAAAACTGGTTTTGCCCACCCCCTTCACTTTTTTTCCCCCCTTCCTTCCCTCCCATTTCCTGGATCAGGCTGAGGTTTTTAACAGAAAAGCTCTCAGTCCTGCACAGAGGCTAGGAACATGCAGAGGGACAATAAAGTGTTTGTTCGTAGAGATCACAGAGGAACGGTCTGTAGTTTTACACAGGAGAGGAGAAACCACCGTTTGACTCCAACACCTACAAGGGCATGGGACAGGCTGTTTAAACATACGTGAGAACCTTCCTAATGTCCCTGCTGGATGATGGTGTCTCCTCAGACCTCATCAAACTCTTGGTGCCCATGTTGGTACTGAAAATAATAGTGCTGAAATAAGGCTGGATGGATGTGACCATGTGTCCTAGAGAAGCTAAGGTTTGTTCCCTGATGGGGAATAAACTGGAGATGGAAAACTAGTTGAAGAGACTAAATGAGTAGTGCTGGTTTTGACTCTTGTTCAGGAGCCTCTTTATATCCACAGTTTTAAAGGAAATATTGTCTTTGGAAATACCTTTATGGCCAGGCATATCTTCTAGGTAATGAGTGGCATTTTATTAGCTGCCAGAAAAAATATGTAAGTGAATTAAAGGTCTTCCAAAATTGAGAAACAAGGATGCTTAAAATGACCCATCTATCCCCATCCAAAAAAAAAAAAAAAAAAAAAAAAGACAACAGCAGAATTAAGGGTGATGAAAATAAATTTAATTGCAGCAAGGGTGATTAACATGGTCTGGAACGAGTAAAGGCCACAGGAGAAACTGCAGATGGGACTCAATTAAAATAGACTAGAACAGAAAATGCTTTCCAGCAAGCAAACATGTTAGACTGGGCTGCAAATGGGCCATCTGGCTATTTTCCACTGTACAGTCTTACTGTGTAGGCACTTTGTTGGACTTTCACTGTGGTGACTTTTCCTTTTCTTGCTCCCTCCAGATTCTTCAGTCCTTTGAAAGCCTGGGGACAGGGTTGGAAGAGCAAGGGATTAAACCTGTCTGTATATATGTACACACTTCCCTCCACACACACTTAGATTCTCAAATAAACATATTTATATGCAGCCAATTTAGGACAGCCTGCACACAACCTGATACAGAAGCACAGCCTTAGGTATGAAATAAAGCGGCAATAAACTGCAGTGAAAAGGACAGTTGTTCTCTGGGGTGGAGAGCTCCTGAGCCTACCAGCATTTCCCAACTCTGCCTTTTTTGGAAAGGCAAGAGCTTTCCCTGAATTCTTCCTGGCCCAGGCTGAATTGGAGAGGGTATCTCGGTCACTGGTTAGAGAAGGTAGGATGGCTGAGATTTTTGTGGCAGTTTGGTTGGATTCTTGTTCCTCCAGCCTGCTTGGTACCCTGCACAGGGACAGTTATTCTGATGCAGAGGCATAGCCGTGTCCTTGTGAAACTTGTCCTACCTTCTCCTCTCTTCTGGCCACGAAAGCCGCCTACCCCAACTGTTCTCCCAGCAAGCGCAAGGGAGTTTTGCAAGAAAGCAGTCTGCAGGGCTGGAAGGTTTAGGACCTTGCAGAAAGCACAGCGTGATGACTGCTGCTTGTGTGTAGGTCTCTGTGCTGCAAGAACTAGTCCGTCCCTCCCAGTGCTCTCCACTAGAACTTGGACAGTCCTCTCTGAGTGGTCATCCTACAAACAGATCCACCAAAGTGTCTGCAGAGCTTCTTCTCTTCAAGGTGACTTTTTCTGCTGGAGGATAAGGACCCTGCAACTGAATTATTATTTGTCAGCAGTGATCTGGTAGCTGTGATGTGTTCAGTAGCTCGCCTTTTTCTAGGAGCCAGGCTGCCTCAATGATTTTCAAATGAAGTCATCTCCAGAGGCCTGTGTTATGATATTTATGGTAAGGGCACTGCCTGTATCCCCAACATGTTGCTCAGGTCCACCTCTCTCCTTAGCTGTTTAGCTATATTTGGGGGCCAATCAGTAAGATGCTGAGCAGGGGACGTTCCTGCCACTGCTTAGTCTGCTCCAGGCTTTACTCTGCTTTTACTCAGTCGTGTAGCTCAGGCACTTCCTTATCGCTGAAAACTTTTCCTCTGTGCCAGATCCCGTCTCAGTGAACACACACTGCTTTCTCACATGTGCTGAACTGTACCTTCATGCTCCATGGGCACAGCTCATTTAATCTGAGCCCAGGTCTCTGGTGAGACAACATCCACACTTGAGCGCATCACCCTTCTCTGCTCTGACAGTCAGTGGAGAGGGAGCATCAGTTTTGAGGAGTGCGCTATATAATCTGGTTTAGATGTCGCTTCAGAATGAGAGGAACAACCTCCCCAATCCTTTGGCTAGATAGACCAGGTTTCCATCACCTATGTCCACATCTCCTCAGACAGACCTTCATCTTTATTTACTTCCAGAATGGCTCCTCCAAGCAGCTGTTTGCTGATTACCATATGCTTGGACATCCCACTAGAAACAAGACAGAGCAGACGTATTGCAGCACGGAATCACTGCTGTAACAACAGGCCATTAATTAAAGGCATTCCCAGCATAGTGAATCCCAACCAGAGCTGTGCTCAGACTCAGGGCTGGATCTCTTTGGCACGCTTAAGGGGAATGAAATATGGAGATCAACATTGCAAACAGCACCCTGAGGAGCAGATTGCGTTTCTTACTGGCAGGGAAGCAACTTTTTCACAGAATACACCCAAAACTTTGTTACTGTGATTTGTTTAACTACTACTCACAAGGAAAACCCATTGCTTCTGGGTTTCTGCAAGGTAAGAGGAGGGTGGAGTTTTTCTCATAGCTAAACCAAACTGCAAAGATACTGCTGGTCCCAGCTATTATCATATGAGGCTGTTTTCCCTTGTGAAAGATCAACATAAAGCTTGAATAAGACTAGGAGTACATGAGCTTGTCTTAGCTTTTAGGACAAAGTGCATTTCCTCTTTTTGGGGCCTTTTGCTCTGTGATGTCTAACTGATGGACAGATGAACCTGCTCTCTTCCTACCCATTGCCAATGTACACAGAAATAACAACTGTGTGCGACTCAGAACAATACCAGTTTGCTGTAGGCACAGACCCTAAAAGTCTTTTCAGCCAGCCAGCTCCTGTTATATTTAAGCACCTCTGTTTCCATGCTCTAGGATGTTTCTGTCCTTTAGTAGGTAATCTGTGTCTAAAGCTGCCTGCCTCTCCTGGCTGAGCTTATCTCCTGACACTCAGGGCTGTTCAGCTTACTTGGATTCTGGCAAAATGCAGAGGCAGCTGAAAGTTACCTATTCTAAGGAGCCTGGAGAAGAGATTTTATTTAATGCTCAAGTGAGTACCTTGACTAGTTTTTAGTTTTAGTTACTAACAACTAGAAGAGTGTTTTCTACCTGAATCCCCTCCAAGTGCCTTCTGCCCAGGAGGATCCACCCCTGCTCCCAGGATTCACCTGATCTTTGCTTTCCTATTTCTCCTTTTATTCAGAGGATGAGAATGGAGGGTATCCACCGGAATGGCAGCTTTGAGATGGTGCAAGCAGAAATAATCTGAGCTACCCCACAACCTCATTTCATGGAGACAGTCCTCACTTGATGTCAGGCTGGTCCCTAGTGAAAGCAGTGACCTACTTTAGAAGGGCTCTGGATGCACAGCCTCAGAGTTATTTGTTCTTGTAGGAAGCATTCCTCTAACTAAACAAGAATATGCTTCAGAGTGGAGTTTGGTTTCCCCCCAAAGCTTAAAGATATGACAAAACACTGAAGCTGTGTCTGCTTCAAGTTTTCTGCAGTGCCTCATGTGTTACAGACTGGTCCATAATCTGGAAATGTTCCCAAAAAGTTTAAGCCCTTTTCCTTCTTCCCTGAGTCCCTCTCTCCCTACCTGACACGGCCATGGGATGCCTCGCCTGTGCAGTCTTCAGGCATGGCTGGCTGAGACTGAGCAGGGAAGGGGGTTAACTTTACAGGGTGCCTTTTTGCCTTAGATCCTACAAGACACGTAAAAAATGTGTGCCATATCCATAAACATGATTCTTTGTACTGCCTAGAGCCAGGCAAGATGAATAATACAAGACCAGAGATCGAAACATTGATACATTCGTATTCATGAATTTTAATGTCAGAAGGGACCATCCTGTTTGTTTTAGTGTCAGATAATGGCAGTAGCTCTCCCGAGTGACTGCTTTCTAGGACACAACATCCCACTGTCAGGCATGTTCTGCATCCCTTGTATAATTTTATATTTGATTCTATTAAAATGCAGACTATTTGGAAACACATTGGATCTAATACTGACCCCTGCAGATGCCCATTAGAAATCTCTCCTTCAACGTCAGTGTCCCGTCCATGGCTCCTTTTAGAGACCTGCCAGCTAAGCTTCTGCTAAGCCGTTTCTATGTATGTACTACTGGCATTACATATCTTCATATCATGGAACCCTGTGAAAGTCAGACCTTATCAAATTCTAATTACGTTATGTTACAACCATGCAGGCACCTTTATCAGACAAACTCAGAATCGTGCCAGCTAATAAAATCAAGTTTAGAAGCACCTGTTTCATATACAAGTGCCTCAACTAAGATTAATATTACACCTATTCTTCAGTGATTAATGAATTGAATTCTGTATCAGATTTTCCATTATTTTGCCTGGAATTCATGTCAATCAAGCTACCATGTATCTATGAAGCTTATCACTGTATATCTTGGCTGACTATTGGCACAGCGTTTCGGTATTTGGGACCTGCCCCAGTGCTCCAGCACAGATTATAAATGAACATCAGTGGGCCAGCAATTTACTCAGCCAGCTTTTTAAGGACTCTTGGGTATGGCTGTTTAGCCAAGCTGATTTCAGACTGTTTATCCATAGCAGATGGTGTTTCCAATTCTCCTTGCTTACTGACGAGCAGAAGGCACTTCATTGCCCCCCACCACCCACCCTATGGGCACATCCCCCTGCCATCATCTAGGTACTGACTGCCAGACGCTTTGACATCTTCTGCAGCATGGCAGATGACTTGGTACTGGCCATCAGTAGAGGGAAATGGTGAAGTCAACTGTCATGCTGCAGTGAGGTTCATAACACATTGCTTATGCAGATATCATTCCTAACCAGAGAGACACCCAAACATATGTGCAACTCCACGGTTTCTCCCCAAGCTTGGCACTTACCTGAAATTTTGTTCCCACACCCAGAAGAAATTGAGATATGTCCATTTTATCTTGTTCAGCCATACAGCTGCAAACGCGAGCCTTCATGCTTCTCTGCTGATCTGTCCCAGCCCTGCTCTGTCCTGGTTTCCAGCAGTATGGTTGTCTCTGTTAACTAAAGATTTCACAAAGATATATTTTTCTGACGTGTCATGTTGAAATGAATGGAGGTCCACTTTTTCATAAGTGAAAGGCTAATTAATGCTGGACTGTAGAGGATAAGGTTTATTTTGGGCCTTTTCTTGTGCCATTGAGGGTATTTAATGAACTTTCCTGCAAGGTCAATAGGTGTATGCTCAGAATGTTCTGTGTCAGCTGAAGTCAGCTGGGATCTTTCTAGATCACAGGAGTTAAACAGCCAATATTTGGGCAGGTGACCTCAAAGGAAACACCAGTGATTCAGTAGGTGTGGTCCTTCCTTCTGAGTCAGTCCTGAAATGTGGTGCCAAATGATGCTGTGTTGCCAGAGAACATAGGTTTTATTTGAAATATTAAACCCAACTTGAATATATGTGGCTATTTAACATCCCATGGTATTATACTGGTTGATAATCCAGACAGGATTAATTTGGTTGGCCTCTCTATATTGCTTCTGCCATTCAGTGTCAGTACAATGCTCTTTTCCTTTCCTAAAGCTTTCAGAAGTAGCAGGTTGCTCTGACTAATTGAGGGACCCCAGGAAGATATTTTTAGGGTGGAGCTTAGATGCCCAGAATTGTATCCTGTGGATGTCTTGTATCAGTTCAGGATCCATTTACAGTTAAGGTTATGTATACTGGCAATGCAAGAGTATTGGACCAAAGTGTAGTAACTTTTGGGTTTTTCACCATGTAGAGGGCAGGTTTCCCTTCAGAGCATTTTATGGTATACAAAATGCATCCAGCCATCCAGCCTGAGAGCCAGTGCTAGCTTGGATGGGGGATGCTGGTGAGGGGGAGCTCCTGTTCTGACACTAAGGCTTAGTGGACATGATGGTCCCTCTTCAGTAAATACATAGTAAGTGTGAAGATCTTTTGTAAAATTGTCTTTCTGTTCCACAGGTAAGATTGAATCACGAGAGAGAGTGGGACAGCAATACAATAAGTGATCAATAATAACATTTCTGCCTGATGTACATAGCAGAGCATCTTATTTATTTGTCTCAGGGACTCATTTCCTGAAGCAAGAGGCACTTTGAGACAGCATCCTTCCCCAAGGACTGGCTTTCACCGCCAGCCCCATGCAGGAGACTTAAGGGTGGCTGAAAGCATTGCACTGCCCCACAGCAGCATCCACAGCATTCGGCTCCCTATGAACATATACCTGTCATAGATCGTTTCTCCCTGTGTTGTTTCTTGCAGGTAAACTATGACCACTTTACTATTAGTGTTTGTGTGTTTGCGAGTCATCACTGCAGCCGCCGCTGTGGAGCTCTCAGGTACGTGCCCTAGGGTGTGGGAAAGTGGGACTGAGCAATGTGCTGCACTCTGGTCCCATCTCCCATTTGTGCTGCACTCTGGTCCCATCTCCCATTATGTGCAGCTGCCAGAAATAAGTGTACGTAAGATCTGCTCTGTGTATGCACAGGGCTCCTCTATTTGGATGGCTGCTATGCCATAACCTCTCACTGTTCTTGGGGAGCCATGGAGATAGCTCTTGGCAAAGGCAGATTTATGGGGAAACTAAGGGAATTTCAGCATTCCCCATTTTCAACCCTATCAGATGTGATCCCGTAGCATGGGCAGCAGCTACACAGCAGTAGAGCTCTTCATTCCCACATCCAGTCCTAGTCCAAATCCCAAAAGCAACCATGGTACAAAGGTCACGGATGTAACTTCCCTTTCGGCCAGTCATTTTCAGCAGACTAGACCAAAAAGCGTATGTACATCCAAATATGAAGGTACAGGTTTGCAAAGCAGATATAGGCATTGGAGCATATGGAAGCACTGGATATTTTGGATTAAATGTGTTGTTGACATGACCATTGCTTTGTTTGGGAACTGGCAGATAGAAGTGATGGCCTGGAAGTCAAGATACCTGAGCAGTCTCCCCTGCTTGTTGTCCTGGGAAGCTCCCTAAACATCCCCTGTTACTTCAACATCCCAGAGGAACAGGACACCAGTGCTCTGCTGACCCCACGGATCAAATGGAGCAAGCTCTCAAACGGAACCGAAGTTGTCTTGCTAGTGGCCACCGGTGGGAAAATCCGGCTCAACACCGAATACAGGGAGGCGATCTCTTTGCCCAATTACCCCGCCATCCCCACTGATGCCACTTTGGAAATCAAGGCGCTGAGGTCCAACCACACTGGGATTTATCGCTGTGAAGTGATGTACGGGATTGAGGACAGACAAGACTCAATAGAGGTCCTAGTGAAAGGTGAGATCCTGCCCTTGCTCTCCTCTCAAGACCTTGCTGCCTGCCCTGGGCAGAAGGGAAAAAGAAATATACGGGCAGAGAAGGTACTGCTGTCCCCATAGGCATAAACCCTCTCAGCCAGGTCACAAAGAAGGCAATGGGCAGGCAAGCAGAAGCCATCAGCCAAGCATTTATTTTAGCAGGCTAGGACCAGACTAAACAAACCAGTAAAATGACTCATGGCAGAATATACAGCAATAAAATGATTCTTCTGGCAGAGGTGAGTTACAGAGACAGCAAGACGACATCCTTGGCAGGAGGTGGTACTGGATATGCTGGGCTGTTGCTCAGAGGGGTGAAGCTGGAACAGGGCTGCTACAAGACCTTTTATTTCTCCCAAACATTTTAGGAGATGGGATGCCCTCAGCTGGAGAATTGGTCTGTTCCGGAAAAACTTTCCCTGTTGTCTTGCAAAGCCCATCCTAGTAACAGGTGGATAAAATAACAGGTTTCCTACAACCTTTATCTTTATCGTGGGTTTTGCTTTCAGTGTAGGACAGGGAGACAGCTTCCACTACAACAGTTAACCACCATGTTCTGCTGCTCGCATGCACTGGAGTACATCTGGCAGTGGAGGCTGGGAGCCCTCTCATTGCCTCCTGCTGAATTTCCCGCTTGACATAAAGCCTGCTCATGCCAGACCAGAGTGTACCAATAGCCATCCTTTATAAAGATCCCCTTCAACAAAAAAACACAACTTAGGTTTGCAGCAGATCTAGAGGTGTTTGCACCTTGTATATTTGCACTTTATATATAAAGTATATTTACATCTTGTTATAGTTTCCTGGGTGTTTGTACAGTGATTGACACTTTGCACCCTTGGTCCTGAGCAGGACTCTGGGAGGTGGCAGCGTTCAAACCTTCACAGCAGCATGGTCCCTGCTCTGCCCCACTGGCTGGTTTCTGAACCGTGCAATCAAAATGCTGCGCAGAGCTGTATCGGGAAAGTACTGAGTTCTTCTGATGGTGATATAGCTCTGTGTTCTGGGTGATGGGTTTCCTCCCACTGTTCACGCTGCTGTTCAGGTACTGGCTTTTAATGCTCTGTGACTTTGTTACAGCACCATGGGAGAGCAGTTGCTCTCCTAGGTCACCAGTGTGTCCCACAAGGTCCTGTGAAAGGAGCCCACCAAGTCACGCTTGGCTTGAGATGCTCAAATACAGACAATCAGCATAAATATTTCATTGTTTCTAGTCGATATGTAGTATCTGTTCTTTGAATCCATCACTTCTTTGGAAGGCAAGGGGCTAGTTGCTCTGTAGCAGACGTGTGAGTGACGGCCATTATGTTTTCCAGGCATCGTATTCCACTACAGAGCAATCTCCACAAGGTACACCTTGAACTTCGAGAAAGCAAAGCAGGCCTGTATCCAGAACAGTGCTGTCATTGCTACTCCTGAGCAGCTGCAAGCTGCCTATGAGGATGGGTACGAGCAGTGTGACGCTGGCTGGCTGGCTGATCAGACTGTCAGGTAATGAACGGTGGAGGGGAAAGGAAAGCCACAGCAGGGTCATTAGGGAAAGGCTTCTGTAATGAAGCCACTGACCAAAAACGATTGAGAAACAGTTGTGAATCAGCAGCTGTTGTAATTGCTGGCGTGCAGAGGGAGGTGGTGGATTGCAAGCCATTCTCTGCCAGGAGGAATCTATAGCAGGAAAGCACAGTGACCGCTGCCTTCCTCAGCTGGTGGTGACAGCTGAGTAGACAATGGTTTAATCCTGATCCTTCACCCTCTTTGAACAAAACAGATGCTATGCCAAAATGCACAAGTATGTCTCAGCTGTATCAAGCTGTGTATCCCCCCACTGGGGAGGCACCTTGGCCTGATGTCTTTGGCTGGTGCTCCCAGGGGTGTGCTGTGCTCAGGACCATCAGAGGGAGGGCAGGACAGCAGATCATCTTTCCCCATAACCCAGGAAAAGCCATAAATCATCACACTGCACAGTGCTTCGCAGCTCTCTTCCAGCCTCACTGCGGCTGCCAGGGTCCTGGCCCCCTCTCTTTACACTCCCTTTCTCCCCCAGGTACCCCATCCACTGGCCCCGGGAGCGCTGCTATGGCGACAAGGATGAATTTCCAGGAGTGAGGACCTACGGTGTCCGTGAGCCAGATGAAACTTATGATGTTTACTGTTATGCAGAGCAAATGCAAGGTGATTTGGGGCTTTTATTGTTACTAGACAAAGAAGCAGCCAAAGCTCTGATCATGCCTAGACTGAACAATGGTAAATACAGAGGCAAAGGGACTAGAGGCAAGATAGGTTGAAGATGGAAAAGCACATACCCCAGCAAGGCTGGATGTTCTCTACAGTCTCTTTGTCAGACCTTGGACAATTTTAATGTCAAATGACTAATGCAGTACAGAGGGTGGAGTCTGTCTAACCTCCACCGAAGTCCGTGCCATCCTGCATGTCACTGGTCATCCATTAAAGGGTGTGACATTCAGAGGTGTCCATCACCCATGCTTATGAGAAGGATCCATTGAAATATCCAGCACATCAGAACTGAAATTGTCTTTTATCTTCTTCTTGCCCTGTGACTCCAGTAAGACTCCCTGTCTCTGGTCTCTAAAGACAGTCACCAACATGGGGATGCAGTTCAGCTGTAATGATGACTTTTCATCTTATCCAGACTTCCAGGAGTGGGAAAGGGAAAGAAAGGGAATGGGGGTTGAATCCTACAGCTAATTCCTGTGCTAACGGATGGTGTGATTGCAGGTGAAGTCTTCTATGCCACCGCCCCCGAGAAGTTCACCTTCCAAGAAGCTTTTGACAAATGCCGCAGCTTGGGAGCTCGTTTGGCTACCACGGGAGAGCTGTACTTGGCCTGGAAGGATGGCATGGACATGTGCAGCGCGGGCTGGTTGGCTGACCGCAGCGTCCGCTACCCCATTTCCAGAGCACGGCCCAACTGCGGAGGAAACCTGGTGGGCGTGCGGACAGTGTACCTGTACGTCAACCAGACGGGGTACCCTCACCCCGACTCTCGCTACGATGCCATCTGCTACAGTGGTGAGTGTGTCGGGCTGTGGGACTAAGCAATGTGTCTCTACCCATCAGCAAGTAGGAGCTCCCTGGCCAGGGCTGACCTCTTACTTATATATTTAGTATTTTTTTTTAAATGGTCGGGGAAAGTAGGTTTGGCAAAGGACTTAGTCCCCCATTCATGTTCAGGTAGGAAGAAGATCCAGAAAGTGCACAGATGCCTGGCCTGTATGGGGGGGCTCTGAGGAGGTGGGTGTAACACAGCCCTCTTCTCTCCAGTCCTCCCACACTTTCCAGCTTTGGCAGCTCTCCTGGAGACATGGAGCAGAGCTCAGGTGCTTCATGTACAAGACTTTGAATGCTAGAGATGGAAAAGAAGGAAAAAGAGAACAGGTCTGACCCTGAAAATGTGTATAGTGATACAATGTGCTGTGGTACAGACACATGCCTGAGTTTCCATGCTGGGATAAATCAGAGGCCGCAACAGTCTCTGACAGACAGAAATGGAGCAAAATCACACCTAGGAAGTTGAAAGCAGTCCAGCTACTCCCTTTTTATTCTAACTGCACATTTTTCTGCAGCAAGAAGAGGGCAAAGCACAGTGGTATATGGTCTATTCAGGGCAACCAGAGGCTAACATTCAAATAGGATTGCCATCTTTTTTTAAAAAATAGTATTTTAAAGTATGTTTTGAAACCCCTTTGATACAGACCTGTCATGCCCAGGTGCATGCATGATCAGTGTGTCAGGAGGCTCTGTAAAACCTCCCAGACACCTTGGAGATATCCAGCTACATGGCCAAGCTAAAGATTGGTCCACCAAGCCACAGACTTCTGGTTATCTCGGGGTATGCATCTGAAACTGCTGAGTACAGCCAGTCCTTGTCTGAGCATCTCTATCTAATTTTCTGAATCCCTTTGGAGCTGAGAGTTACTGGCTAAAATGAGCTAACAGGAAAATGGGATTGGAAATAAACAGAGCAGGGAAAGCGGTATTACTTAAAAAAGCCTGATAATAGTGTCTCATTATCTCTCCCTCCCCAGCCAAGACCTGCCTTGCTGTATATTCAAGATATCTCATCCCTCCCTCACCTGGCCAGTTCTTGTTCACGCTGCTCTTTTAACTACCATCCTTGCTGTAGGCTGACCTGCTCAGTGGCATGTTGAGCATGTTCTGCTACAGCCAAGGGATGTGGTTTGAGCAGAAAAGTGATTTGGGAGGGGAAAGGTGGGAGTTATTTGAATGTATCTGGTACAGCAAGTGGCTTTGGCTGTCCCGGAGATGAGGTTAGCATGCTTAGAGGTGGTGAACTCTTAAGTCATCACCTGGGCAGAGCAGAAGGAGATGGCGATCCGGGTGAGGCTTCATGCACTGAGTGTGAGGATTCCAGTTGTCTTTCTCCCATGGCTCAGACCCGCTGTGGAGGCGATCCAAGCTCCCCTCCTTTCCTCCGGCCACCTTAAATTCCTCGTAGCAGGCACTAGAGGTCAGTGCAGACTTGGAGATGGGCAAGGTGTTCCCGGGAAGGAGAGCTGGGAGAGCAGGCAGAGTCCTCTGATTTATCAGCTGTGAAGCATGCGGTGGCTCATTGCCTCTAACTCCCGAGCATGCCCTCCATCCTGAGGTGATAGAAAGCCATCATGGAGGAAGGAAAGCCATTTCTTTTACCAGATGGTCATGGTGTTCCTGATTCTCTCAGAGTGAGTGAACACTCAGCATCTTCTCGGAGGCAGCACCAGCACAGCACACCTTGCTAGACTGACCATGTCCTCTCTGATTGCTGCTTTGTCTCCTGATGTAGGGGAGGATGTTGAGACTTTGGTCCCAGGGCAGTTCATCGACGAGACGGGAAGCGAGCTGGGCAGCGCTTTCACTGTCCAGACCGTCACCCAGACCGAAGTGGAGCTTCCTCTGCCACGCAATGCCACCGAGGAGGAGGCCCGCGGCAGCATCGCCACCCTGGAGCCCATTGAGATCACCCCCACTGCCACAGAGCTGTATGAGGGCTTCACTGTCCTGCCCGATCTCTTTGCCACCAGTGTCACAGTAGAGACAACTGCCCCAGAGGAGGAGAACATGACCAGGGGGGATGTCACAGCAGTGTGGGCTGTACCTGAAGAGGTCACCACCATAGCCTTAGACACTGCCATCACCACCGATACAGCAGAGGTGAGCTCAGTGGAAGAGGTCGTGGGGGTGACTACCACACCAGGACTAGAGTCTGCTTCAGCATTCACAGTGGAAGATCAGCTTGTGCGAGCAACGGCAGCGCCCGGTGTCGGTCTCCTCCCTGAGCAGCCCATCTCCCCCACAGGTAAGTCACCAGGACTCTGAGAAGCCTGAAGATCAGTTTCTCCTAGAGGTCACTTTTCAGCTGAAAACAGCTTGAGCTTCTGCTGTCACTGAGGGCATCCAGGCCCCTGGAGATGTGCAGGCCTGTTTAGGGTCATGGACAGGTGGACTACCTTGACTACAGTAGGACAGGAGGGGTGAGGAGGAGTCTGTGGGCCACCCCATCATGTGCTGAAAACTCAGCTGGCTGACACTTGGGATTGCAGTGGTCCTACTCTGCACTCCCACGTGCATCTGCCTCCAGGGAAGGGGAAAGTCAAGGTAGGAGAATCCCAGAGGAGGGCTAAAGAGATCCCCAGAACATCACCCTCGATGGCAGAAGAGCTCAATGAATGAGGCATCTCCATCAAAGCGGGCCTGACAGGCACTGGTCCTTGCACAGTTACTGAGAAGACCCTTTCTGGTCATGCATCTTGGTGGGTGAGGGGTCCCATATCTGTTGTTTCACCATGGCTTCTCTTCTCCCAGGTGTGGTGTTTCACTACCGTGCTGCCACCAGTAGATACGCCTTCTCCTTTGTCCAAGCCCAGCAGGCCTGCCTGGAGAACAGCGCAGTTATAGCCACTCCGGAACAGCTCCAGGCTGCCTACGAGACTGGCTTTGACCAGTGCGATGCCGGCTGGCTGCGGGACCAGACAGTCAGGTAAAACTATATGGACCTGAGGAAGACGCCTCTCAAAATAACTATTCAGCCACCAAATTGAGGCTTTACTCTGGGCTGTCCTGCTGCTCTGCTCATCAGCATCTAAACCTTTGCTGACCTAAGGTTGTCTCCAGGCCACGATACCAAGTGGCCACTAGACCTGTCCTTTTTAACCTGTCCTACCTGTTTCCTAACCTGTGTATACACCCTGCAGCAGTGAGCTCCCCTGCCGTGTCGGAAAAGTAGAGGAAAGTTTGTGTTCATTGCCCCGAGCTGTAAGTAGACTTGTTTCCAAGTCATGCTGGGGACTCTGAGCATCTCTGATGGTGAAGTGTTCATGTCCTACTCCCAAGTACACTGAGGTTCTTCAGGCCAGGGTACATAAGGCTGACCTTGGGCTACCTCCTCTCTTCTTTTGGTAGGTATCCCATTGTGACTCCCCGAAGTAACTGCATAGGGGACAAACAGAGCTCTCCGGGTGTGCGGTCGTACGGCATGCGGCCGGCCTCGGAGACCTACGACGTGTACTGCTACATCGACAGGCTCAAGGGTATGTTCTCCCCCTTCCTCTGGGCATGGCTGTGGAGCAAAAAACCTTCATTCACACCTCCATGTGCAAAGGTGGGATGCAGGTACTCACGTCTGTTTTCTCTCCTGTCCCTCAGGCGAAGTGTTCTTCGCAACCCAGCCAGAGCAGTTCACCTTCCCAGAAGCTCAGCAGTACTGTGAGACCCAAAACGCCACACTGGCCTCTGTTGGCCAACTCCACGCCGCCTGGAAGCAGGGCCTGGACAGATGCTATGCTGGCTGGTTAGCCGACGGCAGCCTCCGCTACCCCATCGTGAGCCCCCGGCCCGCCTGCGGGGGGGATGCGCCTGGCGTGAGAACCATCTATCAGCACCACAACCAGACAGGCTTTCCTGACCCACTGTCCCGGCACCATGCCTTCTGCTTCAGAGGTACCCTCCCGCTCCTTGCAGGGCCTGTAGACCTGTATCCTCGGGGAAAGGGGGTTTACGAGGGAGGATGGGCATCAGGGTGTCCGTTTGGGCAAAGCACTTCACTGGCATCTTGGACTGTAAATTTCTGGAAACTCCCTCCATCACATTTCTGTTCCAGCTCTGCCACCTGTGGAAGAGGAGGGGGTTACCTCATTCTTTGAAGAAGATGTGCTGGCAACCCAGCTAATCCCTGGAGTGGAGGGGGTACCCTCCGGGGAGGAGGTGACTGTGGAGACAGAGTTGGCCACTCAACCTGAGAATCAAACAGCCTGGGGGACAGACGTCTTTCCGACTGATGTCTTGCTGCTCTCAGGTGGGTCAGAGCTTCCCTGTTTCCTGGGTCATTCTTATCTGGCATTGTAGGGTGGGGACACTACCAAAATAAGTGGGCTGTGCCCTTGTGAAGGGGACTCTCCCTAAATCTAGATGTTTATCACCATGTTAGCAAAGTCGGAGTCTGTGCACACAGGAGGAGTTACACTTGTATGTTACAGGACTTTGGTCTAGAACTGAACTAAATGACGAGCAGGCCAGCACACACAGCACTGCTGGAACACCTTGCAAAATATGTTGTTGTGTGTCCAGGGGGGGGAAGGCTGGCTACAAGATCTCAGGCCATGCCTTCCAGGGAGGACAGAGCTGCAGCGTGGTCAGAGCAACAACTAACTTTTTATCTTCCACATGTTCTCTCTGAGGAAGCAGTGGCTTGGTTTTGGCACCTGGGAATTGGTGTCACTGTTGCCATTGTCCCACATCAGAAGATTATATACATATATATATTCTGCCAGTTTCCCAGAGATATTTAATTTATAGTTTTTTAACTTATAATGTTCATTAACAATTTGAAGAGACCAAATTGTTTCTGCAAGCACATAGTACTTTATGCTTTTTTCTCAAAGGTACCAGTTTGGAGGTAAAGTCAATCAGTACATTGTTAATAGCTTCTTTAAAACAGTTTGGTAAATAATTTTCCTGTCTCTCTTTGTTCACTCTTTCTTTTCCAGTGAGTCCATCTGCTTTTCCTTCAGCTACCGTAATACCAGAGGAAACAAGTACCGATGCTTCTGTCAGCGAAGTGTCAGGGGAGGTGATTGAATCTGGAGAACATCAAGTCAGTGGTGAATCTTCAGCATCTGGGTGGGTATCTGGAGTCCCAGATACAAGTGAAGAACCAGCTTCTGGAGTTTTTGAAGATAGTGGAGAACACTCAGGGATCGGAGAAAGTGGATTACCATCAGTAGACCTGCATACCAGTGGCTTTCTACCTGGAGAAAGTGGGCTACCCTCAGGGGACCTGAGCGGTGTGCCTTCTGGCACTGCTGATACCAGTGGCTTACCTTCTGCAGAAGAAGACATATTGGTGTCTACTTCGAGGATACCAGAAATTAGTGGGATGCCATCTGGAGTGGAAAGCAGTGGGCTGCCTTCTGGATTTAGTGGAGAAATCTCTGGTGCTGAGCTAGTCAGTGGCGTGTCATCTGGAGAGGAAAGTGGACTTGCCTCTGGTTTTCCCACCATCTCTCTTGTGGATACCACATTGGTGGAAGTTGTAACAGCAGCACCAGAACGGCGAGAGGAGGGAAAAGGATCCATCGGAGTCAGCAGTGAAGGAGATCTGTCAGGGTTCCCATCTACAGAGTGGGACACCAGTGGCAGAGCCCAAGGCTTACCCTCCGGAGCTGAGCTCAGCGGGGAGCCCTCCGGGGGGGCTGAGCTCAGCGGGGAGCCTTCTGGGGTTCCTGAACTCAGTGGGTTGCCCTCGGGGATGGATGTCAGTGGAGAACCATCTGGGACACATGAGGTCAGCGGCCTGGTGGACCTAAGTGGCCTTGCTTCTGGTATCGACGGGAGTGGTGAGGCCTCAGGCATTACCTTTGTAGACACCCATTTGGAGGAAGTGACCACAACCCCCACAGTTACGGGAGCAGAAGCAAAAGAGATTTTGGAAATCAGCGGATTGCCTTCAGGAGGTGAAGATGCATCAGGTGTAGTATCTGGGAGTTTAGATGTCAGTGGTGAGCCTTCTGGGCATGTAGACTTTGGTGGGAGTGTTTCTGGAGTGCTTGAGATGAGCGGACATCTGAGTGGAATAATTGACAGCAGTGGAGAAGTCTCTGGAGTTGATGTCACCAGTGGTCTACTGTCTGGAGAGGAAAGTGGACTCACCTCTGGCTTTCCCACAGTCTCTCTTGTGGATACCACTTTGGTGGAAGTTGTAACACAGACCTCGGTTGCACAAGAGGTGGGAGAAGGGCCATCGGGGATGATAGAAATCAGTGGATTTCCTTCTGGAGACAGAGGGCTATCTGGAGAAGGGTCTGGAGCCATGGAGACCAGTGGGTTTCCCTCAGGGACAGGAGATTTCAGTGGAGAGCCATCTGGGATCCCATACATCAGCGGAGACATTTCTGGAGCCACAGATCTAAGTGGACAATCTTCAGCAGTGACTGATATTAGCGGGGAGGCCTCAGGGCTTCCAGAAGTCACTTTAGTCACTTCTCATTTAGTAGAAGTTGTGACAAGACCAACAGTATCACAGGAACTGGGTGGGGAAACAGCTGTCACATTTCCCTACAGTTTTGGGCCGAGTGGTGAGGAGTCTGCATCTGGTGAACTAAGTGGGGAAACATCTGCATTGCCAGAAAGTAGTACAGAAACATCAACAGCTTATGAAATCAGTGGAGAAACATCTGCATTTCCTGAAACTGGTGTAGAAACATCCACAATTCATGATATCAGTGGGGAGACATCTGGCTATCCTGAATTTAGCACAGAAACTTCTACAGTCCACGAAATTAGTGGAGAAACATCTGCATTTCCTGAAATCAGGATAGAAACATCCACCAGCCAAGAAGCCAGGGGTGAAACATCTGGCTACCCTGAAATTATCATAGAAACATCCACAGTTCAAGAAGTAAGTGGGGAAACCTCTGCATTTGCTGAAAGTAGCACAGAAACATCTACAATACAAGAAATCAGTGGGGAAACATCTGCATTTCCTGAAATTAGAATAGAAACATCCACAAGTCAAGACATCAGTGGGGAAACATCTGCATTTCCTGAAATTAGAATAGAAACATTCACAAGTCAAGAGGCCAGGGGTGAAACATCTGGCTATCCTGAAATTAGCATAGAAGCATCCACAGTCCTTGAAACCAGTGGAGAAATGCCTGCATTTCCTGAAATTAGCATAGAAACTTCCACAGTGCGTGAAATTAGCGGAGAAAGTTCTTCATTTCCTGAAATTAGAATAGAAACATCCACAAATCAAGAAGCCAGGGGTGAAACATCTGGCTACCCCAAAATTAGCATAGAAACTTCCACAGTCCATGAAACCAGTGAGGAAACATCTGTGTTTCCCAAAATCAGCATAGAAACTTCAACAGTCCACGAAATCAGTGGAGAAACATCTGCATTTCCTGAAATTAGAATAGAAACATCCACAAGTCAAGAAGACCGAGGTGAAACATCTGCATTTCCTGAGATTAGCATAGAAACTTCTACAGTCCACAAAATCAGTGGAGAAACATCTGCATTTCCTGAAATCAGGATAGAAACATCAACAAGTCAAGAAGCCAGGGGTGAAACATCTGCCTATCCCGAAATTACCATAGAAACATCCACAGTTCAAGAATTAAGTGGGGAAACCTCTGCATTTCCTGAAATTAGAATAGAAACATCCACAAGTCAAGAAGCCCAGGGTGAGATATCTGCATTTCCTGAGACTAGCATAGAAACATCCACTGTCCACGAAACCAGTGGGGAAACATCTGCATTTCCTGAAATCAGCATAGAAACACCCACAGTCCACCAAACCAGTGGAGAAGCATCCACTTTGCCTGCTGCTAACATCGAAACAGCTGCCACATCTTTGGCCAGTGGTGAGCCTTCTGGTGCTCCCGAGAAGAAGGAAATTCCTGATGCCACATCTGGAGCTGTGACACACTCAATTGCAGGCATTTCAGGGGAAACCTCTGTCCCAGACTTTGTAATTAGTACCAGTACTCCAGATGCTGAACCAACACAGGGACCCAGGAACCTTGAAGAGGCTCAGCTGGAAACAGAGCCCTCCCCTCCCGCGGTGGCAGGACAAGAGACGGAGACAGCTGTCGTTCTAGACAATCCCCATCTGCTGGCCACTGCTACTGCTGCCCTGCCTCAAGTCTCACAAGAAGCAATAGATGCATTAGGACCCACTGCAGAAGGTACCATGTCTTCTCATAGGGAAGGGAGTGTGTTGTGGAAGAGAAGGGAGGGAGGGGGCATAGCTGTCACTTTTTTTTCCTTCTTCTGCAGCAGAGAACATTAAGACAGAAGCAGACCTGAGCAGAATAATATTGTGGTGGGAAGCCATAAATGTGGGGGTTTCCATAGGTTGTGTTCATAGAAACATAGAATCATGTAGGTCAGAAAAGACCTTTAAGATCATCAAGTCCAACCTTTAACCTGGCACTGCCAAGTCCACCACTAATCCATGTCCTTAAGTGCCACCTCCCTGGGCAGCCTGTCCCTGTGCCTGACCACCCTTTCGGTGAAGAAATTTTTCCTGACACCCAATCTAAGCCTCCCCCAGCACAACTTGAGGCCATTTCTTCTTGTGCTATCACTTGTGACCAGGGAGGAGAGACCGACCCCCCTCGCTGCAGCCCCTTGCAGGCAGCTGTAGGGAGCGATAAGGTCCCCCCTGAGCCCCCTCCTCTCCAGGCTGAACCCCCCCAGGTCCCTCAGCCGCTCCTGGTAAGACTTGTGCTCCAGCCCCTTCACCATCTGTGACAGGGGAATAAAGAATACTTGCCTAAGATTTCTGAGGTTTATGTATTTTATTCAGTAAATTGTACTCTGTCCTTTGCTCTTCCACCAGGATTCAGTAGTTACATACCCAAACTCCCTGAGATGTTTTCAAAATGACTTTGTTGGATTTATAAAATTCCCAGTCCTCATCACCTTCTTTCTGTACCACATTTGGCAGCGAAGCACTAACCATCGTTGATTGACCCCGCGGTCTACAGTCTTTGGGGTTCAAGCAATCTGTGGAGCCAGTGTAGACGTGGAGGAGTGGTTTTGCCTCTGAGCTTATGCTGTGTGTGTGTGAGGGGAGAAAGACAGACAGACAATGACACCTTAGGGACCAGCTATCCTCTGCTAATAGCAGGCTGCACCGTTCAGATTAATCACGTTACCTCCAGCAAAAACCGCGGGCTTTCAGGCATGAATTTCAGTGCCACCAAGGAGGCGACGCAGGGCAGGGAGCAGACAAGCACAAAGACTCTCCAGCTGTGGAAGTGGTACTGGGTTCCCATACTGAACCCCCAGCCTGGAAACAGAAAGGGCCAAAAAGTAAAAATACTGACCAAGCATTACCAGCTCTGAACTTTACAGCCCTGTCTGACGTGGGGACAGGTTGAAAGTTTGCTAGTCCGAGTAACGATGGCTCTCAGAGGCTCAAAAGCGCGCTCGGTGGATAACAGCAAGTAGATAACAGCAATGAACTTCATGTTCATTACGGAAAATGGTACACACTTGCTCAGGCTCTGCCTTTTAAAAAGCTTCTTTTATCTTTGAGTTTAGAAATCACCCAGTGATAAGAATAGCTCCACGCAGCTGTAGGCAAGTACGGCTGGGAAAGGGTAGAGGAATGAGGGCCATAATTTATGGCTGCTCAGTGATGTTACAAAAAGTTTACAAAGGTTAAATCTTCTCTGAGAGGCATGTTAGAGACAGCTCCTTTCCAACTCATACATCACGCGGGTATTTCACATTTTATGGAAGTGAGCTAGGAAAGCAAGTTTATTTTTTTTCCAGACCTGCAAAACCTGAGCTGGGATTCCAAGTTAGAAGAATCAGGAACCTATTCCCGCATTTGAGATTCCCCCTTTCCTGCTCTTTTCCTGATGTTTGACCAGGTCAAGTATTCCCCTGCTAAGATCTAGAAAGTACAGCGTCATTCTTACATTGCTCCATTTGCATTCCCTAAGATCAAATCTCAGGAGTAATGTTTAATTCAGTTTTTTTCTATAAACATTTTTATTCACATAATAAGGAAATCATCAAGCAATGGCTTCTGCGCAGGTCTCATCTGAGTCAGCCATGGTGCTCTACTCATTTCACAAAGTTCCAAAATAGTAGGTGGAACATGGGAAACCAAAAAGAGAAGCTATAAAACCACATCAAAAGTAATCTGAAAAATAAATGTAATGAAAATACATAAGGACTTTTTAAAACAAATGTAGTTGCATATAATAGAATTATTTCAACCACTATGCAGTAAGTTTGCCTATTTGTTCCAAAGGTCTGTAATATCAATCAAAAGCACGAACATTTCTTTATACTGAGTGCACTTTAAACATGGTGAAAATGAATTGATAGATAGGTAAACGTTAGTGGTTTTCTTCATGGTCTTTGTGGTCTGTCCTACTTTCCTCAAACAGGATTTTGCAAACAGCTGGTGTCACTGAATACTGAGGGAATTAATCTTTTCCACTAGATATTTGCTTCTGATGCTTTCCTAGGATATACAGGAGTTACAAGGAATGCCATGTGACATGCAGACTTTTGCTCCTCAGATCATGAATGTTTCAGAATACATCCATCTCCTTTTTCTCTCCCACTTCCAGCTCTGGGCAGGGAACCCATTCCACTCCTGAACCTATTCAGGTGAAGTCAGATGTGACTCCAGCCCATCACATGCTGGGGAGATGCATCGCCAGATAGGCGCCAGCATTTGGCTAAGGAAAAAAAAAAGCATGTGCTGTTCTCACTGCTGTCATTCATTGTACCAAGCAATTCCCTGATTAAAGTTATTTTTGATAACTGGATCAATTTTTGCAATATAATCTCAGTCCAGTTTTCCCTGAAAGCCCTGACATTTAGATTAAGAGCTCAGGCTCTAGCAGTATAATTCGAGGGCTATATTTGAAGCTTTTGATGCAAAGCAGCCCTCACCAATCCTATTTACAGCCTTAGTATCAATCAATCAATCATGCAGTCAATTTATCAGACCTTTTGTGTGCACTTCAGGTGTCTGTTAATTTCAGTGTTTACGCTGTGATGTGTAAGGACCGACTAACACTACCTGTGCAGGGTTTTGGAGTAGTGCAGTGATGCAGGAACATGGTGTTGTCAAAAGTCAAAAGCACAAACCAATTACCGTAATGTGGGATGATGCTCCAAGCCATTGCTGAAGCAAAAATGCCACCAATCATCCAGAACATGCAAAGCCAGCTCAGGTGTTCCCCCCTCTTCTCACGAGATAGGAATTCCGAGAAATAGGCAAACACGATGGGGAGGGTACCCCCAATACTGAGGAGAAAAAACAGCACAGGGGAAGAATAAGAGTCTTCTACGATGTCTTTGTAGTGAGGATTGCACATATAAAGAGGGAAGGTCACACTCACAGACACACTACACAAAAGCGAGACTTGTAGGAGCAATGCAAGTCTCTGTGGCTGGACTGGCATTAGACATCAAAGATAAACAAGATGCTTCTCATGCTCTGAAAGCTGAATTTCCTCTACAGTTTATATAAGGCCAGTGTAATCCCCTGCTCTTCACCTCGACTTCTTCTCTGTTGTTATCTTGTGACCCCTCATTTTAGGGAGGCAAAGTACAGGCAGGCGGTGGGAACTGCTGGGGTTCTCATTGGAGGCCCTGGCAGCCAGGATTGCAAACCCAGGTGGGTATTTCTCAGTCTCACTCACCTTCCTGCACAATTTGGGCAGCACCAGAAGAATGTCAATGACTAAACTTTCCTACCGCTAACGTTTAAGGGTCGAGAGTGAGGTAATGCAACCACACGTGCTGAGCGGCAGCGCCATCCCAGCTTGGTACCACAGATGCATCCCCTGGGCATCCTCCCTTCTCCTACCCCGCACACCCAGACTGCTCAGCTGTGATGGGACTCCTCCAGGACATGGGGTGGATTCACCAGTTACCCACCCGAGGCCCGAGATAAGGCGGCAGAAGAGAAAGAATCCGTATCCTTGGACAAAGGAGGAGAGGAACGCAAAGGCAGCATTGATGGCAAGTGATATGGTGAGGCATTTCTTTCTTCCCAGTTTATCAGCAAGGCCTCCCAGCACGACAGCCCCTGCCATCATTCCTAAGTAGACTATCAAGCCTAGAAGTGAGAGAGAGAGTTTGGTAACAGAGGGGAAACAGTATGCAACGTAGAAGCAGATTTTAAAGCTCCTGTATGGCAGCTGATGCCAACCCAGCACAGTATGTACTAAAGTAGATACCGCCACCCCCCTCAAATTAGCTGTCTCAGGTGCCAGAAACTCTTCCCACCTGTGGAACTTAATTTCCCCACCTTGTGCCCATGAGCTTGCATCACCCCCTACTGCATTGCATCACGCAATACAGACATACCCTCATCTCACCAGACCCCCATCTTTCTTTCCCAACCTCATGGCTTACACATCCCCCGCACGTAAGCAATGGCCAGGCATAAGCAGCTTAAGGATGCACGTGTCCCAGCTGTGTGCCACCAACAATACAACAGAGATCTGATGTCTTAACTCTGCTAACCCCCCTGAGCACAAGGGGGTTGAGCGCACATAGGGAGGGGGCTGCCTCTGGCTGCTATGTGTGCTCAGAAAGCTGTGCGAGCAGAGACACTGCTAAAGCATGGCTGGATCTCTGCAGGTTACCCATCCTACCCGTGCTTCCCTCACAGTATATCATCTCTTTCATCCTCTGCTTTTCCTAGCTTTACTTGAAAGGAGCAGTCTGCTACTGAGACTCACCTTGTGTAGCACGGCTACTTGCCTTCACTACCGAGCCAAGTTCTGGCTTCTAACTAAAAGACAACATACAGAAAAGAGTGCAGTCTTGATATGAAAATTTCAGGGGAAGGGCGAACCTACTGCTTGTCTTGACAGTTTGCTCTACAGAGTTATCACTCTGACATCGTTAAGAAAAATGGTTTCTTCTTTTTAACTTGGTTTCGTTAGATCTTCTGCTAGGGGATCCTCAGAAGACAGTTTCAGTGACTACGTTTAGTGCCAGGCTGAACAGGAGAGAATGGTTTTCTTCTCCAGACAGAGTCCCTGCACCCAGCTCACTGTGCTTGCAACTGTGGTCTACAGACACAGCAGCTGTCCTTGGCTCTTCTGACACTGCCACCAGAAGGGCCACCTATTATATTACCTTTTCCTTTATGCAGGTACCAGTGTAAATAGCACTAATCAATAATGATCAAAGGTCCAGGAATATTTTTTTTATTTATTTTGTCTGCTTTCCAGATGCAGCGACTGAGCAATAGTGCTAGGAAGGACCACAAGCTATGGTCCTTTTGCTGGCAAAATTCCTGTTGAAGCCTGCAGGTGTTATGATGTGAAAGGAAAGCAGGATCAGATATTAAGCATTTAAAATCTAATAGCAATCAGTGCTAGGGAGTTGGAAACATTGTTCAGCTAGAGTGAAATGATCTGCATTGCTGTTAAGTAGTAACACCTGGGAATTGATAATTGATCAGTCCAGCAGCTAGCAGAGCATGGACCTGGTCTTGGAAGGGTGTATTGGTGTCTGGGCTTCAGATTTTTGTTTTGGCCTTCTCTGTGAAGAAATCTGTTCATTCTTTTGAGCCAGAAAAGATAAAAGGATGGAAGGGATCAGGCAGGAGCCTATGTCTCCAAGGCTTCTCTGAAAAAGCCCAGATGAAGCAAGACCACAAGGAGACAGGTTATCAGCAGGTGGGTCCACGCTACTGAAGTTATTCTGAGTTTCACAGTGCAGAAGACAAAGCCCTTGATGCTTTGTCCACTTGCTGTGTGTGCCTGCGGCTGCCTCTGCCTTAGCATAGCAGGACCAAAGCGCTTGGTGACCAGGTGACTTTACTGCATGCTCTGATGGCTCTGCCAGCTGCTGGCGTGGAAGGGCTTGGGGCAGCACGTCTGTTACTGCATTGGCAGCTCCGTGGCTACTGAGCCACACGTGTCTCAGAGCTGTCTACTGCAAGCTAGTGGTCCACAGAGTAGGAGCAGCATCACCGTCACCACATTTCAGTAGAAAGTGGTGGCAGCTGCTGTGCTTCCTGGGGAGCACAGAGGTGCAAGAAGCTGTTCCCAGAACATCTCCTGTGTCATCTCAGACACCATAGGCAGTCTATGCCTATAGGCTGCACAGTCACGCTGTAGAGATCCTGATACAGCCTGATCATGGCTGGATACGATCCAGAGGAGCAGAATTATGTCAGGATGGAGGAATATCTGCTTGCTGGAAAGCAGAACTTGCAGTGCAAGTAGTTCTTGAAGGAAAAAATGATGCTTGGAGACGTTTGGAGAATGCGGTCATGTTCGGTTCAAAACCCAGCTGAGCAGGGGTTGAAGGAAATGCCATAACTCAAGCAGCAGAGTTCCCTGCATCCCTGGATCCTAGTGAAATCAACAGATGCTGAGCAAGTAAATACACTGCCTTGATAGGAAACATTCCTATTCACTGACCGAAGAAATGCAGCTAAAAGGAACATTTTTCAGGCATGGTTGAAGAATACCCCTTTGGAGGGTCATTCCTCACCTTGAACCAAGTGTTCACTTCTCTTGAGAGCCAACATCTTCCCCAGGACCTGTTCTGTCAAAAATACATCACTTGGGAAACAAGGTGATGATGAATTTTTTTTGAGGTTTGTTAATGTTTAAACAAGATGATCAGTCTGATGGCTGAAGGCTGTTCGGTGCCATCCAGCAAAGCTATCTAAGGACCAATGCACAGAGTTATTTGGCAGCTGTTTCTGTCTTTTGATTGCAAATACCTACGCTAGATTTGAAATGCATTACTAAATTAAAAGCTATGCAGCAGAGTTCCATTACAGCATCTGAAGGATGCTTGTCTCATGTTGATCAGAAGTGGAAAAGTTCAGACTTCTGAGATCTCCCCTGTTCCACAGCAGGGTGGTGGGGTCACCTCTCTGTGAATGCTTTCTTTTCCATCCACGTAATGTCTACTGGGCAATCAGGATTTTGTGTGTCAAAGGCAAAAAAATCTGTTCTTGCCTTTTAACAGCCTTTCTACCAGAACCGTGGCGTAGGATGTTGCCACCACAATTGTACCTCCACCAAGCCTGTGGCTCTGCAGCCAATACCCTCACTCCTTGCCCTACCCTCTTGACCCGAGCTGTCCTGGTGAGGTGATCTGAAGGTGTGTAAAGGTTTCAGACACTGATCTGCAGCAGCCAGAGGAGGTATGGACGCATCTGAGAATCTGGGATCTCTTTCTCTATTACCTTTGGCCTCCAACTTGTTCACAGAAGTGCAAATGACAAGGGAGAGCTGAGGAAAAAAACTTTCAGTTCAAAATCTTTCTGAAGGAAGAATCTTAACGCAGTGCTGTAAGGCTTAATGCTTTTATCCTGGCCCCTGAGCTACGTTTAATGGAGCAGCTCCGATCTCAGCCAGAAGTGATGGTGCACCCTGTGTCCACTCACTGGTGCACTGCAGCACCCATCTGACAGGGAGCCCTGCCAGCACTGTGCGAGCGGCTCCCAGCACAGCTCAGCCCACGCTTCCAGACACCAATGAGGAAGAAAAAGTTATCTGCCAGGTTAATTATATTTCTTTTCACCCAGGAAAAAATCCCTGGATGGCAGATACTCATCCAAATCCTTTTGGTAAAAGAAAATGTCCCAGGCCAGGAGGAGGTGGAGGAGGTTGTTATCTTCTAGCTGGTGATTTCTGGCTGGTGGCAGGGCAGCCAGCTCCCTGGCCAGGGCAAGAGGGGGCTTAGCATGAGATGTGACAGTGTTTGAAACCAAGCACCAAGCAGTGGAGTGGAGCAGCTTTTGTGGGCAAACCCCTGCAGATTCTGGCTGAGGGCCTCAAACCTGTGATGGAACGGGGGATTATATCTCTGCAACACACCATCCATCAAAGAGTGAGCAACATAAACCACAGCAGAAATGTAAGTGTCACGAGCTCAGAGGATGTGGCTTTAATTGGTTATTGTATGTGATAAACCACTGCATCCATTGTCCCCCAGAAATTTAAAAGAATTAAAATCTGTAGTAAAGGAAACCTCACCAATGATCAGAGACTGTCCACTTAGCGAGTTTCTGAGGGGAAAGATCCGGGTTATGGAAATGTGTCCTTCAGGGCTGAAGCAAAATCAGCAGGACACTTTATTATGATGGAAAGGTGACTTCTGGGAAGACTGTACGTTCTGGACAATATCATTAAAACTTTTGGGGCAGCTGCTATAAAACACTCTGTCAGCTAATGGATCTTGTGACCCAAGGTGCAGAAGAACGTCAGGCTTTGCAGACTGCTGAGTCCTGAATTAACAATAAAGTGCAGGGACCCAGGGAGGAGTAGAACAGTTAGTCTCCATGCAGGAGAGAGAGTCTTCTGGAGAACACAGTCATGGTTATTACCCCTGAAAGAGATCCAGCTCATACCAAGGAAACTGAAATTTTAAGGAGAATTAGACCAAGGAAAGTGATCACTAAACGGTATTTCTTTTGCTGTGTTACTTCTGTCCATCAGATAATCTACGGAACAGCATTACAATGGTCTGTACCAGAAACTTGACTTCAGACCTTGGTTTCGGATCAGGCAGACCTAGACCGTGCTAGCAGGGCTCAGCTTCCAGATGAACACGTGCATGCCTAGGTGAAATGTTAAGGGCATCTCTGAATAAACCATTACTTGCAGACTATTCCACGAGTCATAGAGTATAATGAATGCCTGTGGGGAAAGTCTGCAACAGCCTCCCATAAAATCAGTGGAAAACCAAAGAGCAGAAATTCTAAGAATAAATTTTGGGTCATGACTCACCCAATGCTGAAGTTATAAGGAAAATATGTGACCACTGACTGGGCTTATTCCCGCTGGAAAAGGGGTAACATATACAGCATTTTCATATTAAGAAATTTATTAGCCTTTATTGAAGTTGTGTGCTCCATGTTAGGCAGGGATTTTGGGCTGAAAAGCTGAAGTTCTAGAAAGGCAGATATGGTGTACAGCTATGTGTGCCCTAAACTGTATTTTTACTATTTCCATATAATCAAAAGTAGACTCATAAGAGTCTCAGAAAGAAAACAAAAAATTCAACGTTTACCTAAATCTCCATCACAGGCGTGAATTTCTGCCATTGACAGTTAAAAGGATTAAAGTTGTTAAAAACGAGGCACATCTGAAAATAATCCCTTTCATGTCAGGACAAGGACTCATGGAGTAAATGGAAAATTTGAACAGAAAAAAACCCCCAGATAAATGGGAACAATTAGTCCCAGAGCCCTTGGGGTTGTCAGGAAGGTGAGGAGCCTGCCTGGGTCCAGGCACAGTGTTGTCTCACCTCTGCTAACAGGTCTGCAAGGAGCCGGTGACCACAGGAACACGGGAGCTCCCAGCTGCCTTCAGAGCCCAGGCCACTACGAGTACAGCCCTTCGGCGTGAGAAGAAGAAGGGAAGCATTTGGACAGCAGAAAAAAGATTAGGGCTTTATATATCTTTCAATTCAAATTGTAATAGAAATTAAATCCGAACGTTTTTAATGGTGTAGAGTCTGTTATACATGGGTGTGCTTCATGGACACAAAGAAAAGTTTGTGAGTCAGGTCTAGACGATTTGGGAGATGGATGAGGCAAGGCACAGGATCCTATTGTGTGTAAGTAATTTAAATAAGAATAAAGCAGTGGCAGTCCTGACCGTCTTGTGCCTTAGTGATGAGTGGCATGTCCCAGAACAGGGGAAAGTGTCAGAGGAGGATGAGCTGAGGACTGAGTGGCCTTTTTCCCTTTCTTCCTGAAATTTCTAATCTGCTTTTCCTCGTAGGATTACTAGCGCTTTCCCCGTGAATCTCCTTGACTTTGTAATTGCAAATCAAATGAAAGGGTCGTCTCCTTGCACTCGCCTTGCTCGCAAGAAGAGAGGCTCCAACTACAGCAAACGATTCTGCCACCGAGAATCGGGTCGCCCATGCGAAAGGCAGCTTTCTGTTTTCAGAGATCTGGGGGTGGGTATGGGGTGAGTCTGGCTGCTGAGATCGAGGGGATCCTGCACATTGAAGCCAAAGGTGGCTGCACGAATCTGCGAGCGCTCTGACGCAGCACCGGCGAGGCAGCGCGCACTGAGCCCTCCCGCGGGCGCTGCCAGCAGGACGTGGGTGGCTGTTTACACGCAGCCGGCTTCACAGTCCCCCCACGGGACTTGTCCATCACTACAATATTCATGGGACCATCTGGTTCTCCCCACCCAACCCCTCTGCTAAAGCAAAGTTTTCAACAGAGGAAGCCAAACAAATCCTTTGCTGTGAAACGAAAACCTGTTCATGCTGGCTCTCATCAGATGAAATTCCTGCAGTGTGTGTAAATGGGGATGCAGCCATCCCCATATTGGTCCTGCACAAGGTGTGGGGTGTTCAAAAAGTGCAAAACCACCTTTTTTCCCCTAACACATCCCTACTGCTCGGGATGATGATGCTCCTTGGGCTGCAGGAGTGTTTGTGCCCAGGAGCAAGTCTGCAGCCAGGGATTCATGCCTGATGCTCTGCACGTGGACACGGGCAGGTCTCACCAGGGTTTAGCTGGATGCTGTGCTGGGGCTCTGCAGGTGAGGGGGTGCAAAGCTGGCAGCCCCAAGCCATGGCAGAGCAAGGGAGCCACGGCTGGGCTCGGCTGTGCTTATCCAGTAATAAAAAAAAAAAAAAATGAAGTGGAGAAAATCCAGTCAGCTCTGTCGAGGGGATTAGGATTTACTGTCATATCAGGTGAATTCAGGTCAATGAGAAACTGAGGCCAGATTTTATCTCAGCCGATAATAAAATACACGCTGTCTTCATACAACTAAAAGCAGGGATATTGTTACACATCCTATTCAACCTGACTCACACAGCCAAGCTTGAATTGCTACCTGACTCCATAACTACTAATAGGATCTTTTTTCTATTTTTTTTTTTATCTAACATTGCAAGGTTAAGAGTCTGTAAAATGATATTCTCCTTAAAATAGTATTATTAAACCATAAAAAGGAAAGGGAGCTGTGTTCCTGAAAAAGCGATTTTATTCTCAGCACTGGTGTGGCTGTTTTGCAGTTATGGGCAAAGCCCTTAAAAATTTTCTTGTCTCAGTTTACTGAACTGTGAAATGATGATAACACAACTGCAGTTCTGGGGATCTGGGAAGCCTGATGCTTTAACAGTGCCTGGAGTTTTACATATGCAGGATGCGAAAAAGTTTAAAACATTACTATGTCACCATCTTTTATACTTGCTGTCCACTCATTGCTCTACGCTTGCAAATACGATATTTAGCTCTCTAAGAGGTGATTAAAAGTGCTCGAAGATATACATTTACATGGTATATCTCCAAATAATGATACTGAGTGCCTTTCAGCAAATAAGTAAATACAAATTTTATGATTTTTCATATGATTATCCTTAGCAAGTAAAAAAAAATCTGTTTCTGACAGGCTATATCATACCGAAAAGGAATATTCTGTTTCAGTAAATTTAAGAAATTAATTATTATTAGACTGCTGCTGGGAAAAGCTCAGTAAAGGAGATCTGTCAAATGAATATGCAAAACCAATGTTACAAGCTACCAAATTTATTCTTAACAACTAGTGTTAAAAATTGATGAAATAAAACTGCTAAAATATATACAGTTGGTTGGGATTTTTTTTTTTTTTTTTTTTTTGTATTACCACTGCAATCATCTTTAAATTAGCATTTCACATAACAGAAAACCTCCAAATATGTGTTTTGTCCCACTAGGGATATTTAGGGCTAAAATAGCTGTTAATTTGCATCTGATGGTGAGATGTTTATTTTCAGAACAAAATGTAAACGTTTTCTAAGATGTGTCATATTCATTTCACACATTTCATGAAACACTGTGGGCATCTGTTTATTTGTAATTTTTGCATAATTTGGCCATAATTTGGTTGATATTTTCCCATGCTTGCTTTCCGAGGGAGGAAAAACACGCAATATACAGAGTATTTAATGCGAAATGTCCTTTTGGCAGAAGCTGAACTTCACGGAATTGGTCTTTAGGGGACAACTACTTCAGGTCTCTTATTTGTCCCTTCTTATTTTTTCAAGAGTTTAATTACTTACCTGACTTATTTCCCATTTTTCCCCTCCTGGCCTCTCTTGTTATGGCTGAGACCTTCTCATGTGTTTAAATGTTAGCAGCTGCCTAGGAGCAACCTTCACTCCACCTGGGATAACCCGATTATGTTTCCTTAGCAAAAAATGTGTTGAGATTAATGGTCGCTTGGGAATAAACATGAGCATATCTGCAGACCTCTATGGGTACACGGGGGTAAGGAAAGGGGTAGTAACTTGTGTGGATAATCACCCCACTTCCATAAAACCTCATGATAATCTGAGGGAAAGCTGTGCCTTCTCTAATCACCCCTCCACTCTCTGCTGACACACTTTTGCAAGATCACCACTGCACATTAGGCAGAAATTGAGATGAAAAGCTCTTTGATTGCCACCGAGTCAATCTGTATCATTGAACCCTGAGTATCAGCAAGTTCAGTGTGCAACAGCACAACCCATAGCCCGCTGGGGGATGGAAACACCAAGGGAAATGGGTATGTGTTGGAGGCTCTGAGCTTTGTTCGGAGGTCTTTTCTTCTAGTTGCAGGTAGATGGATGTTGAAGCTAATGCTAATCTAGGAAAGGTTGTGAAGAAGATTATGTTCTTGTCTCCATCAATAACATTCCCCCAGCCTTTCCCTTCAGGAGCTGATATCTGTCTGTCCTTATCATGCCGTGTACCCACAGCTGCTCAGAAAAGGGATGAAACCCTCCCGCAGGGGCAGTACTTGGGACACCGGGCTGTGCTGGAGGCAGGTCTGCACCAACACCTGGTGTCCCTGCACTGCCCTGCTGCCTGCCAAACCTCCATCACCTTCCACTCCCTGCTGCCGCCCTTAGTTTGACAGAAAGCTTTCCTCCTCCTCCTCGTCCTCCTCCTCCTCTCCAGACCCAGAGATCTGCACTCTTACCCTCTTACACCCTCCAGCAGCCTTGTACCCACGCCAGCCTCCTCATACCCTCACTTCCTGATGCCCTTGGGTATTCATTGCTCGTATCAGTGCACCCCTCGGCAATCTAAGGCTTTCTTAGCCATGCCTAATTCATTTTCACAAAGGATCATCTCACAAACCTCAGATCCAAGAGGAAACCTGCAGCAGAGAAATGTCCAGCAGACGAGAAGTACATTTAACAGGTGAGATGGAGTGAATCAGCGAGCTGCCTCAGGTACAGTACTGATCAGTAACAACTGAGTGCTACCATAAATATCTACCCTCCTCTCTGCCTCAAATGAATCAACTTTTATTGTTTTTAGGAAAATTCTTTTTTTTCTTCTTCATATTTAAGCCACAAAATAATGTGAATACAACCTTTGACAGCAGATCCCTCGGCAAACAAGTTAAGGATAGAAGAAATTCTTCTGCAAAACCAGGCTCTCAAAAGTTGTCTTTAAAAGTGGGCAGGAAAGATGGCTAAAAGAGTGCTCTTCCTCTAATTAGCTGTTCCAGATTAGCTCGGTTAATGCGCGGGAGGCTGGAGCTGGGATTGGATATGGACCTAAATGTCTCCTTGCTTATTCAGAGCTTATCAGAACATCCTGAACTTTCAGCCTTGCAATACTGAGCTGGGGAAAAGCAGAACGAGCTCTCTGGGGAGATTTCTTGTTCATTTTTACCTGTGGTTGGGCCAGAAATACTTCAAAGATAGATTTTCTGGTGACATTTGAAGTTTTCTGACTCGGGTGCCTGCCAGAGCTTGAGCTCTACAGAAATAGGTATTTATGGGGTCAGAGTTTCAGAAAACCTCAGCTTTCATGTAATCACTAAAATAAATGACCTGCTTTTCAAAAACGTTCTTACCACGGAAAAGGCACCCAGGCTGGTGTCCCATAGGGAGCTGCTGAATTCAAAAGTCCCTTTGAAATCAGGATTCAATTGTGAGCAATTTGCTTTTAGATACCTGACCTGAGATATCTTGAGCTAGAATTTTTAAGCGGCTTGTGAAGTAAAAGAAGTTAATAAACTCTTTAAAGGCACAAACCTAAGTACAAACCTAGCTAACTACAGAAAAAAACATCCTGATCCTCAAGTTCAAAGAAAAAAGAAGAAATGGAGAAGTGTCTAGGACCTCAGTAAAACAAGATGAGAGGTCTACAGAAAGATAATTATCTATTGCCTTTGTCTCCTGAAAATAATGCAGATAGAATGGAGTCAAGGGCTGGGGTCTAATCCAAAATCTTCATTTACCTTGCATCAAGCAAGGCTTCTGGGCCAGCACGTATGAACTTCAGGCCCTGATGATTCCCCTACAACCCTGGTACAAGTCCATTGAAACACACTCTCTCCCTGCTAAAGCAGTTCTTCCAAGAGCTACTTTATTTTCCTTCCAGATGCACTGTACTGTTGCATGGCTGGCTCTCGCCACGGTCCGTGCTGGATACTTTCCTGATTCTTGGAGATCTGGGAGGTTTTGTTGTCTTTGGCTTATAATGTGCAAGGGAAAAAAATTGTTCACCCAAACTTTTCCACCCAGTATCACTCCCAATAAATAAGCCTTTCTATTTTGACCTCAGGGAGATGTCAACAGTGATGCAAAAGGGATGTTGTCTGTAGCCTCAGCCTTTAATCCCCATGCAGCCCATGAATTGCATTCCTCAGACCTAAGGAGGAACCTCCATTGGCTGTGTCTGATGCAGAATGTATGAGCAAACTGCTCTGACCGAGAAGTTAATAAGCAGAAGGAGTCGACTGTGCAGCTGATTTACCAGTTGGGACTTTGAGCTGAAGAAAAGGGTAACCTGGGCAAAGCGGAAAACTAGAGAGCAGGACAGCATCAGGAACCACAATGTAACACCCAAATGATCCAGAGGAAACAGACCCCTGTCTTCTTTAACTCTCATGCTTGGATGGTACCTGCTTTCTGGACTTCTCACTATGATGTAGTCTCTAAAAGCATTCAAATCTGAGTCACTAGATCTTCAGGTAGGAAAAGCCACCTTTGACCTTTCACTTACTTGTACTTGAACATCCCTAAGAGTTTTGCCTTGTGGACCTGCTGGCTGTGAGCTGCCTTGTTCAGATCCAGCCTGCAGTGACCAGTACTGGGGCCTCAGCATACTCATAACATGGGCTTAGATGTGGTGCAATTTTGCTGCTTTTGAATAGCCGCCTTCTCAGCAGCATGCAAACTGCTCGAGTCAGATCCACCCGGTCATGACTCTGCATGGCATACAACACGAAAGAGTCATCAGAGGATCCTGAAACCAGCTGGCCACCAGAAAAAGATGCTCTAGCTACTGTCTACTGCATTGGAATAGCTGTTCACAAGTGGCACTTACCTAGCATCCCTTTGTTTGAACTGGATAAGCACATATCCTTCTCAGCACTGGGAAGAACAAATCCAACCACAAACACTTCCACCCCATCTGCCATCAGTGCCAACCCTAAAACAAAGAAAAGGGTCCACTGGAAGCGTCCGTGGCCACACTCCTCAATGATGTTCTCATACTGGTGAGCAAGCTGCTCCTCATCCTCCATCCTCTCCGCCATAAGATCAGCACGGTCTCTGTACTCATCAGCCACAGCAGGAGCTCGCTTCTTCTGCTTTTCTTTAATGTCATCTGGGTGTGGGATCCCTTGGTACTCGCCCTCATAGACCTCATCATCTTCATCATGACCTTCTGTAACGTCACTCTGAGCATCTTCTTCCTGAGTGGGCTCATCCCCACCACGGTAGTAGCCATCATTGGGCGCATACCCTTCGTAGTTACCATCCTGGTACCTGTAGTCATCTGAGACTTGGTTTGCCTCCCTGCCCCCTTGATAGAGGTTTGTGTTTCTATATCCATCCTCCATTCTGAATGGAAATCTCTGAATGCTCTAGATCACTGCGTGTAGATACTATAATATCTATATTGATTTTTGCAATTTCTGGTATTGGTTACTTGAACATATCTTCTCTATGTTCTTTGCGACTGATGGGATACACAGCTTCCCAGGCTCAGAAGGAGAATTACTATATAAAGTTTCTCGTTGACAGTCTCACACAGTTTTTGATAATGCTTCACTTTTCAGCTGTCATTTGTGACTTGCTGGCTTCTTCTGTGCTTTGGGTAGGAAGAGCTGCAGTCTGGTGAAGAGCAAGGGAACAGCAAATTGCACAGCCAGGGAGCTAGAAGGATTTGACAGGTTTTTTCTGATTCATTGTGGTGGTGAAGGTCACACCCTGAGAAGGAGGAAACAATAGCAAGGAGAAAGTAGTAAGTCTGCAAGCACACATGCAATGAGATGTAACGCCCTATATTTTGAATACAGGCTTTTCCATTGCAAAAAAAAGAAAAGATGGCAACAGAGTGTTTGAGGAATGTTTTTGCATCATCAAAACTCAAAAGCATTAAAACTTACCAAGCAGAAACCTAAAGCAGAATGTAACGTGTGGTCCCAATTTCTGTCATTCCCAGACGTCCTGCCTCCCACATGTGGTCCTGGTTTCTACAGGGGGCAGAACCGTACTGGGCTGTGTTGCTGGAATTGTCAGGTTGTTAAATGTGTTGCTGTCCATCTACCCAGAACACACTTATCCCTGGTACCTGCAACTGGCTAACATCATCATGACACAAAATATGAGCTTGGTTTTCTTTTTCATCCAGATCTCAAACTTAATTTTATTTAACAGCTTCTTTTTTTCCCTAGTGTCTCTCCGTCTGTATGACAGATGTACAACTAGCACGCAGTGTCTGCCAAGATAAAGTCACTGAAAGTCACACCAAGCTCTGTTCTTCCCATATCTCACCATCAACAGAGGATGATTTTCACAGAGAGCAAAAAACAAAGCTTATATAGAATCACTGCTCTCTGCAGGGAAAACCAAGGGAATCCAAGTCACATTAAACATATTCTCATTTTGGACACCTGGTTTCTATTATTTTTCAAGCGGTTTTCAGCCAGCTGGCTCTCCACTGTTCCTCTGCATTTGTTGCTGCACGCAGCTGTAGACAAGGAGTTTGAAAGAGACTCACGTGGGAAACTGAGCAGAGTCACGCTGAAGGAGCCAGCACAGCGTAGGCATGCACAAAATGTGGACTTCACTTCAAGCTTTGAGTTACTTGCCTAAATAAAGTGTAAATGAGCTATGAAATGCCATGGGCAGGCACATGTCTGTATATCTGTGGGCGTCACACAGTCAGTGGACCTATGGAAGTGTACACAAATGCACACACTGTGAATACCGGTGCTACCTCTGCACTTCGGCATCTTATTTGGCAGAAAGTATGGGTTTAAACAACATGCAGGTAAAATTACTTTAAAGGAGAAATTCAGTAGAAACACTCTTACAAAATGCTCAGAAGGGCGTCACTCCTGCAAATGCTGTGATTTTGTGGCAGCCCAGCTGCCAGAATAAGGCAAGAGCAGAGGCTGCGCTTCTTTGCCTGGAGTCATGGCCATGCCTTGCCTATGCTGCTCATGGGAGCTGCTCCAAGAAACTTCATAAAAGCTTCCCCTGCATTTTGATTTAGCTACCTGTATATTTATGGCATGTAATTATGACACAGCCTCTGCAGGCCCTGCCAGAGCATCCTCCTTTTCTCTGACCCCTCTTGCTATTTGCCACTGCATTCAACGTGTTTCCGCTTCCCTTTCTTTATGCTGAATCACACGACACATTTGGCATGAAGTTAGAAAGGCAGCATGGCATTCTTCCAGGGCTGAGAGAGAGCAATCAATAAAGTAAAAAAAAAAAAAAAAAAAAAAAATCCTAAAGGCACTCTGATGGGGTTAGAAAGATCAGGAGATACAGTGCAGGCACCAGTAGAGAGAAGTGTTTGCATCCCCCATGGAGGTGTTACTGTGCCAGGGAGTTAATACATCTGACAGCCATCAGAAGTACTTGAGTGGGTTCTACAGCTCTTGTTTCAGTGCTGGAGTGTCACTGCTGATGGTTAAAAAATCCAGGAGTACTTTGGAGTCTCAGAACCTCCCAGTCTTGAAGCAACTTTCCCGATTACACAAAGACTTGTGTCATGACTGCACACCACATTCTCCAAGGCAGTAAAAATGTAGTTCCACAGAAATATTTTCTTTTGAAAATCCAGGGAAGAAAGAATAATATGTGCTAAGGAACACTAGGCCTTGCTTTGGAAGTCTTTAAATATCACGTGTTGGCAGGTCATGTTTCAAAGCGACCACAAAGGTCGGAGCAGGAAGCGCAGTGACCTCTCCGTGTTTGTCCCTCCCTGGTTGTTAGAGAAGGGCATTGAAAACTCGTCTCAGGAAATGAAGTAATAATAAAACTGATGATCAATAACAGTTAACTGATCAGATTGAGGGTCTCCACAGACCCTACCCTAGCCTGACACCTACTTTTCCAAAAGGTAAAAGTATGTTCTTGAAGAACAAGTGCTGGAAATCTTTTCGTTCTCTGTTAAAAAGCTGCCAAGGCTGGAAGCTGGGCTCTTTGCCTCCCACAATAACAGGAGCAAAGATCACAAACTTAGAAAAGACCTATTGAAGCATCCGTGCTTGTTCTTTTGCTGGTACACACGTTTTTATTTACTGTATGGGTTCACTTACTTCTTGGGCTGCATAGGAACCAATGTCATGAGCTGACAAGTGTCATAGACCAGTGAGAGCCACCTGTGTCAGGAATAAGGTGTAATTCAGGAAAAAAAAGGTCATGGCAAATAGTATCCACTGAGTTCCCATCCAGTTTGTAGGATGGATATTTTCTGGGACCACCCTAGAAGGGGCAGTGCTCAGAAGCAGGCTGTAACTTAGGAGTCTTGAATGCATTACTTTGACACTTCATACTACGTGTTCCCGTTCGTTGCCACATACGCACAGGCTGATTCACTCTAGACCTGATTCTTTAACACCCTTTCACTCAAGCTGAGCTGCACTCACTCATATTAGCAGCCCCATTTAGCATTTAGACGTGAAAGCATGACTTCTCATAAAGATTGCAGACTTGGATCACTATAATTACCCTTCACAGTGATGCATGAGAGCTTGAGACAAATATACACATCACATTGAGCCTATTCTAGCAAGGTGGGAGCTGGTCTCTTCTCCCAAGTAAGAAACAACAGGACAAGAGGAAACAGCTTCATGTTGCCCCAGGAGAGGTTCTGATTGGGTGTCAGGAAAAATTTCTTCACCCAAAGGGTGCTCAAGCACTGGGACAGGCTGCCCAGGGAGGTGGTGGAGTCACCTGGAGGTGTTTAAAAGGTTGTAGATGCAGTGCTTAGGGACATGGCTTAGTGGTGGCCTTGGCAGGGTTAATGGTTGGACTCAATGATCTCAAAGCTCTTTTCCAACATAAATGGTTTTATAATTCTATTACAGCCTCGGGCCCTTTTAAACTGGCAGCTACCTTTCTGAGACATGCAAGCAAGACTTAAACGTGCAGCAGGTTTAAGGCGCCATAAGGCAGGAGTCTGCAGGGGAGGGAGCAGCAGGGCCAGGGAAGCCTCATCCTGGGCCTCCCCAAAGTAGCCCATTAAACTGAGCTTTGGACGCAAAAACATCATATACCTGGGAATACAGTTTCTTTCTTCGCTTGTACTTCTCCATAGCACAGTACTTATTCCTCAATACATTATCTTGCTTTTTCCCCCCTCAGATTAATTTTTTTGCACTGTGGCTTTTCCTCTATATCCTGCTTAAACTTCTTTCCTCACCAGTCTAGCTCACCAGTTACCTTGATGCTAGCAAGCATCCTTCACTTACCCCCGTGTCTCACACATCTATTTTATTTATGTATTTATCTAATAGCAACTCTTGAATACACACTATTCACCTTGCAGTTTTCTTGCACTCTTTAGCTCTTTACTCAGCTCAGCTGTTGCATGCTTAGCCAGCAATTCAGCCTTTTGAGCTCTGAAACTTAAAATAGTAACCTAAAGTCTGGGATATACTCGTAATAGAGATGGTATCTACTCTAGGAAAAGGAACCTTTAAGAAGAGAGCTTAACACCTGCTTTTGCCCCTGTGAAAGGGCATATCGGGGAGGTGCCCAGCAGGCTCAGGTGATGAGCTGTCAGCTGAAGGGCAGCAGAGCTTGGAGGGGATGCAGAGAAGGGTGAGTTCCTTGCACTACATGGAGAGCCCAGCGTTTGCTGGAGAGCCGAGCTCCAGGAGAACAGACCTTATGGCAAATTAGTAAGCAGGGCAGTTATGGGGAGGTGATTTCTGCTGAAACGTTTTGAACCTTGGGGCATGGTGGAGTTTCTGGAAAAGTAAAGACAGTAAGGTTGTTGCTCTGTGGGAGCCAGAGCTGAAAGGAGCCGTGGGTGCAAGTGTATATGCAGTGGGGAGAGGGGCAAGGCGAGGAGCTGACTTCCAGATCCTTCTCTTTGCCTTTGCATGCTCAGTAAAGGGAAAACACTCGAAGACAACAGCTGAAGGGAGAGGTTATGTGAATGCTAAGGATAAGGAGCAGTACAGGGACACTATAAGAATGCTTTCAAGTGATCTTTAGTATTCACAGAATAATCCGTGTAAAACAGATGGCAAAGAGGTTTAATATTATGCCTGAAGGACAACTCCTCTAGCAAAACATCCTCACTCTCAGAGCTGCTTTCTGCTGGCAGTAATGGGAAGATGCCCAGATCCTACAGTGACCATAAGGACACTCTGCAGTCACAAAGCTGACTGTACAGAAAATCCTGAGAGGAAATTTTCCCCACTGAAAGGAGAAAGGAAAGGTGTAGATAGGTTTTTGTGAGGTTCCAACCCCAGACTTTTAGTGAGGATGCAATTAATGAATGCATCTGTACACATGAAGGACCAGATTTTTGAGATGCTTAACAACTCACAGCTCCCAGGGGAGCCGTATCCTGGATTTCAGGCAGCCAGGAATTGCATAAATATTATTAGACAGACTGAGTGCTATAGCAGTGTCTGATCACCGTGTTGCTAGATGGAGGTGCAGTGCTGCAGTGCCTGAGACGCAGCTCTGTGCTGCATCCCTGGGTCTGTCCCTTGGCTTTTTGTGTCCCTCCAGGCTGCACATCAGAACAGCACAGCCTTCCTCTGGGGTGAACTGCAGATCAATCACTCAACCCCCTTGCAGCTGTAGATATATGAATAAATGGCAATTTATATCCCCAAAAGCCTAAATAAACCAGAAATTGGAGAAAAGAGGCCCCTGTGCTCCCTGCTTCACAGCTGAGCCTTTTTCTTAAACCAAGAAAACTGTTACTTTCCCTCAGGAGAGTTTTGAAACTTTCCCTTTTTCCAACCAGTATAAATAATAATAATTTTTGAAATAAAAAAAAATTAGTCTACAACCCCATAATTCACAAAAAAATGGTACTTTCACATCACGTCAATTTAAAATGTTTCATCTTTTATGGTAAAAGGTTGCCCTTTTCATTGGCAAAAAAAAAAAAGGCAGGTGCATGGAGAGCTCTTTCTAACTGAAAAACAAACATTTAATTTAGGAAATGCCAGTGTGTCAGTTGCTTGATCCATTTTTTATTGGAAACGTTTGTTGATACTGCATTTTTTTTCCTCTAAAAAATCCAGGCTTTCAAAAACTGGCATTTTCTTATCAACAAAAATTGCATCAGAAACTCTCCAATTTTACTGTTGTGCCTATGATGTCTAGGGTGCATCTTTAAGAAGGCAATATAAAGGAATATAATATAGGAAAAGTAATCTCACTAGTTATATGCATATGACTAGAAGTATCTGACTTCTGTGCCGTGAGGCAGAAAAGGGCTCTGATTATTCTTCCTTTGCTACCATTAACCTTGCTGCTGCAGCCACACAATGCAACATCCAGAAGAGAGCTGAGCAGCACCATCATTTTCCTGGACAGATGGCAAGGCTGGGTTCTTGGCAAGGATCCTGCAGAGGGAAAAGCGGCAGGATTTGGAGAGAATATATGTGTGAGTGAAGGTAAAAAGGGAAATGAGGGGGCTTCTGATGCAGAGAGGTAGAAACCAAGTGAAATAAGAAGCCAAAGAGCAAGGATGGGGATTAAAGGTCCAAACTGTGCTCAGAGTAAAGGGGGAAAAAGCCAGGGAAGGATGGAAGCCCTGAGATATTGATCCACAAACTGCGGGAAAAAAAAAGTGATACCTACTGCTTAATAATAGCAGCTCTCGCCTTCATATCTAAGGATTATAAACCTATCTCAGGCCATCTCCGTTAGAGCTCAGCCCTAATCCTTACTGATTCTTGCTTGACGATTTGCAATTCTGTTTTGCTGCCAAAGTAATAAACAGACAGGGACAAAAGTCTCAGAGCATAAGATTCTGAAACACTTTTGAAAGAAGTTAGCTGTGGGGATCATCATTCAGTCAAAAAAGAAAAAAAAAAGACTGCTATTTAAGGGTGTGATTGTGTCAAAATAGGTCACATCTCTTGCAGGTCTTCAGCAGTCACTTTCCTTACTTTGCCTTTCCATCAAATATCCTAATCAGATGGTGGTGATGCGAAATGAGTCCCTGGGGAATTTCCAGTAGGATCTTCTCAGGTCTGAACACTGGCCAGTAAATCAGTGTGATTTAATCAGCTGAACACTTGGTCTCTTTTCAAAATCAGATCAGTCCTTGGGATGCGAGTTTATATATGACTGCAGACAGGTAAGGGAGCACTATATACACACTAGAGAAAAAACCCTTCTGATTCCTCCCATTCCTTCTCCAGTCTCACAAGAATGGAAGTAAAATTTGCCTTTGTGATTAATGTCCAAAAGAAATTATGGTCATCAGTCATTCTTGAGGGAGGAGTATATCACAGTCCCAGGCTGGAAACCCCTTGCACCTGGAGGAATGTCAGCTCCAGATGTAATTTCTTAGTTCTTTTTTCTGCACTTATTCAGAAAAATCAAGGCACATATGTGAGTTTACTAATTTTCTTAATCAGTGTCATGGTAGCTAGAAGCAAAAAGAAGCTACTTTGCCAGCAAAGACACCATAATTATGTGGTGAGCATGCCAATATATGGTTTTCAGGTGTAAAGGTATGTGTTAACGGCTACAACAATCAACTGTGGCTGCAGATTACCAGGAGGCTATCTGGGTCTGGACAACATGAGATTTAAAAATCAAAGTCTGTAGCAGAGCCTACCTTAACAAGAGTTCGCTTTGAACTCTGGATGAAGAGGTGTCTTTTGTTGTGACTTCAGAGAGGAGCACTGCATTAAGTGAAAACTAGGGATAAAAAGAAGTTTCTCCCGAGACTCTTCTTTTATTATTAAGAAATTATTTGATAGATATGTAACACATGTTCAAAAACTCTCCATGGAGCTTATTAAGCAAACTATCTGTGCCACCGATTCTGTATCGGTAGCTGTGAGTGAAAAGAAGAGCAAGATATTTGAAAGTCATTGACTTGAAAACGTCTGGTTCCAAGAACTGACTTTTCAGCAGTACAGGGATGGCACCTAATGATCGCTGTCCTGCAGCACAGGCAGGACACGTCGGGCAAAAATTCAGTGTAAAAATCATCGATTTGCTCTAAGATGCTGCCGAGGTCTCCAGGACAGGACTTACTTATTCACTTTTCTCATGCTGCAGATTGGAAGAAAATTGGTGCTGATGCAGCCTGGATAGATTGAGATATGAAGGGAAAAGAGAGCTGAAGCAATTTAGTGCGTTACCAGCAGATCAGATTAATTATTTAACAGAGAAAGCATTTTAGTTCAAACCCCTCCGCTATAGAGTCTATTGAACTTAAGTCATCTTACAGTTTCTGGATAATCTCCATTGATCTGTGGTGGGGTTTACACATTTCTGTGGAGGTGCAGACTGTGTATGTTTTCTTCCACCTCAACAAAACACCTACTGTGTAGTGTTGTCCCAGAGTCCTGCTTTACTTTGCTACAGCAGCACATTCCTCTGTGAAGAGAAGCTCTAACGTTTGAGGACGAGGCATGCGCAATAGCTCATCAATTTGCGGGCAGAGCTGGCCGTCGTATGAGCACGAACGGTTCCGGTGTGTTTGATTGAGCTGTCCAAGCATCTGGGTGTCCTGCCCTAATGCCATTACACTTCTTCGTTTTAACCCATCCTGAGCACGCTGGGGGAGATTTCTCATTCCCAGCACTAAAATATGCCATTGCCTTATGTGGTGGTGACTTTCACAGTAAAGGGCTTGTGGGCTGAATGTAATGTGCAATCCACCACATTATGTTATGAACTAAGGGACAGAGAGTCCTCCAGACTGTTAAAGGGAGGTTATATCTTAAACCTTTATACTCTATTGGTGCAGATGCTTTAAAGGTCATATCTAAGGCACTACGTGCTGCCGCAAGCTGGTACGGTGAGCGTGTAGCGGATGAAACAAGGAACAAGCATCAGTCAAGCAGAATAAACAGCTTTTCTGAAGTTAAGGATGCAGGCTAGCAAGCTGGGTGTTCGTGAGATATAGAGGGGAATGTTTAACAGTAGGAGTTGGAAAGCAATGGCTTAGCAGCACAAAGCTATATAAGGAGGGACAGACTACACATTTGGATTCCAGAGAAAGGCCATAAAAGGTCAATTTGACAAGCTGAATATGGATAATGAGTTGAGACAGATGGTATAAGAGTACGGTAGCTAATAAATAATGAACAGACTTGCTTCAAGGAGCAAAAGCAGGGAGGAATCACAGCTGAGAGCTTAGTCAGAAGGGAGGTGGTGAAGGGGAAAAGAACAAAACCATGGAGGATGGAGGAGAATCACTGCAGGAGGACTGGTGGGAGAGGATTGTCTGGTTTCAAGCGACAGTTTGGTGGAGATGATAATTCACCCAAAGAAAACTTAGAAATGCATATGCCTGAACTGGAATTTGGCCATCTTATTAACGGTCTTTTAGCTGAGAAAATACCAATGGTCTCTAAACTTTTCCTGGGTATCTATTCCCTCTTCTTCTCCTCTCTGATTATCATAGTACCTAAGCAGCCTGCGGTGCTCCTGTTTCCATGAAAGGCTGGGAAAAGTTCTTGGGTTTGTTTCGCACATCCTGACCCAAGACAGAGTCTGAAACTTCATCTGAGCACTGCAATGGAAGCGCTGAGCACTGTGTCCCATACCCCCGCGGCAGCTGCAGACCAGCAAGCTACGGCCTCCTTCCAGTTTTCACACCCAGCTATCTTTGACAGGGTGACCAAGATAAAAGCGAGCATTGCTGCCCCACAAATCTTTTCTTAATGTGGAGCAGAGGCACAAACCCTGACCCAGATACCAAGGAATACTCAGAGATGTGCCAATGTAGATGTAAATCAAGAAGCTTTCCCAAGATCACTGGGGGAAGCTGTATCAGTGCCAAACATCCAGCACAGGTTTCTGCTGTGTCCTTGTCTTTTTCAATATCATAGAGAGCTAGAGTCTTTGAGGCTTTACTGCTTATTAATAAACCATCCTCTCGATCAGCTTTGCACCTGGCAGTATAAACCAATAGGTAATTTAGTGTTGATTCAGAAACAACGGTGCCCTGATGCCCTTTAATGAGTTTGAGCATTTCAATGTGTGTTTGCCCTTGGACAGCTTATTAGGTCTAACCTTACCGGGCTTGGAGGCCCTGACAAGCTCTGAGAGATAACTGTAAGCAATAACCCTGGAAATAAACTGCCTGCAATTCAGCAAATTGTGCCTGTGTCAGACAGCAAACATGCCTGATTAACTATGAACCACTTAGCTTATTGGCAAGGATGTGCCTCTAGCTACAAAGGGGACTTTTATTTCATCACACTTGCAACCTGTGTTATTAAATAACAAGCCACTTAATTAACTAATTCATTAATGCATGGCTGTGATGAATAGATTTGCTCCAGTGACAGTCATGAAAGTAGACACAACCCAGAGTGATTTCTAAATACTGTTTTCTTCCAGGAAGGGTTTTATTTGAGCCAGTACCTTTACTAAATACCTCATTCTTTCTTCTGCGTCTGGCTAATAGTGCAGTGTTGAGTCTGCTGTGTGTGTTCATCCCCAGCACTCCCTGCTTTTGTCCTTCCCTACTTTCTGCCTTGCTGAAGCCTGGAGCTCCCCCTCTCCTTTGGCTCCATGCAGCCAAGGTGTCTTCACAAAAGTTGTGTTGTGCCACAAAACCCCTCTGCTTTTTTAAAGTGCTGCTGTGGCCAGGATGTGGTGCCTCAAATGGGCAGTGACTGCAGTGTCTGAAGGACTGAAAAGCACTGTCTGTGACCACCTTCCCATTGCTGGGGGGGCCAACAAACCTCCCCATAAACTGGAGACAGACAAACCATTTACTGTCACCTGTTTTCCACCATAGTATCGGAGTACGTTAAGAAAGGGCTGTAGCAGAAATTTTTCCAGAGGCTGAGAGATCTCTCTGTTCAGAACCATTCCTGCTATTGGGAACGGCTTTTTCCCAGCTCAGGATGCTCAGGTATCGGGCCCTAGAGACAGTTGCTCACCAGCTTCAGGGAAGTGTACCAAGGTACCGGCCATGCCAGAATTCAGACTCATTCCAAGAAATCCCCTGTGCTGCAGCCTGTCACAGCCAACCTTGTGCTTTCTCCATGCTCCTTAACAGGCTTGAAACTTATGTTTCCCTTTGGAGCTGTTCAAAGATCAAGTCTGAGGAGCGCAGCTGCTATGATGCTAAGAGTGAAATCAAACAGGAAGGGTGGTTTTCAAACTAAATTCACCCTCTTTCTTGTTTGCGTAAATCCTCCATTACAATTGTTTTGAGGCCACAAGAGCTCTCAGAAATTGCAAATACACTGTTCATTATGCACCTTGCCTGTGGAGAAATAAAAGTGCAGGCAGCAGCAGATTTAAAGAGATGTTCACTCTGAGATTCCTTTCAAGGTTGTGTAGCAGGGAAAACACTGGAGCTGTTGCTTTCGCTTCATCCATTTTCATAGCATTTTGATTAGTTTGACCATTTTTTTGAATACGAAACACTACTGAGGAGACCTGAACTTTGTAACAGTTATGATAATTCAACAGATTCCATTATTTGATTGTCAAATTCACTAGTGCATCACATGTATCACTGCAGCACAAACAAAACATACCCACAAAGGGATGCTTTCTTCTGGAAGAAGGCAATTTGCAAAGCCTGTCTTAGCTGGGAGACTGTACCTTGAATATCTCAGACTTCCAGATCCTTGAAGAACTTGCTTTTGAAACAAGCATCTTGCAGAAAAACGCAAAAATAGATACTTCTTTTTTATTGACTAGATGCACAAACTAAAATTATCATAGGGCCTGGAATATGTTGGCACTGCCTTAACAGTAACATAAGACCTCACATATAGCAACACTACATTTATACTCATATTTTATACCCATATGGAGACATGCAACTCAAAAGAGCCCCTGGCAGGTTTTTTGTGCTGTACAGCAGAAGAGGAGTGTGGCTAATTCAAGCACATGTGGTGGGGCCCCTAACATTATGGGAAGGTGGGTTGCTGGGCAGTGGTTTTTCCCAAGCATCCCATACTCTTTTCTTGTCCCTGCAGGAGTCTTTAGCGTGGATATTTGCCACAGCAGCTCATTTACACCGAGCTTTAAGCTTGGACAATATCTTGACAGTGCAAAGTCATGCAGTTCTCAGCTGTGCCATGGGTCACCTACTGTCTCACAGCCTGCTGAAATGAGGTTTGTGCCTCTGATCAGTAGGGGAGGAGGAAACCACTGAAACAAGGCGCAGATGCTGCAGGAGCCAAAGAATGAGCAAAAGCAACCTCAGAGCGTGAGATACAGCAAAAGAGGTAGGACAGGTAGACAAAAAAGGCAGGGGGCGGGAGGGTGGACGTCAGCAAGGAAAGGAGAGGAGAAAGCATAACAGTACCTACCCGGTCTTGGAAGGTAATGTTGCCTTGAGACAGTAAAAGGGGGGGTGGGGAAGGAAATTTGGCATTCCACTTCACAGTGGTGAGAAGTCTGTCTTTGCCTCCCAAACAGCCTAATAAATTCCTGTGTTCAGGTTGGACGTTAATGATGAAAAAGCATCATCTCCCCAAATTAATAGCTACAATACATCATCAAGCTAAAGCATCATAGCTCATGTGTACACAGAGAGAAAATCCTCAAAATCACCTGTCGAGGCAGAAGATGGATTTAGTTATTATTTATTGCTTTGTGTGACTCACGCTTGTGGGTAGGGGTGCGACAGTACAGATGGGAGTTACAGTCAAATTGTCATCAGGGTAATTTATGCCAGGAGAGTTGAATTCAGGCTACTTCTGGTTATGTTTTACCTGTAATTTTTTCTGTAAAATATGAAAAGGGTAAGAAAACAGTTTGAAAAATGCATGCCTGTGCAGCTATTTGTCAGGACTCAGGCAGGTTTGGTTAGGGAAAAGATGGCTTAATGTCTTGGGCAGCATCAAGAACTCTGTACAGATTTGTATTGCCACAAATGGCTCAATTAACCTTAGAGAAGACATTTAGTTACTCTTAGGTTTAGTTCCTTGTCTGCAAAATAGCTGTAATAACTTACTTTATTTACCTATCAGAGACTGTGTAGGGAAGATACATAATATAACTGAAAAGTCAATCTTGTAACCGCTAATGGAGAGCTTAAATGTTCAGCTTTCTGAACTTCAGATTGTCCTTGACAAAACTGTGACCTTGAAATTATCCTCACAAGGACAGAGTCTCCTATGAATGACCTCCAATGTGCTGTGTCTAACCAGAATCAGTAATACTTCCAGCCTGTTCCATAGCTGTCCTCCCGCTCCTCTTATTTCAGCTCTGCCCAAAGAGGACATGCTAAAGACACTAATAGTCATCAGACGCTCTAAAAATGGAAAGGCAATGCAGAGGGATCCTGAAACTCTGGCATCTTCATGCAGGGAAGCTGCTCTGGCATTCCCAGGGGGAGGGCAGGTACCTTGTGACCCAGGGGCTGGTTCTCGTTGTCCCTGGTCTAAGCATGCTCCTTCCTGCAGATGCTGAAATGAGAGGACTCCCCCCACCCTCTCCCAAAGCCCAGCCTCTCTGACCCAGCCCAAGCCTGCCAAGGGGCTGTACAGGAGAAATTCCAGCTGCAGTCTTGGTGGAAGTGAGTTTAATGGAGGAATATGACTTTTAGCAAGATTCACATACTGAGAAACTCAGCATCTTCCTCCCTGCTGGGAGCTGGGGACACAGTGTATCCCACCACTACTGTCACCATGTACCCTGGTGCATGTCACCAACAGACAGGACTCAAGGCTATGCCTCTTCGGCAGCTGTCTGCTCCCACATAGTTGGCTGGCCTCCACTTCTCCTTAGCTTGCTTGCAAAAACGTTATTTGGCACCGGGACGCCTTCTGTCCTTCATGCCTTTCTAAACCTCAGCTGGAGCATGGCTCTTCGTGTCAGCAGGAGTATTGTGGGACTGCGGTGGGCAGCTGCACTTGGCCCCATCTGAGGATTTCATCTGTCAGCATGTTATTATCCAGCTTCCAGTCCACGTCCTGACACGCTGGGACCAAACCTTGCCAAGCTCCTCAGGGCCACTTCGACTGCCTGTCCTTTTGACTGTCAGTTTGATAGTTCTGAGATTTAGGAGAGCTGGCCATGCTCTCTGTGCTGCAGTCAGGCACAACAGGCCTTAAAGAGCATGGAAAGCTGCTCTTGAAAAGCATGCTAGGGACTGCCTGCCAGGATTTGTGCTTCAAGTACCCCTACTGCCAACTGTCCCCACAGCAGCATCCCTCCACCTGGCTTCTGGTGAGCAGATGAGTGGGATCAGAGAGCACGGGCTTCCCTCTGGCTCCTGCTTTCCCCAGTACTCATAGGGGAACTCCTGAATTTGGCAGAGTCTGCAGCCCAGTGCAGCCTGAAATGTGTTGATCGCACTCACTCCTACTGTTGGTACTGTTTATCCCCACCTCGCTTCAGAGATCACGTCCTGCACTGCTGCGCAGAGCTCTGCTCTCATTCCTCCCTTCAGCCCCACGTCAGTTAGCAACGCTCCTGTGAGACGCCTTCTCGGGACCGGGCGAAGTCACCCACTGGTAGATGGCACTGGTGGCCCAAGTGGCTTCCAGATCAGCAGGTACCTGAGCCCTCCGTTGGGTGGAAGGGGAGAGCAGGTTGGTGAGGGGTCTCCTGGCAGTATCTGCCTGCCTTACGCTTTGTGTGAGCTCGGTTTTCAAGCATGCTCTGGGACGGGAAAGCTATTTCTTGCAACAGGGAAGAAAAGAAAAAAAACCAAACAAACCAGTCTCTTTGTCCTAAAAATGTAAATGAGATGGACTTGCAGTCTCATAATAGGAGACAAAGGGACATTCAGGAAATTTGAAAGGCAAGAGGCTGAAATCCTGCACACGGAAAGCCCTACCTACACACTCACCTGTGGGGCTCCTGGGAATAAAAGGCAAGGTCTTGGCAGCACTGAAAGCAGAGACTAGATGTATTTAAGGGAAAGGAAAACATGAGTTCCATTTGAGTTTCTACAACCTTCTTTTCTACTGGGAGAAATAAGTTTTTCTTCCGCAAGACATCAGGTAAACATCAAGAGAACTTTACCCTCGTGTAGGCTATTCTGTAACTGTCCACTGAGGAGTTTCTTACATGTATTTACTGGTGCCCACTGTGAGAGAGGGGATCCGAGGCTAGAGGGTTCCCTGGGTGGTCGATCCTGGGCAGCAGTAACAGGAAGGCTGTGAAATGGCTTTCCTGTGACCAGCTAAATTGGGACTGTTTACACAGAAATGACACCAGAAGATAGTGTTATCACAGCAAATGGCTTCTGCTCCCGAGGGGGAAGACAGAAGTACAGCCTGTCACACCCTGAATAAATCCAAGATAAAATAAATTCAAGAAATTTTCTAGTAGCAGGAATCCTGGATAATATACGGGAGAAGGCAGGCAAGGAATGGAGTGTGAGAGCAAGTGTCCTCCAGGTGATGAGCCTGGGGGGATTAGCTGCCACATTTCACGGGGACACCGAATACTTCAAGGCAGATCATGCTAGTGCCTCTTCAGGGGAAAGAGGATAGAATATCCCAGGTGAAGAAAGCAGCAAGAAGGAGATGATGTTCGAAAGTTATTTATCAAAGTGTAACATCAGACTTACTTGATGGGTAGCCAGGGAATGGCTACCACAGGTGGCAGGTGGATATCAAGGCTTTTATCTCACCCAGACGGGCTAGGGAGAAAGACTGCTTTCTGATGGCACTTCAGTGACAAATGCAAAATCTGCTGGTGGTTGAAAAATCTTCCTGGTTACCCAGGAATAAGGAGCGAGAGCCCTGAAGCCCACAGTGCCAAGCCTGCAGTAACAGATCCTGTCACTGCAAGCTAATCAGGAGCAAGAGCTGGCCAGTTGATCCCTTGCTTGCCTGAGATCCCTGGAGGGCAGTTACAGTAGGAAGACAGCTATGGACCTATGATTAACACATCAATTTTGGACAATTTCTATAGAAAGTGCTCTCTCTGCAACAGAAATTTTTGTAGGGCTCTGTGTGACTGCTGTCTCTGCCTCTATTTGCCGTTTTGGGAACGGGATAGAGTGCTGTCTACCTCCCAAATAAGCTGTGAGATACTTGGGAACAGAAGCAGACAATGTTGTATCTCAGCTGGACGAGGGCGGCCAAAAGGCTGTTGCTTGGGGAAACCGGTACGCTTGTGCTGAAGAGCAGGTGGGTCTTCAGGGCTGTAAAGCTGGAGCTTCGCCTGAACGCTAAATTCACTCGTTAACTTTCTCCTGCAAGGCGCAGATATGAGGAATCCAGGTAATGAACGTGGAATGAGGGCAGCCCCGAGTCTCTACAGTTCCTGCGAGCGCGAGAACCACAAATGGACCCAGCGATGGGCGCAGAGCTGCGAGCCAACGGCACCGGCGTGCCTGCTGTGTGTTACGCTCGGTGCTGGAAGAGGGCCAAGCCCCACGGTAAACGGGTTTGCTGCTGCGGTTGGGATGAGATGGGTTTTAAAACTGGTCTGTGGAAGGATCTTTTATTTCCAAATAGAAAACATTTCTCGCTTCCCTGTAGAGAAGCAGAGGATCGGACATGCCCTGGGCAGTGGAGGCTTCCACAGTTACTGGTGAACTATGGCTGGGGCCGGGTCCTGCCCAGAGCTCCTCGCTTTGCAGGCTGGCGCCCAGACTCTCTTGGTTTTGACTGCGACAGAGTTAATTTTCTTCTCAGTAGCTGGCACTGTGCTGTGTTTGGGATTTTATATGAGAATAATGTTGATAGCACGCTGGGTTTAGTTGTTACTAAGTAATGTTTATACTAAGTCAAGGACTTTTTCACTTCTCAGGCCGTGCAAGTGAGCAGGCTGGAGGGGCACAAGGAGCTGGAAGGGGACACAGCTGGGACAGCTGAGCCAACTAGCCAAAGGGATTTTCCATACCATAGAATATCATGCAGAGTGTATAAATCAGGGGGAGTTGGCAGGGCTCAGCTGATCATTTCTCGGGGTCCATCTGGGCATCGGTTAGCAGGCGGTGAGCAGTTGTGCTGTGCATCACTGGGGTGGTTTTAGCCTTTTGGATTTTATTCCTTTCTCTCTCCCTCTCCTTCTTATTACAATTGCTGTTGTTGTTATTATAATAATAATATTTTATTTTAATTACTGAATTGTTCTTATCTCAACCCACGAGTTTTGCCTTGTCCCCTGAATCTCCTCCCCATCACTCTGGGGGTGAGTGGGGGTGACCCAGCGGCTGCCAGTGCTTAGTTGCCAGCTGGGGTTAAACCACGGCACAGAATTTCCTCCAGTGGAGGCACTCATGGGCCACAAGCCATGGCTGCCTCGACGTGACACATGGATGTTCACAGCTCACTGCTTTCCATTGTCGTGCACTGCTGTACAAGTCTGTTCACCACCATGCAGGAGCCAGGTACAATATTTTTTCCGCAGGGCCAGAGAGCTAAAAAGAGGCTGACCCCCAGTATACCTCCAAACTAACCCCAGCCAGATACACATCCTCCAGGTAAGGCATTTGGCCCATCATGGTTTTTTTGGTTTTAATAAGACCATAACTTTTGTAAAAGTTGGTGTCTAAAAGCAGTGTCCATCCTCTATGGAGTGCAGGTGACACCTTTCCCTGCTTCCTAAGTGTCACCTGCCCAGCTGCCCTCATCAGGACTCTCCTTCCAAGGCTGGTGGAGATCCAGGCTCTGCAGGAGGTCTCTGTTCAACACCAGTTGCACAGTGCCTGAATTGGGGGTACCAGAGCTTGATGCAAAGTAGAGAAGGTTGCAGATGTTTCCTGTTTGCAAGCGATGTGCCTGGAAATTTTACTGTGGGATGAGCAGGATTTTCTCTGCAAAGTAACTCCACCTGATCTCTTACAATTTAGTCTTCTCACTTGTTAAAACTGAGCAAATGTTTCTCTCCAGGGGGTCCCCGATCTGCTGCTCTGAGTCTGACTGGTACGAAGTCTGGGGGAGCTCCCCTGTGGTCGGATGTGGTTGGCCAGCACAAACGTGCTCCTCAGCACAGTGACTGCAAAACACAGCAGGGCTTCCTGAGCCCAAATTCATCCCGGGTATTTGCCCACTATGATCCCAAGGGTGCCTCAGTGCGGTTCCTACAGACCAACAGCCACCTCTGCCCAGCTCATTCAGCGTACCCACCCCTCCCAGAGAGCCAGCCCAAGGTCCCCCAGCCCCCAGCCCAGGCAGAGAATTTTTGCCTGACTTTTCTTTCTGCTTCCCCCACCTCATGTGCTTTGCAGAAGGGAAGTGCTGCCTGTGGTCTCTGCAGCGAGGGGTTCCCCTGCAGCATGACATCATGCAGAGAGCTCCCTTGGCTCGTGGACAGCTCTGATTTCTTCTGGTAGAGTAACCCTGGCTGCCAAGTGAAGGCAAAACTGCTGATCCTTCTGTACAGCACCCCCAGCACCTGCCCCCAGCCACAGATTAGATCCTTCTTAGAGCTGTTTTAACGCTAACCTGACAACTCACTTGCTGTGCTGCTACAGATGGTTGAGGCACGACTGACTTTCTCTGCTGGGAAGTGGCGAAGATTTCCTGCCCTTCCTGGCTCCGTCATTCTGAGTGATTTATTTTTTTTAACACATTCAATATACTTTGGAAGAACTTGCTAGCCACGTCGGCTCGTGCTGCTGGTCTATTCATCCCTGAGCTCTGGGATGCTGCTGAGCAGTATCTAATAGTTCAAAGGATTCTAAAAATCATCTGTGCTTCACTTGCTGTATGAGGCTGTGTGGAGAGAGAGATGGGGAATCCAAATCAGCCCCCTGAGCTGATCGACTCAGAAGGGTAAGATCAGAGGATATTTAATTAGGTTCCTAATTACAGTGGTTATTAGCAGTCATAAAATCACCTGGGTTTAGATCTCAGAGCAATGTGAACTGCAGATTTCAGAGATATGTACTGCATAGATAAACATGATTGTTCCTTTGGCTTGATACCAACTGGAAGAATAGCAAGCTGCACTGTCAATGGCTGAAGATTTCTGATGTGTGTCATTTGTTCTTTCACAATAAAAGCAATATAAAGAAATCACAGGGTTGGATTCAAATACCAGCCACGACCCACAGTGTTTCAGTTGTAAAGTAAATGCAAAATAAGAAAACAAAAAGGAGCACCGTTGGAAAGCCCACATCTTACTTGAAGACACACAAACTTACCTCTGTTTTCTGCATCCCTTCTAAAAATACAGCTCTGCTGATAGGAACAGACATTGTTTCTTCCACATGATTCTGACTAGTAGAGTCCAGCAAATGGGGAATCTACTAGAAACAAGTGGAAAAACCTTGAATATTAAAAAAAATCAGTCTGAAGTGTTTTCTGCTCCTTGCTCATCTGTTTCATTTAGGCAGATAAAGCAGGGAGAAAGGGTCAAAAAATAGTCTTGTTTTCTATGAAAAAAGAGATGTTAATAAACCTTTCCTTCATATTAGTCAATATATTTTTTCAAAAATTGCTAGGTTTTCCCCAAGGATTCAGAATTCTGCAGTAGGTTCCATCATTTTCAGTGAAAAGAGACAAAAGGAAACATTTGCTTCCCAAGTATTTCTGATTTGTCCAGAACAGATCTTTTTCTTTTGAGAATAGAATGTTTGGATGAACGTTCTTTGACCAGAGGGAAGGAGCATGGTCTCTGAAGAGAGATGAGGAGCTTCTCTTTTACACTAATCCATTGGCTTCCTTGGACAGTGTAAATAGACCAACCAATACTGTCCAGCTGGACCCAGCTGTGCTAAGAGCAGGGGAAGAGAAAAGGGACGAAAACAATGCTCCAAATTTAACATGAATTTAACATGAACAAGGAGAATGTGAACTGGCTGGGAAGACATTTCAACTGGGCATAAAAAGAAAGTTTCTAAGCAATCAAGGAGTCATAAACCCCCACCCTGTCTACTTCCCAGACAGAGCTGGCTACGTTTGCATGGGGAATATACCAGGGGAGCGAGCTGGAGCGCTGCATTGCTACTGAACTATTCCCAGTCACACCAGATGAGAGCTCAGCTGGGCCAGGTGCTGGGGCATTTGCAGCAGATGTGAAAGCCTGAAATGCAAATTGATGTCGAAGTTTAGGCAAAGCTTCCCAACAGCAACATTTCTGTGGCTGAAGGACAGGACCTCAAGGGGAAAGACAGAAACCTCATCACTGGGGTGGGTTCCTGAAAAAAATCAAAGACAAACTGCTGGGAAGTATCCCGTGAGCATGAGCCCCACGCTGACTGTACGGCTGAGCCAGATGTAAGAGACCTTGTTTTAACCCTCCCATGAATGAAAAATGGTAAAGACAGCAGAGCATGGCAAGAGGGGGGGTTGGTAGTTACTGGCTACCACCTTGTGTAGGGTTTGAGCAGCAGCTTGTTTTCTACATCAGCCCAATGGCAGGTAGATTGAGAACCAGCTGGTGGCTCCTGCATGAGCCTGGCTGCTGGCAGGCTCTGAGAGAGCATCCAAATGCCACCCAGCATTAAGGGGATAAGGCCAAGGCTGCCAGGGGAGGTAAATCCAGGGAGCTTCCTCTGTTTGTGTGTTTTTTCTTGAGTCATTGCGGCTTTTGCAGTTGAGGAGCCATTCACTGCAGGCAGAGCAGAGTGCAGCAAGCCTCGGGGAGTGTCGGGACTCATGAAATATAGATCGGAGCTAGGCAGGCTCCTGCAGCTGGGTAAACACATGCATGGTAATCGGCTCTGTCTTCAGGCAAGAAACGTTTCGCATAAGGTTGGATGCAGAAAGGGCTTGTTCAGTAAACTTTGATATGCACATTTGACTCAGCAATTACTGAGGAGAAAAAAACAAAACAAAACAAAACCCCCTCCTCTGTGCTCGGTAACTGAGCAGTAACTGAACAAGCAACTCCGTTTTCACCCTTTCTCCCATTTCACTCCACCTTTCTTCCATCACCCACTCAGAAGATGTTATCTCCAATGTCCTTTAGAAAGCGCATCTGATGAAAGCAGACACAGCACAGGCGCAATATCCTGATCCAAACCATTTATAGTCTCCATAGCACCCCCAAAGAAAACATCTGTCTACCTGGAACCAGCCAGAAACAAAGAGTTGCTGATGCACAGATCTTGGCATGGAGACAAGCCGATGGCTCAATGGTTACTATTGTAAGGAGCATTTGTTAACAACTCTTTTCCAGCTGCAAGGACAGGCACCCTCACTGGGATGCTGAGTGCACGCAAACCTGAATGGTCGTCTCCCTGTGAAATTACTAAAGGTTTCATGGATCCTATCTGTCCTTTGCACGTGAGCTGGATCCACAGAGATCTCTGCCTTCATGTATGTGCTTTAACCGCGCGTGGCTGGTCAGAACAAGCCTCTGCTTTTGCAATCACAGGAAATGAATTATTTCTAGACACCCCTCAGGAGCCTCTCAGGCTTAACTAGATCTCCCTCGCTTGAAGCAAGCAAGATTTCCCTTCCTAGTGGGAAGATGAAACCTGAATGACCGACCACCTCTGGCAAGGCAAAGACGATCCAGACATGAGCAAGCAGGGCCAGATGGATGCAAAATAAAGCCGTGTAGGAAGACTCTGCACTGAAATTTCACATAGGTTGAATCTCATGATGGAGCCTCACAGTGGAAACAGCCATAGCATCTCCTGCTCACTCATTTTGAAATGGATCTTGAAAAATGTTTCTGCTAACAGGGGAGGATGAAATTCACCCCAATCCCAACTCAGCTCCAAGCTGCATTTGTGGTCAAATTAACAATGCTGTTTTGCCAGCATCCTATATTCGACCACTAATTAACTCAGCAGCCGCTGCCAGAGTTAATCAGGGAAGCAGCTCCATTATCTCGTGTACTCCCACAGGGTAGGGATCGACCAGCTGCCACCACCAGCCCACTGTAAAGACAGGGCAAGGAGCTGCTTGTTTTGCTGCCGTTGAAAGGGACTGAAGCAGCCGCCGGCTCCCTGGCAGGGAGGTGGATGTCAGCGGGTGGATGTCCCCGAGCCCAGCACTGTCCCTCCTGCAGCCGTCCCTCTGCGGTAGCCTTTCCCATCCAAAAGAGATCCCTCCATGGTGAGGGCCTCCCATGCACTTTAAACCGAAAGAAAGGAGGAAAGAAAGTGAGGAAGAAACTGAACAACAGCTAGACTCGCTAATTGGAAGGAGACGAAAGTTGCCTCTTGTCATTCAGGTGCCACAGCCTCTGAGGGAGTTAAAGAGCTCGTTTCGGTGAGAGCAGCAGGTTGTGCACAGCAGGGCTCAGCTTCTGCCCTGAGCCCCCAGCCCCAGGCTGCTGCCCTCACGAAGCATTAAGAAGGGGAAAAGACTCTCAGTCAGCCAGTCCTGGGCCAGGGGGATGCACAGGAGATCAAGACCCCTGGGAAACATCTGTTCTGAGCTGAACGGATTGCCTGGGAAGCCTTACTGCAACTTTGGGGGATTGGCGTTATTTCCCACTTGATGTGGGACATAGATGTAACAGACCGTGTTTTCTTCCTTACATGTCACACGCTTCTGCTGAGCCACATGGTCTCAGACATTGTAAACCTGCCAAAACCACAGTATTGTTTTGTAGCAGGTATGAGGAAGCAAAACCCAGCAACGGTTAATTAAAGAATTACTATTGGGTCCTGCATTTTACTGTACACTGTTTGGACATGGACATGGAAATTCTGGATGGTTTTTAATCAAATGTCATATCTAAATCTAGTAGGAATAAAAATCTGTCCCAGAATTTGATTTTTAAATGTCAAAGGAAATATTTTGTTTTGGAAGTCTTCCAGATGGAATACTTCCCCGTGCAAAGACAACTTTTTATAACAATTGGGAAAAAATAATTGAAACTGAACAGCTACATTAGATGTTCTGAAAGAACAAAAAAGATACCAAAATTATATCAAATGACTTTCACCATGAACACACATCCCATTCTAATAACACTAATCTGGATTTTTAATTTGATTTCAAATATGTTATGGATCAGAACCTCAGGGCTGTAGATTAATCCAGATTTGCTGAGCTGACAGTCCATCCATCCTGCAGCCCTGTTGTAATCATGTTCTTCTAATCAAGTACAATTAACAATTGTCACATAACACCATTAAAAAGCACTTACGAAGTGATCAATGGCTACTGCAAGCTGAACTGATTAGTGTAATTTTTTAAATCAAGTTTCAATTAGCTCTAAAGAATAATGAAAATGTGAACGGTAAATTCTGCTGCAAACACACCACCTTAGTCTGAACAAGAAAGACAAATATGATCCCTTTTCCCTGACCACTGGAAAAACAGAGCTGCTAAATTCCTCGTTTGGTTTAGCAAATCCTGTCCAGTTCGCTTAGGCTGCAAGTAAGCAAAGCTTACTTCGCTTGGACATTTACTCACAGGAGTTTCTACAGGACTCCTCTACTATAGGATGCTACCATCAAAACCTAGAAATATTTAGTAAAATTATGGCACGTTTGACTGAAACTGTAGATGAAAATGACCAGAAACCAATTTTAAGTGATGATTATATATTAAAACAAATAAAGTCTGATGAAAGGACTGAATTCCTCCTGCAGGAAGGATGGAAACACTGCCTCTCCTTTCTCTGCCCAAAACTCTGCGTGACCCAGTGGGACCAGCACCATGTACCCAGTGGGACCAGCACCATGCACCCAGTGGGACCAGCACCATGCACCCAGCTTGCCCTTTTCCCCAGGCTGGATGGCCACTCTGCCTGCTGGGTGGCTTGCACTTGGTGGCAGACTATCCAGCACCTGTGCAGATGACAGCAACGCTGAATCAAATCGATAACTATTCTCTGGATATGTTTATACCTAACCAGCTTTTGCAAAATCTTCCCTTGGTCACAGGACAGAAGATTTGACTTTCCAGTTTGAACATTCAGATAATGAAGGGAACTTCCTTTTCTGGCACAAAGGTCTGAGTGCTCCAAGTGACTAAATGCCTGGGGCCAAGCCCTTCTGCCCCACCTGCAGTGACATTCCCTGCAGCACACAGCCCACACAGACACCCAGATCCCCCACCTGCAGTGACATTCCCTGCAGCACACAGCCCACACAGACACCCAGATCGCTGCATCCTCACTGGGGCCAGATGCAGGAAAGAAGCAATTTTGTACAAACCCGTGAAAGCACAAACGACTGTTACTAGTGATTTTGGGACTTCCATGGGTGAATCCAGTACCCTGGGTATCCAAAAGCTCAGGGGATGATGGAAATCTCTAGGACTCACCGATGGGGACCGTGAGGGCTTGCCCATTTGGTGGTCTGTCAGGAAGGCACCGAGCTATTAAAGTTCAGGATGCTCCTGACTGTGTACAGCTAACAAGCTGGAAAATGCTTTCCACATCCTCTCAGAAGATGAAAGTGCAGCTGTGGGCCCGGCTGGAGAGCAGAAAAAATGGTCAGTTTTTCTACTTTCAGAGGAAAGCAACTCTTCTTATCAGTATTTGAGATTTGGCTGTGCCACTAGTCAGTGAAGGACCTTCTTCCTCCACCCCTGGCTTCCTTCTGCTGCTGCTTAGGTACCTCGAGGTCTCTGGTGCCTGATTTTTCGTAGAGCTCTCCTGTTGTTTATAAGCAGCCTCCCAGAAACATCAACCCTTTTCATCTCTTCCTCCACCCACTTTTGGCCCCTACCCGTAATCCCAGCTCTCCTCCTGCCTCTGCCTAACTCTATAACCCACCACAAAGCCCTTCTCCCTCCCCTCTCTGCCTGCCTCTCCATCCATCACCGTCTCTGCCAGGGTGCCAGGGGTGTGTGGGAGGTGAGCCTGCAGCAAGGCTGCTGTGTGAACATGCAAGCCTCAGGTGTTAGCTCCCATCACAACCAGCCTTTGAGCCCCCGCAACAGCCTCTCAATGCCACAGGGTCTCTGTGAGAACTCAGCCTGACCCCATCTGCAATACCCCACTCACTGAGCTCTCCCACACCTTGGCCCCCAAAAGGAGTAACCCAAACCCACATCCTAACGGTGCTTTTACGTTAAAACCCACAAAGCTATTTTTGGTCTGTTTACGGTCAGCTGTATTTAAACAGAGACTAATTGCACCAGCACAAACTTGTCCTCGTGTAACTTCATTTTCATCCAGACAGAAGCTTTTCAAGCAACAGCAACAAAACCCTTTCAATATTTAATCAGCTGCGTGGCCTGGAACAGCAGGGACCAGCAGCAGCTGCCTGGCACAGAGTGGGTGAGGGGGGATGAGGGCTCTCACC
>JAVJGJ010000060.1:11940162-11950409 GCA_035590215.1 Microhierax caerulescens
GAAGGCAGCTCACGATCATTGGACCGTCTGGGCAGGAATTGTGCTGTCTTAACATCAGTTTCCTAATGCAACCTAATCAGGCCTGTATTTACCCATCCTTGCTACCTGTTGTTGAAGATCCCTGTAATTCAACAAGAGGTTCTACCCTGCTTACAATCTTGTTTGGTCCAAGCCAGACTTAACTTCCTCTTTCCTCTGATTTATGGGCTCGTGATGCCTGGGGGCTATAGCCCGGGAGATGCAAGAGGAAGCCAGTGCCCCGAATTCAGTGGGGAATATAAGCATTCATTATTCCCATGAGGCAGACCATCCTTTCTGTCAGTCTCCAAGAACAGCAGGACGCCGTGAGCTCTGCTGTCTGTGCACACAGCCAATCTTTGTCACCATGACAGTGTCCCTACCAGGGAAGAAGATGTTTGCCGTTATTTTCCAAGATGATTGCTGTCTCACTTCCCCATAAGTAGCAGCTATGTAGGAAAGTGTGGCCTTTCTCCTAGGAAATGTCCTGCTGAGGATCTGTGCCATGTGCTGTCCCATCCCCAAAGCTGTGATGACAAGAGGTGGCATTCAAGCTGCTGGAAAAGAGTCTTAAATCTCAAAAGACGAAGCATGTTCTCTGCTCACCTTGTGCAAGCGATCTGCCTACAAAGGCCAAGAATCCTTACAGCTTCAGCTGCTTCCAGATAATCCACTTGATCTGTGAAAGAAGGCAAGAAAATGTTTTTAATACCTCAGCAAAGTATCAACCCTTCCAACATCTATGAAGGATCTGCAGTCTCCAGTTGAAAGAACACCAGAAGGGTAGATTAGGAGGAATTACTGTGACTGAAGGTGACAAGTGCTTTGACCTACCAAGTTTAACAAAGAAGAAATTAAGTACAGAAAACCTTACTGGAAAGGGAGAGAGGCATGAGGATTCATGAAAGCCCACCACTCCAAGATCAGCATGTGCCTGAGAAAGGATGGTAGACTGAGTATCTGAAAGGCTGAGACTAAACACATTTAATTTTCTGTTTCCTTCAGTCACATGGAGCAGATGTGTGGTGTTTCATTGCATGGAAGCTGCTGATGGTCTTTTCTGGTGGTTTCTCCATTGGCCTCTGCTCTCCCCACCTGTGGTTTTGCTTTTTTTAATTAATGGATTCTGCTCTTCAGTGTCTCTCAGATGGTAAAAGATGTCCTGAAAAGTTGAGAAATTTCTGTACTTCCCTAGTTGCCTCCAAGCTTTTCCTTGAGATTTCATTTTCTCTCTCCACCTTGCTAAGTTCCAGCCTCCGTCTCTTTTCTCCCATCTTGGTAGGCTTGCTTCTCCTCCAGAGCGCCAGCACCACACCAAGTGATCCAACCATCCAAACCCGGGCTGTCCTCCCCTCTTTCATTTTCAACACACATGTGTTGACAGTGGGCATCTGGATTCAGATTTTGGAGTTTCTTTCCAAAGCAAGAAAACTCTGCAGGCCAGCACAAGTGGGAAGAGAGGTATTCCTGCTTGGTCAGTTCCTCAGGAACAGAGTCCATGACAGAGGGATTGAATTGCTTGGGAATAAGTTTGTACCACTGAAGTTTTCTAGTAGCGCTGGCCATGTTACTGCAAACACAGGGTCTTCAACACAGGTTCCCCTCTGTGTGTGTGTCTTGGATGCCTTCTGATAATTTTCCCTGGGATTTCCCATAAGCAACAGTGTCAGGGTTTGCTTTTTAGTGGAGGTGACCATGTGTTGTCCCATGCCATAAGAGCATGAGCTTTTAAGAGGTGAGTTGGAAGACTTCCAGACCCATGCACCAACTCCTTTTCATCCCTCCTTTGTGTGTTTCAGACTTGGAAAACTGTGAGGAAGGCTGGACCAAGTTCCAGGGCCACTGCTACAGGCACTTTGAAGAGAGGGAGACTTGGATGGATGCAGAGACCAGATGCCGACAACATCAAGCCCGTCTGAGCAGTATCATCACCCCAGAGGAGCAAGAATTTGTGAACAGTGAGTGCTGAGGGCAGCCTGAGGCTGGGCAGGGTCCTTCCATTAGACTCTGAGTCTATGGGCAGATTTATCCAAAATGACATAAAAACCACAGTTTCCCCCACTGGTGCGTACATATTTCCAAATGAGGCCTCACCCTTGCATGGGAAAGGAAGAACCTTGAGCCATGAGAGAGAAGAGGGCCCTTTCTTGGCTAGGACAGATCTTTGCTCTGACCTCATTGCTGATGTGGCTTGTTCACAACGTGTTCACTTGATGCAATAAGTACAGTGACCCATGCTAGCGTGAGCAGAGTCATGCTCATGGCATGCTGAGTGGGGAGGGAGATGGACAAGCGTGATGCAGGGCAGAAGGGACATCAGGGGCTAGCGACTGGGAAGCAACAGAATGACCCAGAGGCTCCAGGGACAGGGACAGCCGAGATAGCAAAGAAACACAACAAGGTGTAGGGGAACCATGACCCACTCTCTTCTCCCCCTCCGGCTCTTCCAGGCCACGCGCAGGACTACCAGTGGATCGGCCTCAGTGACAGAACTGTGGAGAACGACTTCCGCTGGTCCGACGGACACCCCCTGGTGAGCCCATGGCCCATGATGCGGGCAGGCGCTGGCTTTCGGTGGGGGAAGAGGTTCCCCTTGGGTGGGAAGAGCCCCGTGAGTTACATGCTGAGTGCTTGGGTCGAGCATTGAGTGGAGGCAGCCCTAAACTTTGTACGGCGCTCGGTTTTCCAAGCCTCTAGTAAAGGTGCTCAGCTAAGCTCCTGGGCACCATCACTACAGAAATAACCGCTGCAGGAGCAGTGCTGGCAGCCCATGGTCTTTGCTGGTGAGACGCATGGGGAACGCAGCAGCAAGGATGAAGGAGGGAGCAGGAGAGGGATGAGCTCAACCTTAGGCAAAGGGTTTTCCTTTCTCTGCAGCAATTTGAGAACTGGCGGCCCAACCAACCTGATAACTTCTTCGCAGCGGGTGAGGACTGTGTTGTGATGATCTGGCACGAGCAAGGCGAATGGAACGACGTTCCCTGCAACTATCACCTCCCTTTCACTTGCAAGAAAGGAACAGGTCAGCATGCTGTGCTGTGCCAGCAAGGACGGGGGGCTCAGGCAGTGGCTGCGGGGCTGGAGTGGGACCCCCCAGTGCACATGAATGTGGGTTTTGTCACTGCAAAGGGTGGTCAAAGAGGTGGAAGGCAATAGCAATAGAAGTTGGCCAAGGCTTTAGAAGAAAGTTTCCCAAGAGCTTGAAAGCAAGTAAGATGAGCCACCAAGGATGGGGTTTCCATCAGCAGGCAGAGCCGTACCCTGGCTGCAGCATCATTCCCGCACACCAGCTCCATGCCCTCCCGCAGGGGCAAGTGGCTGGTTTAATGCCTGGCCCTTGCTGCCTTCTCCGAGAGGCAGGAACGGAACCCTGAGGCAGACCACTGCTTTATTTCAAGGCCACGGGATTTCCATATACCCCTGCCCCTAATTTTTTGTGGACAGAGGCAATCTCAGAGGGATTAAAAGTTTTATATGTGGGAGTGTCAAGGCTGTGCATGCCCAGCCTGTGCTAGGCAGGCAGGAGCTGCCAGGGTGTGAGCTGCTGGCTCAGCCAGGCAGGAGCTCTCCATGTCTCTGCCCATCTCCTGCAGTGGCCTGTGGGGACCCCCCTGTGGTGGAGAACGCCAGGACCTTCGGTCGGAAGAAAGACCGCTACGAAATAAACTCCATGGTGCGGTACCAGTGCAACCAAGGCTACATCCAGCGCCACGTGCCCACAATTCGGTGCCAGCCCAACGGGCAGTGGGAGGAACCACGGATATCCTGCACAAACCGTACGTCTCGACCGCTCTCCCTTTGGGTTAGGGCTGATGCATCCCTGTGGCTGGAAGAAGGAGCTGGGAATGAGGGGGTCGTTGTCTTAGGGTGCACTTTAGCTCTGAGCTGGGCAGAAAGGGACATCACAGTCCCCTTTGCTTGTTGAAAGATCCCCTGTGATAGGGCAGCGGGAGTTGGCATCTTCTGGGCAGGTGTGGATCACAGGGGCTGGCCAGAGGGACAGCCCAGGCAACAAGGAGTTTACCAAGGGGCCAGGCTGCTTAAAGGAAAGGAAAAGAAACAGTTTCTGAAAGGGTGAGTTTTGGCACCATCAGCAGCAGCAGAGAGAATAGAGGCAGGGAGCTGTGGTCCCCCTCAGCCCTGCCCTGGCATCCCCCTGCCCTGGGAGCAGATGGGAGCCCTGTGGCAAAGTTAAGCCAAGGGACAGGGATCCATCCCTCTCCCACTGGTGTCCCAGACCACTCCCACGGCTGCCTACACCCACGTCCCATCCCTGCTCGCCTGCAGCTTCCCAATAATTTCGTTGGCCTCAGCTAAATCACATCTGTCCAGTGGCCTCCTTGCCAGGTCCTGGTCCAGCTGGGCAACTCCAGCTAAAGCGGCGGTCCCACAGCCAGAAAAAGTTGATATGAGCTTAAGGGACAAAGCTCTGCCCAGGGAGGAGATGGAAGGAGGAGGGATGGAGGAGGTGTCCAAGGGCAGCTGTGTGGTGCAGACCACTGATTCCCTTGGCTCTGCTGCAGACCCAGAGAGCTGCAGGCTGCTCCCACCATGGACTTCCAGCAATCAGGAGACCTAGGCTGTTCCCAACCGGCTTTTGCTGTTTCCATGAAAATCCTCCTGCAATCATCACGCTCTGTAGTGGTGCCAGGTTTGAGGGAGACCAACAGCAAAGATCAGGCAGAAACCTTTTCCCTGCCAGCCAGATGGTCTGTTTCCCCTCCTGAGCCCGGAGCACATCCCACCCCTGATGGCTATTTCCCTCCCTATCCCAGGGGATTGGGGAGGGACTGGTAGGACAGTGGGAGAGATGGGGAAGTGGTCCCCATGCTCACCCTGTTGGCAGAGCTGCCCTGCGGGCAGGGCATGGGGAAGGGATGGGACAGGCATCTGCAGAGACGATGCTCCTAGCCAGGCTTTTGGAAGGCACCGGCCACCTTCACCCCTGGGTGAAGCAAACTCCAGCCACAGGGGCGAGAGGAGGGCGGGCTGTGCAGGGGCCGGCAGGCTGGTGCCAGGGCACACACAGCTGCCTGCCCAGCAGCGCTGCCTGCGCCTGCCCGTGTTTCCCCAGGGAGCCAGGGGCTGGGGCAGCCAGCGCAGGACAAGCAGCATCTCTGTCCTGGCTCCTGCTAACAAGGTGCCTTTTCTTCTGCTCCCTCTTCCGCAGCCTCCAACTACCAACGCAGGCTATACAAGAGGAGCCCCAGGAGCCAGTCAAGACCCAGTGGTAGAGCCATGCACAGACCCACCCATTAGAGCGGGGCGAGAGAGACCAAGGGGGAAAGCGAGAAAAAGAGATTTTTAACGGAACAGTTATATTAACAGAGTCAATTTCTTCTTCTTGTTGTTGCTTTTTTGTCATATAAGGAAAAAAAAAATTATATTAAAGACAAACCCACCTTTGTGTATATATATAAAAAAAAAAATTAATGTTTTCCAAGCACCAAAGCAAAGCAAATTAGATCTCAGCATTTTTACTAACCGTCCGGTTCCAATTATCTTCACGCCTTCGGGGACAGGGAGGGGGGAGGTGGGTTTGCAGAGGGCAGGGGGTTAAGTTAAATAATAAAGATGATTATTTTTTCCTGATTTTATCCACGAACAATGTAATTATTTCTGTTATTTAATCTCCAGGGTGAACAGCACCTTTTGGGGTTTTGTGTTTGTTTTTTTTCCAGAATCCTCCTACTGCTGCAGCACGTCAGGGCGGGTGGGGAGGGCCGGGGGCTGCGGTGGAAGGAGCCGTGGGAGGAGGGAGGCGAGGGGATGCCGAGACCCAGGACAAGAGTGCTGGGGACTGTGGCCCCTCTCTACTTCCTCACCGCCCCCTGCAGCGCAGCACCCATCCCGGGACAACGTGCTCTTTCCAGGGGACCGTGCGGGGCACCAGCGTTCCCTGCACCTATTTATATTTTTGAACATATCCTATTTTGAAAGAACGATAAATAATAAAGAGAGTGAAATCGGAATGGGCACTTTGTCAGTGTTGTTTTTGTTAGGCACAGCGGGTGTCTGCCTGGGCAGGGGGAGGTCTCCCATGGCAAGGCAGCAGGGAAGGGGTGAGCAAACAGGGTGCTCCAGGCTACGTGGGACCAGCTCAGCCCCAGCCAGCACCAAAGGGTCCTGCCCTGGGGACAATGGAGGTCCGGAGGAATTCCCAAGCTCCAACTAAAGAAGGACCCTGGAACAAAACAACACCCCCCTGCTGGGCTCTCACCCCAGGAGGGGATTAACACACATGCCTGAAACCATCCCCAGCAGGAGCTGCCTCACCCTCCAGCTTTCAGTCCTGACACCCAGGGGGTTAATTAACACTCATTAACAAGGGAGCACCAGGCCCTTGCAGGAGCTCAGGTGTGCAAAGAGATGAGACGATGCTCAGCCAAGGATGAGACAGTCCTGGGTGCCCAGCCAGGGATCCCCAAATCCTCTCTCTGTGACAGACCCCTCTCTTGTGCTGGGACAGAGATGGGGACGAAGCCACATCCCTCCAGGGCATTCTCCACCAATTTATTAGAAGAGGTCCAGCAAAATACATCTTTTCATAACCATATGCTTGAAGAAGAAGGCACCAGAGTTCAAGTGGAGTCCGAGCGAGGGGCACACGGAGATAAGGCACTGGCGCTCCCACAGGGACAGGCACAACATCATCCTTCAGCAGGATGGGGAGAGGGGACTGGAAGAGGGACCAGGGTGCAACAGAGACACCTGCTCTCTGCCTCTGGCCAAATCCAGCCTCGCCTCACTCCCACCCCATCAGCTCAGAGGCAGGAGTAGCCTGGAAGGGCAGCGGGTGTCAGTGACATGCTGCCACCATGGTAAGGGGCCACCACCCATGGGGTGGCAGAGTCCAAGCGGGTTGGCAGCAGCCCATGGGGCTCATCCTTGCACGGACCCCATACCAGGGACAGTCCAGCACTGCCCCAGCTGGCAGCCACCCCGAGCAGCTGCGTGTGCCAGCTGCTGAGCAAGATGTGGAAAATATAAAGGAAGGAAACAAAATAAAACAAAAAGAAGCCTCCCCCGCCAACCCACCTCCCCCCAGTCACCCCTAAAGCAGCCCTGGGAAATGCCGAACACCAGGCACCGTCAGGCTGGAAACATCCTCCTGCCAAGAAGGAACCCTCCGGCTCCTTATCTCTCCTTGTAGCAGAAGACCCCAAACCTGCCCTGGCTGGGGAAGCCGAAGCTGCGGACACCGGGCTCCTCGGGGCCACAGTTGGCTCGGGGCTTGGCAATGGGGTAGCGGACGCTGCCGTCTGCCAGCCAGCCGGCATCGCAGCGGTCCAGCCCCAGGAACTTCCAGGCAGAGTAGAGGTGCCCCACTCGGGCAATCTCAGCCCCTGCATCCTGGCAGCTCTGCCTGGCCTCTTCCAGCGTCATTCCAGCCGGGCGGTCCAAGTAGAAAATCTCTCCTAGAGGGAGAGGGGAGCAAGAAAAGGGAGCTTCAGTGCTCAGCATCCTCCGGAGCATCCCCATCTGGAGCATCCCTGTGTAGAACATCCCCACCCAGGCTGTGCCCTAAGCAGGAGGGACTCCACCAACAGGGCATAGCATCTTCCCCAGGATCCCACCCCCGGCCCGTGGCCCAGCACCTACCTCTGAGTGCAGAGGAGAAGCAGAAGGCATCGAAGCGGTGCAGGTGGCGGTGACGCGGGCCGTAGCTGCGGATGCCTGGGGCCAGGTGCAGCCCACCACAGGGCTTGCGGGGCAGACGGATGGGGTACTGCACGGTGCCATCGGCCAGCCAACCCGCATTGCACCAGTCTAGCCCCTCGCTCCAGGCCTGGAAGAGCTGGTTGAAGGTGGCGAGGATGGCACCTTGCTCCCGGCATGCTCGCTCAGCCTCATGGAAGTTGAGCCTGTACTGCCCGCGGGGAGTCTGGTAAGGGAACACCACACCTGGGGGCAGACGGGGTGGGTGCTCAGCCGGCTCCATGGGCAGCTCACCCACCCCGAGTCCACCCCCAAAGGGTTCCCCAACCCATCCCAAATTCAGGCTCTGGGACAGGGACTACCCCAGGGTGGCACAGGCCAAGGCACAGGCATGCGGGGATGGTGCTGCTCTGGGCATGCAGGCACCAGCGGCGAGTTGCCAGCGACATCTGGTGGCACAGGGACATGGGGGCTTGGTCCTGGGGACACACGGACCACCCTTGTGGGGCAGCACCTGCACATACAGGGATGCACAGACTGATAATGGGGATGCAGGGACCATCACTACGTTGTACGGACCACAGCCCTGGGGACACACAGACAGCGGTCCCAAGGGAGACATGTACCACCTCTGTGGGGATGGAGAGACTGTTGTCATGGGGATGCACAGGCTACAGGAACAGGGACACAAGGACCCACATCACGGAGATGTATGGGCCACAATCCCAGGGACACATGGACCACCAACGTGGGGTGGATGCACCGCTGTCATGGGGATGGATGGACCACAGGAACAGATGCACCACAGACCACAGTCACAGGGACTGGTGGGGACAAGCCCCCATGGCAGGCAGGGCCCATAGGCAGGTGTGGACAGGGCACAACAAGGGGGACGTTTCCACAGCTCTGAGCTTGCCTGTGGAGCCAGGGCTGAGTCAGTTCCCTCGTGACAAGTGAGCAAGAGGGGTTGGACCAGTCACCAAGGTTCATCATAAGATGCATGGGGATACCCAGAGCTGGGAGGTGAGGGGGTGGCTGCGCATGATGCAGCACAGTGGGAAGATGGGTGGGTGAAGGCAGGAAATGCTGCAGCCACGGGGTCACCCCCAACTCCGGCTCCACAGTAGCATTCCCAGCATCCCAACTGGGCAGTCTGCTCTGTGCTCACTTGCTGCTGAGACCCCACAGTCAGACAGCCCCAAGCCACCAGCCCATCACACCAAGCACCCCAGACTCTTTCTTCCCATGACTGGGCTCCTTGACCCCCACCTCATTACCTCCCCCAAGGAAGGGGTGCCACAGGAAGGCCAGGCTCACTGGCTTGGTGCAGGATATCATGTGGTCCCCAACATGCCCCTACCTCGCAGCCGGAGGTCCACCACATCGCTCTCATCCTCCAGCCCATCAATGACCTCACAGCGGTATTTGCCATCATCCTGCAAGCGCACATCGCTGATGACCAGCGAGGCCTCACGTTGCCCAGCCTGATGGAGGTGAGCGCGGCCCTGGAAGTTCCCGAAAGCCACGTAGGTCTTCCCAATGGCCACCAGCACATCCTGCTCCTTGGTGTAGTCATCCCGCAGCTTGGACCAGTTGATGCGGATCTTGCGCTTGGCTTCCTGGTCAGGCTCGTAGTGGTACTGGCAAGGCAGGGTGACGTTGGTGCCACTGGAGCTGTAGACAGGGTCTTTGGGTGTGTCCACTATCAGTTTGGCTCCATTGAAGTAAACCACTGGGGACAGGGAGGGAAAGCATGATGAGCAGTTCAGGATCCAGGGCCAGGCAGCGTCCCCAAACCTCCCTGCAGCCACTCTGCTCCCTCCCTCCAGCCACATCCTTTTCTGCCTGAGCATCCCATAAGCATCCCCCAAGCATCCCTGGAGTGTCCCCGCCTACTCCTCTGGGCCCCACATCCCCCCCAAGAGATGGGTCCCAGCCCCATCCAGAGGCAGCCAACCTGCCGGTCCCCCTTTCCCCCAGCCCTGCCAATCCCCCATATACCTTTCTCCTGCCCACTGCCCTTGTCGTTCATGATGTAGTTGTAGTAGAAGCCGTTGTAGAAAGGGTGATGGGAGCTGCTGCCCAGCCGCAGCAGGGTGGCCTCCAGGAGCAGCGGGAGCAGCAGCATGGCTGGGGAGCGAGGCCAAACCCTGAGCCCGGGCTGCAGAGGGGGAAAGGGCTGCCATAACACCCCAAAATAACCAGGAGCGCCCCAGCGCATGTGGTGCCAGGCAGACCCCATCACAGGGGTGCAAGGAGAGGGGTGGGAAGAGCTGGCAGAGGAGATTGCCTGCCCACAGGGGAGGGTGCAGGCAACCTAAGACCATGTCCCCAGACCTGTCCCACAGCCAGGACTCCCAGTCCCCTCCATCCTCATCCTCCCGCCTGGGTCACACCACACACCACCACATTTGCTGCTGTGGCCCATTGGGGCTTGCGGAGCTGAGACCAAGCTGGGGATGGGACAGACAGGGGAAACAGGATCGCAGGGCATCCTTTGAACAGGGAGCACTGGGAAACCATCACACAGGGGGTGCAGGAGAGGGGTGGCTGAGCCCCGCTGCAACCCA
>JAVJGJ010000060.1:11967202-11980248 GCA_035590215.1 Microhierax caerulescens
GCCCGCGGGGCGGCCCCCCCGAGAGCCCCCGCCGGGGAGCGGGGGGCGGCTGGCGGCTGCGGGAGCGGGGGGGCAGGCAGCACGGGGGTACCCCCGCCCCCCCCGGGTGCCAGGTGTAGGCAGGGGCGGGGGGGCGAGAGGCAGGGCTGGGAGAGTGGCCTCAGCCAAAGGTGCTTCATTAGCTGCCGGGAAGCGAGAGCCACCGCGGCAGCACTGGTGATGCTCCGGGGGCGGGGGGCCGCTGGCTCAGCCCCGTCAGACCCTGGCCCTCGGGTGGCCGGTGGGGACTTCTAGAGCCTGGCAGTGCCCAGCCCTGGCTGGCAGGCAGAGGGATGCAGGGCTGGACCGGAATGCACAGGGGGCTGCCAGCACCTGGCAGGAGGAAAAGCTGTCTTGCAGCATAAAACCCCCCTTTTCTCTCCCTGGGTGGAGAGAAAGCTGGGGAGGTCTTCCCCTCCACGGGGACCGGCATGCATGAGTGCCTTGTGCCACCCTGGGCACCCAGCACGCCAGCAGCCTGGGGTTTTCCCAGGCTCCTCCTAACCAGCATCAAGGAAAACAGATTGCAGCCAGGTCAGATGTGCACGGGAAAGGGATTTGGGGTGACACCAACTCTCTGCCCGAAGCACCACACCACAGGTCTGTTTGTTCGGCCACAAACAAGCGCCACTTTGAGTTGTGCCCGGCCAACAAGGGCTGGAAAGGCCTAGCCATGCTCTCAAAAGGAGCTGGTGTCATGTGGGGAGCTCTGCCCTGGAAGGCAGAAACCATCAGGCTAAAGCGTATTCAGGCTACATTCATATTCAGCAGCAAAAGCTTTGGAAAAGAGAACTGCATGGCATGGGAATGCTGGATCATTTGACCTCATGCTGGAAATCTACTCCCAAGCCCTCGTCCTAAACATAAAGCTGATGTTATCTCTTCTTGCAAAACCCTCGATTTTAGCATTAACAAACCCACCTCAGTCACTTCAGCTGCTCGTGGTTACATGCTGACTCTGCCCGAGTGTTGCTACATTTCTGGCTTTGGCAATGCGGCCACCTCAGCCAAGAGCCAGCTGGGCAGCCCAGCCTAGTGCCATGCACTTTGACCAGGCTTTCCACCTCCACTCCAGCATCCTACTAATGCTTTTCTTGGACATGGTCAACCAGTGCCCAGACTGGTTGAGAGCACCCCAGGGACAGCCAGACTCACTGGCAGGTCCAGCTGTCCCAGTGTGCCGGCCATTTGCTTGGTGGTGGTGGTGTTGCCAGAGCACCAGGGCATGAGGAACACAGGGAGCAGGACATGGATTCCCACTGAGAGCCACCCCCCTCGCTGGTGGTGTTTTCCTTTGATTAATAGCAGCATAAAGGAAACTCCAGGCAGAGTTTTAACTCCAGTGTAGCAAGAAACAGCAGCTGGAAAGGCGGGAGCAGACAAGACACAGTACTTGCTTTCGAATAACCCTTCAACCTCAGAGTAATTACTGCTGTGGTGTTCAGAGGAAAACAAGGTCAGGAGGAAGAGAGCGCAGGGCAAGATTCCCAGGCCTGTGCACAAGCAACTAGGACAAGGGTGTTTGTTCAGCCTCTTCGAGGGGCTGCTGCCTGGACTGGTCTCGGAGAGGATACAAGACCCAGAGGGAGCAGCAGAAAAATCATCAGCCTCTCTAAAAACAGAAAGCAAAATGTTTTTTCTTCTGTCCCCAGGGGCATGAATGCCGATGTCCCGAGGAACGTGCATGGGAAAGGATATTAAAAAGCAACTGGTGGAAGCCAGGCGGAGCTGTGCTTTCCATAGGGATAGCGCTTCCTGGAGGCATCAGTGGCTCTTTGAATGGAGACCTGGGATGGAGCAGAATGAGAAACTGGAGTTAGGAAGAGTCTGTGCTGTCCCAGCTGGAAGAGGGAAACTCTAGCTATGGGAGACACAGAAGAGAGAGGAGCAACCTGTCAAGGACGGGAGAGCAGCGAGGAAAGGAGACAGCCCCCACCCAGGCGAACACCACACCCCGGCTTCATACAGCCGCCAAGTTTTCACAAGGGATGGCTCTACTTGAAAGAGTTGGGCAGGTCGAAGGTCAGGCATAATTTCACTCCCTTCTGCAGGGACTACTTAGGCCTTGTTATAGCAGGATTTACCACTGGGTTTGGTTTCTTCTGCACAGAGATCTGCAGGCTTTGCTGTGCCGTAACCCTTTCTGAGCCATGCAGATAGCTGATATCCTGGTTCCCAGAGCTGGAGTGGGGCTGCGCAATCTCTGATGCAATCCTTTTTATTTCCAAGCTTATACAAAGGTGTTTTCCTGTGAACAAGGGAGGTGAACAATACACAGCCTGCCCCTTGCTCAAGCATAAAGCCCCCATCCGCCATAAAACTGGCCAGGGTGCGCCTCACAACGGATGATTTTGCAGTGATGGCTCGAGTATCATGATAGTTTCGTGCTCCTTCACTCCCTCTCAAGGCATTCACCTCTGACCCACAGGATCTCTCCCCCCACCATCAGGTAGCAATGATACCCCCTCACACCCAGCAAAGTCCCGCTCAGCCCCTGCATGGATTTTTTTTGGTGGCAGCCGCTATTGTTTCAACTATCTGTTCTATAAAGGACTTCACATGCTTTAAGGTTTATCTCAAAAGAAAGGCAGCCTTTACACCCCAGAGGGATTTCCCACCTGAAACCCTCCCACAACCCTCCCTGAAACATGGTTTTCCTCCCTCACCCCAGCATTGAGAACCCCAAAAACAAAAACCCTGGCAGAGGCAGACAGCCCCATTCCTCACAGGCACGGCTCTTTCCTAGAGCCCAAAGTTGTGATTTAGGCCACAGCACAGGTCCTGGGAAGGTTTCCTGCCCCGTAGGATCAATCCTCCCGTCCTGCCACACGTGCCAGCCACTCTGAGTGGGAAGGAGAAGCGATCTGCAGCACAGCCACAGATTAAGTCCCAGTCTGCTCCTAATCCCTCTAACAGGATAAACCGTGCCAGCATCTCTAACCTTCTGCAGCCCCAGCCAGCGTCACTGCCTGCTGCGTGCCAACTCGTGGTTTCTAGCGGCTGCAGAACCCATCCACTGGCCAGGACAATCCTTGCATGCAGCTGGGCTTCTCTGTTTATTTTCTAGAGAAAAAAAAAAGAAAAAGCTTTCCACACTCTCTGCCCTTTCCACCAAAAGGGCGACAGTTTCTTTAAACTTGGGCTTTACATTTAGGAATGCTAATGTTTAGGTACCAGGAACTTTAGGACTATCGGAAGAAACCTAGATATTGAATATCCTCAGGTAATGGAAACCTCATACAGCTACCGAGTGCCCTTCAGGGTATGTAAAACTTTGTGATTTAAAAGAAGGCAGCACTAGCCCCCAGGTTTGCTAGTTCCCACTGCTGATCATGTCAGAGCTCAGATGAGATTCCATTCAGTTTAACTTCAAGTCCTTTGCTCTAACCTCAATAAACAAGATTATATCCAGCTTAAAGCTGTTGTGTCTGTGTAAGGTGCTTAATATAAGCACCTTTATATAACCCCCTTCTCTGAACCGGAATGCTTTGCAGTCTTTAAGAATTTATCTATGCATACCTCCAACAGGAAAGGTGTTGCCTTCATCTTCGTTTGACAGATGGGAAACCAAGGGCTGGAGGGGCTTGAGGGAAGGACATGTGTCCTTTGATTTTGTCCATCTAAAAGGTAGGCACGCAGGCCTGGCCTCTTACACACACGTCCTCAGCAGTCAGCAGCAACAGCAAGATTTCCAAAGGTCATTCACATCTGCTACAGGAGGAATCACCCTGGGAAATAGCTGTCTCCCCACTGACAGTGGATGGATCAGCACTGACCACTGGCCAGGACTAAACCGCTGTGTTGTGGTGGTTCCCTGCGGTGCCCATCTCCAAGGGCTGCCCAGGAGAGATGGAGCAGAGCCCACATCCCAGGCTTGCCTTGCCCCTCTCTAGCCTGTGGGTTGGAAGCACCCATCCGGTAACAGGAGCTGACACCCCGTGGTACGCTGTGATGCAGAATCGAAACCGCTCATGGATTAGCAGCAGCGAGCAGCCTGACCATGCCCCAGCACGGAGCAGATGCTGTAGGCAGATAAGCTGTGGCTCTTTTGTTCTTTTTTTCAGGAAGCTCTTGGCAAGCTCCTGCCTTGACACAAAGCACTAAATTGTTTACTTGATAACTTTATCGTCGAGGTTCCTCTGATAACCCAGGTTTCTGTGGCAAAGGACAGACCCTTGTCATGTTATCAAACTCACAAGACCCCTCCTTACTCAAGCCATCAATCCGGGGGGGGGTGTGTTCCTGGCATAGGCTTGGTGGAAGGTCCTCCACGACTTGTAGGGCTCAAGGCAAGCTTGCAGCCTGACTAAACATCAGGGACCTGATGGCACTAATGCTATATGAATATGTAACAACACTAATGAACTCTAACGAGCTGGGCCACGGGGCTTTGCAAGGAGCCCAGAACCTGTCTTACCGGCTGGTGAAGAAGAGGCAGTTTGCTCATTACGGCAGGCTCCCCTCCCGCCCATCCGTGCCAGGGAGAGGCTCTGCCCAGGTGGGGGCCCTATTAATTTGTGAAGTTGCCTTTTGATCTCTGTATCTCAAAGCATAATGAGAAGGTTTGAACTCTTCCCATCCCTCCCCCTCCATGCCTCCCACATGCTCTGATCCCCCAGAGCCTGGCAAGCAAGGGGAGAGCTGCCACAGCTCTGGGATTTGTTTCTTCCTGAAGAGAAGCATATTTGGGGCCTTTTAAGGCACACGTCAGTAGCCACATCTATGGCTGGTTGTAGCAGGAAGGCACAGGTCCCTGCACACCTCCCCCTCTCTCGCACAGACACGTGATCCCATGGGGACATCCAGGGTGATCACACTTCAGAGACAGTTCCTTATTCCCTTGGTTCCTGCAGCCTAAAGTGGCTCTTGGAGGCCACTTGGAGCCAGTTGTACCACTGTGTGAGGTGGCTGGGGACCACTGATGCAGGACGTTGGCTCCTGAAGGACCTCTGCTCTGGGAGAAAGGTCCTGGTGCCCAGTGCCTTCAGGTGCAGCTGCTGCAGGAGCTGAGACCCGTCAGAACCTCCCCCCTAGTGATTCAGTTTCTCTCTTATCCTGGGCAGATCCTGCACCGCTGGCACACTGGTTGAAGCTCCTCCACCACTTCCTGCCCCTTGGGCTGCAGCGTCCAGAGCCGCGGCAGAAACCACAGCAGGAGCTTGCTGGGCACCACAGTCCATGTCCAAGAGAGAGGCTCAGCTGCTCAGTTACTCCTCTCCCCATGACTCCTCCTTTCCTCAAAAGGAAATGAAAACAAGCTCCCAACCAGATGTGTCCCCATCTGTGAGAGCCATTGACACAGAGCAACCTGGGCTGTTGCCTGGTCAGGGTGTCCAGACCCACCATGGAGGAGCGCACGTAGCCAGCCCCATAGGCAGCATGCACCCAAGGGGACACAAGGCTGGAGCAGGGGATGCTGTGGGACTGCCAGGGTGGCTGTGTCCTCCCCGAGCACTCTGCCTGGGGCTGCACTACCTCCTGTCTCAGCAGCAACAACAGCTCCCAGGCAAGAAGCCAGCTGATAGCTCTGCACATCCACTGACGTCTCCATGCAGTTTCCATACACACCATCTGGAGTGGTGAAGACCTCCTTAGGAAAAACAGGAGTGTCCTGAGGGACAGGGGTATCCACCCGTCCACTGGCTGCTTCACAAATTTCCTCCAAAGGAAATTTCCTACAACTTAGTTTTGTGTCAGATCCTTGTAAAGTCTCCCAAGTGTTTTCCCTCCCTGCCAGGAAGTTTACACTGATGTGTTTTTAAGACATCCATTCTGTTAGTCATACCCCATGTGTCCTCTGCATTCACCCCTCCTTCTCAGTGGGATCTCCCATCACACCAATTACCTTGTCCAGCCTCTGCCAGAGCCTTTATTACAGCATGAGCCAATGTGCCTTCTGCCACCAAACCCCCACCAGGCATTTCACATTTCACTGTTCCCTCTCACCTCTTTGCCCTGCCCCACAGCCCTGTTTGATACTGGATGCAAATCCCACCTATTCTGTATCTTCCCAATGGCTCCTGGAGAGTTAAACAGCCTCAGCTCCAGTGCCGAACCCCCAGTTGTCCCCAGGAGACAATGAGTTGCTGCCCTGACAGCCCCAGCAGTAAAATCAGTGGCCCTTGCTGGAGACATCCAGAGTAAGATACAGTGAGTGAGAACATGTGGGCTTTGCATCCTCACAGAGCTTTCCCTTTGGTCCATGTTCTAGTCCAGATTTGTTTGTGCCTCCTGGATATGTTTCTCAGGCACCTACTGACGAAGCCCCCAGCACCCCCTTTGGCACACATGGTGGGTCCAGGGCAGTTATTATGGGCTTGTGTGGTAGCCTGTGTCCAGTTTAGGATGCTCCCTTCCAGTCCTTGCTATCCCATCTCAAGCTCAAGGTGGAAAACAGGAGGTCACCTACATCAGGACCTGATGTGGGTCATTTCTGTGAGCGGGGTTGGCTCTACAGGCACACCACACTGTATGGATGCTGCTCACCTAAAAGAACACCAGAACTTCCCCATGATCCAGAGATACGTACAGTCCCTTTAGGGTAGGTATGAAATGGGGCTCCTTTGTAGTCTTCCTCCTCCTTTGTCATGTATGCGTCTTCTCACTTTTGGTAGGTTGTCTTCTGCAAGACCTAGGAATGTAAAAAAACCTCTGCCTATGCTCCTCCTCTTCTAGCTATGCCTGCACATTTGCCTCACCTGCTGCTCGCAGCCAGACAGAGCAGATTTGCCAGCAGCGAGGACAGTGACCCCACCACCGCAGCTTTGGGGTGGCAGGGCTGTGTTTTGCAGAGCACGTGCAGCCCCACACAGGAGGCACGTTCACTCTGCCTGCCTGTGGGTAGCTGGCAGCCTTTCCAGGGAACAGTGATCTGCTCAGAGAGCTGCTTGTTTGGGAGCATGTTGTGTTTTTGCCTGGTCTTGCAGCTGCCTGTCAGCTACTGTACAAACACAGTCCTGTCTCCCATGCCCCCCAGCTTGCCTGTTCTGCCTCTCCTCAACTCTGCTCTTGCTGGGCTCAGGATTAGCCACACCTCAGCTGGGTAAACAGGAGCTGATCTTGCCCCATTAGCCAAGGGCTTTTCAGCCTCAGCCACTGTAAGCAAGAGGTGCTCCTTGATTTTCCCCAAAGCAAATCTCCCTTTTCGTCCTTCAGCAGGTCTGAAGCCCTTAATTGGACACAGCAGCTGATGTGATCCTCTGCATTGGTTTCATCTTCTGTTTTTTATTTTATTCTTCTCTGGTTTTATTCCACTCAGCTTCCTTATCTTCTGATCTGTTCCTCATTTTCTCATTCCTTTTCCCCACTCCTGTCTCTGTCCCCTCCTTTTTGCTTTTTCACCCACCTGAGAAAAGCCATCCTTTCTGCATGTCACTTTCTGGGTGCTAACTAATGAGCTAGACGGGGCTGCTATTTTAGTCTGAAAAAGCCTTGAAGGTTGTTAGCAACTACAGCCAGCACCTTAGTCCTCAGCTCAAAGGCAGCGTTTCCTGAATTTTTTTACCTGCCTTTGAAGGGATGCTGAGCAGGGACGGAGGACACCCATTCCCTGCAGCACAGCACCCTCTAGCCTCCGCCGGGGCAGCAGCTCTTTGCTGATCTGGAAGAAGGACCTTCACCACCATCATGCAGCCCTGCATCCTCCCAGTCCTGCGACACTCCATACGTGTCCAGCCCTGTGTAACTCCTCCTGCAGAATCCTCCTGCAGCGTTACTGCCAAATCTAAGGATTGATTTCATGGGAACTTCGGGGACCAGGATGGTAAAGCTAGTCTGTTCTGAGCAGATGTGATAGATCAGGTGGCATTTCCAAAAGGCTGAGACGCCAGCTTTGCAAGGTGGAGCCTGCAGTGAGCCAAGGTAGCGTCAGCCTGGAAAAGTGACCATTACACAGTCAGAAACACGGTTTATTTCCTCCAGCCCATGCAATAATTTGCCTCGGTGGTGGTACAGGCAGAGTTTTCAAAGGGGTAGTGGCTGCAAAGACAGGTTAGGTCAGCTGGAGGAGTGGCATGGGGTCAGTGATGGCAATAGATCTGCAGTCGCTGTGTCCTCCTGGGAGGCTGATCTGCAGCCTGCCAGGTCCTTGTGCATGGAAGAGGGCGATCACCTCCAGCTCACCTCTGGATGTGGCAGCTTGGATGTGGCACCTTCCTTGCTTGGCTGTGATTGCCAGCACATCTCCAGGAAGGCATCTGGCAGATGGGGATACTCTGGATTAGCCTTTCATCCCAGCCATCCCACTGCTCCTTGCTGCCTCCTCCCCACCTGCCTACCCCCCGACCACACTCCCGCGGTCCCCACAAGCCTTATCACAACCCACCCACCTCCCCACACCAGCATCAAGCCTAGTACACCCCTGCTTTCCTTCTACACCTTCAGGAAACAGAGCTCTGGCTGTCTGCACCCCAACACCATCACCCTTTCCCCCAAAGCACAACATAACCATCTCCTTTGTATTCACTCTCATCCAAACACAGTTGTGTGCTCCCTACCTCCCAGACCCACCCCAATTCCCACCATTTTGGCACAAGGCAGTAGCTTTCACCTCCACTCTATTTCCATAAATATTGCTCTCTAGAAAGAGTCTCCTCCCCATTCCTTAGGTGAATACTAAAATTTGGATTTTCAAAGGGGGTTGATAATCCTACTGTTCAGTTCACTAAGCATTTCAGTTTGCAGGATTGCAACCCTTCGTTCTCCTCATGCACCACTACTTCTATGGCAATTTTTCCAGATAAAGTATTTCACAAGCAGCTACTGAAAAAAATGTGGCTTTAGCAGTCTCCCTGTCTGGCTTTCTGGGGCTGGATAATCATAGTCTTCCCAAACTCCAGCCTCAGGAACACAGTATCATGGCAAATGTCAGACATACCACTCAGAATTAAACACAAGACAAACAGTTTCCTTTATTCCATATGACCTTGGAAATGCTCCAGAGGCTCATACATCCTTCTGGCTTTACTACATTCATTTGTTCCAATCCATCCTGCTTTCCACCAGAGGTGCCTCCTCCTTCTACTTTTGCTGCCTGCCAGATACCTGCTGCTCTCATGCAGCCTCCCCTGCACACAACTGCCCTGCTTGTGCTTGTGCAGATGGCTTTAGGGACAGGTGCCACACCAAAGCACCACTTGGCTCCTGCAGCTGTGTCTTGATTTACCAAAATGTGTGATAAAGGGGCAGAAATGACTGTGAGTAAACAAGAGGTGGGATTGGAGGTAGCTTCAGGCAACAGGTCTGCTCAGCCTGGCAGCTTTTGGTGCAGGAGGTAGGAATTTCACATAACTGGATTCTCTGGAAAATTCAGGAGTGTGGTGGCACAGATTCATCTCAGGGACATACAGGCGGATCCTTCCCCTAGAGCACTGAGTCTGCTTGTGGAGCCAGGCAGTGTCCAAGTGCCATGGAGCATCCAGAGGCAGGACCAGCAGCACTGATGATGCCAGGGAGTAGTTTTCAAAGCCTTTTCCTCTAGCCAACAGCTGTGGCTGGACATGTGGTAAAAGGAGTGAGGTGGCTGTTGGGAATCCACGGACAGAAGTGGTGGAGCACAGCCTGGTAAAGTGCTCAGCTCAGTGGCATTTCTCTTTTGACCTAAAGAATTCAGGAATGCAATATCCCATCTGCTCTGAAATAATCAGTGAAGCTCCCTGTATTAGCAGTCAGAGCCCTCCGGTTTGGTAGAAAAACAAGAGCCAGGAAGTCTCTAGCAATAGCCTTCAGCAATGAGACCAGAGCCTCTCCTCTACAGGGCAGAAAAAGGTGAACAGCAGTAACTCAGCAGGGCTGAGGTTAGTCAGTTAAGTTCTATAATTAGGAAATAAATAGCATGCTAAATAAACCCAGAGCAGAAGCTTTTAAGGAGGGTGACAGAGCTGGAAGTTGGCAAGGAACAGCTGAATGAGGTGGAAAAATACTGAGCAGGTGGGCCACGTGCCACCTCCCCGGCTGGTTTGTATGATGCAGCCGTTCTCCCATTGCTGGCACTTGTCTCCTTCATCGTCAGCTCCTCAGGACAGAGGCTAGTCTATTTAGAGATCTGCAAAGTGCTCATTATGCTTTTAGATACCATTTTCAGAAAATACGTAAGAGTCCAAAGAGCACTGTGCATCCAGATCCAACAGGCTCCCAAAGAGCACGGCTCTGCAGCCTGCAAGCCAGTGCCTACTGGCACTGCAGAGAAGGAAGGGCAGGCAAAGAGGAAAAAGCATTGCCTTTATTTCTATCTGCAAAGCTTTTTTGTGCTCATATGTCATTGACAGGCACTTCACTTATTTTCAGCTGGCAATCAGACCCTGTCATAAAAGATGTTTTCCTTTTTGGTCCTGCTACGCTAGCCGAGATCAACACCCCGATACTTCCTTCAGCAAAAAGGTTTCCTCAGAGGTTCAAAGTCCCCACCAGTCCTTCAGGGCACGGTGAGTTTGCTGAGCATGAGGAAAGCTGGGCCAGGGGAAATGAAGCAGAAAAAGAGTTTCAGTTTTTTGTGGCAGCAACAGCCGGAAGAGACAGGGATGTGAAGAAGAAAAGGTGACTATCACCATGGTGTTGCATGGGGGTGTCTCAGGCTGGCTCAGCACCATATCGAGTTCTCTCTGCCTGCTACCTTTCCAGTTGCTGGGTTTAAAAAGGTAAAATTATCATCAGCCTTTTTTTGGCTTCATTGTACAGAGGTAAGTGCCTGCCCAAAGCACAAGGCAAAGCTGTGTTTTTCCTATGCCTACAGTTTCCAGCACATATATTTGGCTTCTTTTGCAGTAGTCATGCTACTCAAAGAGGGATCCTCCTGTCTCCAAGGCATTAGGGTGTTCCTGGACACCCCCATCCCCCTTCTCTGCAGTAACCTCAGACCGAAACATCCGCTGGGCTGGAGTTGCCAAATCCCTCCCTACAAGGCTGGGAATGAAGCTTAGTTCTTCACAGCACCCTTCCTTTATGGGATGGTTTGGGCTACTGCTCAGATGACATTTCCTGAGTGTGAGCTGTTTGCTGCGAGTGGTACAGTGTCGCTTCTGGCCCTGGGCCAGAGCACTCCACCTACTGCACACACCACCGCTCCCAACACCAACCAACCCTGTGGTGCTCATCGTCACAGCGGTAGAAACGTCAGCTCCACACACACTCAGAGGGAGGGCAACTTCCTTTACAAGCCACAGCACGCAAGCAGTTTTAATAGCCCAGAGCTGGGTTTGGATTCACAAAACATGCTTGCTTCCTCCAGACATCTCTGCTCCCACACCAGTAGGTGTGGCTGGAACCCCCCAACATTGTCCAGAGTATAATGCCAACTGAAACAGACTTGCACTGGTTCCTCCTGCCCTTTCTGGAGACACAGCACCTTTTCCATCACATCCTTTCTTCTTGCAATAAGCACAGCTCAGGAGTTTGGCTCCCGTTGCCACAGCCACCTGTGAATTTGTGCTGCCACCTCTTCAGTATTAGTCCTCTCCGGTCCTCGGTTCTCATTTCTCACAGATGTATCTGAGCACCCCTCGTGCAAAAGAGCACCCTATGTTTCACTTCTCAACAAGAAAGGGGCAGCTAAGAGTTTGGTTTGCTTTGCTTTGTTTTGTGATGGTGTGCTTAAAAAAAGCTCTCTTCTAATAGCTGAGCTTCTCTCAGGTCTAGGAAATATCCAACAGTCTCAGGGATTTAAAATAAAAGCCTTGCCTAGAGGCTCAGCTCCAGTTCATGGTGTGTTTTCCTGCCTGGATCTGTGTTTTCGTGCCTGATCGATGGTAAGGAGCCAAGGTACACCTGGAATCAACTGGACTGCAATTTTCTGTAATCAAATTCAAACACATTCTTCAAATAGTTAGTTAAGAGGTTGATACCGGAAGTTTATCTACTAAGCCTATCTCACAGCTTGATCACAGGCATAACTCAGCTGCCTTCAGACACACCAAACCTCAGCCCAGCTGAGTCACTGGCAAGTGTAGCAGCCACCATAATCCCTAGGTATTTTCACAAGGTTAATTAAAAGCTGAAGATAAGGAATATGGCTGATGTTTGAGTGGTGCGGGATCACATCTGTAGCAAGTGAGGAGGACCGCTCACTGTGGGGCTGCCGCTGTTTCTGTTCCACCAGCGTCATTTCAGCAGCTCCCTCTCTGCCCTTCCTCAGAGCTCTCTTCTGCATCGTGACTTAGTCCACAGCAGTTAGTCATCTCTCCAGATACATAACTCCCTGGAAAATGTGACTTGCTCCTTGAGAGCTTTCTCTACGTAGGAAGCTCCAGCTCCCAGTAAACAGAGGAAACAAAATGTCTGAAGTCAGGAAAAGGATTTTTCCATCCAGTTATATAAAGCAGCCATTAACATAGCTAGGAACAGTTGATGTCACTAGCAATGCAACACGTGGCTCTTCAGGGAGGCTACAAGAAAAGCAAGTTTATAAACATCGCATTGCAGGCATTTTTTATTTGATTATTCACTTTCCTCCAGTGCCTTCCAGATGTGGCAGGCTCTTTCAACCTCCAGATTTCACTGTCCCTGTCACACATCCCACTTAGTGGGAAAACACCTGGCGGGCACCGCCATGGCCCTGAGGGGCTGGGGAAGGGCACTTTGCTGCTGCGGGCCAGGCCCAGGAGGCCACTCCAGCGCCAGGTCTACCACACGGAGGTGGCCTGAGGGCCGTGGGAAGCAAAACCAGCGTGCTGAAGGCCCAGCCACCATTGTTAAGGCTGTAAGACACCGTTCCTATGCGATTTGGTACTGCAATGTAAGCTATGTGACCAGCATGCAGCACCTGGGAACGCTCAGGTGGATCAGCAGCAGCCTGTGCCACACTGGAGGCGTTTTAGCCCATCCGTCCCTCACGATCACCTAGGTGCACCTCAGCTGGAGCAGCTCCTCAGGCTTCCCCCCCACCCCGCGGCAGGCGTGTTGGCCCCGCAGCAGGAGGAACCAGCAGCGAAGCTGACACTTCACCTTCTCATCACCGCTCCCCACCGCCCCGCCCAAGCCCCGCTGCCTCATGGCGGCGACAGCCGCGGCTCCCC
>JAVJGJ010000060.1:11980348-12011949 GCA_035590215.1 Microhierax caerulescens
AAGACACAGTGATTTTGATTCTAAGGATTGTATATTTCTTGAAATATTTTAATTAGGTTACACTATCCCATCTGTATCTTCACCTTCTCATCACCGCTCCCCACCGCCCCGCCCAAGCCCCGCTGCCTCATGGCGGCGACAGCCGCGGCTCCCCACAGGCGCCGGGAGCCCCGCCCCGCCCGCGGACGCCAATCACCGCCCTCCACCTGACTGACAGGTGTCCAGGCCAACAGAACCCCAGGGTCCCGCCCCGCTGCGCCTCCACCAGCCAATGGCACCAGTGAAGGCCGGCTGGATCTCCCTTCCACCCTCAGCTCGCCTTTTAGCCAATGGGCGCGCAGGCTCTGGCGGAAGCGGCACGGCGGGCTGCCAATGGGAGGGCGAGGGCGGTTACTAGGGGGCCGCGGGTAGCGGGGCTGGTGCAGACGGTTGGGAGTGGTGGTCGGAGCTGTTGGTGGCCCCGGAGCTCAGCCGGCCCTGCAGGTGAGGCGGCGGCTCGGGAGCCCCTTCCCCGCACGGCTGAGGGGGCGACGGCCGGGTCTCCTTCTCTGCTTCCCTCTCAGCGGTGCGGAGCCCGAGGGGGCGTGGGGCGTCCGCTGGCCGTTCCCCCATGTCCGGCTCTGTCGGGCGCTGGGCGGTCTGAGCTGCTCCTCTCTCCGGCCTTAGGCTCCCCCGTGCCTGCCCCGCCGCCCTTTTTCTGTTTCCTTTCTGCGGCAGGCTCGCCCGATGCGTGTGTTTCCTGAGGTGGAGGTGGGGGTGGCCCTGCGGTGGGGCTTGGCCTGGCCTGGCTGTGTTGGTCTGGGTGCGGTGCCTCTCCTGCCGGGGCCGGGCGGCGTGGTGGCGGCTCCCCCATCGCTTTGTGATGTGTGAGGTTGTGCAGGGCAAGGAAAGCGGTGGTGCCAGCAGCCTGTGCTGGCGGGGGGACACGGCCGAGGTGGGAAGCAATTGGGAGCCAAGCGCGGAGCAGAGGTCCCGAGAGGGCGATAGCGGTGTGAGTTAGAGCCGGGTGGGTTCTAGCTGAAGTCCGTCAGGTCGCACTGCTACCCCTAAATGATGTTTATCTCTTCTGTTACTTCTGCTCCAATGTCCTGATGCTGCTGCTAGCATTTTGCAACAACTTTAGATCTTCCTTTTGTTGGTGAGTGCTATGTACACCCGCTTGTCAGCCTGTGTGACAGGACTCTTGTCTGCTCTATTCTGCAGATTAATATGCAGCTTGCGATTTACTTCAGCACAGGATGGGTAGAGACATCTATTGCAGTTGATGTTTTACAGCTGGTAAATCCCTTACCTGATGCTTAACTTTTTTAAGGAGGTATGTTAGCAGCAGCTTTATTCCCACAGTTACAGCTGGAGGGGCTGCATTCTTATGCAGGTGTCTTCAGAAAATTCATAACAGCTTCTTCTTACTGTTGGTGTACTGTTGTCACTGGTGTGGTAAGTAATAAAAATTCGTCTGCCTCTTATAGGTTGCTGTTTGGCTTCCACAGCACTAGTACCTCCTTCTGTAACAAATGTTTGTGGCTTATTAAACAGCTAACTGGTACAGTGTGTTCATCTTAACAAGCCTTGTCAATGATGATCATGCTCAGCCATGTTTGTAATGCTTGGGTTGACAGGTTCTGGTCTTCCACTGATACGGTGTTTGTAGAACACAGTTCAGCCATTTGCATTTGTGATACCTCATTTTTAGACCTTTGATAATGTTTATTTCCTGTGCAGGGAGTCTTGTTATTGACAGCTAGGATCTGGTGGTTCTGGTGGTGTGTCTATTTCACCTTCTTTCCTAGATGCTTGCTTAGTTCCCATAGCAAAGAAGTTTGCATAAATTTTCTTGTCTCTTCTTGGATTAGTGGGTATGCAGTGTTTCTTATTATCCTAGCCATCATTTATTTCAGTCTCAAAGTCAAGAGTAAGAACAGGAAAGATCTTAAAAGAGAACTTAAGAGTTAATGTTTGGGGTGTTCTATTCTTCTGTCTTAGTCTTTAAAAATGCTTTTATTTCATCTTTTTAATGGGAGGTCTCTCTGTGTTCCTGAGTGATTTACTTGCATAGAGGATGAGGCTCACCTAAGGTTGTGCCAGACTATCTTCTCTAGGGGTAGAAGAGATGTGGAGGTTTGGGATAAAACCTTCCATGTTGCAAAACTGTTTCTGAAGAAGTTAAACTTAAAAAATAATTTGTTCTTCTTGTAAAAGCTGTTTTTCTATTCAGGGCATGAATAGCAGCTTAGGCTCTTAGTGTTTCATAAAGCTGCATTATTAAACTTGTCATGTGAAAGCCCAGAGATTAACATGCTGAAATAGTCACTGTTCTGGGATGTGGTACTGGGAAGGAAAGATGACAAAATACCATCATTTGCCCTTGACAAAGGCATATGGAGAGGTTATCCAAATCTACTCAGTTACAGCTGTACTTCTAGATGTACTATAGAAAATGGTGGCTTTAGGGCAGTGATTCAAACAATCTGTAGTTGTAGTTTGACCTCACTTGATAGTGGAAATATTGTGGGTGCTGTTGGATTCACATTGCTCTGTTACTCCCCTTTCTTGCTCTGTATCTCTGGTCAGTTCACCCTCACTTTCATGCCACCAGCTCTGGCAGTGCCAGAACTTAGTTTAACCAAGAGGATTTAGCAAAGCCTGTAGTAGGGGTGTACATGTCAGGGTCTGTGCTTCTAATTCCTTTTGAAAGGTGCAGGCATCAGCCTGAAACTGGTGTTTTCGACTTCTCAGCAAAAGCCTAAATCATCGTAGTTCTGCTAGTATATTGGAGACTTCATCTGCACTTTTGAGTTTCTCTGGAAGACCATATTTCATGATGTGTTAAACCTCAGAATTGCTATTCTTAATGTGTACTACAGATCACCTGAACTTCTGGGCAAGTATTTGCCCTTCTTCACCCTAAATAGCTTGCAAAGATTAGGCTTACATACACTTAAAAAAATTGATCAAACTCAGCTGATTGAGGTCAGTACCAAATAATTGATTTAATTTCAGCATGCTAGGGCAGTCTGTCCTTATGGAGAAGCAAAATTCCACTTGCCCAATGTGTGGGTGGTGGTGATGCTAGCACTCAGGCAGCTATCTTAGCCTCTCCTAGCTCTGGGAAGGCTTGTGTGCCTGAGGGTTTGTCTTTTCTCCAGCTACATCAGTTGACTTGATAATAGAGATTGTCTCAGACTGTCAGCCTTACCCTGCCAGCATCAGCCAGCAGTAGTTTAAAATGCTTTGCAAAGCAGTTCTGTACAAACCGGGTCCTTGAAACATCTTTGTGCCTGTGCTCTGTTAGAGGTAATGGCAGTGGAAGGAAGCATCATACTTTTCAACGTGTAGATTTTTATCTGTATTTGTAGGTTGACCAAGAAGTGCAGTTGCCTAGCACTTACTCTACTGTTGAAAAATACTTGAGTTTCCCATCGTGGGTTGTCTGACTAAAATAAATTACAATGATAACTTCCTCTACTAATATGGACTGAGCTTCTGCAAACATCAAATCCTTCTGAAACTTCTGATGTTGCTAATATTTGAGCTACAACCCTATTCAGAGTATTGAGTATGCCAATAACATGATATGGGCTCCTCATGGAAAGGGTCAGCTAGGACAAGTGACTGGCTAGCAGTGAGTTCACTGTTCAACAATGTGTCCTGCTTCTAAACTTATTTATATCTTCAAAGATGCTTTTGTGTAGAGATGCATGTTCCAGAAAGGTTGTGCTGAGGGTGTTCAAGCTGGCTGTCTCTTAACTGGAACACCCAGTTCTGTGGAGTGTTGCTTGTGTATTTGTGAATATGAAAGATTGTACAAAGTGAGATGAGCAGATATACAGTCACTTACAGGGGACACCCTTGGGAGAAGTAAGCAGAAAACGTTCTAATGTATGTGCCTGCAATATCCCTAACCTCCCACTCAGATTCAGCAGGAGAGTGGGCAGTGTAGCTCCTTGGACTTTGAGTTGCTGGTGACTGCTCTAGTGCTCCAAAACCTCTGTTTGTTTTAATTCTCATTCTGGTAAAACTTGAGTATTCTGCAGTAGCGGTAGCTGTGTGTTGGTCGCGTCCTGTCTCTTTGTATTTTGTTCTTTTGTCCTGAAATGTTGCTGCTTCATTTTAATACAATTTTGTGAATTAAACTTCTCTAGCATGAGCCTCTTATCTGTCATGGATGGACTCTAAGGGAATGACTCTGCAAATCTTCTGTACTGCTGTGGAACAGAGCTGCTCGTCGGGGGGGCAGTGGGAGCAGGAATAAACAAGGTGTTTAAAGACCTAAGAGTGAAGTGGCACCTCAGCTTTTGATCATGTTCAGATACAGGTGTTTTCAGACTGCTTGAACTGGACCAGTCTTGAACAAAGTTCTCTTGGCTTTCTTAACTTGGGCTTTGGTGATAGACAGTCTTTCCCTGCTGTGCAGTTAGTCTGGTGTGGAGCACGCTCCCCATGTATTAGGGTGTGCACCCTGTAGCTGAGCAAACAGCTGTGAGGCACTTGGACTTTGGACTTTGTGATACTGTGGGGATAGAGGGGTTGGAGTCTGAAGGTAAATGAGACTTTAACAATATGATGCTGCATTTCAAAACACAATAAAGGAATAGAGCAGACTCCTTCAGGGGGGTTGAGTCTTAATGCAGTTTTTATTATCTCATTTTGCTATCTGTGGCTTCATGTTAGTAGCATTCCCTCAGCTGCTGATCATGGATTGTGGAGTTCTCTGCAATGTTTATTCTGCTTCTTACCTTGAGCTTAATGCTGCCTGCTGACAGTAGGCAAGTGACATCTGCTAATGCTGTAAGACTGTGGAAAGGTGTCAGCCTGTATTTCTTCTCTCTCAGTGCCTAAAAGTACACTTGACCTTCTATGAGGAGCTGAAGCTCTGCCCTGTAGCTCCTTAAGGCAGAGGTTAGGGTGTGATGAAGTTCTGTCTCTGCAGTAATTGAATAATTGTTTGTTTAAATAACATGAGCCTTTCATTTAAGATAAGATGTGATTAATTTATTTCTGTGGAGTCATCAGAGCCATGTCTTAGTTTAATCTTGTACATCAGGTGTGTGTGATAAAAGCTAGTGCAGTGTGTTTTCTATCCAAGATGAGCAGGAACCAGATAAGGTGACATACTGGGAGTCTACGTAGCAGCCTTCTTGAATAATATAAAAAAGCTGCCTGTCATGCGGTGGAACCATTTTGATCATTTAAAATGATACTATGAAGAAACAAAAGCAGTTCATGTAGTTGGAAGGAAGTGAAATTCACGGCTCGTTTGACTGTAAATTAACCTTCTCCGGGAAGTGAAAGACTTGTGAGTCTTTGGCCCTGTTTGCTATAGAATTATTCTTGGGTGCTTTCTTAAGCAAGCTGCCTTGGTGTGTATACTCAGCCCTCTTATGTGCTTGGCTTGTGCTCTGAAGGTGTAGGACTTTCTCAAAGACAAAAAAAAAAAAAAGAAAGCTCTAGTTAAAGGCACCTGTCTTTCTTACTGTACTGATGGTGCCTAGTGCTGTGAACTTTGTCCCTGTAACCTCACAGTACCTCTAAATTTAGTGTATGAGCCAAGTATTTTATCTGATGAAAAGGTCAAATTCCATTAAAGGCACCAGCCAAGAAATTCTTGTTAGAACATGGTGTCTACAAAGCAGCACATACTGTTTACTCACCAGCCAGCTGAACCCTGGCCTGGGTGCTGGTTCTGGCACAAGGTGTAGGGGTCTGCACCAAGGACTCCCATGTGCTGTCCAAGTAATGTTCTTTTAAACATCCTTGTGATCAGATGTGTCAGTGTGGCCTCTTATTTGGAGATAAAATGTCAGATGTCTGACAACAAAACTGTGATGGGCTTTGCCAGACTCCTGATGACTCTGGTGAGGACTGCACTTTACCTCTCATGGCCACATCTAAACTGAACCTTAAGAGCTTGACGTGCTCAGCTAATTCTTAATTATACCCTCTATGCTTTGAGGTCTGAGACTTAGTTGGCTCTTAAATGGCCAGAAGCACTGAGTGATGCATCAAGATGATCTCAGCATATGCTTCTGACATGTTCTCTTCTGAGCTACTGCTGAAGATAATAGGAGGTTCTACATGGGGTAAGCTTGGGCTGGTTAGATGCCAGTCTCAAGATAAGTGGTGTAATGCCTTGCTTTGTGTCTTAAGCTGATGAGGCATAGTACTAGTGTGGCCCTAAAATATAACTATAATTTTTTGGGGACCTTAAAATACCAGTTTAAGCTTAACATTTTTCTGTAAAAATAAAATTGTTTCATAAAAAAAGTGCCTGGTAAAAGGCAGGATACAGGACTGCGCAATAGATCTTGTGGTTTTCTTCTTGATTCCTTTTGCACAGGTTCCTGTACTCATGTAGCTTGTGTGACCTCAGACTGTCCTTCAGGGCTTTACAAAAACTTGATCTGGCAGCCTTTCCCAGGTGTATATGTTCTCTACGTACATTTTCATCTGGATGGTATCTAAATATCTTTCTCTGCATTTAAACCACTGAAAGCTCAGCAGTGTGACACGTTTCTGTACACTTCTTGGAGTGAGATTCAAATAATATGTTGTCATAAAACTTGGCTTTGTTTAAAAACCTTTGTGGTGCTCTGACTTTCCACCCTTTCCTTAATAAAGTTCCCTTCTCCATGATGTGGTTCTAAATATCTTATCTGGTAGTGACAGGCCTGTAACTTCTGGTTTTGTGGTGTATCTTTCAGAAGAGGCATTAGCTTTGGCTGATATTAAAAGTACTTAATTTCCTGGAAACATTCCCTAAAGAACTAATTTCAGTGGAATAGCCTTCTTTCGTCCCCCTTCAAAGAGGTGTGTGTGTGGGAGGAACTTATTTCTGATCTGAATCTGCCTGGCCACAACTCTTTAAAGTAGGATGTCTTGCTTTCCTCTTGTCTAGCAGAATTGCGTCAGAGCTTTGTTCCTCAAGCAGGCACCACAGATAAATAAAACCAGTCCAAGAAATGTCTGATAAGTTAGTTAACAAAGTCTGTCTGCTTAATCTGTCTAGAAACAGCCTGTGGCTCTTCTGAATCTTAGTGGAGAAGAGAGAGTACTAAGCAACTTGGTAGAAGCTGTAAAAGGACAGGAAAGGGGACTTTTAAAGGCTTTCAGTGCTGGCCAGGCATGCTCCATGTTGTGGTGTCCAGCTGAGCTAGCACTAGTGAGCCTAATGCTGACTGGTGGGAGGGCATCTAGGAGGCTTTTGTATCAAACTTAACATTTCTGGAAATGTGATTTCTTCAAGATTCTTCAGTGAATGTAATGGAGCATAAAATCTCTTGCTGGTGGAGCTGCTATTAAAGAAGCTGCTCTTACTGATGTCTGTGGGCAGTTGCACTCAGCTGCATCTTTGCTTTAGCCCAAAGCATTTCATAATACTTCAGTGAAATGAGTCTGCCAGGCTTTCAGTTGCTCATTGAAAGGCCTGAGGGAAGGGTCCTATGGGAGTGGCTTCCTTTAATGTCTTTGCTTTTTCTAATGTTGGCTTTCCAGTATGCCAAGTCAGGCTCAGCTTCTGCATGGGTGGGGGAGCTGTAATACCTGGTACTTAACAAATCCTGTGTGTGCCCCATTGAGTCACAGGGTGAAGTGACTTCTGTCCCTGGACGTCTCCTCTCCCTGGGAAACCTGGAACAGAAATGTATACAGGTCCCAGATTTGTTGTCACTTGTGAAATAAGTTACTATACAAGTCAATATCTTGATGATAGCTTTCCCAAACCCCAGTGCCTTTGAAAAAGGGTATGTAAGAAATTTGGTGTAACTCTACTGGTGATTGTTGTACTTTTTATTCCTGTCTGGAAAGGGGAAACGTGAGGGGGTTTCTCATACTTGCACAGGTGAGGTACACTCTTAACAGTAATGCTGAAGTGTTTCCTATAACAGGATTTTCATCTTTTTATTGTGATGAAAGGGCAAATAAAAAGGCTCTTCAAATCCAGCACTTGCTTTCTGGTGATTGATTTTAGTTAGTCTTCAGTCACAAATGGGATGCAAGAATATTGCTTGAAAAGACTGTCAATCTTTGGGGCTGTCATGGCTTTAATTTTTTTAAAAAGAGAATTGTACACTTAAGGTGCTTCAAATAACATCCTTGGCCCCAAGAGCTTCAGCTTCTTTGTGTTCCTCAATGTGGTTCTAAAACCCTGTGATGGATGAAAAGGCAGCCTTGATTGCTTCCACTGATATACTTACTGGCTTTTGCTAATTTTGTCTAGCCTGCTAAAAGTTAATCTTGTATTCTGTGTGCAGAAAAGGCCAAATGTTTGTCTGTTTATATTAATGCTGACCTATTTAGAGGAGATACAAGATTAAAATTTGACTGGCTCAACACTGTGGTTGTCTGTCCTTTTTAGTAAATAGACTATTGGGTCGTTACAAAAAGGGTTTAACAAAACAGAAGCAAGGTGACCTCACCCCTGCTTTTAAATAGGGAGGCATTTGTCCTATGTGATTAGAGGCAGAGCTCTCAAATACGTTTCAGTAAACTAAACCCTTAAAATTTTAGAGCGCTCTGGCTCAGCCCCTGCAAATCTGCTTTGGCTGAGACAGGTCTGCTTAGGCCTTCAGAAATACCAGACTCTAGAGGAAGTACCTGAAGTGCCACAGCTGGATCCATAGGACATGGAGTTTATCAATCTAGTCTTCATGGACTAGATCCATTACTTAATCACTGCAGACCAGACAGCTGTGCAACTGCAGCAACAGTGCCAACTTTGTTAGCTATGCACAGATTGATCTTTTACATAAAGATTCTGACAAAAACGTGAACCTCTAGCATGTCTGAGGTAAGTTCAGTGAATGTCCATTTAGACTGTCTAAAATAGAAAAATACTAGCTCAATTACTGACTTTTCTGAAAGTAACTCCAAGTTAGTGTACTTTTAAGGTAGTGACAGGCTAAAATGAGATATAGAATTATCAGAAAAGATGTGTGTCTGTAATCTGAAGATTGTGGGAGAGGAGAGAAGCTCTCATGGAGATACAGCTTAGTTCGATCAGTTATATTGAGTCAAGAGTACAAAATGCTAATGACTAACTGTGCCCAGTTTTCTTTTTTACCAATTCACTAATAATGTGAAAACTGTAAACGAACTATCTTCAAATCCCAGTGGCAGGAAGGTCTCGGGTAACTTTTCTATTAGTGTCTGTATTAATTTTCTAAACAAAACAATGAAACAAAGATGCCAGCATAATTTCTGGGATTTCCAGCTGGGGAAGATTTGCTCAAGCAATCACTTGGTTGTCCTGGAGTTCAGGAATTTGGTCTGCTCTACTGCCAATTGTACCTTCTCTGAAGAAGCAATTGCTGTAGCTTGCCTGTTGTCTCCTGCGTAGTTGGCAGTAGTGTTGGTGAAAGTCTACTAAGTATGGAAGTGAGGTAGCATACTACAGCTAGGCACTGTACTCAAACTCTTCACTGAGACACATAATACCAATGTAATCTTCTGATTAGAAGAATAAATGGCTTTTTGTAACCCACTCCTTTCCATTCTACTGTGGAGCTCAGAATTGGAAAATAGACACTTCAAAGTAGTCCAGTATTAAATGTCTCTGTTCTTCTGCTATGCACATGATTATGGTGGCAAAAACTTGCAGCTTTCCAATTGTTAATCAGTAGCTGTCAGACTTGTTTTCTTTCAAGGGGTTTTGGTGCAACTGCATTTAGTACAGAAAGTACTTCTGCGGTTTTGCCTTCCTGCTAGGAAGAAGAGTAAGACTTTGGTATGGCCTGTCCTGTGGGAGTGTTTGCAAAGGTAGAAGCAGCAGCCATGGTAGAGAGCAGACTGTTCTGGAGTTTTTTCCTGGAAGCTCCAATTCCCCAGTGGTTTGCTGTGCCTGTAGGGAATCCAGTTATAATTGTAAATGCCACTTAATGTTTTTATGGTTACAGGCTGAAAGCTATCTTTTAGTGGCATCATCAGATTCTTGCAACAAGCCTTGTGCACGTGCAGTAATGTTAATTAGGTGTCTGTATCTAAGCCTCCTGGTGCCTCTCACAGTCTTGTTGAAGTGTGCTATGTTGTAATGTCTCAAAAAAAAGTGTGGGAATGAGCAGGGACTTGTTTACGAGCTTCTGTCTGCAGGAGTGAGCTGCCTTGCTAAGCCTGGTAAAAGTAGCAGGAAACTTCTTTCAGACTGGCTTCACACTTCAGTAACTGTTCCCTCTAGCCTTTTAAACATGAAGGGATTTGGGTAGCTTTTGTAACTGCGGATAATGTCAATGTCTTGCGAAGATAGTGACTGTGATCTTCTGGAAGTTCATAACTTGGTTTTCCTCTGAAGTTGCACTAGTTCTCATTATTGCTTCTGTCTCTCTCTGCTCGTGAAGGTGTATTTGTATACTGCGGATGAATTAATATGCTCTAGGCAACTGATCTAGTCTGGAATCTGTCCACAAGCAAAAGATTTCTGATGCAAATGGATCACAATTGAAGCGGTTGTGACTGAATACACAAAACTTTAATGTCTGTGAGGGGACCTTTGCATAAGTTTGTGCTCTTCCCTGGCAGCTGGGAGATGCAGCCTTATCAAGTAATAATCAATTTACTTTTTCTCTCCTCACAGGGTAACTCAAGTAGCACGTGGATCCAGGTGGTGACAACTCTGCTGTGGACTGGCAATTATTTCTAGCTTGGATAAAAAGTGAAATTGGTAAGACTTGTTAGTTGCTATCTTACTGAGGTTATCCATGTGACTGAGGAAAAATGCAGAGGAAAAACCTGCCCCTTCAACATGAATGAATTGTCCCTGTAATAACTGCAGCCAGCTGTTAGAAATGTATGTTCAAAAGAAGCTGGGTCAGTTTAAGAGTTTGGTTTCAAGAATGAAGGATGCTGTTATATCTTGAGATTTTTAATTCTCTCCCCCATTTCCTTTACTGTGAAGCCCTTGAAAGACTAGATGTTAATCTAGTCCTCCTTTGGCTGCAGAACTACAGAGAATTAAAAGAAATGCTGAAGTCACTGGTACATAGTGACCACCTTGAATACATGGAGTTAGTACCAATATTCTCATGGAGTTGCAAAATTCATGCCGAGGAGCTAACACAGTAGTAGTTCTTTCAGAAACACCCATCCAAAGCTGCTGATGTAACTTTATAGCCTGGCTCTTCATTCAGCTTCCATTTGAGCTGGGTAGTCCTTGCCAAGATCCTTGAAGTATTGACTGGCAGCAGACTGTTGGATTTGACACCTGAGACACTGTTGCAGTTTTAGTGCAACACTGATTAGGAATACACTTCCTTCTCAGTTGATCATCCCGCTTCTATTTCTTGTGGTGGTTAGGGTGGATGGTCAAAATAAACTTCCTTTCATTTTAGAAGTTGCTAGTCTGAGTTGATGCGCTAGGACTTTTGTAGCAGTGTTAACTGGCAAATTTAGCTGGTTAGCACAGTCTTAACATGGCAATTGATATTTGTATCCAATGCTATATTGCAAAAAGCTTTACTGTTTTTTATCTCTAGGCTCAAAATGAGTGCGATGTTGGAAACCCCTGAGCTGCCAGCAGTGTTTGATGGGGTGAAGCTAGCTGCAGTTGCTGCTGTTCTGTATGTCATTGTTCGCTGCTTGAATTTAAAAAGCCCAACTGCCCCTCCTGAACTCATTTACCAGGACTCTGCTTTGGCCCGCTTTCTACTCAAATCCTGCCCACTTTTGACCAAAGAGTAAGTAGTGTGTCTTTTCCTGTTGACCTGTGTTTCAGGGAGAAGAGCTGCACTTAACCGTTCTTCTGCCTAGTGTGTTTCTTAAACCTGGATGCAAATGAATGTCAGGGTATTGTCTTTATAAAATAAACCTGCTTCAAGTCAAGCATTTTGTTATTGTTAGTGTCTCGGGTACCTGCGTTTAGGACCAAGCCTTGTGCAGGGCCCTCCATGGTTGTATAGAAAAAGCCATCCCTGTCCCTCTGCTGTATGCTGATACATACTGAATAGCTCACTGTTTCTGGGAATGGGGGAGGGATGGATGCAGTCAGCACTTGTTACTCTTCATGTACTCCCCTTTCTGTTAGGGAAGAAATCTGTTTGGGCTCACAAGAAGGAAATGTTTTCATGGTGTGGCTGTGTACTTACAGTGAACATAGGGATGGCAGCTTTAGAGTGCCTACTCTTATCTGAAGTGCCTTAACTTGATTGAAGACTAATGAAATTTATTACTGGGTAGAGCACGTCATCATAACTAGTTTAATAAAGTAATGACATACTGGAGAGCTCTAAGTCTGAATCCACTTTCAAATTGACCTTATGTCAACTATGTATTTGAGCGGGTTGAACCTTGACCTTCCATTCTAGGACCTCCAGAGTTAGTGCAGCTGCCCTTACTTTCACCAATAATATGAAGCATTTACTACAATTTCATGAGGCTTTGGAGGGACAAGGGCTTTGATTACAGTATTTCTTTTCTGCAATCACTTTGAAAACTTGCAAGTCCTATTTAGAAGCCCTAAATACATCAATTATCCAGTAAGTGCTGAGTGCAGCTGCATGAACCTTCGTTTTGGATCTCAAAAGTCAAGCTGACTTAATGATAGTCATTCTAGGGGAGATGTGAAGCTTTTAGCAGTGCTGTTAGGTGCCTTGATTACATAAGGTGTAAGATCTTAGCCATAGGGTCTGTAAACTCTTAGAGGAAGCAAAGCATTATCCATTTAAAATTGGAGCCCTGAGAGGGTTCCCTGCTGCCCTCTGAGTTTGGTAGTAACATAAGTGTGTGTTAAAGCTGAGCAATGAAATTGGATTCTTGATTATGTCTACTGCCTTAACTGCAAAGCAGTTGCTTCCGTAAAAAATACCCTAACGAGGTTCTAGTTACTTGGTGCCTTGTCATTTCAGTGTTGGCACTCCAGATTGACATGTCCCTAGTCACTGAAAGAGCAAGCACAAAGCTGTGCTGATTACTGGTCTTGAAGGCATATTAGTATCAGGCTAGTCTTTGAAATAGATTGTAAGCCAATTCAGAGTTGGTTTTACTTTTGTTTCAGCTCTGTTCTCATAGCACAAGCTCCTAGGGCTACTGTACTAGAGCCTTGTTTTTGACTTTCACTCAGCTGGAGAACATAGCATTCCCCAAGGAGTGAAAACACAGAATGTGTCTAAATTGCAGTACATCTGTTGTGCATTAATTGCAGGAGTGAAGAGCTTCTTGTGGAATCCTAGTGTTGTGTTGTGTGCAGCTTTGTGTTATTTGCTTTCTCTGGATCAGCTGAGCTCAGGCTTGCCAGCTTCTCTGAAAGCTATAGCAGTGATTACCAACACGTGGTCCTTGGGCAGAACACTGTCTGAAAGGCTTGTGTGACCCCAGGAAATGCTCAGCTGAAACAAACTAGAAAAAAGTGTCAATAGGTAGTTGTTCAGTCTTGTTAGCTCTATACCTATGCTAGGGAAGACAGGAATATAATTGCTGTCAGGGACTGAAAAGAGATAAGTTGATGTATATGTGGTTATTTTATTTCTATACTAGTGATGTTATCACAGACCCTTTTTCAATACAGAAATTAAAAAAAAAATCAAAGAAATCCTGTCTTTAGGCATGAAAGTCACCTGGAGGCTAAAGGGGAACAAATATATTTAAATTCCTGCAATTATGCATGAAACAGTTTGTAGGATTAATTAGCAAAAACCTATGTGAAAACAGCTTGTGTCATACTCCACTGGAAAAAATCTTGCAAGGCTTTGATTACTTGCTAATTATTCTGAGTGTTAGGAAAGCTGATTAAGCAGCTCTATTCAAATTCTACCATGAAAGCAAAATAAGTAGCCCAGCAATCCTTCCTGCTATATCAGTACTAGGTTTGTTGCAAGATCTGTTATAAGACCAGTTCTTCTGTACCACTGAGAACTGGCTTTCAGACCCCGTTTGTTCAGCTCCCTTACACTTAAGGGAGGAAGGGGTGAGAGGGTATTGCTGGAAAAAACAGGGTGGCAGGCAGAAAGCAGAAATAAGCAAAGTTACTCTATCTGTGCAGCTGTTCAAAAATACTTGGAAAAAACACTTTTGGATTTTTTCCCCTTTGTGGCACCATCTTCACCTATGGACTTGATCAATCTATTGTAACCATAGCATCATTCTGTAAGCCAAGTGGTGGTGGATGAATTATTTAAGAACTTTGGATACTAAAATCGCCTGAGATGGCTGTGTGCCAGGTACCTTGTACCTGCAGATGTTAGTACTGCTTTTTACAGTTCTCTAAGCTGCTAGAAGCCTTCTATGTACCTGTTAAACACTGGTAAGCAAGAGACTATCTTCCTAAAGCTCATATTTTCATACCTTTGTTTCCCTTCCTCTACTACTCAGTGTCCAGCTCTGTACTTCAGTTTACCAAGTGGAGTAGCATAATCAGGCCATTTTTCATTCAAAGAACTGCTTATTGCATAGAAGTTCTTGCAGATCAGCACAGCTGTTGGTGCCCTCAAGCACTTGGGCCTAGCCCCTGGCTACAGCTGTCTCCTTTTCCTGTCTTTCAGATTGGTACAGAAAGTCTGCCATTTGCTCTTATTCCTGTAGAAATGCAGCATTGGCTCTTTGATTCATGGGGACAGATTTGGCAAGTGCTTGTGGTACTGGACCGGACACTTTTTTGGCTGTTGCCAACTTCTTCTACCATCAAGAGTGTGTGTGTATCTTTATTTATGTAGAGGCAAGGCACAAGTGTCATCCTTATTGAAAATAATTACCCTTGCTGTGTGCATGCTTTTATCTATTAATAAAGGCAAGCTTTGCCAAGACTGAGGCAAATGACTGTCAAGCCTGTTAGTAAACACTGTCAAAGATCCAGCCTAGATCCTTCTTATCCTTTGTTTGCACGGTAACCTCTACTGGATAAGCAGGCTGCCTAGTACCAGAAGACTCTTTTGCACTGTCATTGCTTTTCTCCTAGATGCAAGGAGACAAGTAGTCAGAAAAACTGTCTTCAAGCTTTTCAGTGTTCCTTTTCTTCTATCTAATAGCAAACAGTGTTTGATTCCTGTCAACTCCTTGGTGTTTTACCCTGGGAGGAACACTTCCAGGAGAATAATAAACTAGAACAACAGTGTTACTCCTGAAGATTTGGCAGGTGAACATTTTGAAAGGTAGAGAAGAAAGGCAGCTCCCTACTGGTAAGCTGAAACATTGACCTTGGGGGGAGAAGCCCCCTTGGTGGGTATTAGTCCTTGCTAGGTGCTCTGATGGCTGCTGCCAATGCCCCTGCTGTTCTCCAGCTCTCATCAGCAAGGAAGATGTGCTGTAATACCTGTGGGCTGTTTTGACTAGAAGACTTTTTGTAGTCACTGAAGGCTGAGGAAGGGTGTGATGGGTACTTTACTAACTAAAAGCTGCCTAAATTGGGAAGGAGGTAGTTTAACCAAGGAGGCCAGTCTGTACTTTAAGTAATTCTGACTTCACACAGTTTCTAGGGGCAGCAGACACTTCTATTCCACTTAAGTTAGCCTCTTTTTTCAGAGACTTGTGGGACATGGAAGCTCTGTAAGCTGCTTTAAATTTTTTGCTGTTACATATTTGTGTGTCTTCATCACATTGAACAGTCCAACTGAGCTGATGCAGACAAAGCTGCTTTCTACATATTTGGGGAGGGGGCTGAACCCTGCAGACATTTAGAGGAGCTTTCTTGTTTGGAATTAAAATTGCATTCCCTAGAATTGAACACGGGTCAAGGTTCAAACAAGGTTTGGTTTGTAAAGCATCCTTTAAATACCTTCGAACTGCTCTGTAAAGGAGGGGGAAATAACCTGTCACCTGTTGTAATGCAGGTGGCTGTTCTTGGGGTGTCCCCTGACATGGACAAATTGTAGGTTCTGCTTTCTTGCCATCAGTATCCAGTGTACTACAGAAGTGTACATCAAGTGATGTAAGAGTTAATCTTTGAAGTGTTAATCTCCTCAAATGAAATGAAGTAATGCTCCAGAAATAAGCCTGTTGCTGAACTTCCACTTCAGTTCTTTGAGGACCTGAATGCTGATGCTTGCTAATAAAAATAGCACAGTTTTCATGTGCTTTGTGTGAGCTGCTTATACAGCTGCTGCTTTCCTAAATTCCTGCATACTGGATGATGTATGTGCTCTAAAATTATAATCTGCTACCTAAGACCCACTAAAACAATCTACAATCGCATGTTGGAAGTCTTTTTAATATTAAAATGCTAGGAGAATGTTTGTGAAATGCCTAGGAATTCTCTTGCTCTCAGGCACTGTTGTGGACAGCTACCTATCAAGATCTTGGGCTGCGCTGCAGAGCTGAAACACAGCATTTGGAGCTAAAACATTAGCATTTTTTGTGAGCAGATCTATGTAACTGGCTGTGAATTCATTTAGCCAGTTAAGGCTGATGAGCTCTGTACTTGTTGTGCCTTGTAAGTCAGCTTCCATAGTAAGTGGCTGTCATCCCCAGACCTGTTCTCATCTGCCTTCTGTTACTGGAAGTTATAGGACTGGCTACTGGAAACCATAAGTAACTGTGTCAAATATTTATCTTTACTTGGAGTGCCTGGTATCTGTGGTGCAGCTGACCAAATCAAAACAGGAAAGTGAGTCAGCTAAAAGCCTTTGGGTCTGGAGCAAACTAGGAAGCCTTTTTTTTTTTTTTAACCTCCAAGTTATCAGTACTTGCTTGTCTGTGGTATTGTGGTACATCATTCTTGTCCTCATGTGGACATGTATATACATCTTTAGTAAGAGATCTTCCTGATGACTGCTCAGCTCCTGTCATCTGTAAACTGCTGCTGCAGAACAGTGGAAATGCTGCTTATAGACATGGTGTCTGTGCCTGGGCTCTCATATGTCTGTGACAGCTGTTCTGGAACAGGGTACACAGAGGAATACGTAGTGAATCACCTCAGTACAGTGACATTTGTGGTGCTGGGGTAGTCTCTACAGTATACTGCTTCGGTTTAGAGCAGGCGTTATAAAGAAGTTCAGGTCTGTCATGTCCTTGAACACTTTCACTGTTTCTACTTAATATCAATGCCAGAGGGAAGCCACCTGCTATAGGAGTGAGGGCCCCTTGTTTGGCAGCTGTGGTTAAATTTAGCAGTAGTGATAGTTTTAGCATAAAATCTGAAGGGCAATGCTTGAATGCTCCTTAAACTGAACACTACTTAGTTGTTCAGTCTGTGTGATATCTAGCTTGTGTTTCCATGTGTTACACCCTGCTGAGCTTGTTTTGTTAAGGTAAGCCATAAGAAAAATACCCCGAGTACTTGTTTTCCTGCCTACAGGATGATTGTTTTAAAGGAGCATCTCTTTTCAGCTGTTTGCCATGAGGAATGTTGGCTTAGCTACAAAACAATCTGTGCTGGCTATTGCTATCAGCACTGGACAGTTAGTTTTTTTTTCCAGCTGAGTTGAGGATGAAAATGTCTCAAACTGTTTTTTTACATAACCTAAATTTTATTTACCTATTATCTGATTTGTACTTTAAGAGAGTGAAGTCTTGCACAATTCCTGGCAAGCTGTTTTTTCCCTCACCAGTGTGGTATCGTGCACCTTCATGACTGAAGAGTTCTTTCTGTGCTCTCCTCTTTGAATAGTTTTAGTAAAAGCAAGCTGAAAGTCCAGATGTCTTGTCCTTCAAAACTATAGTCTTGCACTGTTATGCTCAGTACTTGGTCTTATACACTTTGTCTCACTGAAATAATGTAGCTAGAAGTCACTTATAGAAGAGTTTCAAAAAAAGGTTTGTGCATTGCCGAAATAGTGTCAACAGAAACAGTCTGAGAGGCAGATCATATGCCTGATTCTGCTATAGATTATAAGGATGCCTTGCAAAGTCAGACTTGGCCCTCAGCTGAGGACAGCTTTTACTGGAATGCAATGATGCAGAGGCATCACTTTGTTACTGTCAAGGCTTTATAGGGTTTTGTAGTAGTTTAGATTGGCAACTTGTCATGGTAAATGAAAGTTTGATATTTTTAATAGCTGCTTGCTTTTGCATCAGTCTGATAAAGCGAGTTATGTCTTAGCTTTTCACTGATCATGCAGGATGTATGCAATCTGGCCAACTTCTTTCTCGTTCCCTGTTGAGGTCTTGTGATGTTTAGTCTCCCGGAGCCTGGATACTTAAGGAATTTTAGGGTATATATGTCACCACAAGCCTACTGCTTGAAGGCTGATGTGCAGTAGTAAAAGAAAAGTGAGAATAAAGCCCTGAAATACATGCAAGTGTTAGAGCAGCAGCTTGTGAACTGTTTTATTTTTAAATGCAAACATAACATGTTTAAGTATGACTAATTGGGAGTAACAAATCTGTGCTTCAGAGTACTGCCCTATGCACATTACTCATGCTGGAACTTGACCTTTGAATATTTTTCTAGAGGAGTGTAGTTACATGTAGACTGACTAACACTAATGCATCTTTGCAGGCAGTGTGACACCTAAACAACTTACTGGAGTTAACATAGAAAATAAACTGAGCATTTATTTGCTTAGTCTATAAGCTGCTCAGAAACACAAGCTTCTGCACTCTGAAGAGAGCAAGCAGTGAATGCACCCATGTTTGTAAGGCTTCACACAGTTTTAGCTTTGAGGGAAATCTGGATCCTACAGGTACAATTTGTCCATCAGTATGGATGGAGTCGCAGGGGATTCCTGCCTTGGCTTTACTATTTCCTTTAATGAAGAGCATACCAATGAAACTGCATGTGCCATTTGGCTATGTGTAGTGTAAAGGTTTGACTTACTGAGGATCAGTACTTCAGGTAACTTCCAGATGAGTTATTTGAAGGCAGGTTGGGGTTTTTTTTCCCCCCAGAGGAACCAGCTGTGACCTGAGGAGGCAGGCTGTGGTAAGTAGTACACTTGGTAAGCAGTATGCTTGAAGCCATTTATCTTCATTTAATGCCAGCAGTAGTGGTGAGGCTTTTGAAGATTCTTCTAATTTCCTCTCTAACAACATCCTGTGGTATGTGCTGCTGCATCTATTCTGCTGGATGACAGTGACTTATGTTTGCCTACAATTCAGTGTCCAGATACAAGGAGAGGCTTGGTGCTTGCAGAGATTCCTGATATTTTTTTATCAAGGTGGTAGTGGTAATCAGTCACAGCTGTGTAACTTGGTTGCTATAGCTGGAGAAATTGCTTTCCTGTTAGCTCTTTTGGGTAAGACTTTGGGGGTTATGTCTTTGATTTGAAAAGTGCTGTATAGAAGCAGAATCACCAAAACTTTCCAATGCATTTAAGCTTAGCTTAAGATTAGAAACCATGCAGCAATATTGATGTCCTGAGTGTCTTCTGAAAGATCTGCAAATGCTTATTATAGGTTGTATTTGACAGCTCTCCTCAAGCTACTAGCAAAATCTCTGCAAAGGACTTGTGTGAAAGAAGACAAAAAGTCAGTCAAGCATAGTCTAGTGTGGGGAATGGCTACTGACCTAGACGGGTAGTAAATGACTGGGGTGAACCTAGCTGTTTGTTCTTATGCTGGAAGAGCAGTGTCTCTTCCATCTGGCATAATAGTTGCGGTTCAAAACCCTGTGCAGTGAGCTGTGTGTGACTTGAGTAGGACCATCTGTAGCTCTTCTTGTGCAGCCTTGTTTAAATTGACTGCACAGTCCTGATGGATACCTACTTTGAATCGTGAGAATGTATCTGCTGTGACAACTTTCCATCTCTACCAGCAATTGCAGAGGATGAGGTTTTTATAGTCCCCATCATTGCTGGGGATCTCTGCACATTGCATCTGGCAAGACCCACCTGCAGTACTTATCTTCCAGTGCAGACACTGGGCCAGTGATAGCGCTACTAGTCTGACATAGATCCTTGAAAAGCTTTATAGTTGAGTGATCAAATCCAGGATGCACTGAAGGCTAATTAACAAGGTTGCAAACATGAGTTGGCAGCTTTTGCACCCTTTATTGAAGTGGTATCTACTTCTACAGGAATCTGTTTTGGGTCTCTGTGAAGCACATTTGCAGAAACTGAGTGAAACTGTACAATGAACTGCTGTGTTGCTTTGACTGTAAGAAGTCTCCCTCGTAGATGAGAGAACAGAACAGGGAGAAAGTGCATACTGCTGCCCTTGTCTTGCTAAACACGCATACATAGTTCTTACTTTTTTAGGAAGTCTTTCAGGAGTGTAGTGGGAAAAGGAAGTTGTGGCTATGACATGTGAGAGCTGGCATGGGGAAGAGGGTCCAGCTGTGTGGGTAGGTAGTGTCAGCGCACAAAGGCAAGGTTTCTGTCACATTCTAGTGGATTATGGGCTTAAGTGGTAAATCTGAGTCCTGAGCTGCCGAGTTTTGTGTGAACAGGGAAGAACGTGATCTCTGCTTCATGTGGTCTCAAGCAAAGGGAATAACCGCAGGAAGCCCTAAAAATTGCAATAGGGAGGGAGTTGCTAATCTCTCGGGATCCAAGGTGGTGTAAGCAGCTCCCAAGCTTCTGGGTATCCTACTCTGTGCAACAGAGACTGCAGCTTCCTAATTGGAAACATGTCCCCTGGGACTGTTGTTCTCCTAAACAAGAAGTCAGTTGTGCTTTCCTGTTGAGAGCTGAAGTAACTATCTTTTTTCAAGGCACCAGCTCAGTCTCTCCTTTGTGGAGTGGCCAGGTGACTGCCCTGCCACCACCTTATATGCAACAGTATGCTTCCTGTTAAACCACTTGCAGCTCTGCTTGTACTGAAAAAAAACCAGTAGCTAAGCCTTTAATGGGTTTGGGCCCATAGCTGTGTTTCCCCCATGTCTTTTTTTGAGGGACAGGAAGCCAGGGAAAAAGACAGTCTGCTTTGTCACTTAGTTTTGATGCGCCCTTGATAAAGATAATTGCTAGACTCCCCTCTTATGTTGAGAGGGATTTATTATTCAGTGGCGTTTAGCCAGTTCCAACAGATCCTTTTAAAACTGTCCTAGCTTTACCTAACTCTGCTTGAGAGGCAGTATCACTCTGTACCATGCCTTTGCTTAACTGAGAAAAACAGTTCTGTGTAAAAGTGTCCTTGCCAGCAAGTCTTGGGGCTTTTGGTCTTCCAAAACTTGCTATGAATCCTGTCATTTCTGCCACTGGCTTGTACAGTCAAGTGCTTACACAAGTTCCTGTGGTTCAGCCCAGCAGGCTTCAGTGTTTCAATTAAAACAGATTTACAATGCTTTACAGGTTCTGGAGGTCAGTTTGGTTGGCTAGCAACATGCTGTCCCAATCTGAGGCACAAGGCTTCTGTGTTTTTGGTGTTAAACATTTGTTCGTGTAACACTTCAATATAGAGGAATGTCTGGTTTCTGGCTTCTGCTGCTGTTATCAGTGGTGATTTCTCAGCCTTGAACTTAGCAGTCTCTCCTCTTGGGTAAGGCTGCAAAGATCAGTGTTGCCAGTTCAGTCAAAGCAAAAACAATTTATTTGTTACTATAGTTGGTAGTGAAAGGAAGATTTGTTACGGGAGTGCTTATCTGTTTGCAAAGGCTTGTTAACTCAGCAGGGGTAAGCAATTAAATTACTGCCTCTTTCAGGTACATTCCACCCCTGATCTGGGGAAAGAGTGGACATATCCAGACTGCCCTTTATGGAAAAATGGGGAGAGTGAGATCGCCACATCCATATGGACTTCGCAAGTACCTCACAATGCCAGATGGAGCAACAGCCACCTTTGATCTCTTCGAGCCACAGTCTGAGCACTGCATTGGAGGTCAGTCAAACAGCTGCTGGCTGCAGCTAGCTGCTAACCTTGATTCTCTGCTCTGGGGGATGGGTGAGGACACTGCTACCTGGTTTGTCAGCAAGGATAGATGTTAAATCTGATGATGGAAGGGGGCTGCTAAGCAATACTAACAAGTGGAAGTTATGAGGCCATCTTGCTGTATACTTATATCTCAGACAGCAAGAGAGACCCTGTTGGACTAAGTAACTGTTTGTGGCAAGGGGTGGAGAGTTATGAAATGTTTTTTCTGTTCCTTAACTTGTGCCTCAAGTGAGAGGCTGGCAAAGAGAATGTGTTGGTAAGCCTTGTTGGAGTGTCCTTTGCCTGTTAAGACTGAGATCATAGACCTGAAGCTAACTATATGATGATCTTCATGGCCTGGTGTGTAGGAAAAGAAACTCTGCTTTCTCTCCCCTTTAGAAACAGATTCTTGGTAGACTTTACTAACAATAGATGTTTGAAGGTCTGCATGAAAACAGACTCTGTGTGCACAGTGTATGAAGGAGTCCAGACTTGAAGAGAATTCCATGGAAAAAGTAGAATACCATGGTGATTCCTTGTGTATGTATATTCAGAGTGAATGTCAGCTTTCAAGCTCACTGTTACTGCTAGTATCAGCAATGCTTAGAAATGAGTTATTGTGGCTTGGCTTCAGAATTACAACTTATAATAAAATCAGCTACTGCAGGGGTAAGCCCATGACTCCCCCTTGGCCCTCAGAAAAAGCAGAGGTTTCTTCTTAACTGTCAGTGAAGTCCTCATGGTATAATGCTGCACGAGAACAGTTACTGTTATCTTTATTGCTGAAGAGAATCTAAGTAGTGCTTTCCTAATGAGGGAAAACTCAGTGGATAGAGCTGCTAATGTTGGAGCTTTGCACGTAGGAGTCTGATAGCTAATTTGAAGCACATATGCTAATCCTAAATTTAATTTACTGTGCTTACTTGAATTATAACAATTACTTTCTTAGTTGATGAAATATCTTGTTAAACTAGTGAACAGTGTCAGCAGATCAAATGTCATTAGATTAGCCACAAAGCAGATGATGGCTAATGTCAGCTGATGAGAGTATCTGTGTTTAGCAAAGCTTCATTTCAAAAATCTATTATACCCAGCTCTGGTTGGGAAATGAGGGAAAAATAGCACAGCCAGTACACTTGGTGCATGAACAAGCAGTGGGCTCCAGAGCTTACATACACTTAGCAGTCACAACAGGCTGTCAGAAGGCAGAACATGTGTAATGTCAAAAACATCCTTCAAAGGGAAGAATTTACTCTTGGTCTCTAGGCAGTGCCTGCAGAACTGTTTGGGCAGCTTTCCCTGAAGTTAGAAAACTGTTAGTCTCCTGTAACATGAATTACTTTTTCACATCTGTAGCACTAGAGCCACTAGTCTTCTGTCCCATACTGGATTTTTGGCAGAGTAGTAGGATTTTCAGCTTACTTCTGGTAGATGGTTTCCCACGGATCTGAAATGGAAACCTTCTGAATCTCTTAATTTGCATAAAGTGACATTTACTTAACTTTCCTCTCTTTCTGTGCACAGAGGATGTCACAATGGTGATCTGCCCTGGGATTGCTAACCACAGTGAAAAGCAGTATATCCGCACTTTTGTTGACTATGCGCAAAAAAATGGGTACAGATGTGCTGTCCTGAATCACTTGGGAGCCTTACCAAATATTGAGCTCACTTCTCCACGAATGTTCACATACGGTAAGTACTTTATGGCAGCTGGGGACTTATTTTCAAGCTTGTGGAATTTCTAGGGCTTGATCAGTCTCCTTCAGCATAACACAACTGCTGTATCTGAATGTAGATAACAGGTTTGTACTGTTTCTTAGGAACTAAACTGAACTTACATGTGAGGAAGAGGGGAGGCTGATACTGGGATTCACTTGTCTGGTCTTACACGTGTATCCTAATCAAGGAGGCAGTTTTCTGGAAAGAACTTAAGGGGAAAGAACCTCTGGTGGCTACTAAAGGCCTGCTCAGGTGATTTTTAGAGATGCTGAAATGTCAGTTTAGTGGAGTGTGAAACGAACCTGGCTCTGAAGGATAAACACTACTTCTGAGGCTTTGTAAAATGTAATATAAGAGGAGTTTGTACTAGGCTATGCAGAAAGTACATTTCTATCCTAGGAGGACAAGTGAAAATTGGCCCCTGAAGTGCTAGTGCTTAACTGCTGTGATTTTGAGCTTCCACCTTGAGTCTGTTTTAACCTAGAAATTAAAAGAAATAAAGGATTTGGAACGGTGTTAAGGGTGACTCCAGCTATTCCGAACTGCCCAGCTAATGAGTAACATCACCTTTGTAGAATGTGACTGCCTTGCTTGTGACCTGATCTGCTGCTGCTTGAGCTCTCTTGAGCCCTCATGTCCCTCTTCACTGCAAACGTCTAGGTACATTATGTTGGAGTCCATTGTGGGTTTAGCAGACTGGTATTAGGTTTCTTTTTAAAAGATGACTAAGATACTTACTGCTAAAAGTTTGGATTAACAGTTTGAATATTTATCTTGAACAGCTGAATTGCCAAAACAGAAATTTTGTGCTTTGAGATTCTGAGTCTGGCAGGCAAATGGGTTGTAATGTTAAGTTGCTTGTTATAGTTATTAAATCTACTCCTTGGTGGAAAACATTTCAGCAATTCCAAGTACCTCAGTTTGTATTAAGGCCCTAGGCTGTTAATGGATTTAGGCCTCTGTCTTGGGAACTAAGCTTGTCCTCCTTAAAGGATTTATTTTGTGTTTTGTTTTTTTTTTTTTTTTAATAAAAGTTGAGGGCTTTCTTCCATGGAGCTTTGCTTTAGACCTTAGGGAGTTAGCCTGTAGTGCATCTCTTGAGACATACCTTTCTGAGTCTTTTATAGCCTTGGAAAGGGCAAGGAATGCCTAGCACTACTTTGAGTAAGACAGTAAATCACTTGGCAGAGTTGCTTAAGTGGAGTGCCAGCAGACCATGAGCAGACTTTACTCTGCTTCCAACCCAAATATCCCAGTGTCCTTTCAGCTTTTGCTGGATTCCTAACATATTTGTTGAGGAGCAAGTAGCCTAAATGTGGGATTTGCCAAATCTTTCTGCCTTTACATCAGGCTTGACCTGTAGCTATTCTAGTTTCAGATTTCTGAAATAGGTACCAGTTGCCCTCAAATCATTAAGGTCAAACACTAAAATATTTTGACTGCTGGCTTTTTCTAGAGGAAACTAGAGCAATGCAGTACTTGCCATCTTGAGGAGAGTTGCTCACTAAGGACACTCACAAGTTAGTGCCCAAACTGTGCTGAAATGCTCAGCCAGAAGCTTGCTGTTTCACTGAAGTAAATAGCAATCCTGGTGGCTCAGTCTACTCCAGAGCTAGCTAAAACCACACAGTCTGTCTAGCAAGGAAGATACAATTGGGGTGGGGGCATGCTGGAGCAGTGTTGGGGTTCTGCGCTGTGCCAACTTAACTCTTAGGACTTATCTCCCTGGACAAGTTCCATAGGATAGAGCTGAGTTTCTGACTTTAGACAGGAATACAGCTGGAGTTTTATTTCTTTTGTTCACGGGATGCCTCCCATGTGGTCTGCAGTCTTAAATTCAATGGGAGGGTTAACAAAGTGCATAGACAGTCAGTAGCAGTGTACTGATGCCATCGGTTTTGCAGCTGCTTCTCTTGATGTTTCCCTTTCCCAAACTCAGAGGCAGGAGAAATAGCTGTAGGTACTCAATGCTGCATGTGTGGAGGCCTTCAAGTCTGTCAAATGTACTGAGGACCCCAGTACTGCCAGAAACTGGACCCCTTGGTGCCTGCAGCCTGTGGGATGCAAGTGGGTGTTGGCTGAGAGCAGAACAGATCTGTACAGAGGCACTTCTCTCTTGAAGAGGGGATACCCATATGTCTTCTAGGAAGCTGTGGTATCTTTACCTCTTTGGTGGTTAAAAAGAGCTAGCTGCCTCTGCTTAAATGCTTCCCTCTGATTCCAGAGAGCACCTGCTTAGTCAGGCTTTGCAACAGTCCACTGAGAGCTCTGTCCTGACAAGCCAGCTCTGCATTTCCATCCCCTCCCTACATCAGCATGGATTTAAGGATCCATAACAGTCTTGCTAAAAGCAAAGGAGCAAGCTGCTTTCCAGACACCCCACTGGAGTTTAGAAGTGGCAAACTGCCTCAGGAATGTAGTGATGTGTGCTGTTCTTAAATAGTAATGTCAAGCCCAGAGTTGTTGGACTTCTCTTAAGCTGCATTAGAAAGGAAGAGTTCAAATTGTCAGAGTAGCAGTTGCCATGATTTTTAAGCAAGTTAATTTCATCTTTGGCACTCTGTCAGAACTAAGCATGAGCTAATGTCCACAGGACTCATAAAACAGATACACGAACATGTGTGAGTCTGCTCTTAAAACCATAAGGTTATTGAAAAGCCAGAAGGTGTAAGAAGCTGGACTTAAGGCACGCAACTCAAGTGTGAAGTGGTAATCTAGGTATGTTAGAAGATTATTTTTTACTTTGTCTTTATTTTAGGTTGCACCTGGGAATTTGGTGCCATGGTTAATTACATCAAGAAGACCTACCCTCAGACCCAGCTCGTTGTTGTGGGCTTCAGCCTGGGTGGAAACATAGTGTGCAAATACCTGGGAGAGAGCCAGGCCAACCAGGAGCGAGTCCTGTGCTGTGTCAGCGTGTGCCAGGGGTACAGTGCACTGAGGTAGGTCTAAAACTTCTCTATGCTGCTCTTTTCAGGGGGTGCAGGAGGGGGCAGATCTTTGGCAAGGTATATGTGTGGAAGGGCAAGGTGAAGGGTGCAATGTTTCTCTTGCATTGAACTGGTCTGACTGCTCAGTCAGACTGCAGTGTGTGGGATGCCACCTTCCTGAAGGAGCAGCCAAAGCTATGTTGATTTGGAAGCACAGATAAGCTTTCTGTCAATACAAATAAGTTTTCTGTATCTGGCCAGGTGCACATTGGCAGCTTCTGGTCTGTACGAGTGAGCTGGCCTGTGTCATTGCTACAGCATCCTGAGAGGAGGCATTCCTCATGCCGTGCTAGTCTAATTAACCAGGCAGGCTGGGCAGCATGACAGACGGCTGAGCTGATGCCAGGTTTGCAAGCAGTAGTTTACGCTGTCTCTTCAGTCTGAGAAGCATCCCTTGGTTCCTAATAGCTTGTCTGTCTTCAGTGTGCAGTTTCATCTGGCAGCTCTTACCAGGGGAGACCAGAAAGAGACAGAGCTCATACACTGTCAGTCCGTGCTCCCTTCTTGGTGCATGTCACTGAAACAGTGCTGTGGGCTGATGAGAAGATGGAGAGGCACTTGCAAATACGTTACACAATTTGGAGGGTGAGGAGGCTTACAGCCCTGAAGCCTGCCTAAGATGTTAACCTGTGGTTCCTCACCTAAAAGCCAAGGCTGTCGAGAGCTGTAATGGCTCCACCTAGTGCTAACACTTCCACTTCGCTGATGGAGGATCTAGGTACAGTACTGGCGGGCTTAACTAATGTGCAGTAACTTTCTGTGAGTGCATAGGTAATAAAGATTAAAACAGTGTAACTGGCTAAGCTACTGCTTTCAGTTTTTACTGTTACTACATAGCTACATCTTAGTAGTTGTCCATGACTTTACAGTAACATAACTGCACTTTTGAGCCCTGAGACTATCTGCAAGGCAAAAGAAGCTGTTGAGACAAGTAATTAGGGTTAAGATCCTTTGGGCCGATAAAAATGGTGAAATTGACAGCCCTGTGAGGAGTTTGCGATGGAATTTGGCTTCAGTCTGGTCAAGGTAGGAGGAACTCTCTTGATGCTGCTGATGCTCTGTCTGTATAGGGACCAGTTTGATATTCAGCAGTCTGAAGACACATTTAATGAGTTAACTCTGTTTACAGGTAGAAGAAAGAAGCTTTGCTGGAAGCATTAAGATGTGACTAAAAGTTTGATGTGCTTGTCAATAATATTCTGTCATACCTAATCCCTTCTGAGATCAGATGTGACTACTGCTAAAAGCGTGTGTAATCTACTGCTAGGTCCCCATGAGCTAACACCCTTAAAATCTGAACAAATGCTTTCAGGAACAGGTTTTTTTTTTCCTGTTTTGTTTCAAGTAAAATGTTCTTAGTTGTATTAAGGTTCTGGCATGGAGCACAGAGCATCCTTTTGAAGCCAGCTGCTCAATTGCAGCTGTCAGACAGGGTTTGCAAGGATCACATCTGGCTCTGGTGCACTTGGTTCATCTGCAGTTATGCAATATTGTATTTCTGGTCTCCAAAGTGATGGTGTGAGTAATGCTATTCTCTAAGCTGATTTCTGTAGTAGTATGTCATGATGCAGAACAGCAGGGAAAAGACAACCTGTTTATCAATACCACACTTGAATATCTGTGTGGAAAAATAACAGCTGGTTGTGTGAGTTAATTGAAGTCTTCAGTGGGTTATGTAGATTACTGAGCTCTTGCCTCCACCTGCTGGGTAAACATCTACTAGCAAACCTTCAGTTGCAAAACATCTGCTGTGCATTACTGGGCAATCAGCAGGAAGGCTTTTCAGAGCTTGTCTCCCTACCTAATATCTACTTCTGCTTTAAATGCTAATTAGCTGAAGAGGTAGGGGAAAGCAACATCAGTAAGTATCTTCTAAGCAAAAGAGAAGGTAAGGAGGGCATTGTGCCCTCGTTTTAGAAGTAGGAGGGAGGGGGTACAAAGCACCTCCAGGTAGAATGGTTAAGCCTTAGCCTTCCTGGGCTTGGTCTGGTAGGTTAAAATAACTGGCCTTATCCCTCTGGGCTGCATGAAAGTGGGTTACCTTGGTAGGCATGACCAGTTAGTTTATAATTCAATTTTATTTTTATATTGGCTTGTACAGCATTTATCCCCCAAATAACTTTAGGAGAAGGGGGGGGGGGGAAGTGGTGATGAGCAAGGTGAAGCAGGGAGCTGAAATAAGAAAGCCTTTCCAGAGCATTAAGCATGAGTCCCATAGATGGACATAATAAAGTAGCAGTAATACTAGGATCTGCCAGAAGAAAATGAGACTCTTAATTTAATGAATTAACACGGAATCTGGGGAATGTGTTCCCTGAGGCTAGATGGGGACATGTTTCTGTATTCCTTAATCTCTGCCTGCACAGGCTTGATTCTGCTGCTTGATCTTGTGGAATGCATCTACACCATAGCTGCAGGCTTTGGGGAGAGACCTCAGCTTCGAAACCGCCGCAGTCCTCAAAGTAACGGAAGCTGCTTCTTCTAGTGCTTGCACCCCTTCATTTTAGGAGTACTACTGTACACCACAGAAACTGCAGGGAAATGTAGTAGCTTTAACTTCAAATGTCTTGTAGTGACTTAGTAGGTTTGCTTAGAAAATATTTTGTAAAGAAAGAAATACGCATTTTCCTGTCTTCATTCCCCTGCCCTGGCATAAACATGGTAGGTGTAGTCTGGCTAGGCAACAAGATACGGAAAGATTTTTGTGCTTTTTTTTGTTTCTAATTCTGTACTCCAGCATGGCTTACTATGCGGAAACATAGCTTGCTTCTGCTCTGATAGGGGACTTGCAGGTTGTGGCCTGGGAGGTCATGCTAAATGTGCTGTAGTTCTCAACGTTATGTTAATGTTTAAATGGTAGGAGTACTTCAGTAGCTGAAACTGCTCCCAGCATTCTTAAGTTGCTCAGTAAATGATAGTTTGTTTCCTCAGTAACAGCAAACCCTGCTAAGAGTAAAGCTATAACCTGCCCATGACCCTTGCATAGCAAAGGAGTGCTGGTATCTGGCAGAGCTCACAGAAGTCTGGATGACTTTAATTCTATTTTAACAACAGATAAGCTCTAAAGTGCTGTTCTGCTTTGAGAATAGGTAAAGACTTCAACTCAGATGCCACTTGCAGCTGCAGCTAGTATTTATTCTTATAGCTCCTGCCAATGAAGCTGAAACAGTAATAGTATCTGTACATATTGGAAACATCTGCACAAATTATCTCCTCTGCAGAGCCATATACACAATAGACAACAGTTTGTTCAGCAACAGGTTTTATTCCTTTCTTTGGTAGTCCCATTTAGGTAAACTACACTCAACTTAGCAAAGGGATACTAAAACTCTCGTCAGTGTTGCAGATCTTGATTGATAGCTCTTAAATGCTCCGATCAAAACTGCTAATTGCATTGTACAAAATGAGACTGCAGATCTGTTTTCTGATACTAACAAACTTCATCAAAGGGAAAGTAATTTCCTGGAAAAGGTTAAGCTGTGGCAAGGAGAGCCTGGAGATTTGTTTTCGTAGCCTCTAGGCTGCCGTAAGGTGTTGCACTGTGTTAATCTGATCTTTCAAGATCTCTGTTAACAGCTTTGATTGTTCTGCACTGTGGTTTTTCTAGGGCACAGGAAACCTTCATGCAGTGGGATCAATGTAGAAGATTTTATAACTTCCTCATGGCAGACAACATGAAGAAGATCATCCTTTCTCACAGGTACTGCAGTACATCACTTACACTGATAGTACTGATTCAGTCAATTGCTATATTGGGTATGTCATCATGGTCCTTTAAAATAGGACTCCTGAAAGATTATGTGCCAGTTCTTTGCCTGGCAGTCTGTAGGTGAACCAACAGAGAAGGGGAGCACATGTCAATCTCATTCATGTACTGTAAGATATACAAATAAGCTTTAGTGATCTTGTTAGAAGAAAACAGGCTTTGTTTTCTTTTTGCTTTCTGAGATAACTTGCTTAACAAATAAACTAGATGTTCACAGGAAAACATTGCAATTAGACTTCAAAGTGGAGTGTTCTGCATCTGTTTCACTTCTAGCCAAAGAATTCTGTATTTAAGAAGCCTCTTGTTCTGCCATCTCTCTGAGGTAGGACTAATCTTCGAGATCTGCTGTACGGGGCTGCTGCTTATCAAATAAGCAAATAGTCAACCTGTAGCTCTGGCTTCTAGCTGTTCCTCTAGAAAGAGCCTGTAGCCAGCAAAATACTTAGTGTTGCTGTCCCTGGAGTGCAAGTGTACTTGTAGGATCCCTGTGCTGCTGTTGTGGTCCATAGTTTTTGTAAAATAAAGGAACGTGTGTATTAAAACAGGTGACATGATCAGTGTTGCTTCCTTCATCAAAGTTTTCAGGGTATTTTTTTTCTAGGGCAGTAAACATGTAAGTACCTCATCTGTGTATATTTGAAGTGTCTGACTCAAGGGAAAAGGAGGGGAGTATCTAAGACCTGTTCTGATTAAGAGCATATGTCACTTGCAAACTTCTGGTTCATTGTTTACATTCCTGTGCAGTATGAAACCCTTGTAGAAGGAATTGGGGCAGCTGACATGTAGGGTGATCCACATAATTCATTCCAGAGTGACAAATATTTAGACAACTTGATCAAATTTAATGTGAAGTTAGGTAGGCCCCCATTAAAAGGTACTTAAATTCATAACCCAGAAAAAGCCAGCGATGGCTTGAAGGCAAGTCTGTTAAACTTTTTTTTTTCCATAATCACTTGTGCTCTAAGGTAACTCCCCCAAATCAAATCTAGCCTCCCTCCTACTCTGCCCTGCAGCTGCCTCTGAAAGAGAATAAAGACCCCTTTCCAACTTGTGGCTTTTGTTATGTTTGCTAGGGGAGCAGTTTGTTCTGGTAAAGAAACACATCTTCTCCTGAGGGCAATAACTAATTATGACAAGTGTCCATGGTAAATAGCTTTCTGATAAGGTAATGCCCCAAGTAACTTCTGCTGTGTGAGGCAACCTCATATGTGTGCTGGGGAGACTTTAGGACCAGATGGTAAAGGAGATGCTATGCCCAGGACTGCTAGTGCTCTCACCCAAGCCACCCACAGGTTTGGTCTGAAGCCAAAGGACCCTCCTTCTAACATGCAGCCTCTATTCTAAATAATTTTACTGCTGTCTGTTCTGGGAAGATTCTTTAGAGACCCCTCATGCAGTTCCTAGTACAACAGGAAAACATTTTTTTTTTTTTTTTTTTTCCTATTAAGAGGCTGCTAGGGTTTCTGTTATGCCTTGCTGCAGAC
>JAVJGJ010000060.1:12012049-12022173 GCA_035590215.1 Microhierax caerulescens
GAGTGAAGTGGACAAATAAACTGTGCTTGTTCCCAAAAAAGCCTCGTGTATATTGTAGCCCACTTCTGGTCTTATCTTGACAAACCTGGTGAACTCTGTTGTCCTTGAATAGGTCATGGCTTTGCTGCCTGTGTTATTTGGATGTTTTTCTTGATGTTACTCTTTCAGGCAAGTTCTTTTTGGAGATAACATGAAGAAGCCTCAAAGCCTGTCAGATGCCGATCTGAGCAAACTCTATACAGCAACGTCCCTTATGCAGATTGATGATAACGTTATGAGGTATGAAGGGCAAATCTCTGATCCTCTGCAGAACTCTGAAAGCACCTTCTCTTTCAAGTGTTGCTCTTGCATGCCCCTTGCTGTGCCTGTAGGAATCTGAAATACAGTGCTAACAACCTCAAATTCTTCCTTGCTTTCACATTGAACAAAATGTACCAGGAAAAAAAACTTGCTATTGACAGTCACAGCTTCTGTACATAAACGCCTCCTGGGTGACTTTATCAGGAACATCTGAACCTGCAGCCTTCAATAATGTGGGAAGAGGCCAACTCTGCCTGCAAGCTCTAGCAAAAAAACAGTGCAGAATGTGGAAAATGGCTCAGAACTACTCATGGATGTCCTTAGCCTTGCTTGAATTTTCAAAAAAACTTCTCCCCAAAAAACACTACTACATTCTCAATAAACATTAGGGTTGGCTGACAATGCAACCTTCTTTACTTGTCATGCTAACACCTAACTTAAACTTTCTGCTTTACTAAGCCTGTTACTGCCTGTGCCCTTGAAAACACATAGCACTTTTTTCAGTGGCAGTGTTCATACCATGGCATGTTCTGTATCAGGCATTGACACCTTTACAAGATGAAGCTGTAAACTGTCAGTTATATACCTTTAACACTTCTGGCAGACTGGGAGTATTGCTAGCTGCTTTGGTTTTTTTAAAAGCCATGGAAGAGAAACCTTCCTACTTGTCCCTCATCCCTGAGGCTTTCCTAATTTGGGCCAACAGCTATGTCATCTGTTATGTAAAAAAACCCAAAACAAACAACGCACTTGAGTATGGGTTTACTGGCAAGGAACTGGAATGACAGTGAATTCTAGGTGGCTTGTAGGCAGACCCTGTTACCAGTATGTTTGACGTTCATAAACTGTGGTGGTCTTGTATTTGAAAAGGCTTTCAGGTAAAGATGGACAACATTATAACTTTCTTTGTTTCATATGTACAATTAACTGGAGTGGGATACTTAAGAAAATGCCTGAAGGCTGCTGTAGACTTCAGCTTGCATATTTAACTTGCCCACACTGTCATGGTATTTGAGTAAGCACAGAAAGCATAAAGGCATGTGCTACCAAAGGTGAGTTTTGCAGAGACACTGGGTAGAAAAAAAAAGTGGTGTTGGTGAAAATTGAGTCATTATTTCTATCTCTGCATACATGTCCTCATGGGTACTAGAAGCAGAGTATTGCAATGAGTCTTCTCTATTTCAGGAAGTTCCATGGCTACAGTTCCTTGAAGGAATACTATGAAGAAGAAAGCTGCTTGCATTACTTGCACAGGGTAAGCTGTTGCAATAGCGATTGCTCTTCTACCTTCATTTTCCTACTGGAGAGAAAACACTCCGTGATTTCTTTTGTTGATACCTTGACATAGCTGTCTTAGCTGGGATTTTCAGAAATAATTGAGCACAGTATATTGGAGTGGGATTTCAATTCCTGCTACCTCTAATACTGGGGCTAAATGCTCTGGACTATAAAGAGCTTATAACTGACAAGTAGTAACATGCAAGTGATCTAGATAAAGCCATGCATTCAGCTGAACTTCTCTTGAGTGTATGAAGATAAAGTGAGAAAGGTATGGTGACATAGAGCCTGCAATTTTAAGGAAGAAAGGTTTGCTAGATACTGTGAAAGAGACTTAGGATGCTATCTGGCAGGCAAGATGCTTAGCAGACCAAAGTTTTGCAGAAATGGAACTGGAAGATGAATTCCTTGATGTACTGAGCCAGAGGATGGAGACATTCCAAGGGAGTTTCCTGGACTTTAACCAAGGTGTCCATAACAGAGCTGGCACTAACTGCCTGATGTGCAGAGCAATACAGAGCAAAAAAGGGTGTAGCTATCTGAATTCTGAGAATGGGTAAGATCTGTGTCTCATTCTGTATTTGCTGTCACGCGCCTCTGGCCCTTTCATACAATTGAGTTGTGGGGGGGACGACGACACAAAATCAAGTACTGCAGGGTACCCCATTGGTGGGAAAACCACCAGTCTTAATTTCTGACTCTGCTTTTCTGATGCTGCCCTGTACCTGGAGAAACTCTGAAATAAGATGTCATAATTGAGTAAGGCTAAGATGCTTTTACAGTTTGTAGACTGAAATTCAAATACCAGCCTCTTACTAGTGATTTTTTTCCTTTTCTGTCATGTTTCTTGATGCAGATCTATGTTCCTCTTCTGTTGGTTAATGCTGCTGATGATCCTCTTGTGCATGAGAGTCTTCTATCAATTCCAAGGGCTCTTTCAGGTATGTTGAAGCAGTCTCCTCAGCTGTGTATGCTTGTATACCTGCAGCTTCCTTATCACATCATGATCTGTGATTTCAGAGCAGGTTGACTTGCTTCCTTACATCTGTAATCCTGTGGGAGGTGTACTAGGCCTCTTTAAATCATCAGTTACTAGAACTAACAAGGCTAACCTTGAGCAGAAAGAACTTGAGTCCTTTCAGGCACATTCTGCTGTTTTGGCTTGTGTTGATAGCCAGCAGATTACATTCTTGAATGAAAAAATGCTTCCTTGTGTCTTCATTCCTCATTAGGATTTAGTAGAAAAGTGGGTTGTTATATTGATAGTCTTGATCAAGTACATGTGAATGGCCCCCTTTGCTGATGAAGGCAGGGAGCACAGGCATAGCTGTGTCGTTTGGCACTGAACTAGGATCTCTCCCTTGAAAGGAGTCCTGTGAGCTGTCTATCTTGAACCAAGAAGAAAAAAAAAAAGGGAAAATTACCTTTAGAAGCTCAGAAGAGAGCTGGCTGCTGCTTCATCACACAAATAGTGGGTGCATAGGGAGGGAACGCAGGGTTCATTCTTTTCCTAGTTCAAAGCTGTGAGCAGACTATTTGTCTACAGCTGCTTACAGACAGAAGCAAGCATGGGGGTTTTCTCACTATGTGGAACAAAGTTGGCTGATCTACTGTCCGAGCTTAGTACAACTCAACTTGATGCTTAACAGTTCTAATTCCAGTGTATGTGAGTTAAAGGTGTTCACTCTTTAACAAGTGAGCATTCTTACGGCAGTACAGATACTGCTGTAAGGGTCCAGCCAGCAACATTTCTTTCAACAACCTTCTCGTACTGGCTGGGACTGGTTCCCACGGACTGTCCTGATCTGTGAAGCGACAAGGTTGTGCTTTGGGCTTCAAAGTAGCTGTGACCTTTTGTCAGTGCATTTCTGCCTCCTACATGTGATTGCTCCTTTGGTTCGGATGCTATGCCAGGGGTTGAGTTAATTATCACAACTTAAGATGGTTTCATTGTCAGCTTGAAGATGTTAACCTTCTGGAACTTTCTGCCTCCTTTTGTTTTACAGAGAAAAAGGAAAATGTCATGCATGTGCTGCCCCTTCATGGAGGCCATCTGGGATTTTTTGAGGGGTCTGTTCTATTCCCAGAACCTCTTACCTGGATGGATAAGCTTGTGGTACAGTATGCCAATGCCATCTGCCAGTGGGAAAAGACAAAGTCTCAGTGCTCGGACACAGAGCAGGCTGTATCAGGCCAGGAGTAATTGACCCAAAGACTCTGGATCACTTTAGTGTATCTCCCCCTTTGGGAACATATTGTTCCCTCACCTGCTGCTTCAGGTTTCCATTCTCCTTGGTATCCTATGGCTGGGGTCTGATCACAATGTTTTCTTCCAAAGTGGAGTTAAAGCAGAGATTAGTATCTGGTCAGAGCATCTTTGCATATATAGTCACCTGGGTTTGTAATTTATTGCTCTGCTTGAAGAGTCAGGTTGCTGACTGTGACTTGTTACAGGATTACTGAACTAAAGACTGCTTGCTTTAATGTAGCAGAAGTTTCAAATGTCACAATCTCTTCACCTGTGGGTCAAAAACTTGATCTGCAGTGCTTGTTTAGGTGTAGATAACAGGGTAACAGTTGACTGTTTTCCTCTGACCTGGTGCTGGAAAAATCTTGTACCAAGCCACGAGCCAGTGAGCAGTTCAGTCCAGGCCACTGAAATGTGGGTTGGAGAAACAGATGCTTGACTACAAATGGAGTTCCAGCCTTGCACCATTTCAAGGGAAGCCTTTTAGTTCCTAGGAATGCACTTACATAAGTGAATCAGTTTAAAAATACTTAACTTTTCCATGCTTCAGCTGTCTGTGGATTGAGGTGTCTTTATGCTGGGCATCCAAGTAGAGAAAACTGCAGGCTGGTAATACCAGTTAAAGTTTCTGTCTAAACGTGTTCTTGCACAGAGACCAGATCAGTCACCTTCTCATAATCTTTGCTTCTTTTTAAATGTAGTCATCTTTTTAGTACTAGATTATTTTTTTTTTGTTTGACCCAGGGCTTTATAAAGCTGGCTGTGGCTTCCAAATGGAAACCAGGGATTCAGAATCTGCAGGATCTTTCTGTGACATCAATCTGCTTTAAAGAATGTTTATTAAAGAATTAGGTACTCTGTTAAGGATTAATTTGGTTTTGGTGGTGGGATAGGGTGTATCTATTTAGATTTATTCCCCTAATGTTAGGGTAAACAATACAAAATTTCTTCCCCTTAGCTTTCAAAGCATCAAATGGTTTTCAGACAAATGACTTGCCTTATATTTGGTGGGGAACTGGATGTCTCTAGCCCTGTGCAACTACAGTGATATCTTTGCATGGCTAACTACTTCCATATCGATGTAAATGTCATAGGATTACTGGCTCCAGAACTGGGCTCTTTCTCACTTGAATTGCTTTTCCACACCCAGACATCCTCTTCTAGTTTTAATGTGCAAAGTGAAGTGTGAAAGCTGTTTGCAGGAAAGATGCCTACTCCTTTTCTTTTCTTTCAAGTGGATGTTATGATCTGTGCGGAGATGGTTATTAAAGACCGTAGTCTATCCCCTGGAAGGAAAGCAGTCCCATGGCAATCTGGAGACTGAAACTTTGAGGTTAAAAATCTTTCTTTAGTTTGTTCTGTCAGTGGTGTTGTCTCACTGTTGCCTTCGTTACTAATCCATCCTTAGGACTTCTTTATCAGTGTCAGTGAAGTTCTTTTCCTGTCACACTTCCCACATCAATTAGCACTTTACTGCTTCAGCCTTGGTCTGTGTTCCAGGCACTTTAGTTTATAGCTTAAGGGTGAAACAAGCAGCAAGACTTTGGTCTGGTAAGACAGGGGAACAAGCCTTCTGGACTGTCCTGTCCCTAAACCTTCAGCAGGTTGGAGAGGTGGGTTTTTGTTTTAATAAAGCAATAATTAACTTGTAGCAAAGGTGCATTATTGTATCAGGAAATTCCTTTCATTTGCCTTAGGCCAGATACCTTGGCCTGTTACAATGAACTGTGGGTATCTACACACTCTCCTTATTAGTAAATACAGGTTTCCTTTTTTTCTTCAAAGAAAAGATGTGACCAAGTAAAGTTATAGCAAGACTTGGCTGTGGTTGTGGCTGTTCCTTTAGAACTATTTTAGGGCATCAGTTAGCAAGGATATTCTTAGCTGATGGATATCTTGTCTCTCTGTTGTTATAGTCTTATTCATATACTGCATCTGTATATCACTAAAATCTGTCATAAAAGACATTTCAGATTTTTGCTTAAGTAGCTGTTCATGTAATATTCATTGGATATGACTTAAATATCTTCTCACTTCAACAGAAGTGGAGTGTAAACAACACTTGTAAGCATCAAATAGATACAGGATAAATTTAGGCATGTAGAGGTATATGGTTTTTATCTCCAATGGGTTACAACTTTAGAAGTGTATCAGCTTTCACAGTATACTACAGCTGTAGCTTACACAGGTCATGGCTGTCTGCCTTGAGGAAACAAAACTGCCCTTTGTGTGCTTCATGTGTCCTTCCTCAATCGACCTTTACTATGCTGAGGTGAGTGTCAACTTCAGATAGCTCTAGAGGAGCAGAAGTTGTCCTTGGTACCAATACTGCTGTTGAGGTGAAGAGCCAATCATGTAGCCCAACATGTGGTTACCTATGAATGAAAGGTCAGTGTGCATCTGACCTCCTTTTGAGAGTAAAGTATCTGCCTTCCTCAACTGGAGAGCCTTATCAAAAGCAGAGGCACTTTGCCCAGCTCCCCAAGTGGCTGAAGCTCTGTTGTCTTCCCCAGGACTCCAGGCTGGCAGAGCAGTTCAGCGGTTGACTGGCCCAGAATGTGAAAGTCGGGAAGGTGAGAACTGGCTGGGTGCTGCCCGGGAAGGTTAATGCTGAGGCTAAGCAAGTGGTTTAGCTCTGCTTTTTGGCCACATCATGCCAGTTGCTCCTGAATGAACAGCTTTGTCCTGGGAAGCTTTTCCTTGGAAAAAAAATCTTCTTTACAAAATGGAATTAAGAAAACTATTATTGAAAACTGGTCTTGGGAGAACAGACTTTCAAATTGTTTTTTCCATTTCTGAGGTATAAGGAAGCTACCACCTTGTCCAATGTACCTTTGTTTCAAACAAATTTCACCACAGCAGGTGGCCAGTCAATCAGTGACTCGTTTTTAAGCAAGTCTTCTAAAATGAGGTGATCAACTGGGCACTTCTCAAAGCACCAGGAGCTGTAGCTTTGTCTAATCAAATAGATTTCCCCCACCCCCACCCCCCTTGAAAAGACTTTAAAAAATCTCCTTCCTACCCCACAACTCGAAAGCTTCATACTTCAGAAGTGCTGATGCTGTGGACTTTCTGGAACTCTCAACTACAGAAGTAATATGGGTCTCTGTCTTGGTCAGTTGAACTGTTTCTGCACTTCCATCTATGGCTATTCAGACCACTTGTGGCTTGACAAACCAATTCTAGCCTGTTTGGGGAAGAAGAGCTTTTATCATGGCTTATTTGTACAAGATTTCTGGAGCCTGAGGTTCATCTTACTAAGCTTCTTGTAGATGGAAGCAGTTAGGAGGGAAAACATTCTATCTCGCCCAATTTGATGCTGCTTTCAAAGCAAGACTAATGGTGTTGGACTTGCAGCAGTAACTTAAAGAGATCTTAAGGATGAGGGAGAGGAGAAAGTTAAGCTGCAGTGCTCTAAAGACCTTCAAATAAAAGAATTTTATATTAAATCTTGCTGCTAAGAGTGATGGGCAACTGATACCTAGTACCAGTAGCCCAAGATGCATGGGACTTTGTCCAGTCATAATCAGAAATACTCTTCTCTCCAAAAATAAGGCAATACTAGTCTTGTGACATGGGAAGTGGCTTTCATCTGCCCAGCAAAATCGACCTTAAATGGATTCTGAATTTTTAAGTCTCAGAGGTCAAGCAGTCTTTTTTCATCTTTTGTCAAGACATGTGAAGCTGAAGTGTACACTTGTAGATCATTACAGTATAGTCTGATAGCCTAGTTCAAGATTACAGCATGATGAATCTGTAATGCTCTGTTTAGTTTCAAACTGGGATTAGAAAAAGCATTAGCAGAGCTCTTCCACAGGTAGTCTCGTGGTATACACCCCTCTTTCCTGTCACTGCACTTGAACATAAACCCCAAAGACTCTCAATCAGATAGCAAGTTGTAAAGCTATTGCTCTTTGGTTAGGCTGGTCCAACATTCACCTTTGGTAGTGTCTGGAGAGACCTGAAGATTGTGAGTGGGCAAAAAAATTGCTCTTACTGAATAAAAGGAACTTGTGGGTTCCACTACATCAGAATCTGCCAGCATTTGTAACGGTCCCATGGTTAGCTTCTAAATTGAAGGTGCTTTCAGATGGGTCTGGTAGTGTTGTAGTTGCACCATAAAGACACATGCTTGAACTTCCCTGCAGTCTTTCCTGAGCATTTTTCTGCAGTTCCTGTATATGAAGATATAGGTTACAAAGACAGGGCATTAATCAAAGATGTTGGGAACTACTAGCTCCAGTACTGAATTTAGCCAAGTTAATCTGTGTCATCTGTTCTGGGTCTGTCACAAGTTCCTTTCACCACAGCCCTTTGACACGTGGTGCCTTGCCCTTCTCCTCCCTTGACATCAGCATATCTAGAGACTTCAGTTAACAGCTCTGTCAGAGCTTTTGAGGCGTTGCTTTTTAGTAAATTAATTTTCAGACACTAGGTAGTGAGACAGTTCTGGCAACGCATACTGTAGAAGTGTGTGCTGACTTAAAGGACCTCTGTGGGCAGCCTACAACTAGCTACAGTCTATTTTGAGGCTTAAAATAACAATGTATATAAGCAGTGGAGATCACTTTCAGCTCTCTGCTCCTCTGCAGGGATTGAGTCATAGAAGGAGGTTTGCTTTGCTTAATATGTGACTTGTTAACTTAGAATCCCAAGGCTCTTGTGTCTGTTAATGCTCCAGCAGCATAGCTGGAGGTGGATTGCCTAACTGACTGCATCTTAAAAGAGAACAGAGAGTAGCAACTTCAGGATTTAATTGCCAAACAGTTTAGTGACCTGGATTGCTTCCAAGTTTTTCTAGAAATACTATGCCTGTCTGGAGCTTATTGAAATTCTTCAGTCTTTTTCCAGGAGATCAGAGAAGGCCCTAGCCTTGTGCTGCATGTATAAGTCACTTGTGTGAAGAGCATCTTGTTTCTGGCTTGAGTCGTGCTCCATATGTCCTTACTCCTTGGTTGAGTAGGTTGTGGAGCCACAGTGACTCAAAGCTGTGTCTCCTTCACGGCTTCTAGGTGAAAAGCAAACAGCCCTTCTTGGCATGAGAGCTTCCTGAGTTTTCTCCAAGCTTAGAATGCCTCAGAGCAACACCAGCCCAAGGGAAGGATGCCTTGTAACTGTACCCCTTTTATCACCTGGACCTTCTCAGCTGCTGAGGTAGCTTAGGCATAAGTGCCATCAATGAGTTAAAGCAGTTGCCAGCTTTCCACACTGTGGTAGAAGGGTTTCTAGGGTTATCCTGAACCATTGCATTCTGAATATCTGTATTCTTGGTTTTGCTGGTTAATCAATGAACACAAACACTGCAGCCCAGGGCAGCATTTACCAGGTTGGCTCTGCTAGTATTGAACAGCGTTTTTCACATCTGATAACACACTAAAAGCTTCAACCCATCACTTGTGGGTAAAGGCTTTTCTTTCCTTCCCACCCAATGGCCTTGCCTAACCCAGGTAGTTTTAATGCAGTAAGGAGCCTGATCCCACAAGGTGGCTCTACACAAAGCCTTTTTGCTTCTGTCTGAATGACAAGCTCACATTGTCTCTCTCTGGTCATGCAAGAGCTTTGATTAGGTACAGAACTTTCTTCTAGGATCTATACTATAGTTCTGTTGGGGTGTTGACCCTCATGGCTCCTGCTAACTGGGATGTCTTTAAAAAAAAAAAAAAAGCCAAACAAAACCCAGTTGTATTTGATATAACCAAAGTCTACTGCTTAGCCCAAGTCAGCAGTTTTCCAAAGAAGTGTGATTTCTCATTGTGTTATTTGACAGCTTGACCATAATGTCTAGTGACAGATCACTAGATATTCTTCATGAGAAAACGTAACCTCTTTCTCTGACAATCCCAAGCTGAGGTGTGCAGAGAGCCTAGGAAGAACAGACCTGTGCCCTTGTTTTGCTCGTGCAGCTGTGTTAGAACAGGCTGAGTGACTTCTAGTGTTCTTGGTGAGTAGTTAACTATGAAAATGTTTTCAAATTAGCAAAATTATACTTTGCAACCATCTCTAAATGCTGCCCTGAAAAAGCTTGTATACTGAGACACTCTCCCTGCTGCCATGTTCTGAGTCAGATTCTCTGGAGCTGAGAGCTGCAGGGAAGATGATTTGCAACTAGCAATGCAATTTTTCTATATCTGCTGATGTTTACCTTTGAAATTATATATATAAAACAATGTCTGATTTTTTTTCTTTAATTTTTGTTTGTGTGGTGTAAAATGGAGGTCATTGCAAAACAAAATGTAATTTTGTTATCTTTGATTCAGTGAGATTTCTTTATTTAAAAATAAAGGACTTATTGAAGTCA
>JAVJGJ010000060.1:12038111-12067279 GCA_035590215.1 Microhierax caerulescens
GTAGGGTTGGAGAAAAGCAATGTCATCTTTTTCTAATGTTTTGGCTATGTGGTGGCCACCTGAAGAGCATCTGGCAGCAAGTTACCCTCCGTGAGGCACTTAATGAGGTTGGTGTATTTGTCCTGAGAAAGAAGTGAGTTAAGGTTTTTGGCAGGCTATACTGGAACTTGTGGCCTGGCTAGTGCTCTTACTGGAGCATACCCAACACTGTGCAGGACCCATTTCAAAGATCATTTCCTCACACTCAATTATTCTATGTTCCAGATATTTGATTTCTTGAAAACATCAATCACAAGAAGCTGCAAGGACCTGCAGTTCCTTCAGGCCTCCAAGTTTCTGCAGGATTTGTTTCCTCAACAATATGATGTAACCACTGTAATTCTGGAAGTGGTAAAAAATAGGTGAGTTGTTGCCATGTGCTGCAGAACACTCAATGGGCTTTGCAGGGGGAGAATTTCAGCCTTGCTAGAATGCCCTGGGATGCTAAATACTGCTGACCAGGTGCCAACAGGGAACAGCGTCAAAATCCAAAGTTTTTATCTCAATTTTATATTGGTGAATTAAAAAGCAACAAAATGCAGCTGCATAAATTTGCCTCCTCTACCCCAAATCTCAGCATCTGGTGGTACAAAGGACTAAATTGATCAGGATCTTATCTGTTTCTTACCGGTGGAGCAGCTGATGGTATGAGCCATTCTGCCGCTGTAGTTTGTTCTGATCAAGTGATAGGTTGAGTGGTAGGTTCACTGTTTTCTTCCCCAGTGTGGTTAGTCCTTTAAACATCCTGTGGGATAGCTGTGTGATCTGTCACCAGTTGTCTTTTAGCTTGATGCAAGGCGTTCCTCTTCTGCCTTCCTCTCTGACTTGAAGATCTCAGGATCAGTAGGATATTTGTGCATCCTGACTGTAGCCTGCTGTCATGTTCAGATCAGACCTGAGAGCACATCATTCCCTATAGCGAAGAAACCTTTGGACTGGAAAGGAAGTCTGATGGTTGGAGAACCAGGACTACAAGATATATTGTGCTGAGCACCTGTCCCTCAGCCTAAAGACAATCATGGAGTTGTGAGGGATGTCATCTTCCCTGACATGATCAAGCATCTCTCATTGCTGCTTTGGACCCTGGAATGACTGCAGAAGATTTTACTTTAGATTGCTCTGATCTAAACCTGTTCTGTGACTGAAGTTGTTTCTTTCCTGGTCTTTTTAATGTTTTCCTCAGTGCATTTGGCTGGGACCATGTTACTCAGGGCCTGGTGGATCTTGGCTTCAGCCTAATGGAATCATATGAACCAAGAAAGCTCTTTGGAGGAAAAGTTGCTGATACCAGTTATGGCCTTTCAAAAATGCCAGCCCAGCAGGCTGGCAGACTGGGAGCAAGTATCCTGCTGGAAACGTTTAAGGTAGTGTATGTTTTGGAGAGAGTTTTTCTTGGGTGGGGAGGAAACTCCATTCTTATTCTCTCTTGGTAAATGATTTCAGAATCTTGCCTGCTGTATCCATCATGAGTGTTTTATAAACAATACTAGATTTAGTCTCCTGTTTGCCCCTGTCCAGATGGAAGAGGCCATCCTCATAAAGACCTAATCCTAATCTGTTCCAGTCACCACAATACTTGTGTAATACCTATTACAGTTTCCAAGAAACTGCAGAGAAGGTAGAGAAATTCAGAGGTACAAAGAAAATCTCAGAGGTAGGATTGAAACCAGCATCTTCATTGAAGTGGTAAACTTGCATCCCACAGACAATTTGATCCATTATGTTCCAAGTGTACTGCGTGTGCCTCTCTGATGTGCTGGTTCTGACTGGCCTGGGATGAAATCTGAATCAACCTGTATGAATTCAGCTGAAAGGGGACTTCTGGCAATCACTCCCAGCTAATCTATCAGATCTGGATTTGCTTTGTACTGTATGATGCCTGTGCTGTGAGGTACAGGAATATTTTAAATATACGCAGGTTTTGATTTTTATTTATTGTTCTTTCTCATTTCAGGTTCATGAGCCCATCAGAAGTGATATTCTTGAGCAGGTCTTGAACAGAGTCCTCACAAAAGCAGCATCTCCTGTCAGCCATTACATAGGTAACAAGAGAGAGACATGCATCCTGCTCTGTGGACATTCAGAACGTAGCTTCTCAGAACAAGTTATAGAATCATAGAATGGTTTGCGTTGGAAGGGACCTTTAAAGGTCATCTAGTCCAACCCCCCTGCAGTGAGCAGGGACATCTGCACTAGATCAGGTTGCTCAGAGCCCTATCTAGGCTGACCTTGAATGTTTCCAGGGTTGGGGAATCTCTACCACCAGTCTGGGCAACCCGTTTCAGTGTTTCACCACCCTCATTGTAAAAAACTCTCCTTTATGTCTAGTCTAAATCTACCTTCTTTTAGTTTAAAACAATTGTCTCTTGTCCTGTTGTGACACCCTGCTGAAAGGTTTTTCCCCATCTTTCTTATAAATAACCCTCTTTAAGTATGGAAAGGCCATAAGGTCTCCCAGGAACCTTCTCTTCTCCAGACTGAACAACCCAAACTCTCTCAGCCTGTCTTCATAGGAGAGGTGTTCCATCCCTCTGATCATTTTTGTGGCCCTCCTCTGGACTCACTCCAACAAGTCCATGTTGTTTTCTGTGCTGAGGACCCCAGAGCTGGATGCAGTACTTCAGGTGGGGTGTCACCAGAGCATAGTGGAGGGACAGAATTGCCTCCCTTGACCTGCTGGTCATGCTTTTGATACCACCCAGGGTATGGTTCACTTCCTGAAGTTCCTGCTGAAGTGACCTGAAGCTAAAAAAAATCAGTTGTTCCTTCCCCTCTTACTGAGATGTCTGCTGCAGTGATTCATTGCAGGTGAAAAATATGTTTGCAGGCAGTTGCCATGGAACAGCCGACACACAGAAAGTTGGTATCTGTCAGTCAGTAACTTCTTACACTTTCCTAGCCTTGTCCTCCTCATCCTTGGGCAGGTGCTTGAGAGTCACTGGGGCTGCTGAGATGCCTGTGCTGCAACATCTTCTCTTACACCTCAGTGCCCTCTGGTGGGGTGAGGCCCTTCAGCAGGGTTGTGAGCATTTTGTACCGTGCCTGCAGCAGAAGTAGGTTTGCGATGCTCATCCTACCGCGACTTCTCTGTGTAATGGAAGTGCTTTGATTATTCTGTAATTGTTATCTCTATAGACATCTTTTGCTCAGAATTTTCTGGCCCCTTGGCAGCAGCTTCTCTTTTTGTCCTTTTATTTTACAGACTTGCTGTCCAATATTGTTGTGTCTGCTCCTCTTGTACTTCAGACTTCATCCTCCAAAGTCACAGAGACCTTTGACAATTTGTCCTTTCTGCCCATTGATACAGTGCAGGGGCTCCTCCGGGCAGTACAGGTAAAGCTTTGCATTTCTTCATGAATATCCTTGCTAGTTTAGTTCCAGTGACAGCTCTAGGCCACAATTATATGCATCATCTAATAACCCTCCTTTTAAAATAAACCTTCATACTCTGCTGTAGGTTGTTCAGTGTAGCATGGGACTGTTCTTCAAGCATGGATTTGCATGTGCCCTCTAGCAGAAAGCATATGGTGTGGTCTGGAATAGTACCAAAACTGTTCTGTGCTGACCTTTCATCTGGAAGATGCCCAGATGCTGCACACTGTAGAAAACTAAGTATACAGGGTTTAGCTGAACAGCTGTAGCTGTCATGTTGATTTTTCTCCTTCCAAGCTACAAGTCAGTATTTCTCTTTGCCTGGGCTGAGATAATGAGCGTGGCGTTAAACTTTTGCCTTCTTAGTCCAATCTGGAGATAACAGTTCTTTCCCCAAACCTTTGCACTGTGTCCTCACTAACCTGCTAAGGTGTCTCGCTGCTACAGCTCTCTTGGTTTAATTTTGTATTGTTTTAACGTGTTTTGGTTCTCCTAGTGTACCAATGACAGTATTGGAAATGCAGGGCCAGATGGGCCTGAGGAAGATGAGCTCATATGCCCTAAGGGCTTGGCATGCCTTAGTGCTTTTCTCTCCAAACTGTTACCTTCCTTTCCAGCCTCTGCTCAAAGTCAGCATGTCAGTGAGGGACTCCCTGATACTTGTTCTCCAAAAAGCTATCTTTTCCAGGTAAGCTGGGAAGGGGATTCTTTGAAAAGATTTCTATAAATCATTTATGGTTTTGGAGCAGAAATATTTTTTATTTATTTTGGCTAAGTGTCATCTTACTATGTTCTTCCCATAACAAGGTGGTGATGTCTCCTACCCCTTTAACATAGGACTGTAACACAGTCACAGCTCTACTGAACCGAGACACAAATTCCAATCCCCAGCTAAATGAGCTTTGGAAATTCAGAAAGCTGTTGGGAACTCCAAATAAGCAGGCAAAATTAAAAACAATTCCAACATGTGTCTACGCAGCTGAGTACCTCCAGATGCTAGGAAGGAACCACTGATCAGAATGCTGAGCTGCCACCTTCCCTCTGATCCCTTGCAAGATGGTAGATAAGCAGGCTTGTTGTCTTGGTAATGCTTTGAGCAAACCATCCTGTCTTCATCATGCTGTGATCATAGACTGGATTTTGTTGGGCAGTAGCTACCTGTCTATGAATACAGAATTCACGATTTAGGATTATTATTCAAGGCAAGGGATGTGGTCCTGGGAAAGACCCAGGGTTTCAGTGAGCAAAGCAAAACACCAGCTTTTTGTGAGGAACTTTCCAACTCTGAACTCTGTGACACTCTCCCATTCCAGTTTTCAGGGACATTTAATGCTTGGATCTTGGCCTGGGGTTCTCCCTCAGTGTGAGCTTTGCAAGGACAGAAAGGAAATCAAATGTTGTAAGAGTATAGAGCAAGGGGGTTCCCAGCAAACTGTCAAACTCTTAACTACTTGGGACTGTGCTGCCCTCTTGGAGAATACAGTTCCACTGGGCCCAGTCACTCTGTATTTGTGGACCCTTTTTCATTTCTGAGTTGATCTTGTATTTATTTCTGAGCTTCTTGCTTCCATTTTTCCTTATGCTTCTCTTTTCTCCCTCTGACTTGCAGGCAGCTTGATGCTCGTAAAGCTGCGGTTGCTGGCTTTTTGCTTCTGTTAAGAAATTTTAAGGTTCTGGGCAGCTTGTCGTCTTCCCAGTGCAGCCAGGCCATTGGTGCCTCTCAGGTAAGTGCTGTTCTGCAGTCCCTGGTGTGCACATATGAGGCAGTCTTGTGTGTCGTATGCACTGTTTGCAACAGCTCAAGAGTGGAGTGCTTCCCCAAAATGGAAATAAAACTTCAGTAAGGATTAGTCCTGGAAGGAAAAGTTTGAGAAATACAGTGTGTGAGAAGCTGGCCTAGGGATGTCTCTTCTCAGAGTCATTTTCTCGTACAGCACCAATATTCTGGGGAGCATTCACACTGCTCCCTGATGATGATAAAGAGCCTGGCAGCACACTAAAGACCATTTCAGTGATGGTTTAGGGGCCAGGCCCCTTATCATCTTGCTTCTATGTTGTGATATTTGAGAATCGTAATGTGACTAATATTCCCTCTCAGGTCCAGGCAGATGTTCATGCCTGCTATAATTCTGCAGCTAATGAGGCCTTCTGCCTTGAAATCCTGGGCAGCCTGAGGCGATGTTTGAGCCAGCAAGCGGATGTTCGTCTCATGTTATATGAGGTAAACACAGTTTCTTCAATCTCCTTTTAAACAGCCACTAGCTCTTTTGTAGTCTGGTTCTACTGTAGCCCCAGGTAAATAATGATCATGGTATTGTGGAAAAAAAACTATCATGTCAGTTAATGTTCTTCATGGGACACATGTACCAAGGACTATATGTTGGGTTTTTTTCAATCCTTCTGCTTCTTTTTATTTTGGACCACTATAAGCCCAAAGGCACATTGGTGTTATTTTCCTCATCTCATACATCACTCAAGAACAAAAATGTGTCAAGGTCTCTCTTCCTGTGGTGGCCTAGGAAATGGGAAGCATGTTTGATGCCCTGTGAGGAGGAGTGTTATGACAGGCATTGGACATATGCAGAGTTGCTGGGAGTTAATGATGGGCTACAGAGAAAACCTTGACTGGATAGTATGGGGAAACTTCCTTAGAGACTGCATCAGGGATCTGGCTTTTCTCCTCTTCCTTTTGCCTGTAAAGGTTTGTCTGTCGCTTAGATTTCGTGTGACAAATGGCCTAATATAAAGAGCCATTTTTTGGTGCGTATCTTAGCTCCTGAGGTAACTGTGGGGTGCCACCTCGAGAAAAAACACCAGCTTAGGTCAGAGAGATTTTGTTTCCTTATTGTCTTAGTTGGACTGACCTTTGGTGAGCTGCAAGTTTTGGGTGTGCTTGTCACTATTTCTATAAGACTTGTGCTTGCTTTATCTGTCCACTGAGTTTTCTCAGTCTGAAGGATTTTTTTGCCTCCTACAGTTTCCCCACTGGCTTGTTTTGCCTTTGAAGCAGGATTTCACAGTTTGAAGTTGGATCTAGTGTTAGTGTTAAATAGCAGTGAAAGTCACTCTGGGCCTGATGCCACCGCTGCTAGGGAGATACAGCTTGTGAGAGGGCCCCTGTGAGGAAATTCATACGCTTTCTGATTCATACCTTCTTTCTGTGGTGCCTTTGCTTTGCCAGGTATGGGGTTTTAAACTGAGCACATTGTTACTTCCTCATGGTTCCTTGCAGTGCCAAAGGGTCGTTGCTGTCTTATAAGACCAACTTATTATGCGTGTGGTTCATTTTCTTTGTTGTGTAAGCCAACTTGTCCTTCCTTCCTGTCTTCAGGGTTTTTATGACGTCCTTCGGAGGAACTCCCAGCTGACCAGCTCTATAATGGAAACACTCTTGTCCCAGGTAAATGCTATTGTGGCATGGCTGCAGAGACTAAGAATTCTGCACTGCAGCCAGTATAGCAAGCAATTCAGTTTAAATACTGGGGAAATGGTTCTCCCTTACACTGGAAATATGTTTAAGTGCTATGACACCTCTCCCAGGTGTTCAGATCTCTGCTATGTTGAGAGAGCAGACTAGGTAAAGGTCTGAAGACAGGTTCATATCCTGTCACAGGGTGGAAGAGAAAGAATCTCTTGGAGCCCTTTCCAACCCTTCAGTTCTGAGATGTTGTGAGAAGTGTAAGCCCAGAAAAGTGCTTTGTGCAATCCCTGTTCCTTAGCAGTGCACAGCAGTTACCCTCCCATACTTCCCCAAGGATGTGTGCTGACACAGTAATTATTATTGCTGTCCTCCCATCAGGAGAATACCCAAGTCCATGTAGGATCTGGGAGGATTAACTCATCCCCCAACACTGTTGCTCATGGCAACAAGACAATCACGTTTCTTCAATCCATTGGACAGGCAGTGCTTTCTTTGAGACAAGTAATTTTCTTCCCTTTAATCATCCATAGAGTTCATGCTGACTAATTCCAGCTTTCCCATGGCAGTATAGGGTCTAAGAAAGGATCATAAACAGAGCCAAGACAGCTTTTGGGTAGTAGAGGGCACTTAATGGGAACTTGGTGTAAATGTATAAAATTTTATAGCATCATTATATATATATCTCACTTTTCTTATTTGGTTCTGATCCTATATCAGTACTTGGAGCATATCTCCTTCCTGTGGTGTGGTGAACAGCCAGGAATTGGTGCAAGCATGGTCTCTCGTGCATTTGTTTTAGTGCCAAGTGTAGCCTTCATAACTGCCTGCATCCTTAGGCCAGGAGGCTGGATGCCGTAACAGGACCTAGCGCTCAGTACAGGTGACGGGTAGCAGAAGCCGTTTTCTTCGCCATTTAAAGGATGTGTAACACTGCAGGTGAAGTGCAAGTGATGCTGCATGTTGAGGCAAGACAACAGCAAGTAGTCAGATAAACTTGTTTTAGGGCAAGGACGTGTCCTGGCTGAGAGGTACATAAACAACTCAAGAGGGGATTTTAATCACTAATAGAGCAGATGATGTGGCTAATGTACATGTACAGTGCCATTATTATAGTGCCCATTTTCGCTCTGTAGAATGGAGTACAAAGATTATTGTACTCTGTTTTCAAACAACCTAAGAGGCTCAGTTACCAAGTAACTGGTTATTTTTATTTCTTGGTTTTTGTGACAGCTAAAGCAATATTACTTGCCCCAGCCAGACCTCCTGCCTCCACTGAAACTTGAGGGATGTATTATGGCTCAAGGAGATCAAATCTTTCTGCAAGAACCACTGGTGAGAGCTATACTGGTTGGCCACAGCTGCAAGCTTGTCTGTTTCATAGCATTTTGGTTGTGCTGCTATGAACTGAATACCTTGTGTTTCTTCAGCCTTTTCTAGCCTGGAGCAATTCTTTTAATGACAGTAGAGCTGGGCATCTCACCCCTGCCTCAGGCTATCTATTAGAGCTCCACTAGCATAGTGGTTTAGGGGACCTGTGTGAAAATTGCTGTAGGAATAGCATAGTTCTGTTATCCTCTGTTGAGCTCACCCTGGGTGTTTTTTTTCTCTCCTTCAACTTAATTCCACATAAAATAGTCTTGCAGTGTGTGTGTGTAGCAGGGGGAAGAATCTGCCCTTTGGTTTTGCTCCTTTGAAATTGTTGGAGATGAGACCTCAATGATTAATTGCATTTCTGAGGGAACAAATTCAAATTAATCACTTTGTTTTCCCCTAAGGAAGCTTCCATGCTGTCCTGCAGTAGGAAACATGTCCCTCTTCCCAGAAAGAGAGCAGACACTTCAGCTGGAGTGAGAACCCTTTTGGAAATTCCCTTTCCGTCTCCTTCAGCAGCTGAGGTAGCTGGGTTGAGGGAGCAGTGGGAGTTACGTTTTTACATCCCATGTAGACAAGCTGAGGCAAACAGCGTTGTCTGAAGCTGGAAGTGGGTCGCTGTGTATAGGATTACAGATCCCCTCATTCTGGGAATGAGGCATATTCTTGAGACTCACGTGAACCTCCAAAGGCAGCTATGGCTCTTTGCATCCAACTGTAGTAGTATGGCCTGTGTCCACTTCTGCCAGGAACCTGCAGCTAGAAGGCTGAGTGTGACTGTGTGGCTGCTTCCCTCAGGCCCATCTGCTCTGCTGTATCCAACACTGTCTCGCCTGGTATAAGAGCACTGTGCATCTATGCCAAGGAGCTGAAGATGACGAGGGGGAGGAGGATGTGGGATTTGAGCAAAACTTTGAAGATATGCTAGAATCTGTCACACGACGAATGATCAAGAGCGAGTTGGAAGACTTTGAACTGGTAAATCAGATTTTCAGTTTGACTCAGTGGAAGAAGACACTGAGTTCTTGTCAGGTTTTGAAAAGATTTTTCACTTGTTTCCTTTACCACCTAGGATAAATCGGCAGATTTTTCTCTGTCTTCTGGTGTTGGCGTGAAGAATAACATCTATGCCATTCAGGTGATGGGAATTTGTGAGGTCCTGATTGAGTACAATTTCAGCATAGGGAATTTCAGGTAAAACACCAAATCTTGCCCTCCAGCCTTAGGTGTGCTATACTGTGCCTAGCTCTTCAGAGTGCAGCCTCATTGCAAGCACAGGATAATAGTGCCAACACAGAATCAGAATGATATTTTCCGAGTGTGCCTTGTGGCAGGCATTCACAGAACCTTGAGGAATGTCTTCCTTTTCAATGTTTTGTATTGTGGGAGATGGAATGTGACATTCTGTAGAAAATCAGGTCGAAGAGGAGTGTCACTGTTGGAAAGGTGGGGAGATGTCATTTTATTCATAAATTCATTTATTCATAAATGGGTTTACCATTTAGAAAGTGCCACTGTGTAATTTGGCAACTGAGGCTTCAAATGGGAAACTGTAAGACTGGATTTTCTCCATTAATGTTTTTTACTACTTTCTTGCAGTAAGAACAAGTTTGAGGATGTCCTAGGCCTGTTTACATGTTACAACAAACTCTCTGAAATCCTGAAGGAGAAAGCTGGAAAGAACAAATCTACCTTGGGCAACAAAACTGCGCGGAGTTTCCTGTCCATGGGTTTTGTATCTACTCTGCTCACAGCTCTGTTCAGGTGAGAAGCTGTCACAGTAGCTTTAAGGCCTGTTCACAAGCTGCTTTTGTGGTGTCTGTATGCTGACTGTCTTGTGCACTTCATACACAGTACACAGGCATTTTCGTTTCTGTACAAAGCATGTGTGGTAACAGCACTTGTTGTCTAGAAAGCATCATAGTCCAAGCAGGAAACAGAGCTGTGCAGCTCCTGGTACTGACAAAGCAGCTTTTCTGGACCTTGCTTATGACTTGTAAGACCTCAGGGAGTCTCTGCTCTTCTAGTCCTGGGCTGTTCCCCAGACAACAAACTCCAGTGTTTGAGCTCCAGTCCTCTATGGAACAGAGCCAGACATCAATCCAAACCATGTTTGTTAGTGTATTTGGAAAGGCTGGTGGAACTTTATCCTCTGAATGTTCACTACAAGCTACCAAAACAAAGAGTCTTTTCCACCCTGAATTCAGGTAATTATTTTAGTTGTAAGTGCATATTTAGATTTTGAATCTTATAGGCCATCGCTGTGTTTTATCAGTGCACCCTTAATTCTGTGACAGTGCTCTTGATTCTTCAGGGACAATGCCCAAAGCCATGAGGAGAGCCTGGCGGTTCTACGCTCCAGCACAGAGTTCCTGCGCTATGCTGTCAGTGTAGCTCTGCAGAAGGTGCAGCAGCTGGAGGAGACGGGACAAACTGATGGACCAGATGGACAAAATCCTGAGAAGATGTTTCAGAACCTCTGCAAAATCACACGGTGAGTCACTGTGGCACGTGAAGACATCAGCCCTAAAAAAGAGCAATGCATTTTGGGGATTTTTGATTCTCAGCTAGGGTTTTGAAAGAAAAATGCTGTCTATAACTGTTTCAAACAGTTATTATTACTGGGTTGAGATCATTGCCTTTCTTTGCTCCTGAGAAATCAAGTGGAGGCACTACAGTTTCTGTGCCGGAGTGAGTGATACAGCTCTAATAATGGTACTTGGCCTGGAAGAATCAAACACCATCAAACTCTCATTTTCAGCCTCTTTCTGACTTTTGGTTCATCGCTTATTTCACAGAGGAGGTAGGATAGTTACAGGCTGGATTCTTGAGGCCTCTGGGATGCAATGAAGTTAAAATTCACTTCTAGCTACAGTATAAAACAGATAAGAGGGAAACAAGCTTTAGAAAACATTTGTTTAGGACTTTTGCAAGATGCTTGAAGACATTCATGCATTTAATCCTTTGGAAATCCAAGAATGTTAACCATGTAAATGTCTTTTGGGATCTAGGTCATATCTGCATGGGGTCTTTTCAGATCCCAGTCAGCAGAGAGCACAAAATGCAAATTACCCCTGCCATGAATAATGCCTGTTTTGTGTCTCGCCCCAAATAATAGTGGCTATTTTTGTTGCAGTCATTAGGACTACATGTGAGCTACATGTTTTGCGTGATTGGACACTGAAGTAGAATAAGATCATCTGTGCAGGCGACAGAACTAATGAGAAGAAAGGAGAGGGAACAAAAAAGGGAAGGAGTGGGCTTAGGGGAGCGGGAGAAAGATGTTTGCCTACAAATAGAAGTGTCTCTTTTGGGCCAAACAATTTTGCTTTCTTCAAAGCTTTTCACTTCACTTTGCCTGCCTTTACCTTTCTGATTTTGTTTATGTAGAGCCCTGTAGTGATATCTGACATTTCACAGATTCAAACTGCCAAAATAAAAGCTTTTTTGTCACTGACTGATTTGACACCAGTGGTCAGTGTTTGGGTAGTCTGAGACAAAAGGAAAGCCGGGTGGAAGAAAAGAGTGTATAAAGACAGACTTGAAATGGGATTGGAAGGTCCCTTGGCACCTGGAAAGAATTAAATTATTTAGCTGTGCAGGAAGAATGCAGTAGCTGTTTTGCTGACACTGAAACAAAATCTTCTTAAAAATAAATCTTTTCTCCCTCCACTTTCCTATAGGAAAACCCCTTCCAATTTAGTTACATTAAAAATACAATCCTAAGAGTAGAATCTGTGATTAGCCCTGTTCTAGTTCTTGCACTGTGCAGCCAGCTTAACTAGAGCATGTGATGTTAACTTATCTCCCATCCCACAGGGTTCTGCTTTGGAAGTACACTTCAATTCCTACTGTTTTTGAAGAACCAGGGAAGAAGAAGGGCAAAAGCATTTCACTTCTGTGCTTGGAAGGTTTGCTGCGGATCTTCAACACAGTGCAGCAGCTGTACGCTGCCAGGATCCCCCAGTTTCTACAAGCACTGGGTAGGCACATGGTACAATTCTCCTCTGGTTTCTAGCCTTCATGTTCCAGTCCACGTGGGCACAGTTAGGGACTTGGTGCCCTTTATCCATAACTAGGGAGAAGCAGGGGGGTGTCTGGTCCTTGTCTCTCAGTAACAGGGTGGGCTTAGTAACATTGATCTGCACACCCGAGGCAAGTTCCGGAGTTATCTTTACCTGCTTTTATAGACCTCTCAGTCTGTCAGCAGAGGGTATAGCATTTGTCTATTTGAAGTTTGCCTTTAACAGGTTTTTGTGCTCACCATGGTTTTGCACTCTGTATTCCTCCTCTAGCTGTGAGCAGTTGCAATCTTTCCCACTTTTGGAAATAAATCCTGTATTCTGCTCTTGGCATTTAGCTTTTTTCTGCACCTCTCTGTCTCTGCCAGATATTACTGATGGTGACGCAGAAGAAACGGATATTAATGTCACAGAGAAAGCTGCCTTCCAGATCCGACAGTTTCAGGTAGGTACCACTGTGTGCTGCAAGTGTTCCAAAGCACTGATAATTCTGGCAGAAAACGCTGCTAGCTCTCTGTTGCTTGACCACAGCATGAGTATGTGGTAGCAGCTGTGACACTGATTCACTGACAGTTCAGAAAAGTTTCCGATCCCTAAGGAAAGCTCCTTCAGGGTGCTGTACAAAACTGGATCAAAGTGCACATGTATTTAAAGAGCTATAGGGTCCTTCAGTGCAGCATAAACGTACCCGAGTGTTGTGAAAGTCACATATGTGGGCTTCTATGTAAGCACTCAAAACCCAACATTTGCTCTTTAGAAAAGTCCCCTTTTTATATTCTTTGTCATTCTCCTTGTTGCTGATTCCTTTATCTGCTGCAGCTTGTAGTTATTTGCTTCTTAAAATGGCCCTGCAACAAGCATGTATGCTCAGGGACTCTGTCTTTCCCTCGTGTGATCAGAGGTCCCTGGTGAACCAGTTCAGCAGTCCTGAAGATGACTTTAACTCCAAGGAAGCACAGTCACTCATCACAGTTCTCTCCACTTTGTCCAAATTCCTGGATCCGGCTTCTCAGCAGGTACTTCACGACCTTTATGGAATGGCAGGAATGGGTGTCATGGCCATAGGTGTGGGAAGATAACCAGATTCAGTTGACATCTGAGGGCTCTGACATGTGTGCGTGTTCTGCCTTCTCCTGCAGACCACGCCATGTCAAAGGGACAGGTTTGTTACATTGTTAAGCATTCTCCTGTCACACACCTGCAAGGATAGTTAAGAACAAGTTGTCTTTGCACCCTACTCCTGCACGTTCTGGCCTGCCTTAGGGCACCTGGAGTCTTGAATGACTTCTTCACCTGAGCAGAGACTCCTAGCAGAGCCTAGCTATGGTATGGCTTCCACATGGGAGTAGAGGCAAAAAAAGCCAGCAGACTTGTGACCAGTCCAAACTAGCTGAGTTGAGTGCCTAATTCCTTCCATGCAAGGAGGCATTTTCTCAACTGCCCTAATTTTACAAGCCAGGGACTGCATTAAGAGTGTGCCAGAAGCCTGGAGTCATCATTTACCTTAAATTAAATGGAGCTGTTACTCTGTCCAAGGGAATGTATAGCCATTCCCCTGTCCTGGATCTCAGCTTTTCACTTCTTAGTAGGTTAAGTGTCCCTCATGGAACTTTGCAGAGCATGGATGGGTGCCTTTCTGCCAGAAGGGGACTCTGCCCATCTTCCTTTGCTGTGATTCATTGCCTTGAATTTTATTTATTTTTATTAGTAGTTTTGTGCTTCAAATTCTGTTTCAAAACCGTGGTATCTTTTCTCCCTTATACAGTTCCTTCAATTCCTGACTTGGACAGTCAAAGTTTGCAAAGAAAATGCTCTCGGTGAGTAAGCTTTGGGGAGCATGTTTAGATGTGGTGTGTCAGGTCTGAGATTAGAATCTGAGATGCTCTGCTCTTGTCTATCCTGGTTTTACCTTTTTGTTACAGATGCCAGGTCCTGTTCTGTGGCAGAATGCCATGACATTGTGGTTATTAGCACAAGTATTAGGGAAGAAACTCCATCTCTCTAAATATTAGTGTTGCTGAAGAAAGAGAAGCCACTTACTTTCCTCTCTTGTTATTTAGCACATTTGTTGCTCGGATCTGGATTTATGCTCCTGAAAGAGAGCACTGTGGCAAGAGTTTGTATTGTGCTTCCTCAGTGCTTCTGGTCATCATTTTTCTATGAGCTGAGGGCTCCAGTGAGCCATACTTCCTCTTGCAGTATTATATGGGATGCCCAATGTTGTAAACTCAGCTTTTGTGGCTGTGGTATTTTGATATGATTTTCGCCTACTGTGTATTGTTTCTGGGAATGCAGCCTGTTAAATCCATATTGAATCTGAGTCTTTCCCTCACTGGATGTCTGATGTTCCTAAATAGCTAGGGGAGCTGTGCACCTAGTAATGTGTTGTTTTCTTTTCCCTTCCTCACAGAGGATATCGCTTGCTGTAAGGGTTTGCTGTCTCTGCTCTTCAGTCTCCATGTTCTATACAAGAGTCCTGTCAGTCTGCTGCGTGAACTCACGCAAGACATCCATGCTTGCCTGGGAGACATAGATCAGGTATGATGCAGAAGCAACCTAACTCTTCGTCATTTAGTGCTGTCAGGGCAGAATTGAGCACGTCTCCAGCACAAACTATGTGACAGTGGCTGAAGTTTTACTCATCAGAATTTGTTTTCTCTCCTCTGACCAGGACATAGAAGTGGAGAGTCAGCCCCATTTTGCCATAGTGAATGCCAAGACTGCAGCCCCTACTGTCTGTGTGAGTCAAAATATTGTGTATGGAAAAACCTGTAGTGTCCAGGGCTACTCTGCCACAAGTGGCTTGTAGGTTCCTGTTCTGCCAAACTCCGATTTTGTTATTGATGTTTCCGTCTTAGCTGCTGGTTCTGAGTCAGGCGGATAAGGTCCTTGAAGAGGTGGATTGGCTTATCAAGAAACTCACCAGTCTGGGATCAGACACATCAGGTAATAAAAGTGGTCTGCTTCTTACTGTTAACCTTTGTCAAAAACAGATGAAGACAGAGAGCAAAAAGATCTTTTGGGATTTTGAGGTAGCATCATCTGAGGGCAGGGCAGGTTAAACCCTCCCTTGAGCTGGTTCCACATGAACAATGTGAGACAGAGCATGTTGTCACAAAATCCCCCCAGTGATTATTTTCCCTGTGCCACGCTGGTGCTTTGTGCACCAGACAAAGGTGGTCTTTTGTGCCTCCCACCTGCATAACTGGATTCATTAGACATACATTCACCAGGTATTCATCTCTTCTAGATGACTCTTCTCAAGCATCAAACCAAACTCAGGCTCTGGAGAAAGGTGTAATTCTGCAGCTGGGAACTCTGCTGACAGTTTATCATGAGCTGGTACAGACAGCACTCCCTGCAGGGAGCTGTGTGGACACGCTGCTGAGAAGCCTCAGCAAGACATACGCAATTCTCACCTCCCTCATCAAACATGTGAGTGCTGCTGTGCTGACAGGGGACTGGCTAGGATCTAAAAACTTTTCCCCCATCTGCTACAGCAAGCTCACAGTGACCCCTGGCAGCAGCTATGCTCAGGACTGGCTGTTGATCTCTTGCAGGAATTGAGTCATTCCTTTAGCTTTCATGCCCTCAATTTTGTGACCTTTCTGAGCAGTGACAGTTGTGCCAGTGGAGGTACAGGAAAGCTGCCCTCCAGCTGAATTTGGGGGTGTGTGTCTTGGACTGGCTCTTTCCAGTGTATCATGTTGGTTCCCCTGTATGCAGCAGTGTGCCACAATGGACAGCACTAGCAGGGTTCTCGCAATGCTCCGCAATCCTGCCCTAGCCACTCATTCCTATCTAAGGCTTGAAGCATCAGACCTGGCCACTGGGAGCTAGTTTGAGACAAGGTGGTGAATACCCCAGAGGGCTCTCAGTTCTAGGAATGCAGACGTGGTATTTGGGATGTAGCAGGCCACTGGGGAGGATAATTTTTGCAAATTCTGCCCTTGCTACTGTGCCATTGGAGAAGCTGCTTTGAGCCCTGCCTGGAAGTACATGTTGCAGAATGGGAACAGTGTACCTAGAAGAGACTCTGTCATGTTTTCCTTGCAGTATATCCAAGCTTGTCGCAGTACCTCCAATATGATTCCCGGAAGGCTGGAAAAGCTGGTGAGTGTGAGCAATTTGCTGGAGGGAATGGCTCATTGCCTTAAGTTAGGAGTAACGCCAACCTCTCTGCTTCTTTGCAGGTGAAGCTCTCAGGTTCCCATTTGACCCCACAGTGTTACTCATTCATTACTTATGTACAGGTAAGGCCTAAATTAACTGGCAAAATCACAGTCAATCTGATGCTGAGTGGTGTATCAGCTGCAGTATATGGGCACCTTTGGGGATTATTAATCTTCTTGACATGACTTGAGTTTCCTACAGTTCAAGCTTTACCATGTCAAATGATAGCATAAGACCGTTGGGGCCAAGCATGCTGATTTCTGCTTGAGCAGGGAAGGAAGAGTGTTTGAGGAGCTGGTTTTTAGTTGGGTTTTTTCTCCCCTCTGTTCATGTGGCGGTTTTTTGGATGACATTAATACCGCTGTTAACCACAATGGCAAATAAAGGTCATCGACACTGCAGTCACCACAGTGTAAAATAATGTGGGTGCCAAAGACTGCAGCGCCAGAGATGGGGATTTAGCTGCTTGGAGAGGAATCAGGTGCTGGCGCAAGGACCATAAGAACTGTACAAGAGGGGTAGCATATTGGGGAAGGTGTAGGGTGGGGACTTCTCACACCTACATATTTCTGAATGTATAAATTATGACATTCATTTTACTTTCCCTCTTTTTTTGAGATTACTTCCAGTTCCATCCTTCTTGTATCACTACCTTTCTGTCATCTAGCTGGTAATGCTGTTAGCTGGCCAGAGCAAAGATTTCTCTGGCTTTTCTTCCCTGCTTACCCTCTAATGCCACATCTTTTGGCATCCTCCTCCAGAACATCCACAGTAAGAACTTAAGCTTTGCAGAAGAGAAGAAAAGGAAGAAAGAGGATGAAGCTGCTGCAATCTCCACAGTCATGGTAAGATTGACTTGCTCTCTATTAGAATATGGGCTGTATTTGAACTTGGGATCATACCCCAAGGCTTGTGTTACCTGGTGGCTTCTTACAGATCACCAATGACAAATTGTCATTTGGGCCCTTAAGTAAAAATCAAATTTAATCTACCTTAACTTCAGAGAGAAGTATAAAAAACCTCAAACAAACAAATAAAAAAGCAATCCAAAAAAAGCCAAAAAAAATGCCACCTTCACTAAATGCAACCTAAAAGCTCACAGACATGAAACAAAGGTCAAGTCTGGATAGTCTGTCTTGCCTGGTATTTTATTGTTTGGGGTAAGCTATGAAATTACAGAAATGGGCTAACTTATTGGAACCAATAGTGCACTCTGTTTCAGTGTTTCTTCATTTTCTTAGTGCATTTAAAGATAAAGTAGTGGATTCCACTAAAGCAAGGCAATTGAGAATAACTGGATGATTTGGTTGGGAACAATTGAGCCAGCTGGTAGGTTCCGGGTCTTTTATGTCCTTTGTGCTCCCAGCCAGCATTTCCTTTGTCTCATCAGTTGTCCCAGACCTTCCTGTGATCTTAAAGGTTTAAAAGCCACAAGCACAATCTTCTCAGTCATCCCCTGAGTGTGTAGAAATGGGCTGAAATGCTGTGTGTACTTTTTTTTACCACTGTCGCCGTGGTAAATAAACAGGACAAAAATGCGGTGAAACATCAACGTGCTCGTTGCATGGAAGGCATGTGCTTGTGATGCCTTTGCAGAGCTGGAGCAGAGGACTCTTGCCCTGATGGCTGTCAGGCATATCAGGGCTGTGGACTGCAGGCAGAGTACAAAACAATACATGGGTGAGCCTTGCTGTAGAACCATAGTGAGAGCCAACTTTAGAACCAGTAACAATGCTGGCAGGGCTTGCTGGGACAGGACTGGTATGGAGCAGGGCTACTGAAGACACTTTTCTAAACTGGGAGCATTGTGGTCTTCATGTCATGCTACAGTGTCATTGTTCACTTCCAAATCTGCTCTGCAACACTTCCTTCTGCATTTCAGGCTAAGGTGCTTCGGGACACCAAGCCAATCCCAAACCTGATTTTTGCAATAGAGCAGTATGAGAAGTTCCTTATCCATCTCTCCAAGAAATCAAAGGTAACATAAAGCAGAGCTCTTCTGGGACCTAAACTCAGTGGAACAGCGGGATCAATGGCACAGTGGGGGGCTATTGCTGGTCCACCTTTCAAAGTTTCTTTTAATGCTCAGACGAAGAAGGTGTAAGGACCTTGCACCTCTGTCAGCCTTTGCGCAGGCTCCTGGCCCAACACTACTGAATTGCTGCCATGCTGATACCAGCAGGTGTCAATGGCAGTACTGCCGGTGACCTAACACCATGTGGTTTCTGGCTGAGCAAAATCTTGCACACTTAACGCCAGCTCTCCTCATCCCTCTCCTCCAGTCATAAGCTGTAGAGAAATGTACCATGATGAGGTACGTCATGAAAGAGAAACTGGTAATCACTTGGCTTTTAGGAAAACACAAATGGGCCACTGGATTGTGTGGAGGCAGGTGCTTTTTCACCTACCTTTTGCTTCAGTCCTGCATTATTATGTGATGGGTTCTGTTCTAGTGCTGTGCAAAGGACTAGGCAGTGTAGAAAACTAAATAAAGATGCTAATGGCATAATGTCCTCTCCCACTGGTTGCTGCAGGTGAACTTGATGCAATATATGAAGCTAAGCACCTCCCGGGACTTCCGCATCAACGCATCCATGCTAGACAGCGCGTTGCGAGAGCATAACACAAGGGATGCTGAAAACGAGCCGGAAAATGACCAGGTTAGAACTCATTTAGCTGCTTTTACTGATAGGTTTCCCCCTCTTCTGAGGCCAGCTGTGTTTGTGAGCTGTGCAGGCATATGTGAGGTTAGGACAGTTTGTCGTCCCTGGATTAGCTCTAACACCTAACCTGATACAAAGGAGTAAACAGTCTGGCTAACACCCCCTGCCTTGAGTAACCTCTATTTCCACGCACCAGTTGTCTGTATCTCTGGTCTTAGGGAAGTGAGACTGCTCTCAAGACCTTGTTATTTGCCTTAGCAAGCAGCGCGGTCTATCAGTGTTACCTCTGAGGACCTACTGGCTTGCCAGGACCAGACCTTTGCAGCGTGGTCGTTGTTTGCACCACGGAAAGTAGTTTTGCATCCAGGCTGACTTTTGTAAATAAACACCTGGCAGAGCAAACTCTGCAGCGTGTAATTCTCCTCAGACCCACCTCCCCTACCCCATAGTGCTGGTGAAAGTAGTGCAACCTGTGCTGGATAAAACAAATAAACAATTTACTTTGCTGATTGTCCAGGTTTTTATTGGTACTTCTGTCTATATTTTCCTGAGTTTTTCAACAACCCAAACCCCAGCACAAACAGTCCCTGTCCTGTGCCACTGATAATCTGTGGTCTAAGTTCCAGCACTAATTGGGGTGGGGGTTCTATAGGGAAAGTCTCAGTGGGTGAGATGTGTTGCATAGTCAGGTCATTTTGTTAGGGAGGAAAAGAGCCAAATCCTTTTCTGTACATCTGGTTTCTTGCTTTACATAAACATTGCTTAGAAAATCACACAAAAACAATCACACTGTACTGCTGCTGTCTCCCACCCCTCCAGAGCAGCACAGCAGAGCAGATGGATGAGAACCAGGAACCCAAAAAGAAGAGACCACGAAAAAAATAAAGCTGGGGTTGCTGCTGCCGCCTCCTCCCACAGTGCCTGTGGCGGACTCGCCTTGGTCTTGGGACAACTCCATGTACGGAGCTAATGGCTGGTTGTTTCTCTTGCCAAGTACTCGTATGGCTTCCTCCTTTGTGCCCACGGGTGTGCAAGCAGCGATTCTGGCCCCCGTCTCAGGTTTTACAGCTGGCTGCTGCCCTCAGAAGCACCTCTGCTATTCGAAGGTGCTGCTATCAAAATCTTCTTCCCCACCAACATCCCTTCTTACAGCAAGAGTGACCAGAATCAGTCTTTGCCAAAATATCACCTTCTGAAAGGACATCCAGGCCCTGGCACGCAATCTGGACAATTGTCATTCTGGCACTCTAGCGTCATTATTTCTTCTCCAGTGAACCTTTGGTTATTTCAATTAGCTGGTATATATCCAGTGCTTCTCCTGGAAGACAATGGGACAATCAGTTCTCTGCATTCTGCAGTACACTCGGAGACTGTGTAACATAAGAGAGTGACGGTCATGATTTGCTTTAGTTCAGAGAGCATAGCACAAAAAGCCCTAAATTTATTCAAAGTTCTGCTTTGTGTGGCGGTGTGAACACAAGAGCCAGCACCAGCAGGAAGCTGGAAACAGGAGCTGTTCTGCCTTGGAGTTGAAGCTGGCTGCTGGGGGCAGCTCCTGAGAAGCAGAGAGGCAACAGCTTCCTGGGGTGAGGCTGGTTTTGCTGTTATGTTTTTGCTGACCCTGATGCAATACACTTGTTTAATTTGCCTTGTTCTTGGTGAAAACAGAAGTGTATTTTTTGCCTACAGAACAAAAGTCCTGTTTCTAAAAGCACCCTTTGTCTGTAATCTCCTAATAAAAGTTCCCTAAGGGTGGGCAAAATATACGAAGAAGTTGTTGAGGTGCCTCATTTCGGAGAGGGAGCAATGCAAGCTGGTGCTGGGTTCGAAGGGCCCAGGAGGGCTCCTCTCTGAGGGCACTAAACAAAGGTGTGGGGGGGGTAACTGAGCCAGGCCCAGCTCATCACTCAGGTGTTTGGAAGCAGCAGCACAAACTCAGAGGATCAAGAAAGGAAAGAGGGTACAGAGGGGCTGGCACTTGGGGGGCAGCTGCCCTTAAGTCAGATGCTCTCAAGGTGCCTCTGCCCTTGGGGAATGACGGCTCAGGCCACATGTTCCACCTAAGCTGGGGAGGCCTGTGCAGGGGGGAGTACAGCGGGGTTAGCTTGCACCAGCATCGCTCACCTTGAGGGATGCCGTACTTCTTCTCCATCCCAGTTGGGTTTGATGGTGTCACGCAGTTCATGGTCACCTCTTTCCTTAAGCACTGGTCAACATCCACTGCGCTGAAGAAAGCCACTGACTGCGGCAGATCCTGGAGGCCGAGTTTGTAGGCAAACATGCACCTAGAAGGAGGAAAGACCAGGTGGGAAGGTGCTACATCACCCTTAGCCTTGTCACACCTGGGTGTGATCAGCAGCAGCCTCACAAAACACTGGCCAGCCCTTGGTGACAGGTCACCTTGCACCCATGTCACTCGGCAACTGGGAGACAAGGTGCTTTTTAAGTACCACGTGGCACAGGGGTCAGGTATTGCTGAAGTGGATGTGGGAGGAACAGCGTAAGGGTGCACTGAGCCCCCTCGGAAGGAAGAACCCAGCCCTTCGCAGCTGGCCGATCCTCCAGGCAGAGCAGATGCTGGATTTTCCCAGCAGGAAGACCTGCGCTTGCAGGAGCCAGCACAAAGCCACACACGTCAGGGCGCCTGCCCCACCTGCACGGAGAGGCTGTTTGCTGTATCCCTGCCTCAGCGCAGGAGAAAACCTCCACTTCAGCCAGCTCCCAGATGACCAAACGCCCCCCGGGATGGGAAGGGGACCTTGGCAAAGCCAGCTGTGCCAGAGCCGGAGCGAAGGGACCCCGCTGAGGGCAGGAGCTTTCTAGGCTGAGCTTAACTTTGCATGGGGCAGGGAAGCAGCAGGAACAGCCCCTGCTGCGGGAGGAGCAGCAGCGCTGGTGCTGCAGCAGGGGAGCTGTGGCCCTTTGCTGTCCCCTGAGGGCAGGGGGGAGACAAAGGATGGGGGCAGTTGCAGGCTCCTGGCTGCTCCGTCGAGCCCAAGGGTGCTGCCAGGCCACGGCTGCAGACCTGAACGGAGCAGGAGGCAACGCGCTCACATCTCAGCAGAGCTGAACGATTGGCCCCAGCGCTGCAGTAGCCAAAAGCTGACGGTATCCCCGCCTCTTGCCAGCATGTTATCCCTGGAAACCAAAGCCCAGCTCCATTTATAGCCACCCGGGTCACACCTGAAGGATCTGCAACCTCCAGCACTGCCAGCTGCCCCTGAGCAGAAAAGTGTCCTGCACCAGCCTGCTGCGGGCAAAACTACCGCCTTTGCTGTCACCCCAGTCCCTTGAGCCTGCCCTGTCGCACCTCAGAGGCAGTGGTGTTTGTCCCCAGGAGTCACATCTCACCGTGTGAGGAGGTTGGTGATCTGCAGGGCCAGGGCTGCCCGGTAACGATCTTGCTGCTGGACCAGGTAGCGCACCTCATCGTGGATGCTGATACAGAAGCGCCCATTGATGTCAAACTCCTCGAAGAGCCACTTCATGGCAACCAGCATGAGGTGCAGATAGTCAACAGCCGAGCTCTGCACCACCCAGTTCACTCTGCTGGTCAGAAACTGGGGAAAGGAAACATGGACGGATACTGAGAGTGCACTGGGGTCCAGGGCCCCAGTTTTCTTGATGGCATGCAGATCAAGAAAAGGGGCAACGGGTTTCTTGCACGGCTCCAAGAGCCTACTGGGTCTCCAGCCTGTAAGGGCTGAACATGGGGTTGCCATTTTGGAGAAGACAAGCGCAGCAGCACAGAGCCGTGTCCTTACCTCCCCCTTGGCCACGGCGGGCTCCAGGGCCCTGCTGATGTGGCAGCCCAGCACCGGTGTCTGTGGGGAGGGGGATAAGGCGATGCTCTCCAGCTTGTTGAACATCTCAGACTCGGTGCCTCCAGACCACACACGGTGCTCCACCACGTTCCACTTCTTCTTCCTCCGGGAGCTGGTGGGGCAGAGGGGAGGTTTGCTGGAAGTGGGGAAGGAGGCTGCAGGCCCCGTTTGAGAATCTCAAACACCCTCTCCTGGTTTGGGGCAGCTGGACGAGCCCCTGTAGCCTTCTACTGCTAACTGCTCACTGGGAGGGACCAAGAGCCCCCAGATCAAACCTACTCAGCCCTGGGGGAGCAGGAAGGGACTGAACTACCCAGCCCCACCTCCCTTCTCTGCCCACTGCGTGTGGGGCTGCAGCTCCCTCCACCTCACATCCTGATGCCACCAGAGACACGCGGGGTTGGAACATCTCACCATTTCATGGCTTCTCTCTGGATCTGCTGGACATCCTGGGCTGACACTGATCCATCCTCCGCCCTGTCCACAGTCAGGTCCAGCTCCCTCACCAGCCACTCCCCCTCCTCAGAGAGATGAAACCTGGAGGGGAGAGTGACCCATGCCAAGGTCCCGTGGGACACTGCCACCATCCCTGTCCCTGCTCACCCTCCACCTCCCCAGGCACCACCTACCTCCGGACACCCTTGGTGACTGCATACATCCGCTGAGCCTTCTCACGAGCCTGCTCCTGTGTCAGCCGATGGTTGAACTGCATCAGCAGCCGCTCAGCGAAGGGCTGCCCAGCCCCATAGATGCGCCCATAGTTGAAGATTTTGGCGTGCTCCCGGCTGATGCCCACCGTGGTGGCCGTCTTGCTGTGCAGGTCTGTCGCGTTGCTCTTCTTCCCCTGCAGAGTCATCCAGCCGAAGGCTGTACAGCCTGCGGGAGAGCATCAGGGGTCGGACACCAAACAGGACCAGGCTCGGGGAATCACCCCACCACCCAGTAAAGCCATTCCCCTGCAGCGCAGCCCCAGCTCACCGTGCATGCCAGCAAAGTGCGCCTCGCCAAGGACAGCAGCTATCCAGAGCTCCTGGGAATCCACATCCGCGCCCACCAGGGAGTAGCCAGGTGGAACCTGGACCATGGCTTTCAGCTCACTGCCCACCCGGTCAGCCTGTGGGACACAACGCCCAGCTCAGCACATCCCTCAGCTATTCAGCAGCCTTCCTCCCGCAGCCGTAGCACGCCAGCACGGCGCTCCCCATCCCCCTAAATCTTGCTCCGAAAGTCAAAACCAGGTTTAACGTATACGTGGGGCATCGCCCACTTGGTTACTCCCCCTGGGCTCCTCCAGCGTGGAAGATGGGGAGCTTAGGGAAGGTCAGAAACCAGTGCTTCAGTGTTTTCTACTTTCACCAAATTTTGAAGCTCAGGAGCCTCTGCTGACTCCTTCTCTTCTCCCAAGCACATCAGCAAGAGAAAGGCCCCAGCACCAGCCCCGCCACCTCAAACCCAGCATCCAGCCTCAGCCCCTATTTCCAACCCAGCCTGCTCCCACAAGTCCAAAGCACACAGAGGGTGCCCCAAAACACCCCCCCCGGGGACCCAAGGGTGGCCATACCCGGGCGTTGCTGGCTGTCAGCCACGTGGGCTCCACTGCCCGGCGGGTGATGGTGCCTGCGGTCACCACCTGCGGCAGGATGGCTCCGTAATCATCCTCCTCATTGTAGTCGGGGTGCCTGGGACAGAGGTGAGAGTGAGAGCATAATCCTGCGAGAGCCCTCCCGGTGCGGCACAGAGAGGACCACAGTCCCAGCTAGGGCCATTCCCCCCCATACCTGGTCACGACACGAGGCAGCTCCCCCTTCTTCAGCCACACCACCATCTGGGAACTGGGGGGACATGCAGCAGGTGAGATGCTGAGCCCCCCACATCTGCACAACCTCCCCTGGCTGACCACAATGCAGCCTCTACCTGCAGGGATGTCATGATTCAGCTGAAAGCAGCTGCTCACCTGATCCGCTTGTGAGCGTTCCTCCAAAACGAGATCATTTTGTTAATCTCAAGGGCTCTGGTCCCGTGGGTGCGGCCCACGGCAGCCCGCAGAGTGCCATCCTCCATCTGAGGCAGGAAATCCTTGGCAAAAGGGCTTCCCACATTGTTATCGTTCCCGTCCTTTAGCAGCAAAAGAGGTGCCAGAGCTCAGTGTGCCACCACTAAATATCAGCAAAGCTCTGTGCCTCCTGCCCCAGCTAGTGATGTATGTCCACCACCCAGTCCCATGGAACAAGATCCCAGGGGTCCCAGGAGTGCTGCAGCACTGAGGTGACAGGGAAGGTAACCTGTGCAGCAGGACCAGGGGAGCTGGGATGCAGGGTGACTGGGAAGCAGCCGCAGGAGCACCCAACTCGCCTTGTGGGGCAGCTTGAAGAACCAGCACCCAGGGATGTTGACATCATTGTAGGGACCATTGCCGTGGTGGTACGAGGGCTGGCTCCTTGCTTCTGGCAGCTTATGCAGCTCCTCCATCCCTTCCTGTGACCAGCCATGCGAGGTGACGCCAGGAACGCCCTGGCCATGGTGGGAGAGGGAAGTTAAGGGAAGAGCGACCAATCCACCACTCCATCCCACACGAAACCCCTTTCACCTGCGCCAGGCTCGGCTCTGCTCTGCCTATTTTCTCCTCCACGTCCCCCTCCAGCTGGCCTAGCTCCTCCACCTGCAGCAGAGAGGGACAACAGAGGAAGCCAGGTCAAACACTTGTTCTCCAGTGCTTCAACACTTACTAAAGGATATTTCTTACTTCCAGCCCCTGGAGCCGCATGTGGGGCTGGTTTTCACATGCACACGAGAAGAAGCGTAGCCCCGTGTCTCTCCCACTGAAACCCTCCATCCCTTCCTTTACCTTCTGCCACATCGTGCTGCTGTCCATCACCAGCAGCTCGTCCTCTACAGCAGCCTCCGGCGCCAGGGGCTGCTCCTTGCCTTTCTCCAGGCAGTGCTGCCTGTACAGGTACTCAATCACCCTGGCAGGGGAGAGGAGAGGGCTCCGTGTATCAGCACCTGGGCAAGGTCCCAGGGAGCTCCCAAACCCCACCACGGGGCAGCCCCCAGCGTGGCACCCCACTATATTCCTCTCACCTGTGTGGGCAGGGGGGGCCCTCTGTCTCCGAGGAGGCTGCCAGCAAATTGTCCTGCCGCCCTGGCACCAGGTAGCCCCAGCCGTGCTTCTCCGAGTAATGAAGGGGGAAGCCATCCCAGGCCAGGCGCATCAGCTTTGGGGTCACCCTCATCTGCAGGCTGATGAGGCTGGGTCCTGGCACCCACTCCGCCTCCTCCAGGCGCGGGCACAGCTTGCGGTACCAGCTGGGGAGCAGCAGGGACGGGTTAGAGAGGGCAGGGCAAGCCCTGGGGACACTCAGGGTCCCCAACTCACCCCGGGTGGCCTGGCAGGTGCTGGAGTCTCTTGGGTTGCAGCGCAACCGTCTCCTTCAGATGCTCCAAGCAGACCTGGCTTGCTGGGGCTTTCAGCTCCTCATCCTCGCTGGGGGGACCAGGATCTGGTGAGGCAAGGAAGATGGGCTGGCAAAGCCCTCCCTGCCGCCCCACTGTATGCCCCAGCAGAGGGACACAGGCCAGAGATGCTTCACTCTGCCAGCACATCCCTTCACCTGGGTGCCCAGGGGAAGGCATCCCTCAAGCAACCCTCATCCCTGGGGACCACCTGCACTCACCTTCCTGCCACTCCTGCGTGGACCCATCTGTGCCTGTCACTGCCAGGGGAGCTTTGCTGTTCCCATCCTGATCCTTCTTCTTCTTCTTCTTCGGATTCTTCTTCTGCTTAAACTCCTGCGTGTCCCACTCAAGATCCCAGAGCCAAGGGTCATCCTTGTACCTGCCAATACATTGTTGTCACACTGCAGCTTTGTGACATGTGTTCCCATTGCCAGCATCCACCCACAGCCCCCCAAGGACCACCCAGTGTCGGGTCTCTGTCCTGCAAGCAGCTGGACCGCACCCCCAGCCCACGGGTACCTGTCCTCATGTAGCAGCTGGCAGGCATCGTTAGCCAGGTTCATCAGGGACTTCTTCATTTCCTTCTGCAGCTCCTCATAGATGCCCTGAGCATCATCCAGGTACCTCTTCCAGTTCCCATTGACTGGCAGGTAGGACACCCCCATCTCCAGCATCCCTGCAAACGTCACGGGGTGGGGGCACCTAGAGCCCAAAGCAGCAAGAAATTAGAGGTCTACTGGAAAGGATTTTCCCTGGAAGCACCAGACATCAATGTATCTTCACCTATGGTTTCCCAGCCTCACACAACCCTCGATGCTCTTCCCCTAAACCCGTGAGGATCCCTGTATCTTCTGCCTGCCCTGCACAAAAATTGCTGCCCTAAAACACTGTGCAATAACCCCGAAGTTGTATCACTAATCTGCCTCCAAGTCTGCTCGCCTCCTCCAGCCACACTGTGCCGTCTATTCCTTCTCAGCTACAGGGGCAGGGGGGGGGGTGGTGTCTGAAGTCTCTCATGAAAAGGTGTTCAGGGCCCCCCAGCTTCCTACCACCAGCCGAAGGACAAGAGGAGACACATCCCATCCCCAGAGGGACCCTGGGACGATCTTCCCTGCTGCTGGCCAAGCTTGCAGCCCCTTGGCCAACACCAGCCAGCTTGGCGGCTCTCACCTCTCCAGGAAGAGCGGCAGCTGCTCCTGGAACACCTCGTGGGTGGCCTGGACATCGTGGGCACAGTACGACATCAGGTCCTGGGAGCAGAAGGAGGTGAGAGCAGGCAATGCAGCCACCCCTCTGCCAGCGCTGCGGGAGGATGGGGGATGCCACAGCCCCACACCCCACCAAAGCCCTCGCAAGAAAAGGCAGCAAAATGGAAACCACCCCAGCAGCTACTCCCACCCCGGTCCCATCTCCAGCTCCCGCTGCCCGTCAGGATGCTGGGATGGCCACACGCACCTGGAAGTGACTCCTGATGTCGGCCATGGTCCCCTTCACAAAGAGCTGCCGCGCCTCCTTCTCCAGCGGCTCCCCCCCGACGTACAGCGCGTGCACGTCTGCCAGGTTGTTGATGCTGCTGACGTGCACCCAGTCCCAGGAAGTGATCTGCGAACAACACAGGGTCAGAGAGCGTGGGACAAGGACAGGCCACGGCCGAGATCAGAAGAGGAAAATTATGATGCTGCTCCGTTTTAAACCAGCACCACCTCATCTGCAAAGTACTGGGAGAGCTTCACCCAGCAGAGCTGCTCAAACAGCTCCTGCTCTACCAGTAGAGCAGCAGGTGGTCCCAGTACATGAGCAAATAGTCCCATTAAAGAATCAAACAGTCCTGTTACAGAATGAAATGGTCCCCTGCCACCCACGCCACTGGCAGCGGCTCAGCTCCCTTACTCACAGCTGGCCCCTCCATCTTGCTGCGCGTTTTCTTCATGTGTTCCTTGACCTCCTGCAGCCCCTTCCTCTTGCCATGCTTGGCAGCCATCCAGAGGCTGCGCTGGAAGCCCGTCAGCCCCGAGATGGCCATGTGCATGCTCATGGTGTCCAGGAAACGTAACCGGGAGCCCTGGGACAGGCCAAGAGAGTGAGAAGAGATAGTTTGGGACAAACTGGAGGAGAAATGTGCTGCCAAATCTCCTGTAGCTGCCAGCAAGCACTGCCCTGTGTTACAGAGCTGCAAGTCCTCTGCTCAGACTGCTTTTGGCAGGGCAAAGCTTTGCCTCCCGGCAGCCCTCCTTTGAGGGCCAAGAGCACCCCCAGCACAGGCTGTCAGCTGCTTAAAGGCTACTGCCACATCCCCAGCTGCAACCCTGCAAGCTGCAGCAACCTTATGGCGTGCAACAATATCTGCCTCTAAAGGGATCCAACCTCAACCTGTTCCACATGACAAGGCGAGCACAGCCCTGGGGTATCTATGGACAACAGCATCAGCCAAAATGAGCCCGAAGAACCAACGCAAATTATCATCTGAGTAACGAACTTCAGCTGCTGGCATGAAGCAATGGCACTGTGGATTACCTGGATGAGGTACTGCTCTTTGATGAACGCCCGATCGAAGGCCACGTTGTGTCCCACCACCACTCTCTCCAGCCAGTCCTGCTTGCCAGCACAGCCAGCACCTGCCGGGCTCTCCAGAGGAATGAGGTCTGCCAGGGTGAGGTGGCTGGACCAGGAATACCGCTGCTCCAGCAGCCGCTTGCTGCACCACGAGTACCTACAGAGGGACATGTGGAACCCCACAGCTTTAACAATCAAAGTAGAGGTTCCCAGCACCAAAAGCACCCACTGTGCCATGGGGTGTCGAGCAGGAGCGCGCCCCCCCCCCCCCCCC
>JAVJGJ010000060.1:12078580-12097530 GCA_035590215.1 Microhierax caerulescens
GGCCCCGCTCGGCTCCGCTCCGCTTGGCTTGGCACGGCTCAGCTCGGCTCGGTACGGCTCTGTTCGTCTCTCCGCAGCCCACCCCAAGCCCCCGCGGCAGCCTCGCAGCCGGCGCTGCCGCCAGCCTGCCGAGCGCCCGTGGCTTTGCCCCGGCTCGTCCTCTCCGCCCCGTTTTTTTGTTTTTGTGTCTGTTTTTTTTTTTTTTTTTTTTTTTTTTTTTTTTTTTTTTTTCTAAATGTGCGTGTGTGTGGTTCCCGGTGGCAGCTCCCGGCCGCCCTGCCCCGGCCCTGCCCGCACCCTGAAGCGGACGGACGGACAGATGGACGGACGGATGGATGGCCGGCATCCCCGACGGAGGGATGTTTCTGTCTTTGGTTATCTAGCTGTATGAGTGTTGTGGAGCCATCATAAAGCTAGATAACCGAAAGTAGAAATGACTTCCAGACCTGCTCGCCCGGGGGAAGCGGCCGCACCAGGACCGGCGGTGTAGAGACGGCCCGACCCGCCGCCCTCGGGGCTTAAGGTAAGGGCTGCGGCTCCGCGCCCTCCCCGTCGGGTCGCTCCGGGTAGCGGCAGCCCAGGGCTCCGCGGCAGCAGGCGGGAGGGCCGGGGAAAGGGAGACGAGCCCTGCGCGAATGCTTTCATTGCGAAAGAAATCTGGGGTTTAACACTCGGTTAAACGCACCTCGAAATTCCCTCCTAGGCTGTGGGGTGTTAAAGCTCTGGGAGGGTGGAGGGAGCGAGCGCCCTCTCCGAATAAATTCCCGCCCCCCCCTTCCCCAGACTGTGGGTCAGACCTCGATAAACTCCGGGTTTTGGATGTTTCCTCTTTTCTCCTCTCTTCCTTCCTCTCTCTTTATTTTTTCGGCTTTGGGTTTGATCCTGGCCTCCCTTTGGAAGGTCAAGTTGGTGATAATGTGATCACTTTGCTTGTGCGGTGGCTGTTGCTTTTGTCCGTAGCTGGGTGTGTGTGTGTGTGTGTGGCTCCAGGGAGGGGGGATGCCCAGGGAAGGGGTCCTGCTGCTGGGTGCACCCCTTTGGCGTGAAGCTACCCGGCCCTGGGGCTTCTGTGGGAGCCGAGCGGTTGGCAAGGCACAAAGCCTCCCTCACCTCCGCTGCAAGCCCCAGAAGTTGAAACATAATATGTATTACAATGTCTGGCAAATAATAATAATAAAAAAAAAAGGAAAGAAAGAAAGAAAAAAAAAGCAATTGGCAAATCTGCATTCCGTTCCCATGGCGACACAAAGCACCGCGCTCTCTGCCGAGCCGCCCCGGCACGTTTCCCCAGCTGGCGTGGGGCGAGCGCCCATGGCCCGGGCCGGGCTCCCCCGGGCCCCCCCGGCACCCTGGGGCCGGGCGTGGGGCATCGCCGCCAGCCCCTCGCCCGGCGCTGGCCGTTTGCATCCCGCGGGGATGGTCCCCCGCGCTGCCGCGGACCCACGCGGGCCGTGACAGCGCCGGGGAGGCTGCAGAGGAAAAGCTTCCCGTGGCTGGGATTGTGAGTGGGCTGTTTGCTGGCGCTCTGCCCCCCCCCCGGCAAACGCTGCGGGAGATGAGGAGCGGTGAGAAGATGCCGCCAGGCTCCCACCGCTCGGAGCGGGGGTACCTGCCCTGTGCCCCTTCCCCGGCTGGGGGGAGAGGGCAGCCTGGCTGTGCCCACCGGTGTGCGGGCACGGTGAGTGGCGGGAGCCCCGCGCCCCTCGCAGGCAGGTTTTCCACCTTCCCTTGCACGGGGTAATGGCGTCAGATGCCACGTAGGCCCACAAAGCTAAATATGCCTGTGCACCCTTCCAGGGCCAGCAAAGCACCGCCATAACCACAGTAAGGAAAAAGGATCTCAGCCTGAATTTGGCTATACTGGGAGAAAGAAAAGTTCTGAGGAGCTGTTGTTATTATATATTCTAATGAGAAGTCATTGGAGAAATTAAAAAGGGCAGAGAAAGACGAAGACGCCAGCACTAATTCCGCAGGAAGCCTCCCAGGGAAAAGGCTGTGTGAGTGTGAACGCTGAAAAGCATGAAGGCCTGGAATTAGACTATCATTTAGAAAGCGTTACTAATCCGAAGTTACAGCAGTAATTCCATGATTTGCTGGGTCCCACACGCAGCGCCAGAATTAAAGATACGGATTTTCTAGAAATGTAACTCAACTGTGGCACCGAGTCTCGGCGAGATCCGAATGAATCATTCATTCCAAAGGCAGCGAAAGACGTGTCATTAAGAACCAACCTCCTTCTCTTCAGCCCATCTGGAATATGTATGCTCGATGCAATCCCAGAAATTGTGGAAGAGATTGGAGGTGGGGAGGAGAGAATGTAGTCCTTTCCCTCCTTTATTATGTTGGTTATTTTTAAGAAATAATTTTCCAATTATTTCCACAATATTGTGAGTGGCACTCAATTCTTCTCCTATTCATTTTTTTTTTTCTCCCTTCCCTACACTAGCATCGAGTCAGGTGCAAACGGTTTCAGTGGAGATGCTTTAAAACTAGACTGAACAAAGCAGGAGGGAACTGAGCAAGGTGGTTGATGAATGCATTTATTCCGGAGTAATGATTTGATGGGGGATGGAGGAAAGAAACATTCAAATTCCTAATGAATATAATTCAGGAGGAATCATTCGACCAGCCTGTTAAAGAAAATCTGTTTGGTGGGAGTGTTTCTGCACTGGCAGAACCCAGGAGGTATTTCTGTTCCTGGCTTTTGTAATTGCAAAAGGTGAAAATATAAAAAAGAGGATCTGAGGAAAAAAATAATATATACATACACACATATAATAAATGTCTTTGTGTGTATATAAATATATATATATATAATTTTATGAAATAAAATGGAAGTGTAGAAATCTGTGTCCACATGTGAACTCTTACAAAGGATTGAGGCAAGATTTTTCACCTTGCTGTTCGATCAGCTGGTCAGAAACCTGATTTTTTTTTTTCCTCCTCAAAATTGTCTGTTCTGAACTGATTTTTCAGGTATTTTTTTCAGGACGTGGTTTTGGTTTGCTTATCCCAGAGCAGTTCACCCCCGAGGGCATTGAGACAGGGACTGAGTAATTTGGCCTTTAGTTTCCAGGAGAGAGAGAAATCGTGGTTGAATTTTTACTTGCATTTTAATTCTTCATTTTCACCCCTGTTGTCGGCATGAGCCCATGGGTGTTTTGGGGAGTCATGGAGGTGACCCTCCCCCCCTCAATTAATGAGGGAGGTGGCAGTGAACGATGGGCGATGGTGGTATGAGCATCCCCAGCTTGTGCGCACGTGGGTGGGGGGCGAGGAGGTAGATAAAGCCCCCCGGTAAATCCCTGCTTGTGAAATACCTGCTGCATTTAGAGAGCCCCTGGCAGCCCACTGTCAGGTCTCTGCTTTCTGTCCTTTTGAAGTGCCGTGGCAGAAGGAGGTTCCCCAAGAGTCCATCTTTGGGCCAGAGGTGGATTTTGGCTACACACGGATCCCTTTGTGGCTTCACCCTTTGCCCTGTTTGCATGGCTGTTGGCTGTGGATGGATCTTTTCCCCTGCGCAGCCCAAACCCAGAAGCGAAGGTGTCTTTTTTTTTGGCTGTGCTGGGACAAGACCACAGGTCCCAGCATTCCTGGCCCTTGCTGGCGGCTTTCTCTTCTCAGTGGGACTCTGTTGGCAGAGCAATAAGATGCAGCATAGGCCAGACGTGGGTGAGGTTTCTGGAGCTGGGCCGTGATGTCTTTGTTCTTCAGGCAGAGCTGGAGATGGGCAGAGGCAGCCAGAAAGGGAAGAATTGGTGTGTGCTGTTCGGGGGTAAATGGAAAATATCATTTGTGGGTTTCACCCCAGGGAAATGATGCTCTGGGACAGTGCATGCTCCAACTCATTATTTCGCATCTTTTCCTGAGACTTGTCTGTCATGCCGTGCATTTGGCTTGAGACATGAGGTAATGGGGGGTTGTTACCAGATACCCAGGGAAGCCAAACCTACCCAGACTCAGGGGTAGGTGGAGAAGGGGCTCTTTGGTCCCAGCCATTTCAAAGGAGCTGCCTCAGGAGCTGGGCTGTGTGAGCCCTCCTGCTTGGTTATGGATGAAATCCCGTCAATGGGCATTTTTGCAGAATTGCCTGGCAATGGCAGGTTTGATGCTTGAGGCTGGCCTCGGCCATTTCTTTTGTGTCTCTTGGCTCCCACCCCCTCCCTGCACCCTTCACGCAGAAGGCCAGTGCCTCCCTTTACCTGCTGCTCTGCCCTGGCTTTGTCCGTGCTGCAGAGCTCAGGGGCTTGGAAGGTTGATCACGCTTGTGGCTGCAGATGGGTGCTGCTCATGCACCAGGGAGGGATCATGGCTGTGTGCTGGAAGTATGTTTCCTCGTGTCTTGGTGGAAGGAAGGTGCTAATTTGGCATCTGTGCAGGTGATGGGATTCTCTCCCAGCTGCAAGTGTCGAGGTGCTGGTGCATGTTATGTGGTGGTGCACACATGCCATTGATGGTGTGGGTACCACATGTCACCTCTGCCACCAGTGCTGCCGCATCACAGCCCCTCGGTCAACCTAAGCCCCTGGAAGTCCTCAGGAGGCATGAGTATAAGATGGCTGCGTGGCTGCCCACGCTGGCTTCCCCACCATGTGATGCTGGAAGTTGCCCTTTTTAGGTTCAGGATTTCAGTTTCTCATGCCCACGAGCCCTCTCACCTTGGGAAGGTGTTTGCCAAAAGCCCTGCTGAAAAAGCATCATCTCGGGCTTCTCACCCTCCCTCCCTGCCTTCATCCTTCCAGGCACACGTGTCTGGGACCAGAGCTTGTGCCGGTATGAGGCTCAGTCATCATGCTGCCCGTAGACAGGCTCCCAGCATCCACACATAGCCAGGGCTCTGGCTTTCACGTTTTCAGGTGCCATCTAATATTTATTCAGGGGCTCAGGTTTGGTTAGGAGCGTTTGCCTTGAAAGCTCAGGAGTAGGGGTAAAAAAAAAAGAAAATGGGGGGAGCAAAAGAACACAATCTCCGGCAGTTAGCTGTCTCTTGGAAACTCAGCTTGCTGTTCCTATAGAGGCTTTCTCTTTTCCTTCACCCTGGTCTGGCCTTAAGTACCACTTTAAGTGGGCTTTGCTCATTCACATCCAGGCTCCTTAGAGCAATTGAGCCCGCGGGGGTTTGAAAAGAAGGGACAGTCCTTCAATGGCAGGACCTTGGGCCAGGCTAATTGGTTTTGGTTCAAGGGGATACTGGATTTGTGAAAAGCCCAAAGACATCTTTCCCACGCCAAATCCCAGCTCTTCAGAGGGGGAAGTAAGGGGTGCCGGGTGGGGAAGAGAGCTTGAAAGAACGATGGTTTAGTTGAGGAACCTTCCTAATGACCTGGATGCCCACCAGCCTCTGCAGGGATGGGTGCAGCGGGGGGCTGCACCCAGGGTGGCACGGCAGCCGGGGGATGGGGTCTCTCCTCCTCAGGGCAGGTGGATGGCGGTGGCTGGCTCCCGATGGCATGCTGGCAGCGGTGGCCTGGTTTCATTAAAACCAGGCTTTTTCTGTGCATGCCAGACTCCCGTGGAGATGCCGGGAGTGAAGGAAGCATGGGACTTGAGTCCAAAAACCAAACCGCTTCTGTGTGCTTGCCTGTGCAGCCGTGGGGGGAATTTGCTAAGGTCTCTTGTATCTCATTTTGATTTAGGAATTTATTTATTTTTAAACACTGACTCTCTCTGGCACTGTTCCAGCAGTCCCACGACCTTTACTCTCCCCGATCCATAAAAATCACTTAATTATTGGGCCGAAAATCAAGGCTTGGAAACAAAGCCAGCTTATGGGACCATCATTTCTTGATATATTTCCTGAGAGGACATATTTCTGGGCACCTTCAGAGCAGAGCACGCAGCTTGTTGGATATGAGATATCAAGGCATTATTTATTGAGGAAGTCTTCACACTCTCTCATCTGTTATAATTAACTGATGACATTTTTTCTTAGGTTCAAAATATGGTGAAAAAGTATAATTAGCACGAAGCTGAGGCACTGCATTAAAATGTCTCCTATAGTTAATGTAGGATGGTCGTGCTATTTATTATAGGAGGAGCTGGCTCTGACCTCTGTGTTGCCTAACACTTTTTATTGTAAAGATTCTTGAACTTTTTTTTCTTTTTGAGCACCTCTGACACTCCCATTGTTTGCTGCAGGCCCTTGAAATTCGGCCCGGGAAGCTCTTCAGCTTGAGAAATGCCTATTCTTTGTCCCTTTAATTCCTTTCAGGTTTAGCTGAATTATGAATTGTTTGGAATCACGATTTCCCTTCAGTTGCCTCTTGGGAGAAAAAGAAAAATTATTGTTTCCCTGGAATAATAATAACAGACCATGAGCAGGGTGAAACCCTGGTCTCCCATCACTGTATTGCAGAGCTCTGGACCAGCCAGGGAAGGTGGGAGGACAGTCACGGGCAACTCCATGACCCCTTTCCACCTCTAGCTCATATTCTTCCAGCACGGCTGCATCTCCTGGGAGAAAACTCCTCCGGGTCCTGGCGCCAGAAGGAAGAAGTGTAGAGGGTGTGGGTATGTTGGCCTGGGCACTGCCAGCCCCAGCAGTCCCCCTTCCCCACCGGCCCCGGGAGAGCAGCCTTCTGCCGCTGCCAGATAACATTAGTCCTGTATTTCATAGTGGCAGAAATCTGTGCCGAGGCTCGGGGCTTAAAATCGCTCTGCCCGTGCAGGACGAAGGCAGGGGTGGGAGCGGGGTGGGGGGAGAGGAATTTGTTACACTTGCCTACAATTGTTTTTCTTTTTGCTTATATAAACAATCTATTATTTATTAGCTATAAATAATGCATTTTTCTGTATGTTTGGAATGCACGTGATTTCTGTATATTAAAAATGTACACGGTTGAAGGCACCAAAGCAAGCGCTGGCAAGTCGGGGGGTACCGGATTTCAGTTTGACCATGAGACGTTAATTCAGCCTTTCCCTGCTGTTGCCCTTACGTGGCTGTAATGACACGGTCACAGCCTATTTTTAGCTCGCTCCCTCTTTCCGTGGCCAGGGTGGCTGCACAGTGAGGTGGAATTAAGGTTGCGCAGACAGCCATAAATTGGACACTTCCTAACTTTGAAGTGCTTGACCACGCAATCTAAACGAGGGCTCTTCAGGGCAGTATTTCTGCATGTGGTATTAACTGTATTGGTCAGGGATGGCAAATACAGGGGTAGAGAAGCCGTAGAACAGAAAAGACTTATCAGACTATTGAAAGTGCTTGTTTGAATAGATGGGGGAGTCAACAGAGCCTACACTTGATCTGAGCTAAATGGCCAAGATGTCTCCAAGCTAAGAGGGGGAAGCCTTTGTTCCTTCAGCCCCAGCCTTGATATTTTCTTTGCCTTTAGCTTTGCCTCGTTCACTCCTAGGGAAATTTGGGCTCCTTCTCTTGAGGAACCTTTGGCTTGTGTATTTGTGTGCTTGTGAAAGCAAGGATTCCCCTAGGAATGTGCACACACACACACATTCCCATCATTGCACCAGCAGGTGTGTGCTACCAGCTCACAGATACCTGCTGATTGGCATCCTTGCCTTGCACACTCCCGCTTCCCAGTGTCACTAACAGGAGCCATTGCATGTGTTGGAGGGAAAGGAGAGGCCTTTGTGTATTACACAGGAGGTCTAATCTCTTTTTTTAACTGCTGGAAGAATTACTTTGGAGGTGATTACATGCAATGCAGATATATCTTTGCTTGAAATGGCTTTTTTTTTTTTTCTTTTCTTTGTTTACTGCGGGGTTTCTCCATTCTGGCTTTCGATAAGACTTTTGGCTGTCTGTTTTCTAGCGGAGTGGACTCCGGTTGAGCAAATTTGTCTGGGGGATTAAGCAGTCTTTTGTTTTACTTTCCCGGGTGTAATGCAGTCATGGCCCCTTGCACACACCTTGTGCTGACACTGGAGTATTTTCCCCCAGCCAGCAGTGTATTTGCCCTGGGTTATAATTATTTGACCTAGCATTTTTGCGTTGTGGACTCCTGGAGCCTGATACCTGCCTGGGGCTGTTCCTGCATTGGCACAGGTATTGAAGTGTCCTACATTTAGGCTTCCATCGTATGGGTATGGGCCTGTGTTTCACAAGCATCTATTTCATAACTTTCCCCCTCTCTTCTGCATCTCAGTTCAGCAAAGGGCCTGTCTATCTGGATGCAGGCAATAAACATCTGTTCTCACCCTGACTTCTGTTAATGAGATAGAGACAGGTAAGCATCACACATACCAACTTTCCTGCTCTCAGCAACATCAAGGAAACGGTGACAAGCTATTAATGGAAAGTGATGGTCTGGGTGCTAATTAGTGCTTCCTTTTCAACTTTTACCTACATGTCTGCTGAGATGCCCATCCCAGCCTCTCCTCTTTCCTCGCATCCCTTTGTCTCCAGCACGTTCCTTGTTCACTGCACACAGCCCATATCGAAGAGGCTTCTCGCTTTATTTTTGCTCTACCAATTGCTTTCTGCATCTCCTCATTCCCTTTTTGTGCCCTTTTCCCCTGGGTAATTGCTACCTGCACCCTCATTCTTTTGTGGTTGTTCCTAGAAAAGTAGTAGTATGATATTGTAGTGGGATCTGAAAACTCAAGGATGGGGCACATAAAGTTGTTTAGGAGTTTCTTGTCTTCATCACCGGGTAGCAATATTCAGTTGTGGCACTGGTGCACAGGGTCAAATTATCCTAGGGATGTGGGGTCAGAGATCTGTCCCCTCTTCCTGCAGGTAATGCTGTAGGGAGGCTTCCAGCAGCTCACAGGTCTTGGTCATGGAGCAATTAGTATTTAAAGCAGATCCTCTGGTGATGCCCAGAGACCAAGTTGGATGGGTCTCTGTGGTGTGAGCCTGCCCCAGAAAGCTTGCAGTCTAAACCCTAAATGATTTTTGCTGTCTTCTAGACCCCATTAATGGCTAGGTTTTGAGCTCCACCCCAATTTATGCTGCTGCGGCAACATGATGCCTGGTTCAGCTTGGTGCCAGGTCTCTCCTGTTTCTCTTCTTTTTCCTGGTCCCTGGGTTCTGCCCCTTCCCCAAGGACCCTATTTGTCCCCTTCTCACTTTTTTTTGCATGGGCTGTGGGTTTCCCGCTGCCAGGCTTGTGTCCCAAGGAGCTGCCTAATCTGCCCCTGTCATTCCCAGTCACAGGTTCTGCACACACCACAGCTTTATGGAGAATGCTTGCAGGGCAGTGGGAAGAGGCAGCCATGGTTTGCACATTAGCTAATTAATTTTCATGACTGAACGATGCTGCCTGGTCTCTTGTTTATATTCCTCGCCTCTCCCCTTCTCCCCCCTCCTCGCTGACACACACACAAGACGACACATCTCGTATGAACGTCAGCATCCTTCCACAGCCTTGAGACGCGAGCGGTTATTCTGTTGGCTTGTCAAACGCGGGTTTCCCTGCTTCATGGTACACAGGGGCCCCCTGTTTCACATTTGCTGATTCTTATTAGACCCAGCACGCCAGGGCCCTGTCTCTCCCTGCAAAGCAATGCGCCGCATCCCATCCATAAATCCAACCCTGGAACAAAGCCTCCTCTACCCTGCCCCATATTTCTACCCAGCCTGCCCGCTTTCCCCTCTCTCTCTCCCCCTCTCCCGTGCTGAAGGTTTCCTAGTGCCAGGGAGATATGATAATTCTTGTGAAGAGAGCATGAAATGCCTCTGCTCTTTGTGTCTGTTTAATTCAATGAGAATCCCAGCCCCAGATGTCATGAATGGTGGGCTTTGTGCTGGCCCTTCCTAAGCCCTAACCGCCAGCCCTGCTCTCTGTCTTTCTTGTTTCCCACCACTGGATACTGATTAACAAACTAAATTATTTTTCCTCCCTAATGATGTTTTCCCACTTTGCCCACCAGGCTGGAAGAAGCCACGGGGAGGAAAGAGTTTGTGCAAAGGATGAGATAGCCAGGGAGAAAATTAAAGAGACAGTGTTGCTCTCTGGACTCTGGCAATGCAGGTCCACTTGGCTTTATTTCCTTATTAGAGAACAGGGTCGTGTCTGGCTGTATTTTATGTGGCTGGGTGTATTTCAGCTGAGGGGACGGGCTTGAAAGCATCTGCACAAGGTATGCTCTGAAGCATGCCAAGGTCCATAACTCACTCACAATTGTGTATGCGAGTTTGCAAGGTCCCAAATTTAAGGTCTTTTTTTCAGCCTTGAGTGGCATGCGGTAATTACTTGACATTTGTCCATGCATATGGGAGCCTCTTTCTAATTGAGACAAATTCTCTTTTCCTTAATCAGACATGACTGCAAGTTCGTGGAGTGGGATGCCTTGAGAAGGGCTGGGACGTCTCCACCTGAGCAAGGAGAGGTGAGTCCCTGGGAGTTTTGCCGAAGGATTGAGTCCAACTCGTGCATGGGAGACCAGCTCTTTTACCTGATCCCTCCCTCCCTCCCACAGCCAAATGTCACAGCCAAGCTTTTGAAACAGGGCCAGTTGTTAGCTGCTGCTGGAGAAGGCCAGCAGCGATAATCCAGGGAGCCTGGATAGAGCTGGAGGCAGGTGGCCAAGGCAGGTCCATGCGAAGCCACCTGCTTCCCAGAGCCCAGCAGTGCCCCCTTGCTGGGCACCAACAAAGCTGTGGCCAGCAAACGCCCTCCTGGAGCAGGAAAAGAGGATGGGTGTCAACCTTGTGAGTAGAAAAGGTGGTAGGGAGGGAGTCTTTCAACAACAGTCTGGGGGTCTGAGTTTGCAGTTGGGAGTCATTGAAACGGGGGGTTGGTTTGGCGTTTTGAGTTGGTTTTTTTGTTTTTAAAAACTAGAGGAGCTCCTTGTCTGGTGGTGTGTGCTCCTGTCAGCTAGGACATGGGCAGGGGCAGGTCTGATGGACAGGGCATGGCAAGGAACAGGGTGTGCTCGGGGAGGCTCTACGTCAGTGCAGGACTCAGCCTTGTTTTTATCAGACAGAGCTCTGGTCAGAGAGGGCCAGAGCCTTGCCCGTACCTGTGCAGAGAAGGGGGGCTTGTGCAGGCTCAGCTTGTAGAGCAGCTGCTCCCCTCAGGGCCACACCAATGCTGCAGGACCCAGCCGTGGTTCCCCTTTTCCTCAGCTTAGGCTAAAAGGGGGAATGAACAGAGAAAAGGGGTTGCTTGTCTGTACCCACTGAGCCCCTGCGAGCACACCCACTGCATCCAGCAAAGTACCGCCTCGCGTACGGCCTTTGCTTCCCACTGCAGTCACATCTGACCCTTATTACTTCTGCAAGGTAGAACAAGGCAGGAAAAATGGCTGTGCAGTGAGTTTCTTCATGCGCCAGGATTTATTAAGAACAATAGGGGAAATCAATCCATCTATGTAGAATACATCGCAAGCTGCAATGGGATAAAGCATTTATTCCGCTCTTGAAGGGTAGAGCTATAACTCATGGGAGGCAAAACCCTTAGTGCTCTGGAGTCCCTTCCCTTCATGTGTGCAAAGAAATGCTTTAGCCCATGGCAACCTACCAGCTATTGAATTTGTGTGGAGAATCTGCTGTCCTTCCCCTCCGCCGGCCCCTTTTTGGAAAGTGAATCACTCATTAAAACACACCTCTGGAAAAATGAAGGGGCTGTCTGTTCGAAGGCATCTCTGCATCTCAGTTTTACTTGAAACAGAAAGACCATAGAAATATCTCAGTGATGTAAAAGCAACCCCCCACCAATTTTGAACGGACAGATCATGCTTAAACCAATGCAGGATTTGCTGTAACTTTCTGCTGATGCCCAAGGACAATGAGGCGTTGCAATTACAGCAGAGAGGGACTGGTTGGGGTGTCGTGACAAGGCAAGATGCAGGGAGTGCAGGGAGATCTGTGTTCTGCAGCTGAACACTTCCAGTGCTGACTAGATGTATGTGTGTATATATGTAAGTACTACCCTGTGCTCGGCTCTCTGCTCACGCTACAAGGCATGCAGTGCAAAGACTGGAGCAGTAGTTAGCAGGGGCAAAAGGTGATTGGGATTTGTTATAATCTTTCTGGGTGTGAGAGAGTGTGGAGGCGGGGGCGCAGGGGGTATTAATAGTGAAACAGTACTTTCACTAAGCCTATTTTCACTGGGTCTAATCTACGTTGTGGGAAGAGGATCTCTTCAGTAGGGCAGACCCAGCAAAGCTGGTGAGCTGTTTGGAGGGGGTCTGGAGAGCCAAGGAGCGTGGGCAGGGGAAGGAAGGAAGCATAGCAATTGAGTGGACACGTCAGACGGCCTTCCTCAGCAGAGATGACTTGGTAGGTAGAATGCTGTTGGGCAGATGGGGTTAATTCTTACACCCAAATCAAAAGACAACTGAGGGGGAATGTTTTATTAATGAAAGCAGCCCTTTGTGAGCATTCCTCCCAAGGCACGTTCCCTCCACCCGCTGCCTTCCCCCCTGGCTGCTGTCTGGCCCCATGTCTTGCTCGGTACCTGCTCAGCTGCCACTCACCCACTGATAGGTTTCATCAAGAAATTTCTTCATACGTCTGAGTCCCAGACCTGGGCGAGTGGGACCGGACGTGGAGGAGGAGGAGGGATGGGTCCTTGGCTATGCTGGAGAGAGGGGTGTGCCACAGGCAGGCAGAGCTTGGGCTGTCACAAGTTGCATGTCAGCCCATCAATCGCTGCCATGGTGCTGTGGGGGTCACCTCTTGCTGGTACCAAACAGTGAGAGAAGCAATGGTTTGCAGTGCACGAGGTAAAATGCAGGTCAAAAGTGGGCACCTCAGTGGGCTGGGGATGAAGGGCCCCGCTGGAGACTGGGATGGGGAGGTTGCGAGTGCCTTACCCGCCCTCAAGCCCCTTTCACATCCTGCTGCCTTGCCGCCTGCCAGGTAGTGGGCTCAGGAGAGGAGGAGCATATTTCTGTGCACCAGAAAGCAGCCTCGCCCCATTGTTTTTTATTCCCGCTGTCTTCCCATGCCCATGTCCTCGGGGGGCCCTGGGCAGCTTGTTGTGCCAAAGGACGGGGCTGTGGGAGTGGCAAGGGCTGTGTGTGGAGATTATTTCTGTCGCTTTGTTAAAATAAAACAAAAGCTGGTTTATGACAATTGATTTAGAAGGAGGAAGCAGAGCTCAATTCCCAGAGCGCCTTTTAGCAAGGCTCTGCATGCGCGCGCGTGTGTCGTATGCGTGTCAGAACAGAGCACCCAAGGAAGGCCGGGTCGGGAAACCTCGCATGGAAGCGGGGAAAAGACCCCGGTGCACGGCTGCTTCCCTGAGGGAACCCCCGCAGGGCTAATGTTTGATCTGAAGCTCGGTTGTACTCCTCTGAAACCTTGGGATGTCAGGAGCTCGAAGGGAGCCTGGGACGGAAGAGGATGCTATTTGCATTTTCCTATGAATGCATCTATTTGTATAAATCTGGTGCCTCTGTGCATGCGCACACTCCCTTACGCATGCATTTGTTTGAAGAGCAACACGCTGTCCCCATGGTGTTCTCTGCTCAGGGCCAGAACTGGTTAGTCTGAAATTCAGACTCTTCCTGGAGGAACCATAACTCCCCTCCCCAGTTCAAATCTAGTGATGGCTACGGATGTAGGAGTCCCGAGATGTTTCACCGTGCAATAGCCGAGTTTCATTGTGCAGGATGAAGGCTCCCCCTTTCAAATTTGCACAGACATCAAAAGAGTCTGGAAGGTTCAAACAGATCATAACGTAATCAAAATGCCAAGCCACCGTCTGCTTCTGCCTTTGGGTTGACAAGCAGGATTAGCACCCAAGGGAAGCAGGGTGTAATAGTGTTTCACGGGCACTGTGAACAGCCCAGAAGTGTGCGGAGTACAGAAGGGTTAGCCGAAGGGCAGGTCTAGCTACAGACATACGGTTGGGGGGGTGGATTTTAAAGCAAGGAGCTGTACGCGTACAACCTCCGTGGTTATTTACTTTAGCAGAAGGCAGGACTCCTGTATACCAGTTATGTCACGCTGGAAGCAGTTTAAGCTAAACTGGAGAAAGCCAGTTTAAGAGTGGAGATGTGCACCAGCGTGGCTAGGAGCAGTAGCAGTTGACCTATAGTGCTGTCATTATAATGGTGTGGTTTTCCATGTAGACAACCCTGGAGTGGAGCAGCTAGCCTGCCATCCCTTATGTTTCACTGTCTAACCGAGATGTATAACATGGCCCTGTCTACGTGTGGTTGCAGTCACCCTCGTGCTCTAGTTTTCCACAGAGTACTGGAGCAGATGCCGAATTTTCAATGTGCGTCGTGTGTCTATCGCACCGTGTTTAATAGCCCCATCGTGGCTAAAGACACATGAAACACTTCCCAAAGACTGCTTTAATGTCAGTAATTGCTGTAGCTGTCCTGAGGGCCGGGACCAAGGATGAGGGTTCCTTTGTTGGTATTTGGTACTGCTCATTTGGAGAACTGAACAACGCTGATGTTTCTGCTGTAAAGCTCCCATGGAGCAGGAAAAGCAGATGTAGCTTTGTGTTGTCTGTGTTACTGTGTCTTTTCCTTCTATAACTGACCTTATTTTAAATTTATGTTAAATTAAGATTTAGGAAGCTCACATCTTCTTCACTGCTATCTCTGCAGTTTCAGTTTGGAATTTATTATGTTTTGGCCAGGAGAAAAGCAGAATTTGCCCATAGCTCGCTCTCTGATGGCTGGTCAGGTGACATTTTCCCTCGTAGCTCTTGAACCACTGACCTGTATTGCTGTACCTGTTCAGGCTGTGTCTTCCAGAGCCAGCCCAGCCCAGTGCCCAGCAGCTCATGAGAGTCACTGGGGCACATTTGGGCAGGCAGCTGTGCCCCAAAAGTGGCTGCCCACGTGGGGATAACCCTGCCTTTGCTCCTTCACCACTTTCTGAGGGGAAAGCCTCAGCAAAGGCACAGCTGCCGCCGTGGCCATGAGCAGGCCTCTGGAAATGTGTGCTGCCTTGTGAAGAAGTGTTATTTATGATTTTTCCAGTCAGGATGACTGGGGTAAAAGCTGTGGAAGTGCTGCATGCCCAGCGCCTTGGCACTATGAGCAGGGCCCGGGCTAAGATGGCCGCTCGCCAAGCCTGCAGAGCACACTCTGGCCTAGCATGGCGACTCCCTTGCTCCCAGGGCCCCCTTTCTCTGTGGGCCTGCAGGATGGCTGCCACTGCTGCCAGCCGCTGTGTGCCAGCCACCTCAGGCTCGGTGGGGGGGAGCCTGGCAGGGCAGGCCGGCTGCAGGCCTGAGGCAGTGTGGGCCCTGGCGGCCATTTTGCGGGAGGCAAGCGCCGCCTGTAAGATGGCCGCATGGGCATGAGGTGGGGTGCAGCACTGCCTTGTCCTCACCACACTGCCTCCCTCACGCCGTCCCCTCCTTATCTTGCTAATTACTGATGAAGGCAGAACAATAACGGGAGCTGGCATGCCCCAGTTCTTTCTCTGCCACCTCCTTCCTCGGGCGGAAAATCTGCGTGCACACCTCCCCCCCCACCCGCCAGCCCCTCTGTGATATTAACTGAATTAACATACTTCCTAATTTGCCCTGTGTTTTCCCTGCGCTGTCTCCCAGCCGCCTCATCATGGCTTCTCCAACTGGTGGGGAAGGAGCAAGTGCATTCGTTCTCTCCGCTCATTTGGTTGTATGCGAAAAATCCTTAATGACATCTAAAAGGGGTGGTGGGACAATAGCCCACGTGGGGTTTGGCAGGAGACATGCGATATTTACCCCGCCAGACCATCCTTGCTGCTGCTTTGCTGGGGGATTACGATGGCTGCTGTCCCCACATTCCTCCATTTATTTATTTTGCCAGTGGTGGGGGGGACGTGTTGGCACGCGGCTGCTTTGTGCGCCTTGCTTCACCTATGAAAAGGACACATTAAGGTGTTTCCATAAACCTCCGGATGACAAAGAAAGCGCTTTTCTCTTTGGCTCGTAGGCAACAATGACAGAAGCCTTTAAAACCATGATTTTTTTTCCACACACACACCCCTCCCTGCAACAATTGCAGAAGGCTTCCCCTAAAAGGAACTTAATACATATCATTAAATCTAAAGCACTGAGCTCCACTCCTGTTAACTATGCCATGCTTTTTGTTTCTGATAGTATTTGTCCGTTGCAGAGAGCAAGCCGGGGATGTGGAGCCTCCCCCACCCTCCTCCCTTTGTTTAAGTGACAAAATGTTTCCATGTTCTTGTTTAGAAAATAAACCTTTCTGGGGTTTTCAGCTTTTATTTTATTTTTTTCAATTATCATGATGTGAAATCCAAACTCCCCTTCTTCCCAGATCTTGGGAATCCATGTTCCTCATGATCAATTTTTCCTGCTTTATCAAAACCCACAACATTATTTTATAGCAATACTCCAAAAACGCAGCAGTAATATTTTGAATTTGAGTATTTGGAGCTTCAGGATATTGCAATATTTTTTTTATAAGCGATGAATGAAAAGCAATGATTTAAGTGTGTAATGCACAATGCAGATGCCATGCATTGTAAATACATTTCAGGGGCATAAAATCCAACACAGAGAGCCAGTGTTCCACGAAAGCTGGGAGTCCAAAAATAACTGTAAAAATGAATTGTCTGTCGGGATGAATCTCTCAGATCCCAGCCAATATTTACAGGGTTACGATATACAACTGGGTTACTCATTGGCATAAATGCCTCATTTTAAAATGCCGATGGTAAACTGAAAAAAAGGTGAAGGAGTTATTTCACTGATTACTGAATGCCATGGATTCCCCGCATTTAATTTCATACTTACAGGCTATTTACTTATCCCATGTTTATGGGTATGCACTTTAGCTTCATATAAATCTCTCTTGTCTGTCTGTCTCACTGCATTCTTTTCTCTTTTGCCATCTCATCTGCTTCTCATGGTCCCTCTCCTGAAACCACATCACAGGATCTGATGGGGAGAATGGGAATCTGCCTCTGGTCTCTGTCATAAACTTGCCAATGTGGGCTGTTGTGTTGGGAGCCAGTTGTCACCAGATGGTGCTTGGTTGCCCAGGGTCTGTGTTGCTGGGTTTAGTCTCTTGATGAACCAACAGCTCCTTTAGCATTGTGTTTCTCCCCAAGATCTACCTACCCTGGTTGAGGAAAGTGTAAGGACCTTGAGTAATGTACCTCAAGGGACAACATGCTTCTGGGTGTGTTGGGCACTTTGCAGCCTCAGCCATGCAGCTATGAGCTGCCCTTGCAGAGCTGAGGTTTGTTAATCCATGTGCTCAGCCATGTTCACCCCATCCGTGTACCTGGGTAGGAAAGTTAGCATGATAGCGTAGGACTGAATGCTGTCTTCATGCAAAAACCAGTCCATCTCACCTTGAGTGGATACCTTGCTACCTGTATGTACTGGGCTTGGGAAGACAGGGCAGAGACATCTCTGTGTCTGTGTATTAGCGTGCCCCATGTTGGGACAGTGTTGGCATCTATACCTATGGATGTAGATGTAAAAAAGCTACCTACTCTTAGCCTGGGCTCCCAGACAGCTCTTGAGTGTCTGCAAAAGGACTGGCTTATGCAGGTATCCTTGAGAGGTGGAGGTGGTTACAGAGGGCAACTTGAGGTATGGGGCTTTTCCTGTGAAAAAATGTCCTCCAGCCAGGAGAGACCTATAAATCCTGCACTTGGTGCCTGTACATCCTCAGGAGGTCCTGGGCATGGTTGTGCATGTGAGCTGCAGAAAGGGGATTAATGCAGAAATAAAGATTGAAAATAAAAACACTGAGAGCAATGGCTCTTCCTGAATGCAGACAGATGGAGAGAGCCTGGCATAATTACATTTAGCAAAGGGCTACCATGAATGAAACCAATTAAAGGGAGAAGCAATGCTCCTATGAGAGAGCGAGTGAGAGAGGAAGACAGCCACCTCTCTGGGTCTTCTTGAGTATCCATTTGCATGGGGGGTGAGCCATGCACAGTCCCCAGGTCACGGGTGAGCTTGCGCATGCACCTGCCTCCTGGCTTAGGGGGACTTCATTTATCTGCCAGGGTGAAAAAAGAAGGAAATGGGAAACATTGGGTGCTGGCAGGGCCAGCGTGGAGCTGGCTTGCAGCCAGCCCCAGCCTTGCTGTCTCCGTTGTCTCATGGCTTTAATGCATGCCTAGAAATCCAGTATTTAGGATTCAGGTTACTATTGTAAAGCAGAAAGGTCGTGCTCAGCACCACTTGGTGTGGATTCCTCCAGCAGCTCTTTTGCCTGCGTACCCCATGTTGGGACAGTGTTGGCAGAAGGCCTGGGGCCAGGAGGCTGCAAGGAGCACGCCTTTGCTGCCTCTGGCATGGCATGTATCTTGCAAGTGATGCTTCTGGCTTTGTTATTTAGGGAGGTCTGTGGGAGGCAGAGGGTCCAGAAAGCCACGCAAAGGAGAGGGTGTCAGGCCAGGTTTGCATATACTGGGTGGCAACAGCTGAGTGTGCCTTGCTGACAACTTTGGCAGAAAGTCTAGCAAGGCAGGTGCAATGTTTCTCTTCCTCTGGCTCTCACTGGGAACGATTTGGTGGGAGCTTCACGTGTAGCTGCTGCTGGTGACCAAGACTAGGAGAGGCTTTTGGAGCTGTTCCTCCTGATTTCATTTGTAGTCCCAGAAATAGCTGTTTTCCAGGTTTCCTCCCTTCTCCTACTATCCTGATCTCAAGGACAGGCACCTTTTGGATAGAAGAGCAGCTGACAAGGCTGGACTAGAATGATTCACAAGGGTTTTAATGCAAAGCTCGAGATTTGGGTTGTCTGTTGCAAACCCCCAGCAACTATAATCAAGGGCTGTTTGAAAGTTTCAGTTCTCACTTAGAAGTAATAAAATGATGCTAACAAAAATGTTTTTAGGGACATCATCAATGTAGGGAAAACTCTAGAAACAAGTCAAAGACCTTGTAGGACTTAGGCATTACTGGTCTGAAAAAAATCCCTCCAAATACTTATTTTTTTGGAGTCAGGCTTAGCAATTATGGAGATCCAGATTCCACATGTTCAAAGATCAAGGCTGACAGTCTAGGGTGCTGTGTAACACCAAACAGGGAGTGAAGGAGAGCCTGACAGCTCAAAGTGTCATGGATTTCATTGGGTTGGGTGGTGGCTGGCTT
>JAVJGJ010000060.1:12097630-12114523 GCA_035590215.1 Microhierax caerulescens
TACGTGGCTGGAGTCAGCAGGCTGCTGGGTCTACGAAACTCCTCTTGGCCAGAGGTCCCCAGGCACCAGGCTTGCTGCCCTGACATGCCAGTCAAAAGTAGATGTGGCCCTGGGCACAGAGAAACTTGTAAACAAAGGTCTGTGGTGTGTGCTTCAGCCTCTGGAAGGTAACAATTGGTGGTGTTGGTCCCTGGCAACCTATTTTGTCAGAGACCAAGCGAGGGATGCACATCTGTGTACACGCTTGTGGAGGCATCAGGGACAACGCTATACAGACGTAGGCCGGCTGTGCCTGTGGACATATATGGGTCTTTCTCGCCCCAGGGACAGCTTGCAAAACAGCACTTGACTTCCCCATTGCCAGGACTCAGGGAAAAAAATGCCTTTTAAAATTTATTTGGTCGTTGCTTTAACTGAGAGATCATATACTCTGGGCAGTGCTGTGGGAGACTGTTTAAGAGCCAGAGGAGGTGATGCTATCTCTGTGGTGTTCTTGTAGGACCATGCAGGATCTCCCCAGGCTGCTGGAGCCATGTCCCAAGCTGCCATTTGGACCATTGTCTCAGGGGAATGTGGTCCTTCAATCCATTTGTGATACATTTCATAGGCATCACCCAGGCCGCAGTGGCCACTTGCCTGAATGCGCTGTAACCAGTGCAAGTTTTAATGTTTCTTATGCAGAAGTGTACTGGAGCTCTCCAAAATAAAGGGCAAACTGCATGCGTGAGTCTGGACTTGTGCAAGCATTTAAAGCAGCTGTAGTCCTGCACCATCCCCAAGCTAGGCTTGCCAGTGTGGCACTGAGGAGCAGGGTGGCAATACAGAAGACTCACAAGTGGGTGCTAGGCTGGGACCCATCATACACATTTTGCTTGCAATCAGGCAGATGGGTGATGTGGCAGAGAAAGCTGAGAGCTTGTGGAGGAAACAAATGGTTCATGTAGATAAGTGCTGGCTGGGGAGCCCATTAGGGGACTGTTTACTTGCAAAGGGAAGATCTTTCTTACAGCTCATTGCATTTCTGTAGGCTCTGACTGACTTCTGCATCCTTCCCACCCCCAAATGCCAGAGGTTAAAGGAGTGCCTGCTATTGCTGCAAGAGCTTGAGAATATGGTAGGAAGTGGCTGATCTCTGCTGCCTAATGGACAGCATGCAACATGGCTGAGCGCTGGGATTCAAAGGCTCAGGTTTCTGCACTGTCGTCATCTTTCTTCTCTTCCTTCCTAGCCCCTAGAAGAAGCCACCCTGCTGATATCATGGGATGTTTCCATAGATGCCTCTGTGGGTGCGTGGATGCAGAGGGGAATGTCTTGCTGAGTGCAGTGGGATGAGGATGGTGATGATGTGCCTTATTCCAGCTCTGGGTCATGCACACTGGGGGAGGCATGGTTGGAGGAGCAGGGGTACATCCCCTCTGCTTGAGCTATTCCCAGCTGCAGCTGTCTCAAAGCTCTGCAGAGTGCCCTTGTGCCTCCTTTGGGGAAGAGCTGCCTGCATTGACCCATTTGGGTGTGGGGCATGCAGAGCTGGCCACAGATGCCTGCTGCAGGCAAGGCTTTGCTTGCTCTACAGTGCAGAAGCAGAGTCCAGCTGCTGGGGTCAGCCCAGGATTACTGACACCAGTGCTCAATGGGGCCAACACACTTGGCTTTGGGGCTGGGAGCTGCATGGGCTCTGCCAAGGAGGGATTCTCTACATCCTGAGGAATTTTCATACCTGCCTCCCTCATCAGATCCACTCAGTAAGTGTCACGCTGGCAGGCAGAGGGACACTGGGGTGTTCAAACTGCATGCTGTGTGCCTGAGGGACTTGCTTTATGGCTATGCAGAATTAGTTTGTTTTCTAGGCCACCTTTGAAAACGGCTGAAAATTTGCTTTCCATAGCCTAAAAACTAAGCTCTGTGTTTGACTCCTTAAGTGACAGGCAGGGACTAGAGGTCTCCTGTGACCTGAAAGCCCAGCCAAGCTGTGAGTGGCTCAGTGAGGGTGGAAATGGGTTTTGCAGTTTGTTTTGAACACAGTTAAGTTTACTGTTGTTGTTCCTCCAGTTTGGGCAGAAATGCCACAGAGGTATCATCCTCCCTGATCAGCCCAGCTCCTCTTTGCTGCCTGAAGTTGGTAGGGCAGCAATGTGTCGTTTGGGAAGGGCTGGGGTGGTGGTCATCAGGACTGGCACCTCTTTATCATTGTCCCTTCGTGGCTGTATGTGGAAAGGGTGGGTGGGCATGAGGCCACTGAGCCTGGGGAGAATGGATGTCTCTGGTGATGACCACTCATTTTGCGACACAGCCCTGAGGAGTGGGAGGCTGTGTGACAGCCCAATGGAAGCTCTCTGCAGGTCCTCCTGCCCGAGGAGCTGGCAGTGACACATTTCTGACATGAACTGAGAGGAGATGCTGGCGTCAGATCCCGGTCATGTCATCTGGGATCAGGTACCAAACCCAGCTGTGGCTGCAAGCAGTGAAGGAAGCAAGTGCCCCGAGCACTGGTGAACATGATCCAGAGGTAATCCCGGGGCATCTGCTCCTTGCACATGCCTGCAGTGAGGTACCATCCTCAAGATCTCCCAACCCTGCACTGTAACTGCTCCTGGGGCTCTGTGGCTTTCTGTAAGCGCTGCCAGAGTGATACTGCGGATGCCAGAGGGATGTCGGCTGAGGATGTGACAGGTTCGCACTGGGCTTGCAGTCAGATGACGGGTGCCAGCTTTGCAGGGTGCGGGCACAAATATCTCAGGGGGATTTGCTTTCCTGCAGAGCCTATTGCTCTCCCAGGAAGATGGAAAATTTCTGGTCCTAAAGGGATGAACACTGTCTACACTTTGACGGCAGACATCCCAGAAACCATAGGGAATAAAAGACACCCACCGGTATTTTTTTTTTTTTTAATTTCTCCCTGTTTCTGTCTGCCTATCAGCCTGTCAGCCAGCTAGATGCTAATCCACAGCAGCAGCAGCAGCACAAATAAAGCTAGACGAGGGATGCTAATTTATGCCTGGATTTCATGCTTTGTTTTACTTCCCCACTTTATTGGACAGAGTAGGCTTTGTGAGTGACGTAAAATGTCGCGTGTGCTCTCCCCATGGCAGGTTCCTGCACATGCAGCAGGAGAAGTTCATTTCTCTGTAGCCTCTGCAGCCTTGCACGTGCCCTTCATTGCCTCCCCTGGGTCACTTTGTGGGGGGTTGTTCCTGATAAACCCCCATCTGGTGAGGGCTCACTCTAAGTTTTGTTGCGCTGCATTTGAAACGCAGGGATGTGTTTCCAGTCTCATCGTGCTTTCTATGATGGTGCCAGCATTTATGCATCTAAACTGTAATTTTTTACGCTCTTGCTGGGTAACCAGACTAGAGCCTCTGCAATTTGCATGAATAAATGTCATGTAAAATCATCTGTTCATGGGTAGTGACCAGCCGAAAAGTTATGTTGTGAAGCAATCTGTTCTGAGTGATCTGCAGAGCTGTTTAATACAATGTTGAGATTTACACCTCTCAGCGTCTGAGGGGAAAAGCGTGAATAAATTTAAGGTCACAGCCCAGAGGTGACCTTACCTATGTGGTGCAAGTAGGTGAGGAGTTTTATCACTTGTTGCCTGTGAAACCCAGAGCATTAAACTGTGTTGGTGAGCAAAAGAGCCTTTGAAATGCACTGGTTTAGAATAAAATAAAATTTAAAGAATAGTGAAATAGGTGTTAATTACAGAGGGTCTTGCATGGTTTCTTGCAAGGGTCTTGCATGAGATCCACACTGGGATCCTTGGGGTATCAGAAAGGAAGGATCAGCCCCCAGAGCCTGGGAATAGGTGTTTTGAAGGATTACTGAGGTCTTCAGCTTGTATTAGAGGTAAGGGGGAAAAGATGCCCGAATACCTTTGAGTCTCTGTGCTTATGAGGCTGCTCCCCTGCAGTCAAGGCTCACGATGAGCAAAGCAGCAAATCACCAGTGAAGGAAAGAACACCCGAGATGGAGCTGGAGGGGGCTTTGAAGTGGCTACATTGGTTGGGAGCTATGAATCCCCCTGCTTTTTTACTCAACTTTTTACAACTGCTGCTGACCTCTGCAGAGCAAGTTGTGGGGAAGAGCCCAGACGTGGGTCTTACACTGAGGTCTGTCCTCGGCTTCACTGGGTTAAATCCTAAGCGAGGATTTAATTGCATTCAGTAAAAGCTGCCCAAATTTACAGCATGGAAATGAGAGCAGAATGAGTGTCCTTGTTTCTCTTTACCATCAAATAGCTTTTCTCAGCCTTGAGTCCTGGCACGCTGATCTCTGTAGGGTTTTATTTCATTCAGTGTCTGCATTGCCCTATTAAAACCACATCTCTGTCCCTGAGTCCCTGCATGTCAGTGTATGTCGAGTGCTTATCCCTGTGTATTGGGACAGAGGTATGTGGCAATAAAACTGCTCACAACTACTTGTTTGGATAGAAAGCACAGATTTGCTTACTTGGCAGTAGCTTCCCTTTTTTAAGCAGAAATGTTTGCACAGGTGACTTTCGTTTTGTCGCAGTGGTTCAAGGAAGGAAATGTTTTGCTGTCATGCATATTCTTGGGTTTCTGTGTGACGTTTTGTCCTGCCTCATTTATAGCGATGTCCAGAAATCTCTTAGCTTTCCTCTTATAGAAGCCAAACAAAGGTCCAGGGTGTGGATCTGGCTTCAAGAGCAGTGTCAGGGGAGCTGGGCTACCTCTGCCACACTGAGGCAGGGCTCTTTTGTGTTTACATCACATCTTTCCTCTTCTCTGACTAAGCTGATGGACAGGAATAGTTTCATACTCCTAAGGTGCATCTGTTTGTGTAGGAGGACGTGGGATTGTGGCATTTGTGTTTGCAGCTTTTACTGGGCTCCTCAACCAGGCTTTCTTTGGGCTGATACCTGCTCAGATGAGGGAAACCTCCAGAAGTATCGCGTCTTGTGTTGTGCGGGTCTTCGTGTGCAAACACCATGGGTGTACAGAGGTATCTGGCTTTGTGTGGGTCTCAGAGCCAGCCTCTTCGAGGTCTCTTTGTTTTGTCTCCCTCTGGGTATCTTGTGTGGATGCATTTGCATATATGGAAAACATTGTCATCATCTTCTCCCCCTCCCCAGCTCCTGTTCCTTTCGCTCTCCTGACTCGTGGGCTTTTCCAGCTGAATGGTGTCTGCTGAGGCCAGCCAAGCATGGTGGGGCTGGGGGCTGACCCCTGCATCTACGCCTTTGCTATTTCCTTCCCCAGGAGTGGCACTGGGGGCACTTTTCCTTTTTTTTTTTTTTTTTCCCTCCTGATATTTAATAACTAGCATTAGGCAGTTGGGTCCTGGAGGGAGTCTGGTCCATTCCCTGAGTCCCCAGCCCCGACACCCTGCTGCTCCCTCCCTTTCTTCTTACACTGTAGCGTGTCTGGCAGCAGCACCAAAGGGAGCAGTCCAAACTGCACGGCAAGTCTGCTTGCTTGCTCTAATCCACAAGGCCAGGTTTAAACACTTTTTGTCCCTGCCTGGAAAGCCTTGGAATAGTTATATTAATAAATCCCTTGCTCCTCCATGGAGATATCCTTCCCAGGACATTTTAAGTCACTAATCTTCTCCAAGGCATCTCTGGTTCCATCTTCCCTTCCCATACCCTTACCTGCCCCCCCTCCCCCGCTGCAGAAGACCTGAATCCTTGGAGGCTTCATCCCTCCAGTTTGCCATCTCTCTGTGCAGCTCTGCTCCTGCTCCCGCTCCAGCTCCACTGTCCCTCTGTCCTGCTGTCCCACTACCCGCCTTGCGCTGGGGACAAGCTGGGCCACTGGAGCAGCCAGGGGCGGAAGAAGGGGGTGGAGGAGAAACAGGGCAGCTGCGAGGCTTGTGTTAGTAAACACTTCCTTGGGTTCACATTTTAATTCCTTACCCCCCTTCTACATCTTCTCCCCCATCCTTTCCCTTTTCTATATGCTCACACAATGAGACCATTGTCAAGGGGTGATTTGAATGAGGGGTCTCTGGGCATGTTCCCAGCATTGTCAAACAGAGTGGGAAAAAAACCACAACTCCAGCCTAGCCAGGAGGACCAGACCAGACTGAGACAGATGCCTAAATTAGTGACAAAGCCTTTTGAATGTCCCCCCTAGACAAGGGTTGCCTTGTGCATGCGTGCGTGTGTGTGTGCATGCTCGTGGGTGTGTATTTGTGGCTGGGTGGCAGCTTGCATGTCTCCCCATGTTAATTAGTTTTGCATGCATGTCTGATAAGGTGCCAATGAATATATTTGTACTCCTTCCATTGGCGAAAGCTGTCTCGGCGGCGGGGGAGATGTGGGGCGGCAGGGGTGTGCTCAGTGCAGCCTGGCAGCCCCGGGTAATTGAGCTGTGCAAATCTGGGAGAAGAAGGGGCGAGGGTTGCTGCTGCTTGGTGCATCAGTGGAGCTGGACTTCCCAGCGATGGGATCTGCTGCTTTTGTTGCAAATCATGGAGAGTTTAAAAGAGAACTGAAGCTTTTTTTGCTTCACTGGGTCTTTCTCTTCATCTTTGCTGATTGTCTGGCTGAGGGTCTGTAGTCTCTTTCTTCTCCTCTGCCCTGTGTGTCTCTCTCAAGTCCCTTAAAAGGTGTTTATTTCCAATGGATTTGTATCCATCTTTGTATATACACATACACATGCGATCACTCACACAAAGCCCCAGCAACAAAACCTCCACCTGCTTCTCCAGAAAGGGAGTCAAATCTGCTACCAGTTACAAAATATGGGAAGGAAGTGAAGCGTGTGGGCGCCAGGGGTGGAGCAGTGGAAAAGGCAAATGGAAATGCAGAACAGGAGTTGGAGAGACAGAGATAACGTGCTCTATAAAGGATTTATCAACATTTGCTCAGGATAGAGTTATTAATTATCAATGCAGAGAAAAGTCTTTCTACATCCCCAGCGTATGGACCAGCACATAATGTCATTCCTAGAGTGCTGTTATCATCCACCCATCCATCCATCCATCTGTATTCTGTAGATTCACACAAGAATTCATTGTACATTTAGGGATGTAAACACCAGCTCACATCTAATTAATTTCCTGTCTTAATTAATTTTGCATCCTTTCCCTTAAATCAACAAGGCTTAAGAGCCCACATACATTTCTTGAGCAGACTGGGAAGAAGCTCTAGAATGGGCCAAGATGTCTTTTCTCCCCATGCTCCTGTCTGCTTCCGAGCAGTTGTCAGATGCTGAAAGAACAGGGAATTACATGGGGCAAGGCTGCTCTGAAGCAGAGGTAATTTTGGAAAGTTTTGGTGCAGCATGGCTTGTCTGCTGTGGAGTCTGATGGCACCCAGCTTCATGCTAGCTCCCATCCACTTTGCCCTCTTCCATACTTGGGTCCTGGTGCTGATGGTGAAGGGATGGAGAGCAAAAGCAGATACACCATGGTGCAGGGCTGGTCCTGCAGGGAGCCTGGATAGGAGACGGCTTGGTAAAAGTAGCAGAGTGTGGGGTTGACTCCTGATGTGCTGGCTGGGGAGGAAAGGGAAGTTCTTGATGAACAAGGGAAGATGGCCATTGGCATCTGCAGGGTTTGAGTTGGGCAAAGGCTGATGCCTCTTCCCTCACTGGCTCTGCAGCTGCACTAGGCTTTCCTCTGCTGCTGGGAGGGGAGCTGGGAGGTGATATGAAGAGATGGTAGAGTAGCCAGGGAGTGGCAAAGCCACGGGCCTGAGGGTGAACTGACACATCCCTGGCAGGGCAGAGTGGGCTGCAGGAGAAGTTGTCCTTTGTGCTCAGAGAGGGAAGGCCAGGCTGCCTCCCCATCAACCTGCACTGGGCATCTGCGAGAGAACAGTCGTGGGCGGCCTGAAGAGTCCCCCAAAATCCTCACTACTGTTCCAGCAGTAGGTACAGTGGGAAACTCATGAGTAATGTGCAGGAAAAAGGGACTCCTGTGAAACGCAGGTCATCCAGTTGGAGAACAAAGGCAATTTTGTGTGACTTAGCAGTGCCTAATTGCGCAGGGTGAATAATGAGCAGCCAGGGAGGCAGCACTGCGGTCCCTCCTGGCAAGCTGCAGACGGTGGCTGAGCCCCATGTCTGGAAACCCTGAGTCGGTGCTAGCAGATCGTGGGCATCCGCAGAGAGGTCCAGCCCCAGTGCTCTGCATCTGTGCCCATTTCAGAGTTGTTTGGGCTCCTGCATTGCAAAGTAATTGTGTTCATTCCACATGGATATAAGAGAGGAACCTGCTGTTGGAAGGAGTCACTCTGTAGTTGCTTGATCCTTTCCTTTGCTCACAGGGTGAATGTGTTATCCACGCCTAACCCAGATGCAAGGTGGCCTTTGATCACAAAGGAGAGCCACACACCAGCATCCTGCAAAGGGCTGGAAATTCCCTCCCTGGCCAGCGCCTCGTCCCTGAGCAGGGGCCTTGCTGGGGACCCCTTCCAGTTGATCTCCCTCCTCTCCTGTTTGCGCATCCCTGCCTCCTTAATTCTGCTCCCAGGCTCTGGGTAGGGCCATGGAAACCGCTTTGTCAGAGCTCCTTGCCAGGTTGATCTGCAGAAGGTTTTTTTTTCTTTCCCCATTGGGATGACAATTCCCACACAAGCAAAGCCTCTTAATGAATCCGTGGCAGCAAAGTAGGTAACACGCTTGCCCTGCCAAGGCTGCTTGGCACAGCTGGAGTCACGTAATCGGGCTAGGCTGCCAGCCGGGAACAGAGCGGGAAGAGTTAAACTGAGGACAGTGCAGGGACAACTAATCCCCAGCAGGAAGAGTAGCAGAGACCTCCCTGTCCTTCATCATCCTCCCCCTCCATCCACACACTCTTCCTACCTCTCCACCACGTCCTATTCCTCTCCCACATCCTCGCTTTACTTACTTCTTCTTCCGTCTTCCTCATCCTCCTCTTCTCCCTTGCTTTCTCACTCCTTCCCCCGTCAGTTTCCCTCCTGCCCCCCTTCTCCAGAACTGTCTCCTCACATGCTCTGTCATGTCTCCAGAGCTGGTTTTCGAGTGGGACCGAGGGACCGTGTATTTGGGCTGCGGTGGAGGTCACAGCTATATGGGGATTGTTTAAAAGAGATTTGCCCACATCCCAGCCCATGTGACCAGCCTCAGCTGCAGGTCTCTCTTTCTTAATCTGGAGATAAGCGTGATTATCCGAGGAAGGGCTGTTCGGAGCTTTGTAACTGTGACAGGGGAGCTTTCAAGTCGCACTTTGCTGGCAGAGCAGCGTTTAAAGCCGGGGAATCAGATTCCAAGCGTGGCTTTGCATCTCTTTTCTGCTGGGAGCATGGTGCAGGGCTGGCAGTGGGGATGGGAGCTTTATTAGGACTTTGCTTATGATGCGGAAAAGGAGTTAAGGGAGGGAAACAGGGGGAAGAGGGAGGTGAAAAATTCCCAATTTGCCATTTCCCCATCGGTGGTGGCATAGGAGGGATGCACTGATCCAAGGAGAACAGGCCAGCCTGAACCCTGGTGTAGAGCAATAAAGTCCAACAAGCCTGGGGTCTGGCTTATTTTTAGCCTGGGGTCATGTCTTCTTGTTCTGCGCTCCCCCGGCTTGCTCTGTTGAGCCCCTCACACAAGAGGTCTCTGGGGCCCTGTTTGGAAATGAAATGCTGCTTTAGCAGCTCCCATGGCACAGCTTCCCTAGGCGAGATGGCAGAGCCAGCTTTGCTGCCCAATAAAGACATCATGCCCCAGTGCTCAAAGCAGCCAGCTCCCTGTCCCCATCCGGAAGAATATTTGCTAGAGATGGGCCCTTGTTGGGCATCTCTGCAACCAGGGTGGGAAGACAGAGACATAGAGCAATTGTATAGTTTAATATCTTATCACTGTCTTATATTGCTGGAGGCTGAAATATTTAACATCTCATGCAAGGGGCATGGTCCCTGAAGGTTTCTTTCACCAGGACAGGCAACAAAACAGGGTTTAGCTCTGGAGCAGGCACTGCTTCTATTTGTAGACTAGAAACTCAGAGCAGAGACTTGTAACAGCGCTTCTTTTGATGGAGATGGGTCAAGGAGAAAGAAACCTGGATGCACACCAGGGGCAGGAATCTGGGGCGAGGTTGAATCAGGACAAAGTGCCAACGCTTTGGACCGTCACTTGGGCAGGACTTGCTGTTCTTGCCGTCTCCTTCTTGGAAATGGTTCAGATCCCATCGTAGCAGCTGAGGCCAGCCTGATTCAAAGGATACCCTGAATCCCATATGCTCCCCCCACATGCCCCACCACCCATTTTTAGCAGGTAAAAGTATGCAGGGCGAACACCAAACAACCCCTTCACCTGGGTTTGTTCATGGAGGGGCAGTTGCTTGCATGCATTAGAATGCCGAGGGATAGAAACATCCCTCTTCTTCTCCCATGAAGGCACATCTAATTTTTGCATCATTCTGCCACGGTGGCTAGCTGGCCTTAAAGCACCATGGGACATGTACCTGTGCTCAAAGATACACAGATTAAAACATGTGTCTGCAGGGAAGGTAGCTCAGTTTACCTCCACTGGTTGCAGGAGGGAAGCAGTTGCAAATGCATCATCTTGAGAGCAAGCTCTGAAACATCTCCCACGTTGCCTGCACTCCCCCAGAGCCCCACACAGCTGCTCTGTGGGTGGAAGTTCTGTTTTCCTTGTACTCCCATGAACTTTATTTTTTGCTATTTCTTTTTGTATACTGCTTAGATAGTCTTCAGTGCCTACGGCTTATTTCAGGGCTTTGCTGAGGATCTGGCCAGCGCATGTAGCCTTACTTCAGGGCATGGCTCTTGAAGAAACTAGAAGATGGACACAGCATCTAGTGACTGTAAGACCAAACAGCCCAAATCCCAGCCTACAGCCATGTTGCACAGATAACGCCCATGCCCCAGAGGAGAACAAGAGCTCCCCTCAGGATCCCACAGCCTTGAATCCGGCAGCGGGAACGTGGGCAGGAACATGTAGGTGTTGGCATGTGCAGGCAGGAACACGTGTACACTGGGACAAGCGTGCCCATCTCTGCAGGCACAGTCCCACACTGCCCACACACCAGCCCATCTCTGTGCACTCACCCCATGTGAATCTGACCGAAATGTGGGCTTGGGGGCATGGGGTGACTGCGAGGGCTGATGGTAAATTTACCGATGGTAGATGGAGGGAAGTACGGTAGAAGGAATTAATGGAGAGATCCATCTGAGATGCAGCAAGGAAAGGTTTCCTGCTGCAACACACAGGAGAAGGAGCTAAAAAAGGGAGCAGCATGTTAGAGAAAGTGTGAGTTCAAAGGCTGTGCCAGGGCCAAGAAGAAGGAAAGGTGGCAGCCAGGAGCAGTTTGTGTTCCTAAGTGTTGGGTGGTGCTGAGAGTGAGGGAAAAGCACTGGCTGCCCTGAACAAAAGCCATCAAGTGGGGAGATGGGAATGGGATAGAGGGGACTAAGCAGGAGCCACAGAGCAATGAGCACCAGGCTCAGCTTTTTGGAGGACCAAGTGGGTAGCTTTTCATGCTGGAGTGAAGGATGGGCTGGAGAAGGGGGATGGCACCCAGTGGGGATGTGCAAGATGGTTCTGGCCCATGGACAGGGAGCCAGCACCAAGTCTCGCAAGTCAGAGTCACAGGGTGGCTTTGGGATGGAGGAGCTGTCATGGTGCCAGGGTGGGTGAGCTTTCCCAAAGGTGAGCTGAGCTCAGAAGGTGAGATGTGACCAAGATTCCCAGGAGAGAGAGAAGGAGCTCCACAGTGGGGTTGGGAAGAGGTGAGCCATTTCTCTATAAACACCACATTAGGCCAGATGCTGGGGTTTGAGCACAAGCTGGGCAGTAACACATGCAAGAGACTGGAAAGTTTATTCCTCCTGTGTCTGCACAGCATCCTTGAGCCACGCCAGTGCTGCAGCCTGTCCTGCAGAACCAGGACCCTGCAGGGACCAAGGGGTCCCTCTGGAGACTGAGGGGAAGGGAAGAGCTCTGCCAGCTGCATTTGGATTCTCCTTAATTCACCTGACCTGCACTGTCCACCATCACTGTGCGGGCAGCTGACACCCAGAGGTGATTGAGACCCTTGCTATCATTGCTGTTGTTCAGGGCTGTTTCTTACAAGGCCCCCGACACCTTAGTACATGAGTCCAGTTTCTCTGGTTGATTAAAAGCAAAATCCTTGACCAAAAACCCCATAATGTTTGCTTGCAACCTCATTGCCATAGTAACGGAGGTCCTGAGGACACCTCTGAAGTAGGTCAGCGCGGGCCCCGTTTTGCTGCATCTCCCAGCATGGCACAGCTCCAGAAACAGGGTGTACCTACCATGGTCTAGCCAGACATCACCCTGGCACAGCCCAGACTTGCTTGGGGAAGGCCAGGCTGGAAAGCTGTCCTCCAGTGACAGCACCCAAGGGTGCCAAGGGCTATTCTGCACCTGGTCACGGGAGACTTCTGTCTTTCCTGCTGCCCCTGTGCCAGCTCACTGGTGTCCCCCAAGTCAGGGCTCCCTTGCCAGCCGCCCCTCTCCCCATCCCCCACCATCTCGCTGCCTCCCTCCCCCCTTTTCCCCAGCGCCTCTCCTCCTGCTTTGCATAATTTTCCATTTTCAGTGTCCCCTTTTCTTTTTCTCCTCTCCATATGGTGCGTCCCCCTCTCTGCCTGGCGCAGGAGCCGTCCTTAACAAGCTCGGCAAAGCCCTCTCTCTCAGGGGCTTCACATGAAAGATGCTCTGTAAAAACAGAGGCTGGGATGGAGCCCCCCCTTTTTCCCCCTTGATTTATATGGGGCTGGATGTGGGAACGTTTCTGGGTCGCGCTTTTGAGCCGCCGGGTGCCCGCGCCTGTTCTCTCCAGCCATTCAGTGCAGACCCCTAAGGCCAGCTCGTCCCCTGCCTTTGATCTGCAATGCAGAAAGAGTGGCGGGGCAAGTTTCGACCACTCTTGTTTGGACCGAGCCCTCGTTTCAGCTGGCAGAGAGGGATACCTTCCTGCTCAGTGTCCAGTGGTCTTTTCCAGCCGACTATTTCGGTTCCCTCCTACATCCCTGACACCACGAGGACCTTTGGCCCCACCAGGTCCAAGGTGCTGGGGCTTGGTGAAGCAGCAGGTTTGCGATACACAGCGAGCGACTTGGCACGTCTGAGCCACCACCGCCCTTCCCCTGCTCCATCACAGACACTGGCCAGTGAGCACCCAGCCAGCCAAGCCAGGGCTGGAGTGAAGGGTGAAGGGTGCCGGGGCTGGCAGCGCCTGCCCAGCATTTGATGGGTTAAGCTGGTCTCCAGCTAATTTCTCCCAGCGGCTCCCCTCCTCGGCTCCCCTCCTCCTCATACTTCTGTATGCAGCAGGCAGGGCCTCAGCGCAGGTTCCTGCACTGAGCTGTTGCCAGGGGAGTAGTTAGGCGAGTCTGAGCTATGCAGGGAAAAGGCCTGGGCTGTCAAAGTGTCTGAGATGAACCATAGCCCAGTCCCCCTGCAGCTGGGCCCAAGCATGCATCAGCCCTTGTTTGGAGCCTGGGAATGGCAAAGCCCAGGGAGGTTCAAGGGCAAACTTGCTATTCATTAGTCAGGGGTCCTTGACGTTCCCACTCTCTGTCTCCGTTCTTCTTCTTCTTCTCTTTTCTGTCCCTCTTTTGACAGATTCCTGGGTGCTTTTGGGGAAAACTCCCCTCCTCCTCCTCCTTGCCCCAGCAAAAGCCCTCCACATAAACTTCCCCAGCAGACAAGGCAGGAGGACAATAACAGCAGGGCCATGATGCAAACGAGAGCCGGCGGAGCAGCCGCATCCCCCGGGTGTCCTTTCTCCCCTGGTCCTCCCGGTGTTGCTGCGGGAGAGCCAGCCACACATTCATTTCGCTCATCTTGCCCATCACCGATGTTTTATTATCTTGATACTTGCAGGAAATTGTAACTTGAGATAAGAGAAATGTCAGCTGCCTTCTCCTCTCTCCCACAGCCCAAAGCACCAAGAAGTTCCTCCATAGGAAATGTAAATGCTTGCCCAGGTGCACAGGCTGAGCACGAGATGGAGGGAGCCTTGAGAGGCCATGCGAGCATCTCCACCAGGAGATAAAACTCGCAGCGTAGGTGTAACACGGGGCCTCCCTCCCGCCCCACCAAACAGAATATTTCAGAGCTCTTAGAAACCGAAGCTCCCTTGTAATTATCCAAAGCAAACAGCACGTGTTATTAGTTTAAAATGAATTTTTTCCCCCCCTCCCTGGGCCCCTGGAGCAGAATGGAGGTGTAATTGTGCTAAGGAGTTAGCAGGGGAGAGCACAGCTTTTGGTCACATTCAAGTTGGAGGGCTTGAGCCAGGGAGGCGGTATGAAAGGCTGGTATTTGCATAAGCAGCGTGCATCCCTACAAAAAAGAAAGATATCAGGGGCTTGCAAAATTCGATCAAGGCTCGGAGGGAAGAAAAAAAAAGGGGGGGGGGGGAGGAGGAAGGGGGTGGGGGTGGAAATTGACAGTGAAGAAGGTTTTTCTAAGTAACACCCTGGCGAGATTAAATTGTCCAGAAAGTTTCTCCATGTGAGCCGGTGAAGCAGAGGCTGGGCTGAGGGCAGGGGAGGAGTGGGGTCCCTCCTTCCCGGCCTCAATAGGGGATAGGAATCTGATTAGGCAGAGCGTCCTGCATCCATTTGCCATTATTTGGGGATTTTTTTTGCCCTTCCCACTGCCCAGAATTGCTGTGGCAAGGAAATTTGTCAGCATATAAACCTCAGCTCTGGCTTTGTAAGGACATGGGGAGACACAGGACAAAGTGCTGGGGCAGAGGCTGAGCTGCGTTTGCAGTTATTTATGCACTCTTTTTAAAAAAAGAGAGGGATAATGAATCCACATGCTACTTTGTGGGACGCTTTCTCTGCCCAGGGCACTGGGGTGGGAAAGCAGTGCTGAGCTGGAATCGAGTCCTGGTGGAGCACTATTTTTGCAAAAACCCTCAATGCTAGGCTGAGCTCTGCCTGCAGAGAAAGTGTGTGCAGGGGGTTTGGGCTTTCCTGAAGCTTATTTCAAATCAGTTGGGTCAGTCCAGCCCCTCCTGCCACCAGTTACTAAGCATCAGAAGGTGCAAACTCACCAGGCAGGCAGGGCATAATTTCCAGGGTGGGTTGATGTCTCGTACCAACAAATATCCTCTCTCTCTGCACCACAGATGAGCTTCTCTGTAGATCGCAGCAAGCTCAGCCTGCTCAGGCAGAGGACAGGGGCTGTCACTGCCCAGGGCAGGGGTCTTTACCATGCAAGGGTTTTTTCCTGGTGAGCACAAGGGTTCAGCCACCTCCTCCTCTCCTGGGCTTCTGAAAGCACCCACCACCGTTCAGATCTCGTCTGTCCTGCCCTGAACATCCTTGCCAGACTTGGGGCATTGGGGGTGACTCCTAATGCCACACAGGATAAAGCAGTGCTGCACCTTGGCTTCTTGCAGCCTGGGTGTCACTACATGGAGGCCAGCATGAGGGCTGTCCTCTCAGCACCCTAATTCTCCAGAGAGAGTCTCCAGGTGCTTCTCCAAACCCTTCTCCAAACTGCACATGGGGTGGGTTTGGCTTCTGCCTCTCTTAAGTTTTAGTCTTGCTTCAAAGTTGCGAAAGGGAAGGGATTTTCCTTGGATTTCCATCAAGTGCTTTATGAATATTGCAATAAAGGGGTTACAGAAGATCTATTTTTAAGAGAGAGAAAAAATACCCATGAAAATTGCAGCCTGGACCCCAGAGTGTAGAGTATTTGCACAGTTCAAAGAGTTACGGTGGTTCATCCAGTCGCAGCCCGGGAACGTTGTGGTGCGACCTACAGCAGATCACATGCCAGCTACTCCCAGGGCGGCTCATTAGAGAGCCACACAGAAGATTTATCTCTTAAAATGGGCTTGCAAATATTTTATAAAATTTGCAATATTTTATAAAATTACAATTTGGTGCAATAAAAGGAATAAATTAGCCAGCTGATAGTTCCTTTTTCACTCTGGATCCAAGTGTATTCAAGAACTAGTTGTATTAGTCTTTACTCCTTCCAGCATAACAGTTTATAGGCAAAGCAAAAGGAAGATGGCAGAGGGGTGGGACTAGGGGCTGTGCTAGGGGATCCATGGGATCCATACTCGCTGTGGGTAAAGTGGAAAGGAAGTAGAGAAAAAAAGTAGGAAAAAGTGGGGAGAACCTGCTACAAGGTGTGGGGCAAACCCTCGGAGGTGTTGAGGACAGCTGAGAAGGGGACTTTCACTGAGCATCACACCTTTGGCTCCAGCTTGGTGGCTTGGTATCACTTTCTCCAGCCAGGCAAGGGTGCCGAGGGCAGGGAAAGTTAACATGAAGATTAAAACATCAGAGCGCTGTGCCTTTAGTGGCTCTGACATGCAGAGTAATCCCATGCCCCAAAGCCTAGGGAAGAAGGACAAGCAGCAAACCCTCCCCTGGCTGGCAGTGTGCAGGGCAGGCAGAGGTAGAGGAATGAGGCAGGTGGGGGGGGAACTTGGCATCTTGGGGACCACAGTTTTCCGCATTGGGAAGGAGTTAAGGCAGCCTGGAGCCATGGCAAGTGTGTGGTGAGGAGGGAAAGAGGGTTGGAGTTTCACTCCATCACTGAGCCAAGTTTGTCTGTTCTCAGCCAAGCACTGCTGGGACCGTTTCCCTGCCAGAAATCATAACCACTCTTATTTTTTTCCTTTCTTTCCTAGATCCCAGCAAGTGAAGATGTGACTTTTCAGTCCTTCTTGCAGTTGGCTGCCACCTGTCCAGACTTGCCATCTGATGTCTCTGGGTTTCTCCAGGAGGGTCCTGACCTGCTTCTCCAACGGCCCCAGAGAAGAGGCAGCTTTGGCTTATGAACACAGAGGGTTTCTGCAGCACTTCGAATCACGCTGGTCCAGTCGTGGGGAGGGAGCCAGGGCAACACAGGGAGCCAGGGGAATCATCCCACATCACTCCTGTATGTTGTCTTCAGTGCCCTAAATGCCCCAGAGCATGACCACTGCACTCAGGCAGAGAGATACGAGTGAGCCGCT
>JAVJGJ010000060.1:12132316-12144257 GCA_035590215.1 Microhierax caerulescens
CCCCGCCCCCCAGGGCATAATGCTGAGGCAGGCGTGGGAAACCACAGCATCTGCGAGAAAAGTCTCTGCCAGCCGCTCTGAGAATGGCTCAAAGGGCTCCCGGGGAAGCCACGGGGCAGAGGGAGCCCCGGGTACCTGGTGGAAGGGAAGAGGCTCAAACCCACCTCCCACGACCCCAGCCCCGCTGCCACGTCCCCACAGAGCAAGGGGCGGCCAGTGGCCCTGCCGCCACCTCCTCTGTCCCTGGAAGGGTTAACACGGGCCGCATGGGTCTGCTCATTACAGGGTTAAGGGGGAGATGGCACTTGCAAATCCCTCAATTACCCGGGCCAGAAGGCTGCTCAGGAAGAGCTTTATTAACCGTTGCCGTCTTCATTAACCGCTTCTCCACGGCTGCCTAATTACGGCCGCCATTAGGCTCGTCGGGTCTCCCCAGCACCGCCCTGACCCTCCGGCCCTCTGATTAACCTTAATTACACCTCCATCCCCGGGCACCGGGCGCTCACCTGAGCGGGGCTGAGGCCGGGGGCTTGCGGGCTGCCTAATTGCGGGATCCCCGGCGGCGGGGAGGGGGCCGGCGGCGGTGGCCAGCCGCCCGCAGCACGCCAGATGTTCGCTGCTGAAAAGCAGAGGGCAGCCCTCGCACTGAGCTAAGCGGTGGCAATGAGATCGGTAGCAGGGCATTGAGGGAGGCGGTGAAAGGGTTTCCCACCTGAGCCGATGGGGCTCGGCCGGGAGGAGAGCGGGGACTTGCCAGCGAGGGAAGGCAAGGGATGAGGGATGGGAGATGCTGTGGGTGCTGCTGTTCATCCTTCTTCTCTCAGTGTTTGTCCCGGCCGGGAGGCCCAGCACCCTTCTGGGTGTCCCTCCCAGCCTTCTTCCTCTCTGGTTAGGCTGTGGGATGTCTCCCAGGTTGGATGCAGCACACAGGGACACAGGGACGTCTGTCCCCAGAGGTGGCTGACAGTGCATGCCCACTCTTGATATTTCAGGAGAGGCCATAGGCAGTACAGAGGGTGGCAGAGACCCTGCTGCTTTCCAGCTCTGCCAAGGTGCTGCCACCGCTGCAGGACATCCCCAGCCTGATGTACCACCCTGGACTCCTTCCACAAAGGAGATGCTGCTGCTTTTCTTCCCTCCCATGCTGAACAGGGTGAAGCATAGTTCCTCAGGTACAGGGAAAATGAAGCCACTTTCTCCCTCTCCCACAAGATGCCCCCCCCCCCCTTCTTCACCCTCCTCACCATACACCTCCCTTTTGGGACAAAAAAAAAAAAAAAAAGATAATAAAGTTCTTATTTCCACCACATTTGCCATTTCCTGGTCTAAGTAAAGAGTGTCATAAGAGTGACAAGCTAAAAGCCACTGATTACTGTGGATTCATGGCATTTATTCTCCTCGTGAAAAGAGCAAACATCAGAAATAATGTGGTCCGGCCTGCCTCGGAGCCTAACCCTGCAATTAATCAGCATTCATGTGCAGAAGGTGCACGAGCATCTGATATGCAGAGAGGGAGTAATTAAAGGCAGATGCAATCTCCGCTTCCCGCAGGCCTGGGGAGGGCAACCGCACCCTCCCCCTCATTGGGGTGCAGCCCCCCCAAAGTCACGACCGTCCCCCCTTTCCTCCGGAGCAGCCGGTCACACTAGCCCCATCTGCCTTTGCTGGGTGCTTCGGGGACCAGCCGTGCTCTGTGGAGCGAGCGGGGCGATAGGGACTCTCGTCCCTTGGCCGTTCGGCAAAGCAAGCAGGAGGGTTTGGGGATACGGTATTTAGGCGAGCTTCCGATGCCTTGAACCCTGACACGGCTCGGTGACACCGTGAGGTCCCAGGAGAGGGGGATTGCTGTGGGCTGGGGCTTGCCAGGGACTATCAGTGGCCTCCTCCCGCCGGGGTCTGCCCCGCTGCTCCCGCTGATCCTGTCGAGACCTTTAATCCGTGGGGGATCAGCAAATTAATCCACTAAAGCATGAAGGGCCTGAGCTGTGTTTAATCGCTCCCCTTTGTGTCAGGGAACGGCTAAATGACCATACAAGAGAAAAACCCACAGAGGGGTCAGAGGGGAGGCGGTGGGCGATTAACCCCCGTCACCTCCCTCCAGGCTGTGGCGCGGGGTGAGACGGGGCGAGCCCACAGCCGCTGGGGCTGGGGCATCGCGGGCACCAGTTGAGCCACATCCCCTTGTGCCTCGGCGCCCTGTGCCACTGATCAGGGGTAACATTGTGGCCCATGGTGCTCTGAAGCCCCCCAGCATGGTCGGAGCTGCTCCAGCCATGGGTGAGAGGAGCTGTGCAAGGTCTCAGCCGGGCTCCCAGCAGACAAGCTGTTATCATGGCAATTACCCCCAAAATGTGCCCTTTGGGAGCTATTTCGGCTGAGGGGTCAGTGGTGCTGACAGCGGCCAAATCCTCCTCTTGCCCCCGGCGAGGAGGAGCCGTGCTGGGGGAGGCTGAGCCGAAGCCGTCTGTGTGCTCCGGCACAGATTGTGCCAACGCGTGGTTGAGTGCGGCGAATGCTCACAGCCAGCACCCTTCAAAAATATCACTCGGGGAACAAATGACACCACCTCCCCCTCGCCATCCTCACACACCAACGCCCTCGCCCCAGCAGGGGCGGCCATGCCAGCCTGGGTGCCATGGCCCCTCGGTGTTGTCGTGTTGTTCCCCCCCCCCCCCCCATTTTCTTCAAAAGGAGAATAACCTGCAATATATAGATATATATAATTTTTTTTTTCCTTTCTGGAAACTAATGGACTCCTTAAATAGCAAAAATTGCACCCTGTAATTAAGATCTTGCTTTTTAAATGATTAATCATTCTAACCCCTTCCAGCGGCATCCCACTTACTGCTGCTCTCATATTGAAATGCAGATCTGAGAGGGAGGGAGCCGAGCAGGTCTGTGGAGAGGAGCAATTAAATCTTCCAGCTGTCGCTGGTCCACCCTATCCTTCATTTTTTTCGGGAAGCCCTGGCCATTGTCCATGGGGGCTGGCTCCGTGCCCTGATCCACATCCCCCTTTTTGATTGTCTCATCTCCATCCTCCTCCCCACCTCCATCCCTTCTTTTTCTGTTGTCTCCTGGCTTCTGGGCTCAGTGATACTTTCTTACTGCAAGGTCTGACCTTCCTTTCCTTGGAAGTGCTCTCAGCTCCCCAAAAAGCCATCTGTCCCCCTCTTCCCAGGTGAAAGGGGAGAGAATGTGAACGCAGGGTTACAGTAACATCAGCTGGGGGCCACAGGGAAGCAGCAATTCCAGTCCCGCCCGTAACAACCAACTGCCTTCTTGGGGACTGCTGCTCTGCATCTCTGCCTATGCCAGTGTTTGCAGCCCTCCAAGGTCTCAGCCCCCTGTCCTTCTCCTGGCTTCCCCCTGAACTGCATCCCATTGTGAAAAATCAAATCCTGCAAGACACCCGTGCACAAGTGCCACCTCCTTGCGAGGGGTTCCCCGCAACCTCGGCACATCGCCTCCCTCATTCACACTTCCCTGGGACCAGCTACGAGTTTCTCAGGATGTTTCAGCAAGAAAACTGCTCAGCTGTGTAGAAACCATAACCAAAAGAAGGTCCTCTGGCCTAAATCCCTCCTGTGGACCTACTTCAAGTTGGAGGGGATCCTTCAGGTGTTTTCTAGAAGCACATAGTTGTTTTTTTCAGCCCACTGTGGTGAAGCTATGGGTGGATGGAGACCAACCAGGGGCAAATACATCTGGTTTCAGTCCCCAGCAGTGTCAGGCTGATGGCTTGGGAAGGTCAGGCTCCCTCCTGATCACCACCTGAAGGCGAAGGACCTGGGATGTGTGTTTCTGTTTCAGTGCTCTGCAATAAATGGGGATTTCTGTCACCCCCCCAATCCAGTCCCATGGCAAGTCTGTGAGGTGGCCAAGACTCCAACCCCCAGCCCCATGGGCTGAGGAGAAACCTGGTACTCTGGGTCTATTGAATTCAGTTCAACAGAGACAGAGTTTATCCAAGGAACCAGAAAGAGGGTCTCCAGAGTTTCTGTGTTGCTCTGTCAGTTTGATTTTTCTGAAATGGAAATAGAGAGGAGACAGGAAAGTGTGTAACCATGTGAGATGAGGGAAAGGGAATGACAAGGAAGACAAAAAGAGAGGCTGGGATGAGGAGATGATGCTTCCCATGGAGTGGAAACAAGAGGAGAAAATGCTTTCCCAAGGGAGAGGAATGGGAAGGGGGCTCATGTGTTACTATTATCTCTAAAGTGCTCAAATGTTTCCAAGGAAGAATATTCCTAGAAGATCCGAGGAAGAGAGGCACATTGGAGGTCCTCTGGACTGTCCACCCCACAGTGGCTGCACGGTTCACTGGGCCAGCACAGTGCTGAGCACCAGGGCAGTGCACAGGAAAGATGCTTCTTGGGTGGGGTCTCCCTTCGTGTGAGAAGTAAGCCTCCTCCATAGTGCGTGTAGGACACTGTTAGTCCCCAGCATCAGCAGTTTCCACTCTGATTTTCAGGCTTACTCCTTATATTCTGGGTTGCAACATCTGGATGTGACATGGCTAAAGGATAGGACATGGTTCTCCTCACCAGGTACTGACCTGACCAAGGACATGAGGCAATACTGTTGATGAGGCCAAGGGGAGTTCCAGCCTCCACCCTCATCCTCTTGATGTGCATGCATCCAAGAGGGAAGAAAGTCCCTAGGTACCTTGTCCTTGCTGAAGAGTACTTTGGTCTTTATGGTCACCGGGATGGCTTTTAATGGTGAGGACAACAATGACGTGTGACTTCATTCCACCCCACCTGCCAGCAGAGCTCTTCTCCCTGGCAAAATGGAGACATTATCAACAAGCCATATAATAAGCAGTGGGGAGCCACATAGAGCAGGGGCTGCCCTCCCGAAGGAGTGAACTCCTTGCAGTCTCCATGCTGTTCTGACACCCTTTCTTATATTGTCTGAATGCTCCAAAACACCCAGTGATCCTCCAGGATTTAAAGCATTAAATGCCTAATCTGTTGGTGTTCTGGCTTTGGTCTTGCTAGGAAAAAACTATGTAACTTGGCTCATATGGCCAGGAGCACCATAAGGGTTAACCAGCGGGAAATGGAGTCAGGTCCAGATGAATCCTGATGGGACCAGGTTCCCAGAGCATCAGGAGGAAAGTCACCAAATCCTACCAAGCCCTCTGTTTATGGATACCCGCTCTTCTGCATGGCCCCTTTCTTCCTCTTCTTTGCTTTCCTCTTTTTACTCCCTGCCCTGAGTTGCAAGGCACAGGACCCTGGCCTGTCCCCAAGCCCCCTCCATGCCATCATTTGCATTTTCACCAGCCTTGATTAATGCCAGAACTTGTTTATAGAGTTACAATCTCCAAATTAGGTTGCCGAAGGCATCCCAGGCCAGCCCTGGAAAAATCTCGGTGGCTGAAAGGAGCCATAACTAAGCCTCAAGCAGACGTCTTTATTCAGCTGTAATTGACGTTTAACAGACGTCTGTAACTTCGTCTGGACTTATAAAAAAAAACGAAAAAAAGTTCTCCCCTCTCTTTATGTTCCCCCCTTTTATCCAGCAGTCAAAAGTGTAAGAGCCCACCACACCGGCCCCACTCAGTCAGTGTGCAGCAGGGGCCATGACAATAGTGGGGCTGAGACAAAGCCGCAGCCCACGCTACACACACTGGCGCCTTGTATGTCTATTTACCTCCTAGAGTGGTTTATGCTAATTTATTGGCGAGCGGCGACCACTTCTGCATACTGATGTGCTGCCACTTCTTTCTGAGCGGGGGCCCTCGTCTGCAGGGAGGCCCGTGGGGGGACCCCCATCCCCACTGGCAGTGCCCCAGAAAAAGATGCTGCAATACTTGGGGCTCCCCATGTGCCCCCCAACCATCCAAGTTGCTGGTTTGATCACACCAATTGGCTCTTTATTTTGGTCTCCTTTCGATACAGGGTGCTGATACCACCCCTTTGCACAGGGATGTTCCAGGCGCTGGAACAGATCAAAGCAAACCAAACCCATAGCCATAGGATGGAGCTAAGAGCACAGAAAGAAACACTACAGATAGCTGTGGAGACAGCCAGATTTTCATATAAATATATCTCTACAGTGTTCTGCTGACATGTGTGAGTATGGAAGGGTGCTCGCAAGTCAGGAAGACACCAGAAATCAGGATAAAATTATTTTCTTCTTTCCTGAGTGCTTACATTGTGTACTATTCTTTGCTGCACAATGGTTTATTTCAGCACTGGGACATGAATTCTCAGATCAGGTTTTACCGACTAGTCCTTGAAGGCAAATTTTCCTTTCTCGCTCAAGAAGATGTGGTGCTGCCCAGCCCCTGGTTGGGGAAGAGCCCCTTTGCATCTACCCCACAGATGATCAGACCATCAGGAGGACATTCAGGTCTCTCTCTGCAGACCATATCCTTCCCAGAGGAGGGTTTTATAGAGCATTTTCAATGTGGAGACTACCCAGAGTTAAAGACTAAACTGGTTTTAGCACTTCAGGATTCCCCAGAGAAAAATGAAGCCAAACAAGGTGCTGCTGCTCTCACCCACAAAGCACCTTCCAGCCTGCCAAGCACAAGTCAAGGCAAAGCCAAGGTGTGGAGGCAAAGCCAGGAGAAAAAACTGGGACAAAAAGAATAAAGTCAGGAGCAATTCATTTTCATGCTGGGGACTTGCTGCTTGTAGCACATGGAACTCCTAGAAACCTGGTCAGTGCCATGATGATGTGAAGGTTGAGGACAGTCAAACATGGGTCTTCACATCCATGGTGTGAGCATTGGGTCATCATATTACAGACAATAAAGTCAGTGAGTCAGGCAGTTTATCCAAGAGGAACAGAGGCTATTTGCAGGCTTAACCAAGCAGTGGGCCAGGAAGCTGTAAGCTGTACATCAAAAGTCCATCAGCCTCCCCAGGAGAGGATGAAGGGTATGCTCCAGCCCCTCGGCTCTCCTACTGCTCCTCTGCACAGGTGATTCGTGGCTGCATACCAAGGCAGAAGACCTGTCTGTGCAGTGAAGGCTGTGCCTCATGGCTGGCAGAGCCACCCAAAAAGAGTGAGAAATCTGGCCTGAAGTATCAGAGCAGTGGTAAGGTCCCAAAGCCAGGAACTTGCCCCTGCTGGGGTGGTCAACAGCCAGGAAAAAAGCGTGACAGAGTTAGTTGGACTGGTGGGACTGCAGGAGATGTCTCAGAGGTGAGCAGACCTTGCCTGTGCTTTGCTGGCTTAAGCCTAGAAAGACCTGAACATGCCCTTGAAAAGCTGCTGGCTGGGAGGGATTTATCTGGGGAGGGTGCTCACTGCCAAGCAGCCCACACAACTGTTGATATCCATGGCTAGCGCAAACTGATGGAGCACCTGCTCCACCTTCCCCCAAAATGCCAAACGTAGGTACTCCTGTTCCCAGGAAGACTGGAGAAAGTTGTGATGCCTCCAGTGCGACTTAGGACAACCTTGAGGAACTGGGAATCCGGTCCTGCTGCCCACGGTGCTGGAGGTGGCCATGGCACCAGCACTGGCACTGCCTCTTCAGCCACTGAGGGACCCCCCTTAACTGGAAGAGAGCTCAGCTCACCAGAGAAGCCAGCTTTTCAGCTGCTTTGTGCTGCTAAAGCTACAGAAGGGGGGTGTATCATAGCCATGGATCCAGACTTTTGTGTTTCAAACCCAAAGGCTCAGGGTTTCTTTCCTTTTTCTGCTGCTCAAAGCACCAGTACCTTTTGCAACCCCTCTAGCATCTTTCCCTGGGTCTTTGTGCACCAGCTGGGTGCAGGGCATGGATGGCCATGGGGAAGGAGCAGCTTCTGGTGCCATGGCAGAGTGGTTCCTCTTTCCCATGGAAAGGGAAACAGACTTCCCACGGGTCTCTTCCACAGTCCTCCTGCATGCCAGTGCGATGAGCCCTGGTCACCTCCCTCTATCATGAGACCGAGGGCTCACAAGAATCTGAGGTCAAGAAAGTCTTCCCAGGCTGAGGTGCAGACGAGGGGGTTTCTCCAGGCTCCCTACAGCAGTGGAGAGGGAGGATTTCCCCCACCGGGCTGAGCACAAAGAGCCTGAGCTGCCGTGTATTGGTAATACTCAGGGGTGCCTTTGCTCAGGGCTGGTGAGGGAGTTTTGGCAGCGGCATTAGTCACTGGAGGGGTACACGTACGAAGGAGAGCTTCTGTGTTGTGTCCCCCCCCGCCACTCTGCCTGTGAGGGGGGGCAGGCAAGGCAGGCAGGGCTCTGGGAAGGTGCCAGCCCAGGGCCTGGCAGCCTGCAGCCCTGCCTGCACCGCTGCCTTGCAGGAGGAGGGAGATGTGAGCACCATGGCTTAGGCGAGGGCACCTCATGCTGGCAGCTCCAGAAATCGCCTGGAAAGCCTTTGTTTTAGCGATTTCCCTTCTTTCTTGTGTGGTTTGCCCTGGCTGGTGCTGGCAGGGGTAGAGGGCTCTCCAGGGCACTGTGAGACTGCAGAGGCCAAAAAGCTGGGCCAAGTTTGGAAATCATCCTCCTGTTTCCTCTGCCACATGTCCCTCTGCAAGCCCATGCCCAGAGCCACCACTGCACGAGGCCCAGCCAGGTTTTTTTCTTGGCCACCGGCACTGAGCATCCTCCAAGGCCATGTCCCCAAGGTCCTGCTGCACCCCAACCCACCAGGAAACAGGGCTGGGGCTGTGTGGGGTGGCTGTCCTTCTGCAGCCTGGCTAGGGACATCCCCCCGCATGGCAGCTAACCCCAGACATTTTAGGGCTGAACCCCCAACCCCAACGCCCCAATCCTCCCTCTAAAGGCTTCTGCATCTTTCCTTTCCTCCCAGGGCAAGCTGCCCTGGCAGGGGCAACCCCAGGCCTTGGCAGCAGGCTGTTCTCTGCCAGCCAAAGGTGGGTGAGGAAAGAAACAGCCCCACCAAGAAACAAGATGTCTGGTGTGAATCTCCTGATACTGCTAACCCAAGGGCTCCGCTGGAGCCAGCTGCGTGCAAGTGGTGGCCCCGGGTCTCGCTTAGCAACAGGGCATGGAGCAGCCTGTGGCTGGCGGGGAGAAAAAAGGGTCTTTTCTTGTCGGTGAAAGATTCATCGTTGGGCTGAAAGTGGCCCCTCCCCTCTTTCAAATACTTGTCAGCGGGGAGAATACAGCTTAGATACTGGGCTGATCAGATCATGGCTAATCTGTTATTCCTGACCACGAAAACTGCCAGAAGACTTTCAAACAACTTCACTGGGAGCGTGTGCGGCAGGAGGGAGCAGGCAGGAGATACTGAGCCACTGGCAGCCCTGTGCCAGCACCCTGAGGGCATCTCCTGCTCCGGAGGTGCACAGGGCAGGCAGCACAGGTCCCTGACCCTGCACTGGCCAGGGCTAGTGGCACCCTCTGTGCCACAGGCAGGGGCAGTGGAGGGGAAGGGGTCAGTGCTGACCTTTGGGAATGGAGGAAGATGAGCTGGCCAAAGCGTCCTCTGTGGTGAGAGCTAGCCCTCCTGGTTGCATGGCTTTTTCTCCCAAACCAGGTGGTTTGGAGATGTTTGTCACTGTGGAAGGACATTTGTCACCCCTGCATGGGAGCCTCGGCACTGCAGAGTACCAAGAAAAAGGTGGCCAGCTTGGAGAAAGATGTTCTCCTAGTTACTCACTCCTTCTGGGCTGAGATGTTTGTAAGGGAAACAATAGACCAGACAAATCAAATAATTCATAATCAGTGGTTTGCAGGAATTTCATGTGGTGGCTCAGATTCTGCTCCTATACGTGGGGGTACATCAAAGAGATGCAGCTAGCAGGAGAGGTAGGAGCGTGCTCACAAGTATCTTCTACACGTCCCGCTATGCCCAGCCCTGGGACCAAGTGTGGGCAGCCAGCCCAGGGGACAGTGGCAATGCACCTTTACTGCCGGGAGCCCAATTCTCCCTACAAAACCAGGGTAGATGGAAGTGTTTTAACCATTGCCACTGCACATGCAATGTGCCCAAAGACCTGACCCCCAGGCCTGGCACATACTGCTCTGCCTCTCCCCAAAAGATAACGCATGCCCATGCATCTTCCCCATGCACCTTGCCCTGCTCCCTAGCTCTCGTACTGCTGCTGACTTGCCCTGCTGCATGCCGCTGCCAGCCTGGCTTTAGTCCTAAATCTACCTCTTTGGCCTCAGCACTAACCATGGTTGTTGTGCAGGACCTGCCATGGCCGTGGACCTTTGGTGGAACAGCTCTGCCTGTGATGGAAAGGAAAACTACGCTGAAGCGGCCCAAGGGGATGGGAGCCTGTGAGAGGGGATGGATGCCCAGTGAGCCTGGGGACTGGCCTGCACCCCAGCAGGCTCCTCTTAGTCAGGAATAATTAATTACCTTCTTGAGGATCTTAGCTTCAGCCCTTCCCTGCTCATGCCCCAGCCCAGGAGAGGAGGGAGGGAGAAGACGGCAGCGAAGAGGGTAGAGAATTAATTGGACATTGTGTTGGGAATCGCCTCCTGGTCGCTGTCAATCTTGGGAGTGAACAGCCTCTTGTCTCACTCAATAGGAACTTTATATGCTCCTTTAATCCTTCAGTCCGTATTGTCAGAGCTTCCCCCCTCCTCCTGTCTCTCCTTCCCACCGCAGGACTTTTGATGACCCCAGCTGTCTGAGGCAATACAAAGAAGCCCCTTAACTAACACCCTGTGATCTATACAGGCAATAAAGAGGCTCCCCTTGACAAGGATTTGCAGGCAGAATATATGCAAATGCTGGGAGGTGCGCGGGTGGGGAGGTGTGCTGAAAAAGCCGCCGTGTGGCAGGGCACGGCTCCGGCCCTGGGCCCTGGGGAGGTGGTGGCCCAAGAGGAGATGTGCAGGTGAGGCATGGCTGGAGAAAATGAGGGCTGGCCAGGGCTGGGTGGGCATTGCACACCCTGCCATGGGCTAAAGCAAACAGGAATGCCCCATCTATGTGGCTGCAAGGCCAAGGCATGCATAGGCACGTAAATGGGGGGCTCCTGGCCCGTGCCCCCCTGTGCTTTGCTCCTTGACGGCCACCTCTCGAAGTCAGGAGGCCGTGCTCCTTCCCATATTAGCACATGAATGGGGTTAGGGGTGGGGGGGAGGCGGGAAGGGGGGCAAGCCCCCACTGTCCACTCAAGCAAACAATTTGGCTAGCAAATTGACATAATTACAAGGGACAGAGAGAAAAGAAAGGCAAGCCCCCTCCCCTGCGCTCCAGAGGGCCCGACCCCTGCCGAGTTACTTAGACCCTTTGTGCAACTCAATGCTAGGTACTGATGAGGGGACGTATGCCCTTTTCAAGGGCCCTAAGCGACCGGCTGCCCTAATCTGATTACAATTTACAGCGCTCCTTCAGAAGGGGCTGGAGCAGCACTCATGCAGGCGTGGACATGTCGGGTCCCGCATGCACGTGCTCGCACCAGCGCAAAGGTAGGTCGACAAGAGTGGCAAAGGTAGACACGCACAGCAGCGCCATGGCCAGCAGGCTGACACATGTGCGCGAGGGCATGCTGACACCGCCGGCAACGTGGTTTTCAGTGTGCTGGTTGCGCATGGTCAAGAAGGCTGAAGGAATGTCTGTGGGAACACAGGGCTCTGCACACGTGGGCACACTGCCAGCAGAAAAGCTGCTGTGGCCACCACATGGGCTGTGCAACGGGCCCATTTCAGCCCAAGTATGGGGCTTGCACCATGTACCTGCACCCACACCAACGCACACGTGGGCACAGATGTAAGCACACAATCCCCCTTCTCCTGGGCAGGCCTGCAGATGGGCACCCTCGGCAGAGGGATGGGGATCCCCACCAAAAGTGGGGGACAGAAGAGGTGAGCAAGTGCCTTCCCTCAAATTCCTTGCAGCAGCTTGCAGGAGTGGGAGTGCAAGCAAAGCCCACCACCTGCCTATTAAATGTGGGATTAAACGATGCTGTTCCCCCCCACTCCTCCCCCTGCTCCCTTCCCGCTTTCTAACATCATCCCCTTGGGGAAACTACTACCTTTAGATGAGTTTGGGGTTTTT
>JAVJGJ010000060.1:12144356-12161690 GCA_035590215.1 Microhierax caerulescens
TACTTCTGTTCCGGTAAAAGTGTGAGGGGTTATCAAAAGAATGTCAGGTGGCAAATTTCCAACAAAGAAGAACTAATCCCCAAGTATATCAACAGCCTCTTTCTCACACATCCTCCCGCCTGTTGGAGCAGCCCAATCCTCTGCTCCCCACGCTCCCCTGTTGAGAAACCCTTCGTCCACCGCTGGGGCCATGACTGCACTTCAAACGCACTAGCCCGACCTCAGCATTGTTTGCCAGGGAATTAAAACTGCAAGGCCAGCTCCAGTGAGTGATTTAGGTACTGAGGCCAGACTGAGCCCCAGTAGAGCATGGGCAATATAACAATTTGCTGCCCAGCAGCCTGGGCAATTTAGGTGTCTTCCCACAAGGAGGAGGCAAAGCCTGGAGGGACCCAGACTGGCGTTGGGCCTCCTTTTGCTAGCATGTGTGCATGGGGCAGGACCATCTCCCAGTGCTCACAGACCTGCCCCACCAGAGATGTGGGCTGGCCACCTCACTAAAGGAATGAGGGTTCACTCAGTCTTTGCCATTACTGATCCCCACGGCCCCTTGCAAGCTGATGGGAGGAAAGACTGGAGGCCACAGGGGCTGGATGCTGGCTCAGCTGGGACACAGCCCAAGCTCAAATAGGGTGAGACAGAAGACCACTGGTCCAGTGATGCAGTGGGAAGTGCAAAGGCCAAAAGGTCTGCTGCTTTCAGGTTTTGCAAACTCGGGGCAAAAAGTTTAGGCCTTCCTTGAAATGAGATTGCCTATGGTGCCCCTGTCGTGGTTTCTGATGGGCTCTATGGATGAAGCTGCAAGCAGAAAATGGCTGTTGCATCCTTTCCCCCAGTGCAAAGAGGCTGGAGGAGATCTCCTTCCTTCAGCAGATCCCAGCACAGGGAAATCAGGAATTGCCCTTCATTTTCCCATCTCTGCCCCAGGGAAAGGATGCAGCTCAATGTATGCTTAGCCTCTGCACAGATCATTCTCCGGAGACCACTTCTAATCCCTGTCAGACCTGCCTTTGCCATCATAAAAGAATATACAATATACCACCAGCTGGCAAGAGGGCTAGAGCTCCTGATGGCCCAGCTACAATATTTCTGAATTTCCCATTATCCAACAAGCCCTTTCCCTGCATCCCACACCGCTGCTGTGCTTGAGACCATTCCTGCTGAGGATTTTAGGCCTTTTGTTATTCTGTTACTCTTCTTTTTTCAACGATGAGGTTGTCTCAGGCCAAACAGAGGTAACACCTGTTCAGAAGAGAGCATCTCCTGAGCCTGGCTGTCCCCGTCCCTGCGCCATGGCGGGGGAACACAGTGTTTCGGTGCCTCCTCCTCTGTCACAATGTTTTTCAGCTCCACCAAGCAAAGTGTCCAATTAGAGCAGAGCCTCTTGCTTCCATCTTTGCAGACATTTAATTAACATGCTGCTGCTGGCAGCCGCTGACAAATTCCAGAAACATGTTGTAAAGGGTTTTTGTCTTTACCCAGCATGGAAAATGAGGGTGTCATATCCCAAGGGGATGTGAATAGCTACTTTTGACTCCCCCCCTCAGGTGTGAGAATTACAGCTAGATGCAGTGAAGAGACCTATCAGCCCTCCTACCTCCTTCTCCCCCACCCCCACCCCCCTTTCCTCTCCTGCTCCTCACATCATATCACCTTGGAAAAACATGCAGGTTTTAGGCCTGATTTTCATTCCTGTCTCCTCCAGCTGTGGTTGAAGCCTGACAGTCTGGTTGAGAGCTGGGGGTTGCGCTCTGGCTTTGGGCTTTTCCCATCAGGATGGCACTGGTAAGTGGAAGGAGTGATCTGATGACATTGGAAGAAACAGCCAAAACTAAAGAAGAGGAAAGGGTCCTGCCAGCCTGTGCTGTCCCCGCAAACCAGGCTCCCAAGGAGCTGGTGGAGGCCTCAGCAGAGCAGGTCAAGAGAAGGTGATGGCAGAGGCACGTAAAAGTGTGGCCAGCTCAAAGCTGGCCCTTACCCAGGCCTTGGGTGGCAGCATGGGTGTGGGGACAGCTGCTGCCAGCACCCGCTCCAGAGAGCACCAGCCCAGCCTGTGCCTCCCTCCAGGGCTCAGCCCCACCGTAGTCGCTCCGGCCGCTGCCTCCAGCTGCTGCATGTTAAGGCGCCATGTCCTAAGCCAAGTCTCTCCACCGCCCGCGCTACCCCCATTGCCAGCACTCCCGCATCTGCTCTGGCCCTGGGGAACGTCCCAGTGCCCCCCACTCTAACCTCGCAGCCAAGGGCTCTCCCAGCAGCTCCTCCGTGCTGCCAGTGAGGCAGATGAGCTCTGCACGGCTTCCCTACTGACCCTGGGGAGCACAGGCCTGGAAAGCACATCTTTTTATTTTATACACAACAGCTCGTTAGAAAAGTGGGAGAGAAGGGCAGAGCTGGCTGCCTCGTCCTTATGGGGAAAAACCACGAGTCTTCGCCCCCCGCCCCCGGGCCCTGCGCCGGGGTCCTGTGCTGGGGGAAGAGGCCGGCGGGGGGGCTCAGGGCGAGGCGGGCTTGTCGGGGCTGTGCATGTGGTACGCGTCGCTCTCCTCGTCCTCCGGCACCTGCGTGGCGGCACAGCCCCTCAGCGCCGCGCCACGGCGGCCCCTCACGCCGCGGGGCGACAGCGCCATCTTGTGCCGCCCGCCCCCGCCGCCCCGCGGCCGCCCGCCTCACCTCCCAGTACACGTCGTCCTCGAAGCAGTTCTCGGCGGCGGCGTCGCCCCAGAGCGGCAGCTTTAGGATGGCCCCTGGAAGCAGGCGGGCAGGGCAGTGGGCCCTACTGCCGTGTGCGATGCAGGCTGCGGGCGGATGGAGCCCACCCGTCCCGGCAGCAAAGGGGGCGGAGGCAGCCCTGGCATGGCGCTGGGTCCCCCCCTTTTCTCCAAACCCATTTGACCTAGCTCCACACTTGGCTGCCTGGTTTCCCCCGCTCCTATGGGCTTCAGGCTGGTCCTGCTACGGGGCGTCCAAATGTGAGCAAGCGGGGGGCTGCAGCCCCCAGCATGGCGGGAAGGAGGCCTGCAGCACAGGCCGGGGTAACATGGATGCCTGTTTCAGCCGCAGGCTGGAGTCAGCCCTCCCCTCTCTGTGCTCCTCCCGGGCTTACCCACAAGGGCCCCCCCGGCAAGCGCCATCACCAGAGACACCACAATGCCGGCAGCCTGGAACCCTCCTTGGACACTGGGTGTCCGTGTCTGGTACGTGCCGGTGAAGTCAAACGCCTTGATGAACCTGCCAAGGGCAGACAGGGTGAGAGTTGCTCATGGCAGGAGGTCTTCCCTGGCTCTGGAGGAGTCCTGTTGCCCTGCTCCCTCAGGGACTCCTCCCTAGTGCCATCCCTTTTCTGCAATGGACCCGGAGAGTGTCGCAATGACACAAAACACTGCTCGCTTCCTTCTCCTCTAGCCCCTGGCAAAGCTTTACCCAGGAGGAGCCCGAACTATAAACATTTCTTTTGTATTTCAGACCTACAGCTTTACCTGATCTCCCAACACAATGCAGGGCTGGAGAGATAAATGCCTTCCCACCCACCGTGTCCTGGAATCATGCCAAGCAGTGGGGCTTGTGGCTTACTTTTTGAGGCCACCAGAAGTCAGCTGTGAGAGATGAGTCTCTTACACTTCAGTAAGCCTGACACAGTCAGTGCAACCCATGATTTCCATGAGGGGGAAAGGGGCAACTCTGGAGAATTAAAAAGGGCTGTTCATTGCTCCTTGCTCCCAGCCTATGCAACCCAGGCAAAATTTATTCTCGTAGAAGATTTTCAAGCTGTCTTACCCTTCCTTTCCATATATATCCTCCGTGGCTGCAGCTGCAGTGATGGCCCCCACAATGCCCCCAATAAGGCCTGGAAGGGCATGTAGGTTGTGGATGCCACATGTGTCCTGGATGTGCAACCTGGACTCCAAAAAAGGCTGAGGGGAAGGGAGGTAAAGAGAGATCAGGGACATGAGCTCAGCCCTGGAAAGGATGAGTTCCTTCCATGGAGGACTAGGATAAGCAGAGAAGGAAGAATGATATTGTGTCCCATTAAAGGGTTAAGGGCTTGCAGACAAAAATGTGAGCCAAGCTCAAGAGAAAATAACAGCATTCCCTCCAAACACTCCTGTTGGGAGACTGAGTCTTCCTGAGCATCTTGGAGCAGTAAATGGAGTCAGAAGTGATCTACATAAGGGATGGTGGAAAGCAGAAACACCCAAAGGGAAGTGAATCCACTTCACATCTCCTTAGCAGGATCAGGGCTGCAGACCCCTAGAGCAGCACTCACCGTGAGGTAGACATACCCCACTGTGGACACGATGCCACAGATGAACCCGACAATAAGGGAGCCGTATGGAGTCAGCATCATCTCCGCACTGGTGCCCACGGCCACGCCGCCCGCCAGCGTTGCGTTCTGGATGTGGACCTGCAGAAGCAACTGTCCTGTCTTGGCATCTCAGGGAGACTGCGATTGCTCAGGGAAGGTATAAATGGCAAAGTGGGAGAATCAGCTCTGAAAGTGTTTCCAAAGGAAATTTCAGGGCCCATTTTCTTGCTTGTTGGTGAAAAACAGGAGAAGAACAGGCAGCCTCTGTCTGTAGCACAGGCGCACATAGACTCCCACTCCCTGTACCACACACATTCTTTGCATCCACAAATCTGAGTGAGGAGTTGTGATGAGATGGAAATTGTCTCACCCATGTGTCACGCAAGCTCTGCTGTCACAGAGACATGTCACCCACACACATAACACGTACAAGTCAGCCCCCCGATTGCTCACGAGCTGCCGTGCAGGCCCTGCTCAGCTTGCTAGAGAGTGCTGCCAAACATGGTTCTGCAACATGTCCATCAGTAGCTTTCTGGGCAGAGCAAGTCCAGTTCCTGCTGTGACTTAGGTCCACCATATGCCAGGCATCACCCTGCACCTCAAACGCTGCAGGACTCACTTCCCACTTGCTTATTTAATACAGCCCCTGGGTTTCTGCCTGGATGCTGGTTTTACAATCATGCCCTGAAACCCAGTATTTGTTCAGCAAAGCACAGGTGCCAATCATTTCCTGGACCCTCAATCAACTTAATTATAAGTCCCCTGGGCAGTGCAGGGCTCTCTGCTCCCAGCTTACCATGTCAAGCTTGCCTTTCTTCTGCAGCATGCTGGAGAAGGCCACTGTGGTGAGGACACAAGCAGCTAGCGAGCAGTATGTGTTAATGGCAGCCCGGTGCTGGGCATCCCCGTGCTCAGAAATCGCTGAGTTAAAACTGGGCCAGTACATCCATAGATACAAAGTACCTGGTGGGATGGGGAGGAGGGGGTGAAGAAGAGAAAGGGAAAAGAGAATACAGGGACTGAAAAAACACCTAAAGAAGATCTTTCTGCACAGGGGGAAGTCAAATCCCATAGTCCTGCTGCCCCAGAGCTGCACCGCCCATAACTGGACCAGTATCAGGAGAAGCTGGCAAAGAAGGGAAAACCCCCCACATCTTCTCAGGCACTATCTCAGCCCAACAACTGATGAAGGGAGCTGAGCAGCTCTGAGAGGTGTAAGACTTGGATACAGAACTTCTCAGCCCCAGATCCTGGTTTCAGTTTGGTTTTCCCAGAGACACAGGAGGGACCAGCCCTCTGCAGCCCAGTGGTCTGCATGTTCCAGCACCCCTAAGATGGAGGCTGACTCACCAATCATAGCAAAGAGGTCAGAGTGGTACACGGAGCCCTGCTTGTCCTTACTCTGCTCCAGGTTGGGTCTGTACAGGATGCGTGTCACTGTGAGGCCAAAGTAGGCTCCGAAGGTGTGAATGGTCATAGAGCCACCCGCATCCTTAACCTGCAGCCATGGGAAAAAAGAGGTTTGCTTCTGCAATCACCACTCATTCTGGAGCTGAGGTCTTGTTTGCATCACACCCAGCCTGGCTGTCCAGTTGTCCTTCCAGCCTACACTCAGTCATGGGGAGAGGTGGACAGAAATGCTCTGGTCCTGCCACCTATCCCACTCACTTGGTCCTGTGTGTGGCCATGGCATTCCTCTTAGCCTCCCCTTGGAAGGCAGTGAGGCAGAGGGGAGTTTCCGACCTGTCCCAATGGGAAGTGGGTTGTAGCGATAGCCAGGTTGGCTCCTAAGTACACTCAGGTCTTTTGGGAGCTCATTTCCTTCCCNNNCCTGCAAGCCCTCTCTTGGAGGACAGGAGCCCTGTCTATGTCAGCAGTCATCTCATCCTCTTTGTCACTTGATTACCTTCTATAACAGCCATATTCCAGCAGGGAAAGCAGATGAGAGGGAAATCTCAGGCACAAAGAGAGTGACTAGTCCTTTGTGCTAAGGCTCCTCATTCACCTTGGGAACTGCAGCAGAGGGACCCAGTGCTCATGAATTGCCAGGCTTGCCTGTAAAACCCCAGAAGATGGCCCTTCTCAGGGAATTACCACCCACTGACCCCCTCCTTCATAATCTGTCTGCTTTTTCTGCCCAGATTCTTGCATTTCAAACATTTATGAATGCAGTGACTTGGTGGAGCTGTAGCAAAGGAAGGCAATTTGGAAAGATGTGGAGAAGGAAGGAGCAAAACTAAGCAGGTGCTGCCTAAAGCCTTACGTGAAGCAGGTTGAGGAGGATGTACTCATTCACTGCAAAGAGCGTGACTTGAAACAAAGTCATGATGAGGAGCTGTATGGGGCTGGTTTTGCCCAGGATGGCCCCAAAGGCAATGCACACAGAGCCCACACAGAAATCAGCATTGATCAGGCTGGAAAAAGGGAAGAAAAATTGCGGTTTAATAAGGAAATATTCTTCTGTAACTCACCCTCACCCACCCCCAGCTCTAGAGATTCCACCTGAAGACAAATAGGTGATTAGGAGACAGCTCTGGCTTTCTACCCGGCCTTCCTCCCATCCTCGCATACTGTCCAGGAAAGGTGCTTTCCCCCAAATTATTTAAATAATGCAGATCATATGTGTTGTCAGCACTGACATCCATGGTGCTTGTCTTGGGACTAAGGGGTGATGCTCATCTCACATTTCCCTTTAAGCAGTACCACCATAACAGCAGGTACCTCTGATCTAAAATGTGGAAAGGAAATGGAGAACTGCCCAGGGAAGACAACATTTTAGAGGCTCATTTTCATGTTTCAGAGGGACAGGTGCTGCCAGCTGCTTGGCTCCTACCCCAGCTCTTCCACTTGCCAGTCAAGAGGTGGCATTCCAGAGCCCATCTCCTCCTTACTTCTCCACTCCAATGAGGATCTTCCCGCTTTTGAACGAGTGGAACCAGCCTTGCATCAGGAGAGCCCACTGGATCCCAAAGGCAGCAAGGAGAAAATTGAAACCCACGGCTCCGAATCCATAGCGCTTGAGGAATGTCATGAGGAAGCCAAAGCCCACAAAGATCATCACGTGGACATCCTGGAAAGCTGTGGCAGAGGGAAAGGACTGTCAGCTCTGCAGGAACTGCACGGCTGTGAGTGCCATTTGCATTTGGTGGTAAAAGGAAGCTAACCACATCAGTGGCAGCAGGGGGGAAATTCAAGAGAAAATGTGTGTTTGTCCCATTTCCCCACATTTCTAAGTCTGAAAATGGCTCAGCTTTCAGAAACTGGCTTTTGGTTAAAAGGCTCAGTCTTGAAAGTAAAAAATGTTTATTAATAGCTGTGTGCAAGAGAAGACCAGAGACTAATGGAGTATACAAAGGAAAACATTCTATTCAGATCTTTTTTTTTCCCTTTTGTAAAAAACTCAGAAAATATAATGTAAAATAAACAGTGCAGTTTTGTTAAAAACACATAAATGGTCATTTTGGGTATGTCCAGCCAATGCAGGGTCCCGGTGATGGCTCAAAGCAAGAAGAGTACAACAATGAAAGTTTACAAATACATTTTTAAATGTCGCTGAAATCAGTGGGAAAATACCCTTGAGACCAGGATTGCACCTTGTGAGATTTTGAGTGCTTAAACCAGAGAGGCCCAGTTCTTCCCACAAATGCACAAACCTGCTAACTTGAGCCCCTCAGATGCCCTTCCCCGGGGGAAACCAAACCTGCATAAGCCTCTTAAAAGACCTTTTTAGTGCAGTAAACCTGCTGTACTTTTTAATGCTGCATGTTTCTATCAGATAAACACCACTTTGCAATTAAGTGAGCTGAAATGCTGCATACTTACAAACCGAACTATGCTAACCCTCACACTGGAGGCCACTCTGCCCATGAAAAAAGCAGGAGACCCAAGGCTGGGATCCCCCACTGGGAGATTCCCACCAGCAAACCTGCACTGTAGAACAGGTAAATACAGCACTGATGGAGCTACACCATCAAGTTCTGCATTACGCAGCGCGCAAACCATTATAGCCACTATAACCATCAATGTCTGTGCATCTTGAAGAAGCGGTGAGCTCAGGGCAAAGGAAATTTAGTGATTGAGAATCTGGTCTACCCTGAACCTGTGCTGAAATCCAGCAGCCCCAGATCTGCTCCTGCATGGACAGTGGGGTTCTATCTGCTGTTTCCCTTAAGGGCTGGGTGAGGATTTGGGTGGGTTCTGAAGAAGCCATGGCTTTTGTCCTTTGCTGCTTTACAAGATCTTGCAACTTGTTTAAGGACAAACATTTGGACAGGTTCCAGCAATGTAGTGCTATGTGGCAGAGACAGGTTGATCTGCTAGTTTTTAACAGTGCCCCCCTTCCCTGTGAAATTGTTCATAAAAGGAAGGAAGGAGACAAGATCTGCATCTGGCACTGTTCAGCAGATGTCACTTCAAGTGCACTTCTCTGCATGTCCTAACTCTGGTTTTGCCACACAATCCCACAGACTTTCCCTCTGCAGCTCTATTTATTCTCCCCACCTCTCTTCTCCAGTGTAAGCAACACAATACACAGCTAGAATTATCTGCTGCCATATGCTTTATATATTCCCACTTCCATGCTAAAAGCAGAAGCAGTCAGGTCAGAGTTAAAGCTGCAAACTGTGTGCTCTCCGAAAACATGGAGGACGCCCACTGTATGTTAGACCCTGTACAAACTCAGAAGGAAGAGTAGGTCTGTCTTCATGCTGCACCCAATCCAAGGTTTTTTCCTAACCTTTGCACTTCTTTTCCCTTGGCATCACTCAAAGGCAGACCAGGCACTGCCATGCCCTAAAGGTTTTATGACCCTGCTTTTGTGGGAGGACAATTGCCATCACTATCAAAAGGAAGTATTTGGGCTTTGGGAATGCTACCTGTGCCAAAGAACCCTTTGTTTTCCCTAGAGAGCAGATGAGTCACCCGTTAGGGAATATCAATGTGTGATTCAAGATGAGAAAGAATTGTCACACTGACTGGATGGCAATGGGCACCACTGACACAACCACACGTAGGCTTCCCTCTGCCTGCTTTCTCAATCATCTCTGGGCTTGAAGGACCTGTCAGTTTGTCACTCCTATCCCACTGTCATTGCAGGCAGGACAGCAGCAGTTGCATTATATATGTTAATACAAACGACCCTTGGATGTTCAACCATCACACTCTCTTCTGAGAAGCTCTGGATGGACACAGGAATCAAAATGCCAGGGCCTGGCCACCTTGTTGTGTTTGTCCATCGTTGCAGAGAGAGAACACTTCTAATTAGATAATGGAGAAAAACCAGCTGTGCTTTTGGGCACGCAAGCTGAGCCCTTCCCCAGGTCTGAAACAGAAACATAATTCAAAGCTAAACTGAGCTAAGCAGTTGCTCTTAGGTTGTGCGAATCCATGCAGCTGTTTGAGCGGCAATATTTGGCACTATAGAGCAGAGGTGGGATATAAGAAGAAATGTCATGTCCTTAGCTCCTGCAAGCTCTTTCTTGGAGCCCTGATGTCCGCCCAGCACATCAGTGACAAGAGCAGCCCTCAGGCACTGCTGCTGCTTCATGCCAACTCGCGTGGCTTTAGTCCCAAAGGCAGATCTCAAGGGAGAGCTCAGGGCAGCCGCAGCCGTACATGAACCTGGAGGCCAGCTGAGCAGTGGGTTTCTGTAAGCAAATCCTTTTTTGAACTAGCTAATCCTCAGCAGCTACAGGTTTCTATAGCTCCTTTGATTTAGCAGGTGTTTTTAATGGAAATGTTCTAAATAGATGCATGACTCAGGCCTGTTGCTTCCTTGGAAACAATTGCCTACAGAAGCAGCCTGTTCTGAAGGGCTCACAAAGATGACCAGCCCTGGAGATCAAAGCCGGCCAAAGCACCACCTGGGCAGAAGGTCTTTAACCACCTGAATAATCCCCGTGGCAATACACTGCAGTGACCCAAGAGCCCTGGGAACCTGGCAGGTTAGGAGGACTCCGGCATCGAAATGCCAGTAGCTAAAGGGTAATTTACTAGTGAGGGGGAGGATGTAGGAAAGGGAGGAAGATGTCACAGGATCTCAACAGCCGTTCCTCCTTATGCACAGAAAAGCTTGCTCTGATCCAGAGCTGAGAGAGGGGGCAGCAAGCCGAGATTTGCAGAGTGCTGGGAATACGTCAGCCCTATTCCTGGAAAAAAGACATCATGCACTGGTGTCATGGTAATTTGCTGACAGACCCTAAGAGCACTGGAGGGCCATGGGGCTTTTTTCTTGCTCTTTGGTGTACCCCAAACTAGCCTCAAGGCAAGAGACCGACTTTCCAGTAATCAGTGGAGACATGGCCTCTGACAGGCTCTGCCATGGGATGGGATGGAATGAGATGGGATGGGATGGGATGGGATGGGATGGGATGGGGACCAGTCAGCACCAGGACTGGGCTTCCCAAATACTCACATGGGTATCGGAAGTAGAAATCATTCTCTATGTCACTGGTCAGGTTCATCTCTCTCTTCTCCTCCTCCCAGTGCGCATCAGCTTCAGGGCCAAAGCGCACGAAGACCCCAAAGAGGACAATCATGGCCACCTCCCAGAGGAGGCATACAAGCGGGAGCCGCCAGCGCATGTACGTGTTCTTTGCCATCCCCTGGTGCCTTGGCCGCTCCATCCACAGGGATCCCCGGGGGCCAGGCAGACTGTGTGAGCCCTCGTCCCTCGTCCCCCGTCCCCGTGCCCAGCCAAGGCCAGCAACATATATAGGTTGGAGAGGGTGAGGTGGGGCCCAGGGAGGTGCCTGCAGCAGGATCACATTTCAGAGCACAGGAGCTTTGGCAGGCTTGCTCCTCTCGCCCTCCTTCCTCCCTGGGAGGAGGGACAGGTCTCGGCACCTTTGCTCCGAGCTGCCCAGAGCACCTCTGAGCCCTGCCTCCCTGGGGACCAGTAGATGTGAAGGCCAGTGCTAGTGGGGAGTGGAGACCGGGTGTCCTGCCCCCTGCTCTGCCTGGTCGCACACCCCTTCCCTTCCCCTTGCAGGAGCACCCTGACCCCTGCCACCCCCTCCCTGCACAAGGTGTTCCCCTCAACATCCCCCCTGGCTCCGCAAGCGCCCTTCCCCCGCTGGCACCAAAGGTGAAGGCAGGGTGCCTCTTGCTCCCTGCCCAGCTGTCCCCCCTGTCTTGCAGGACACAGCAGCAGCCCCAGGAGGCCCTTTGTCCCAGGGTAAGACTGTCCTGCTCCTTGCTTTGCAGGGTGCATCCAGACAGTTAACAGCACCCTGTGAGCCAGGGTGGAGGTGAGCAGGGACAGGTTTGCCACCTCATACAAGACAACTCCCAGAGCCTCTTGGGCAACACCAAACTGTCATCAGGGTCCATTTCCTCCCGTAAGCCTCTGTCCTGGCTGCGGAGGTGGGGGACACAACCCTGCTGTAGCAGGGGTCTGCATGGGGCTGCCCAACCCCTAACCAGAGCAGCTGGCTGTCATTGAACAAGGGCAAATGGGGCTGAGAAGATGAGTTGAGGAGCTTCTCCACATCCCTGCCAAGGCAGCCTGAGTCGCTGTGCTGGGTGCAGATCCTGCTGTTTGCTTTTGAAAAAGCAGTCTGTGGGGCAGTCCCAGGAGGAAGATAGATGCTTCAAACCAAATGCCAAGATCCTGCATGTGTGAACAGACATGCAATGGCCCTTGCCATATATGTATAAGGATGTTCAAGTGACACGTGTCCCATAATTTCATGGAGTGATTTACCCAGCACATCCTCCTGGCGAGACAAGCTGGGCTGGGGCTGCATGAACCAGGGCAGTACTCAAGAGATGGTGCTGGAGAGCGATGGGGCTGGATACCTCAAGCGCTGCAGCCTAAACGCCCCCTCCTCTGCTATGTGTCTTCCTTTAGTTAATAAACATAAACACAATACTCTTTTTTTTCCCCATGGTTTTGAACCATGTGCTGTTTCCCCAAAGAGCTGGGCAAGTCCTTCAGATGGATCCCAGCTCTCTCCTCTGCCTGCAGATCCCTGACATGCCTGTCAGTCTTCAAGAGATAAAAGACTGCAGCCCAGGCAAGCTGCCCAAATTTGCTGATGGCATCTAATTGCGGCCCACAGGCTGAGCAAGCAGCACTGATTTCTGTGTTGATTAGGCAATAATTTGAATTTATTATTTTTTCTTGTTTGCTTTCTTCTCAGAATGACAGATGGCAGAAAAATGCTGTCAATGGTCTTGAAGAGACTGATGGCCACACAAAAGCATTCTCCAACCCCATTTGGGCCCTGTGCAGGCAGCAGGGCAGAGGCAGCTTTGGGAAGAGCTGGGGAGGTGCAGCTCAGGAGCACTTCTGTATGGCAGAGAAACGAGCTAGTGACCCAAACACACCAGGAAGGGTCAGATGAGTCAGATAGCGGGTGAACCCAGATAGTAAGTGAACACTAGACCATAGGAGAGCATTGGGGTGCAGGCTCCTTCCTGCAGCCCTGGGGCAGCACTGGGAGGTTGGGGCTACAAACCAGTGCTGTGCTTGTCTCAGCAAGGGTCCAGACCAGCACCCCTCCTCTCCTGACCATGCTGGGGCCATGGAAAAGAGAACCCCATCTGCTTAGCCCTTACCCTACACCAGCAAAGCTTCAGCTGGCTTTGGGTGGACTGGGATCACTTGGTGGGGAAACATAAAGCAAGTGGATGTTGCTGTTGTCCTGAGGACAGGCACTCCTTCAAGCGATAGTGCTCAGGGCCTGTCCACTATGTTTTTGGGTCTCCTATTACACACGGTTTGTGCAGGGCAGTCTCAGCTGTATGCACAAGGAAAGAAGAGATCTCAGCTAGAAAGAAGCCGAAATCCCTAAACAATACCTGAGCCCTAATCGCTAGAAGCACTGTTGATAGTTGCATGTTCTCCTGCCAGCTACGTGGTAGGACCAGTCTTCAGCCCTACCCTAGAGCAGCTCTTAGACACCTTAAGAAAGGCAGTATGAAGGCACAGAGGAGCATTTTATAACACAAGGGAACTTGCTAAGGTAGCGTAGCCACCAGCAATTATGCTTTGTGATTACTCTTTAGCAGAAGAAACCAAACTGCAGAGCTTTTCTAATCTGTGGTCTCATTGAAATGGCAGTGTCCCCAGAAAAGCAGCTTGCGAGGCCCTTGCACAGCCCAGGAGGCAGCAGCTCTGTCCCACCTGCTGTCCCCAGCCCCCCTCCCCTGTGTCTGGAGGCTGAGGACAAAGGCTAAGGGCTTTTCCGCTGGCCTGATAGTCTCACCTTGCTGCACTGCCTTGCGCTGCCCCTCCTTATCGACCTGCAGATCAGCACTTTGCTGCTGCAGTCCCATCAGAGCTGGCATGCTCCACCGGCTGCCCATGCCGTGAGAGCCCATTAAAGGATCAGCTTCTCTCCAGGCTCCTTTGCAGGGCCAGGGTAACACTGGAAAGGCCAACGAGGCTGTGCCAGCACAGGTGCCTGCAGCAATGCTGGGGGGGTGCTTCTTATGGTGGGTTAGACCAAGTCCTTTGCATCCATCCTACAAGGTACCTCACTGTGTGGTAGGACACAAGGACCAGATTTCACCATGCCCCAGTCACAAATATCAAATTGCTTAAAAGCCCCATTGGAAACACCATGCCAGTGTGAGCCAATGTCTGTGCCCACTGGAGGCAATGCTTGCCTGCTCCACCACTGAGTTTGGCCCATCATGTCCAGCACCTGTAAAAGTGGCGAGGTTTCCTCCAAAAATCAGTGGGATGATGCTGGAGGAAGAGAGGCAGGTATGTTTGCCCTTCTGCTCTGGAAACATGGGACTAGGGCTGGCAGTGGTCAGGTCTGTTATCTTGGGAAGGCTCTGGGTGAGGGTTGTACAGTACTGGTCCAAGCTGGGTCTCTCCCTGTTTCGCACTTTTACGAGCACTAAAAATATCTGAGAGATGTAAAAGCAAAATTTAAAGCACACAGAAATCCCTGCCTCTTGCCTGGAGGCATCACTGCAAACTGTTTCGGCAGATCTTACTGCAGCCAACACTGGATCAAGGTACTGTGCTGGCTCTGACAGGTGATCACAAACCTGAGGACCCTGGGGGTCTGCAGGAACCCAAGGGAGGGCAGAGCTGGAAGCACCATCTCCACTGTCTGCACTGGCCTGACAGTCCCTGCCTGCTTACCCTCACCTTTTATCTCCTGGCAGCTCCAAGGATTCACTGGAGTGAGGAGAACCAGGTAAAAACAGAATTTCTCCAGGAGAGTACATGAGGCTGGGCTTGCCCACATATGGCAGGCAGCGATCCTTGCTCCTGTCTGGATTTACCCCAGAGCTCACACTGGCTCACCTGGCTTCCTGGTGAGCAGAAGGGAAGCAGATTAAATTCTCTTCCATCAAGACAGAGAAATGAAAAAGTTGTCTCCCCTGGAGGCACTAGTGACCTCTCACATCATGCTACACCCAGGCCAAATCCACCTCTGAGGACTTTAATGCCCAAGAATCACAGCCAACCCTCCCAGCTGCCCCAATTCCCTTTCTGCACCTCCCTCCCTTCTCAGATGACTGCCTGGAGATCCACCAAGGAGCTCTTTGTCCAGCTTGACTTGCGCTCCAGAATTAGTGAGCAAAACAGCAGCAGCCACTCCTGGTACCCTTTGGGCACTTGGGGCAGAGAGGGCACTGGAGGATGATGGTGTGAGGAGGCTCAGAAGCCTTTACACAGAACAAATGAGTCTCTGGGCATTGCCCAGCCTCAAAGGTGACTCGTTGCTTGTGCAAGTCCTTGAGGACTGTCCTGAAAGCAAAGGATCTGAGTCAATCCAAACCAAAACTGTTTTTGGCTGGCTCAGCAGAATGGCAAACTTTCTACCGGGGCAGGACAGAGTGGTGTGGTGGGAGATCAACAGTTCATTTAAGTCTGGGTTTTCTTGGCCCTTATTTCAGCCCTCACTGTTAAATATCACTCAGAGAGAAATGTTGGAAAAAGGTCAAAACAAAGCAAGACTTTCTAAAGTTAAAAAAAATCCTATCTGTGTCAAAGTACCAACCAAACATGAGCCCAATTTACAAATGATTTTTTTTGTGCCCTCTCCTTCCTTCCAAGAAACCACATGTATTAGCAAGTAAATGATTATCCAGAAAGAACCCAAGGGCTCTGTTTAAGAGAGAAGTTAGTGTCCTTGAAGAGCAGGCAGAGAGGGCGAACATCTCTGTGAGCAGCACAAGCGCAGGACAGCATAAGAAGCAGAGGAGTGGGCAACTCTGGCTGTCACAATAGGAAACATGCAGGTCACTGGGGCTCAGCCAACATCTCTGACAGCTTTCCCTTGAGCTAGATGGGCTTCAAGAGCAAATACACAAATGGGCAGGAAAGGAGCAGGGGCTCGAGCAGCCAGCAGCAATTCCTGTGTTGCGAACTGTCAGGCTCTGCTAGGAAACTTCTCCATGCCCCAAGTTTGTTTCTTGTCCAGGTGGACTGTGATAAGGCAGGTTTTGGTCACACTCTGCTAAGCGTCCTCAGCGGAGCAGGCTGCTGGGATGGACATCAGTGGCTGGGCATTGGCAGTGGCAGCATGGTGGGGTTGACTCTTCAGGGCTCGTACAGGAGAGCAATATATTGTCAAGCAGCATGAGACATCTCATGGGACCAAGAGTAACCCCTAGTCAAGAGGAGAAGGGACCAATAGCTCTCCAGGGAGCACACATAACCAAGACCCAGGCTACCTGCCACCCTTTCATCCAGCGAGACCGGGTGTCCTTCCCTTGCTCTTGGTGGCAGCTTACTCCTGCGCACCCAAGTGGATCAGCTCCTTGTTCCAGCTCATTAAACCGGCTTGTGTTCACAGTCACCAGCAAAGCTGAATGGGTGGATTATTGCCCACTTATCTTTGTTGCTTTATAAATATGACTGGCTGCTGGTAACACTGGTTTAGGCTGGGGCATTCAAGCTCTGGAAGGAAGGATGGTGTGGACATCTGGGCAGCTCTGGTCTGCAGGGCCCACACCTCCCTGTTACCCGTTGCAATCCATCCACACACAGAGCACGCCTTGCCTGCTGACACCCACAGGGTAAGACGTGCTCCAAGACCTGCAGGGAGACGATTCTCGGGGGCAAGGTGGTTGATGACAAGCCAGGGCCTTCATCCTCCACCTCCCCATATGCCAGTCCCAGATGTGCTGGTGCCTGACCCTACCCCTTTTCACCCACACGGTCACTGGGTTGTCACCACTGTCCTCGGGGGAGGCTCAGGGAGGACAAGCCCTAGGCTGACACCTCCCCCGGGTCCACGAAGCCCTCTGGGCGGCCAGCAGGGCCCCTGCCTGGCCCATCCGCCCCGGGCTCGCCTGCGGTGGGCAGGCCTCAACCCCCCGGCGGGGCAGGGACAGGATGCTCCTGCAGCTCAGCCCAGTGCTGCCCGCCCCCGCCGTGTTCTTGGGGATCCGCCGGCCGCACTTCCCGCCCGGTGAGGTCACGGCGCTGACATCACAGTGGCGTCACCACCCTCACACCCGCGAGAGGAAGAGGAGGCAGCAGCACCGCCACGGAGCGCGCCCTGCCGGCTTTAAATTTTAAATTGACGGCGGCAACCCATGGCTTGGCTGCGGGCGCCGGCCCCGCCCTCCTCGGCCGTCACGGCCGCTGGCCAATGGAACGCCGCGCTCCCCACACACGCTCAGCGGCCGGCCAATCAGAGAAGAGTGACGCCCGAGCTGCCCCCCCGCACCGCCAGCGCGGGCGCCGTATTGCGCAGGCGCGTCACCCGCTGCTGCCCAATGGGGAGCGAGGAACGGAGGGGGCGGGCGCTTGGCGGCGGCCAATGGGTACGCGCTCGGCGAGGGCGCCAGCAATTGTACCGGGCGATGGCGGCGGGCGCGGGGCTCCGGGTGAGGGGGGAACGGCGCGGAACCCCCCCGGGAGGGCAGCTGGGCAGCTGGGGGTCGCCATGGCCACGGACCGCAGGTACGAGGGGCCGGGGAGCCCATGAGGGAGCTGTCATTGAACAATGGAGGGTTCCCCCCGCAGAGATGAGGGCAGTGGGGGCGGGGCATCGCCCCCCTCAGGGGGAAAATGGAGGCGCCCCCCCCCCAATGGGGTGAGGGGGTTCCCGCCT
>JAVJGJ010000060.1:12161729-12177342 GCA_035590215.1 Microhierax caerulescens
GGAGCTGGGGGAGCGGTTCGGGGCGCAGAGACCCGCCGCTGTCTTGCCCGGGCCGGCACCCCGCGCCGCCCTCACCCACCAGGGCCTCAAGGAGACGCTGCTCGACTTCCAGTGGGACCGCCCCGAGATCGCGTCCCCCACCAAGCCGCTCCGCAGGAGCCGGAGGATGGAGCTGGCCGCCGGAGAGCACCCGGAGGGCCAGGCGCCCCCCGAGGGCTTTGTGAACGCCGTCTTCCTCTTCTCCCCCTGCCCCCACTCGCGGAGGGAGCTGCGGCGGTTCGTGTCGGGGAGCGACCCCCCTTCCTCTCCTGGAGAGCCGCCCACGGTTCAGGAGCTGGCCGAGAAACTCCTGCCCAGGAGTGTCCGGGAGTTGATTGTGGAGCAGAAGATCACGCTGTTCTGGGTGGACACTGCCGAGTGGTCTCAGGTAATGACACTGTACCTCACAGCTTTCAGCTGTGGACGCTGGCGGCCCATCTTCTACACTGCTCCCCTGCACGAGAAGGGAGAGCAGTTTTATGTTGTAGTCTTTGAATGGAAGGGAGGGGTCTTCACTTTCTGCCCCATAATCTTGTTCAGCACGAGATGGAAAGCTGGAGTAGTAGTTGTCCAGGTGGAGACTAAGCTGTATCTGCGATTGAGGAACTGTATGGTGTTTATTGATGGGTTGTCTTGTGCTTCCAGTTAGGTGGGAGTTACAGCTCTTCAGAATTGGCAATAAGCTGTCTGATTAAGTCAGGTGTCTACATACCAGATTTAAAACCCTCAGCTTGAAAATGTTGGCTAGCTCTTAATTCAGTGGGAATAGTATTTTCTTTCTTGGGTTCATGTGAAGGCTAATGAGTCCATAAAAACACTTGGAAAGCACTGCATTTAAATGTTTTGTATAAGTTTGTATGCTAGTTTTTCTGAAATCACACAGTTGTTATTTGTTCAGATGAAGGCTGTCTCTGCTAACATTAACTTGAGACTTCTCTGTTACTTTATTTCAGCTGATCGAATCCCCAGATCATGTTGGATACTGGACAATGTTTGAGCTGATCTGTCAGATGGGAGGCACCATTTTGCCAGCTGAAACCTTGGTACATTGTTTGAATCACCACAGGGCAGATCTTGCTCATGGCTTTCTTGGAGACTCAGGTTCCCCAGTGCCACAGGTTGTGCCTTGGACCATGCTTCTACCATTGGATGCAACTTTGAACTGCTTGTTCTCTAAGCGCTCTTTATTTCAAGCAGTATTCCCCCAGCAAGAAGGAACATTGTTTCTCAGCATGCCTGGTAAGAAAAAAAAAAAAAGTAAAAGATAGATGTGAACAGTAGTAACTGTGATCTCTCATGTAGGGTCTTTGATGATCTTCCCTTCTACACAGTATGGGTAGAAGTAACTTCAGATATTTAAGAGCCTAAGTTTTAAAAAATAAAGTCCTGCGTGTGCTCTTGTTCCTCTGATATGAGAGCTATCGGCTGGTATTTCTGGTTTAGTTTCTTCAGGTTTTCATGCTTCCAGAAGTTTGGATACACGAAGAGCTCTTTGCTGGTCCCACCTTATATGGGTGTACACCCTTTTCTTAGGTGTGCTTTGTCTCAGCTTCAGTTTAGCTACACCAAGAACACAAATAAAAAGTTACTTCAAAAGAAAATAATTAGCTGTAAAGCAACATGCAGTGCATATTGGCTCTTTCTTTAGTGGTCCTTTTGTGCACTCAGCTCCTTGAGAGCTTGAGTAGGTCAGTTCTGCAATGCGCTTACTGTAGAGCTATTCCCAATTTAATCTTGAACTTTTTTTTTTTTGCATTGAAGTTGTCTCTTCACTTAGGTGAAAAACCTATTTTACTTGCTTTAGGACTCTTGCTTTATTTTACCCTTGCACAGGAGGAAAGAAGCAGGAAAGTTGTGCTGTGATCCTGGAACCACTCACCACGAGTCAAAGACAACTGTGTTGTCCAGTCAACATCTTCCTGAAAGGTAGCTTGACGGGTTGGAGCTTGGTGCAGGCTGGCCACTTTCTCACAGAGAGCTGGATACTGCAGTGCTCACAGGCTAAGCAGGCAGAACGTAGCAGATCACTGTTTCATCAGCTCTTAAGGAGTTTAGTGACTGAAGAACTGCACATGGTAAATCTTTATTTTTGCCTTAAACTAATATCTGTTCTGAAATGAGCTGTGACAAAAGGGGTGGCAGTGTATTATGTTGCGAAGTCGATAATAGTATTTGTCGCACTGGAAATTGCCCATTTGAAGCTAAATTCAGAACATTCTTTAGGAGATCATGTAGTTCTATAACCTCTTTGTAAAGTATCTGTAGTTCTTAGGTCTCTGTATTTCTAGATAATGTAAACTCATCTCTTTTGGTTGGTTGTTGTTTTTTTTAAATATAGGTTGCTGAAGTATCTGTATCTAAAACTTGGTGCCCCTGCACTGCTGTTATATCACCACTTTCTGAGAGTACTGCAGTTCTGACTATACTTGGTACTGAGAAGACTGCTGAAGTTCAGCGATGCAACCTTGAAGGAGCTATAGTGGAGAACTCTTCCCAAGACCGTGCTCTTAACCTCTCAGATATCGTGAATACTGTGTTGAGTGAAACTGACAGAGTGGTGGAACATTCTGTGGCTAGTATGGGTAGGTCAAGTCAAGAAATGCAAAACTTACCATCTTTTGATCATCTCTGGATCTGATTTGGAGTGGAAAAATCTAAAGTTAGCTTCCTCAGCAAGGAATTTTTAGGACTTGTCTTCTGTGGCTCAGGCCTTATGATGTGACACAGAAATCTGCACTGGTGTGCCTTTCTGTTTCATTCACAAAGCATTAGTTGCCATTTGTTTGTAGATAAAGCACAGCTACTTGTGCCTGGGGACAAGTTTTTAGAATGAAGTTTCCTAAAATGTGTCACATAGGCCATCCCTGGCCAGTAAACAGTAAAGCCTTTGCTGTGGCTGCAGGGAGGCTGCTTTTAGCTCGCCTGTTTTGTGTTAGAGTGAATCTTCTTACAAGTCTCCCTGCCTGATGTATTGGCTATTAAATTGCCCCTCCAGAACCAAAGGTTTGAAAACCTCTACTATAGAGCCTCTGTGAAGGCTGGGACCTCCTGCCACTTTGTTTAGGTTACTTTTGTGTGTGTGTCTGCTCACAGGTGAAGAAACTCCAGAGTGGGTCCAACAGGAACTTTCCCGTACAGAGAGCTGGTATCCTGCAGTGCTTGAAGCATGGTATCCTGCATCAAATGCTTGTGGGGCGAGCTCAGATCTGATGGAGTCATTCAGGTATTTTTCTGAAACATCTCTGCATAATAATCAAGGCTTTCTGCTTCCTGTCGAGGGAGTATAGCTGTGGTGTTGCTGGGAGTTCTAGAATTAAGTGCCCCTCTTGGTGATTTTATTTCTGTGCTCAGTTTACTGTGTTCTTTTGCTTCATTATATCTTGGTGTACAGACAAAATGAACTGGGAACAGGAAGTTTGGGTAGCAGTTTGTGTAGATTAAGATCTTGACAGTTTCAGGAGTGATAGAAGTGACTTAAAATGACCTGAGCTACTTGGGGAAATGTCTGACTTCAGCTCTTGTGGCATGATAAGGTACATTAGGAAGATGCTGAAGACAGTAGTCGTGTTATCACAGTTGGTATTTAGTAGGAACAAATAAAGCCTGCTTTCTTCAAAGAGCTTGCTGAGTGAAATGTCAAAAAATATCCTAATGCAGGATAGCTTAGATAACACAAAACTGCTCATGTAGTTTTGTGGCATGGGTCAGTGGCATATCCATTGTTCATCAGGCAATTCTTACTATGCTTGTTTCCAACTTGGTGTGACCCTTTTAATAGGGTGGTTTGCGGTTTTTTATAATCTAAGGAAGAGTTTTGGGAAGCAAGCATTGGAAGAGTACTAGCATGTGTTACTTCCACTATATTGCTGTGCACTGGTACCTAGAAAAACCAGGTTTCTGTCCATTGGGAAAGAGGAATATGCCTCCCACTCCTATCTTTTCTTGATAACTGTATGGAATGGCTGTCTCCTGTATAGGCTTCTGCAGGTTCCTTGTGTTAATGGGAAGAGTGATGCAGACCAATCTGAAGGAGAACTCTCAGAAAGTCTGTGTGAGCTGTACCAGAGAAAATCCAGTGAAACATCTGCTGCAGCTGGACCAGGAAATAACAAAAAGAGACGTGTGTATACTTTGGGATTATATATGCGTGTTATGTTGTCAATTATAAATGATAAAGACTTCTCAGGCCTTTTTAATGCAGGAACCGTAGAGATCTATACTCTCTTGAGTAGTGGCCTGCTTTAGATGTTCTTATTTGGAGACAGCATCATTTGCATATTAATATTAGGATTGTCCTTTGGTACAACCCAAATGACTCTTTCAAGGCTATGCAGTGACTGGTAAAACTGTTCAAAAGCAGCATGCAGAGCTTTGCTGTTTCAGTAGTTATAGGTCCCTATAAATAGGGATTGTTCCAACTACTACTAACTATTGCAACCTCTCAACTTTGTTCTTATTTGGAGAAATAAAACACTTCTAGAAGAATTTATTCATTGCATTTCAGTCTGCTACCCACAGTTGATTATGGGCTGATATATCACTAAGTTTTGCTCTGTCAGCTGTTTCTATTTCTGTGACATAAGATTGCTTCCTATATATGTAACTTCTGATTTTACTTACGTAAATTCTTGTACAGAGCAACAGTTTTCACCTGCTTTTTACTTGGAGAAGTAGCTGCCTGTACACTTATTTTGTGGAGAAATACAAACCTTTTGGGCCATGGTTTCCACTAGAAGGTTACTAAGCTCACTTGACAGTAACACAGAATTCAGTATTATGCTCTACTATGGAGTTCCTGCCCCAGTGTGTCTGATGGTAGAACTCACTTTTTGTGGTGTTGCAGGTGTAGTTCCCCGAACTCCAGTCAGGCAGAAGATGAAGACTATGTCAAGATCCCTGCAGATGCTCAATGTAGCAAGGCTGAATGTAAAAGCTCAGAAGTTTCAACCTGAGGGTGCACCACCAACAGTGAATGAGAAGGTTCCGCAGAAGCTTTCAGCAAGAAGATTGGATGAAAAGATGGAAGAAAAGGAAAAAGCGCTTAAGATACCAATAGGTGTGTGTTAAGTTATCAGTCCTGATATTTGTAGGAGGTCATTTGGGATTTTTATGGAATCTAGTTTCTATAAATGTTTAGAACATAGTGTTACAACTACTCCTGGGTTGGTTTCCTGCCTTGTCTTCATCTGAAAAAAGTAATAGGGAATTATCTTTTTTCTTTTCTGTCAGCCAAAAGAAGTAGAGGGAGGCACCCATCAAGGTGTAACTGGAATTGTAGTCTTATTTACTAATTATGCAGAAATAAAGCATATTTCTTGACTGCTACAGTAGCCCAAAAGGTTGCCAATCTACTTGGAACTAAGACTAATTTGTCATAGGTCTGGACCTGGGACTGAGTCTGTTAGTGTTCTGTGATCTGGTTGCATCTTTGCTGGAGAAAATCTTTTTAATGACCACCTCTGTTCCCCTCCTCAGCTGGAACAAGTATTTTATTAGTAAATGCCTGTATTGAACAGGCATGTTGTTAACTTAGATCACTTTCCTTGCAGACTTCAAAACTGAGGAGGAACTGCAGTCCCATTTAATTGCAAGTTACCGGAAGGCTGTGACTGAGGGAATTCTTTCATCTGTCTGTGCCCAGAATATGATCATGGCCATTAAAAGGTTTTTGAAAGTACAAGATGCGAAAGAGAAAGAGGTAGGTAAGAGCATGTTGTCAGGGTTGTTCCTGATGGGGAATTAAAGCTCTTACTATTCGAGGCTACCTTTCCTTCTTAGCTGAAGTTTCTATGCACAGTTGCACGTAGTCAAAACCACAACCACATCTTGCTGTGCCAACTCAGTAGTGAGAAAACTGTAGGTAGTCTTAAAGAATGTAGGAAAATTCAGTTCAGTTATCAGTTTACACTTTTGCTAAAGAATGCAACAGATGTCTTTTTCCTTTAATTGACCTCATTCTAAATTCTAATTTCATTTATTCAAAGATAGTATTTTTTGATAGTATTTTGCAAAAATATATTTTTGCAAACTGTATTTTAAAAACGCGTCTCCTACTCTTGCTTTACATGGCAAATCTAAGCCTACTGCTTCTCCAGGAAAGAGAAATATCTCAAGGTATTTCTTCCTATCTTTAACACTATAGACTTAAAGTAACTCACTGAAACCAAATCGGTAAACCTGTGAGTAATTGGAAAAAATACTGTGAAAGCCAAATCCATAGTTACCGAAGGAGGCCTGAAGCTGCAAGTAACCTTCTCTGTGATTTCAAGATACAGGTTGTTCTGTGTCTCATGTTACTGTGACTTTGTTACTGAAAGAAAAAGAGAATTCCTTTCCTTGAAGGAGAAGAAAAAAAACCCATTGCAAAAAAAATGGGTCAAGATGGATGGGGGAAAAAACCTGCCTTGCAGACAGAGAAGAGACTTGAAGTTTTTGCTGTAATTATGTGTCTCTGCAGGTGGCCTGTGTGGAAAGAGTCAGAAACCATCTCCTGAAGACCAGCAAAATGCTCAGGCAACAGCATTGCTCCCAGAAGGAGACCAAAGTCAGAGAGTATGAGACACTATTTACTTCAGCTTCTGAGATACTGTAGAGTTGATTAGCAATTTTTAATGGTGGCTTTTTTGTACAAGTGAAAAAGTATGCACATGGGGTAAATATTCCAAGGAGAATCTCTGGTCACAGTAAAGACATTTCATTAAACGCAAATATACATACACTGTGTGGTAAGCATTACAGTCTATATCTGAAATGGGGGATCTATACTAACCAAATTATGCTGTGTCAAAAGGAGCCAGTTTCTTTCCCATTTCTTTTTTGAACTTTTGCAGTAAATACGCTGTTTTGGAAAAAAAAAAAAAAAAAAGCAGTGAATGATTACTTGTTTTCTTAGGTGCCGACTTCAGGTATTTTTGCGCCTTGAGTTATGTCTTCAGTGCCCTTCACTGCAAAGCAACACTGACGAAATGGAGCAGCTGTTAGAAGAGGCAAGTAAACAGTAAACTATAGGCCAGGTTGTGTTTCTGGATGGCACTAGAAATGCAGACCTGGAAGCTGTAGTTTTCCCTTGATTTTACTGTACACTTTATATTCATTGCTAAATGAATAGGTTTTGCAACTGTTGCAACTTTCTCTTCCAGATGACGGATATGCTGCGCATTTTATGTCTGACTGAAGACCCAGGGTATCTTACAAAGTTTCTGGAGGAAATACTAGAATTGTAAGTTCTTTAAGTGTGACTTAAGTGTTGCTGGGGAGTGGTTTTGGTTGGATATTTTCTTTGAGTAAGCAATCTACAGCTTTACTGCATCTTTGAAATTTTCGGGTTTAGACACATTCTGTTTGTTATCTTATACTTGATTGAAGAAAAAGTAGCTGATAAGCAAGTAAACTGTTGAAAAAGACTAGTTGATTTTCAGGTTTTTTTTAAATTACATTTAAGGACAAGGATTTAGTTCAAACGTTCGGATTGAAACAGATGCTTTTGTGGGGGATTGTATTTGATGTGGGTTCTCTCTGATGTTCTAGGTATATGAATTCTATACCAAAGACCCTTGGAGATATTTATTATGGTCTTGGTACACAAATACCCCCGAAGCTGGCATCTGTTCTGCCCGCTGACTTCTTCAGCGATGACTCTGTGACTCTGGATAGCAAATCTCCAGGCCTTCCACAGTCTTCATCATCTGCCTTAACTCCCAGCACTGTAAGCCTATGCACCGATAGTGATCAGCTGGAGGAGCTGCGCACCAGATCTGCCAAAAAGAGAAGGTAATAATTCCAAATAGGAGGCAGCTTGTTGCAGCCTGGGCTGTGGCCGAGGAGTTACCTAAACTACATCTCGGTTGTCTTTGTTTCTGTTGCTGGATAGCTGGTTGGGGCAAGCTGACACCTGCTGATAGGTCTGTAAGCCTGAGACAAATATTAAGGGCTCCCATTTTTCATTGTAACTTGCCACTGTTGACTACATGAAAGTGTAATCTGGATTCTGTATGTGTAACTTACTCAAAAGCAGAGTTCCTGAGCATCTTCCATGAGTGGAAGATGATGTTCTACTGTGCAGTAGGTGACCCTATATTGTTAAAGTTAAAACTGATTTACTGTAGACCTCTGTTGGGGATCCTGTGTAAATTTTAACAAATTGTGAAATGAGTTTTAACACCATCCTTAAAGTTAGGTATAGCTATTTATATTTCAAATCGTCTTTCAGTGTTGTAACATAAGTGAAGTACCAACACAACTGGCAATCTGAATTTAGGTAGACTTCCTATCTCTTGAGTCAAAGTTTAATTTGTCATTTGTTTTAATTTGTCATTAGATTGATAACTATGCTTCTGATCTTACTTCAACTTAATCTTTGTTTACTTTCTAAAGGAATAATGTATTGGCCAGACACAGGAGCATGACAGAAGCATCACAGAACTTGCGTCAAATTGAGATTCCCAAGATAGCCAAGAATCCCATCAGAAAGGTAAAACCCTTCCAAAAGAATTTTGTGTGTGGGCTGCTTCTGCAGGGGTGCAGCAGTATGGTGAAGTGACACATGAGTGCAAAAACTCCTGCTCTGTATTCATGTAGTTAAGTATGCCCTGTATCAGTGGTAGAGAGATCAAAATTGTTTTGAAGGAGAAATTGAAATAATGTGTGGTTCAGAGCTTACAGTTAATAATAGTTAAACATAACATTAAACTGCCAGTGAAGCTAACTTCTTTTTTGTTTCAGGAGAACTTGCGTTCTTCCCTTGCCACTGAGAGGTCCCAACAGATGCCAGTGTTGCAGAAAGAAGCCGTGCAAGGTATATTGACTTCTAGCTTTTTCATGGAAAGGTACATCTTCAGCACACATTCTCCCTAGAAGTTTTGCTGAATTCTGCAAAAACTTTGAGGAAAAAATAATCGTTGTATTCTGTGTGCTTACATGCAGAAAACTTAAATTAGGTATCCTGAAAATAAAACCTTTCCATTTTTCCATGAATCTTGCAATTATTTTCATCTTCTGAAAAGAAAATGAGGACAAGAGTGAACTTCTATATCTGGAAACAGCATATATCTCTGCAAAATACTTTATAGAATTAAATTCCACATGTGTTCTTTGAACCAACATGTGCTTCAGTTGAAATTTTGCAGCTTACTTAATGTTGTTCTGTCTAGGACACTGACTGGTTGGTTTTTCTGCTGTGGCATCTGCTTGTAGCCTATTGCTGGAATAATGCAGATTTGTAAGAGAAGTCCAGGATGGATTTAGAGCTGGATATATATCAGTAGCAGAAAAACAATTTTTCGATGCTTTGTGGCCTCTAAAAAGTTGTTTTTCTATGCTGGTATGTGATGCTCCCATTTCTAGTAGCCTGACAAAATTACCTTCCTGTGATACTTTTTTTTTTCCCCTCCCTCCCCTCTCTTTTTTTTTTTCTTTTATTCTGATCATTTTTTTCTTTATCTTGCCTCACAGAGGTTACAAAGGTAAGGAGGAACCTCTTCAATGAAGAGATACTTTCACCATCAAAAAGGTCTATGAAAAAGATGCCTAGAAGCCAGTCAGTATCTGCTGTGGAAGGCTTAAGATACAAATGTAATGATAAAGGCGCTAAAGGTAGGACATGACTTAACACATGTAGGATTGTTGTGGAAGAGATTTAGTTAGAATTCCTATTAGTGTCCTTAATTCTATGCAACAATTACTATGTTTTTAGTGAAGGAGAAAATACTTTAGATCATTGCTGTGGTGTTTGGAGGGTGAATAGAATGGTATTGAAAACGAAACCCGTTTTTTACTGAACTCTTTACATCTCATAAAGAAAAGTATTGTTAAAAATGCTTGGTGAAAAAAGGATCTCTGAATGAAAGATGAAGAGTGAAATTTATCTTAGTAGGTTAATTATGTCTGACACAAAGTCGGTATTATTAATAATATTGAGAGAGTGGGAAGGAAGTGTAGACACTGGACTCTGAAATCATGATAGCTTATGACTGGTGAGAGACTGATGCACAGGGATTTTTACACCGAAGCGGATACAAACCTGTATTTATTTGTCCTACTGTATTTATTCATCCTAACTGCTTTATAATTGTGTGATGTTACAACTCTTGCTTGATTTTTATAGATTATCACATATTATTGACCAAGAGAGTTGCAGAAACGCCACTACATAAGCAGGTGTCCAGGAGACTACTACATAAGCAGATCAAAGGCCGGTGAGTAAACTTTTTCTGAATTTTCAATAAGCAGTGGATGTCTAGTGGTTGTGAGCACAGGAATGAGGTATCTTCTTTATGGTCAAAGTGTCATCTTCAGCTAAGGCAGTAAGAGAAACAGTGGAGGCTAAGTTCCATTATCTGAGTGGGGAGAAATACTGCTTGCTTCATTATGTAAGTTGGGGTGCTTTAATTTCCACATCTGACTTCTGTTTAGGTTCAGTTGCTGTTTTTGAAGGCTTCTGAAGAAAAGGCCTGTGCTTTTGTGGACTCAGCTGAAACTGAGTGTTTACTTCCATGTTAGAACTGTTACCTATATGGCTGGACAGTTACCCATACTCAATTTTATGTTAATAGGAGGCAAAGTGCTTATTAATTGCTCACTCTAGCTCACAAAGCAATATATTGTAGAATAGAGTACTGCTTTTCAGTCTGTGTGCTAAGTTCTGTTTCTGTAAATGTGAACAGTATGCTAAGTCCAGAATGTCTGCTGTTTGTCAAGGTCTTCTGATCCAGGTTGTGTTACTGGTGTTGTAGAAGAATCTCCAGATAAGGACATAAACGGTAAGCACTGATTTTTGATTAAAGGTGGTTTTGTTTTGTTGTAGCTTGTAAGATGAACATGCTTCAATTTAGGTAATTCATGAAGTCAGTACAGTTCTGTTGGTGGAGCACAGCCTCCTCTGGTAGAACCCCTTGCTGCTCACTGCTTTGACAGCTTTGTATAGTAGAAGTTACTGTACCTCTCTTAACTCACTCTTTTAAATGAAAATACATGAAAGGCTTTGAGATTCTGAGCTGCTATAATTACTGTCAAACCAGAACATGCAGGTTTTTTTTTAATGTAACTTCAACATATTGTGCTGTGACCCTAATACTGCTCTGATTTCTACAGTAACAGATAGCCACCTGGCTCTGTGGAGTGTCTCTATATTATGTTGGCTACTGCTGTTTCTCATCTCCAGGAGGGAAGAAGAAAACAGAATGGTTGGGCAATCAAGAAAATGAAATTACTAGCAAAAAGAGACAGGAGATTAACCATTTAATTTGAATGTAACTTGAATTGAAGATGGCTTTTCTAGCATTCCTTTCCATATAATTGCTAGAGAGGGATGAGAATAATCATGACTTAGAGGAGAGGACATCATGATTTGGAAAGGGTTTTGTATGTATCAGTATTACAAATCTCCAAGAAAGTTGAAACTTTCTTCAGGTGCTTGCCTCCTTACATGAGATAGTTAGCTATATGAAAGTTTCTTCTTAAAGTGTAGTGTTCTTTTTAGTTACAAACTGTTCCCGAATATGTCCCCATTGCTGAGGCAGAGAGAAGGCTCAGTCTCCAATATCCTTACCTTTCAGAAGCAGGTTTGAGAAGAAGCCCACGCATCAAACAGCTGTCTTTGAATAGAACCTGCTCTGGTGTTCTCTATTCCGCTACACAGTCCAGCTCACAAAAGTCACAGCAAGTCCATCAGGGACAGAAAGAGGAGAGCTGTACGCTGCAGGATGCAGAAGGTACTGAGTGGGATTTGAGCAGGCTGATATTGCTGATCTGAAAAGCTGGCATGGATAACTCTTGAGTTTGATTTGATTTTGCTTTACAAGAGACTGTAAGAAGCTAAGAGCTATCATATAATATTTTCTGTAGACAGAAATTAATTCCCAGTAATTATTTTTGAATTGGGAATCTGAATTTGGAGGACAGTAAGGCAGCTATTTCTGTGATGAATACACTGCTAACTTAAGACACCAGTCAGGTCCAACTAACAGAATACCATTGATTGTCACTCTGCATTCCTTAAACACAGTGAAATCCTTGTAAAATATGGGACAGAAATCCTAAAGCTTACTTTCAGTCTGCTCTGTGGTAGCATAAAGCAGTGACTGATGGAATCTTCTTTGCTGGTTTTCTCAGTGGGATTATCAGCTATAAATGGTGACATGTAGTTCCTTATGTTGTATTTACAAGAATATTTAGTCATGAACCAGAATTTTCTTAAGCTACAAGCTATACATAGAACAAGAGGCTGAGCTATTTTGTACTTTTTTTTTTTTTTTTTCCAGCTAGAATATTCTTCCTATAGATGGATATTAGTTTCATATTAGAAAATAATTATGGTGAAGCTTTAATGTTTGGCCAGAAAAGAACATGCCAGGGCTATAGCCTTGATAGACTACTTGTCCAAACATCTGAAGTGATTGAGACGTTTGTGGCAGGTTACATGGTGTTAGTTGAGTTGTACTGTTCCATTTTATAGGCATTAAGTGGCATTCAGAGAGCCCCACTGTCCAGACTCCCAAGAGATTTTTCTTTGGTGCGGTCATTGATACATACAGTTCTGCAGCGAAGCATTCACCTGGAAGCAGGAGAACAAGAAAAGATTCCTTACACTTAGAGGAGCCAACTGCTGATCAGGTAGAAATGCTTACCCCTCTCTTTCTTCCCATTCTCTTCTTCTAGTCATGTTCAGTGAGACCTACACATTTTAAATTTAATGTTTATGCTAAGTCTGATCAAATGTTTTTTTGTGGTTTAAATATTGAGAAGTGAATATCAAGGCAGTAGATAATATGGCTGGGTTAGAACAAGCATGATTCTTTATTTTTCTTCCCCTGCAGACTCCTAGAAAAACACCTCATAAAGTTGCCCAGAAGCCACTGAATTCTGCCAGTAAACTACCAAGGAGATCACCTCGCTTTCTCCACAGGACACCACAGAAGCTGGAGAAGACTCCTGGCAAAAATCTAGCTGCTAAGCAGACTGTAGCTAAGTGTTTGGGAAAGTACTTTTCTCATCCTGTACAAAGGGTCAAGTCACCATCTGCGTTAACTGAAAGTAAGAGGGTTTGCTTACTGCAAGTGACTTCTAAGGACTGTTCTCCCACAGAAGGACTTTCCCCTCCTTACAAAGAGGCTGATTTACAAATACCAGAACATGAAGGGTTTGCAGTGCTGAATGCCTCGTTACCTCTGACAGATTCAAATCCAGCTGCTTCTTCCCCCTCTGCTGACCAGGAAAGATGTTTTACAGAACTGCAAACTCCAAGACATTCCTTGAGATACCTCTCAAAACTAGCATCTCCAGTTGATACTCAGAGGCAGATCCTCCCAAACAAAATTTGGACACAGTCAGATCTGTTACCTCAAGCAACTGAAAGCCCTCCCAGGAAATCTGAAGATCCAGGTTCAAAATTGTGTACCAGCCCACAGCATGCAGAAATACCAGAGCTTGGCATGAGGCTAGAGCTTTCCTTCAGTTCTGCTCTCTCTGAAAGTTCCACAGACTCCGTGACAATCTGCTCTGCTTCCCAAGCACAGGCTAGGGAGCCTGACTGGGAACTTAGTGCATCTAAACAATCTTTTCAAAAATCTCCAGGTATTACTGGCATTTCACTGAGGTCCCTGCTTCACACATCGAAGCAGGCCAAATGTGAACCATATTCTGGAGGAGAGAACCTCACACTTACATGTGCAACACCTTTTGAAAATAAGGACAACCATCATGATAATGGTGGTAACTCTTATGTAGAAAGCCTTCAGCTTTGTCAGGCCCAAGTTACTGAAAATACCCCTGTATTGGAGAAAAATACACAGATGGATGTAGCATCTCAAAAGTCTTCTCCAACAGAGGACTCAGAAAACTTGGAAAAGCATTTGTTTCCAAAGCATTCTTCTGGAGGGCAAGTACATGCACAGAATGCTGAGATAGGGTTTGAGCAATTGGTTAAGGAGGGGAACTCCAGTGCAAACACCTGTGAGTCTTTCCTAAGTGGTTCTCAAACAGTTAGTGATGACTTGGAACCAAGAACCCTGCCAAGAGAAGAATATGCAGGTCTGAAGGCTCCAGGTCTGAAGAGAGTCTTCAAATTTGCCCTGAATACTTCTCCCTCTGTGCCAAAGTCTGCTCCTCCCTATTCTTTACGCTGCACTGCAGACAGGAGGCAGCGGGAGGCTGAAGCACGGATGGGAAATCCTCAAATTCCAGCGAAGTTCTCTACCTCTAAAAGTCGTCGCAAAATGCCTTCTGCTAGTCCACCGACTTACAAAGTTGAACTTGAAATGCAGGCTTCAGGCCTGCCCAAACTTCGCATTAAGAAGATTGACTCTTGCTCATCTTTAGAAATTCAGCCTGAAACAACTGCCAGCAAACCCAATGAAGGAGAAAGTCCCTTTGGTGATCTTGCTATGACCTGGTGTAGCAAACACCCGGGAAAACTAGCAGCTGCCTGTGGTTCACCCTCCTGCTGTCGCTCTTTCCACAGTACACCTGGGAAAGGTGGAGGACAGACCTACATATGCCAGTCATACACTCCAACAAGCTGTGCCTCTAGTGCTACCTCCCCATCCCCCTTAGAAGCAGGAGTTCCCCGGACGCCTTCTCCAAAGCAGAAGGGCAAGACCACCCCTGATGCTATCAATGATTGGCCTCGGAGAAAGAGAGCAGCAGGCAGTGCTGCTAATGCCAGTTGTGGTCAAAGTGAGAAGAATGGTGATGAACAGAAAAGACTGTCAACAGGTAGAGAAGGAGAAGTGAAGATCTCCGAGCACTGCAGCAGCAAAGTAACAAATATTCTTGGGGAATTTGAACTGGAAGGGATTTGCAGGCTCCAGGATCAGGCATCTCCTAGTGACTCTGAACCCAGGGCTGATGAGGACTCTACCACGGGAGCTTTTGGCTTGAGGTCTCGAAAGCGGGTATTTACATATCTGTCGCCAGAAAAGGAGAATCATGATGCCAAGAGATCTTGCACTGACAGGTGCAATTTGGATCCTGCTGGCTTTTCCACAGATGAGTGGAACAGGAGCAAACCAAGGATGGACTCTGTACTTCCTGAGAAACCAGGAGCGTGTGCTCTCATAACTCTTGAGCAGCACAGTCGTGTAGATGATGATGTCTTCCTTTTGTCAGGTAATTGACACAAGTGATGCTCTACTGAAATTCAGAGACCGTTAAAAAAGTAGGCTAGACAAAACCAAGAATGCCATTGTTTTCTGTCTGACTATCTGAGGGAGAATGAGATGGAGGGGGAGAGTGGGTTGTAGATGACATGGAAGTTAATTATGTGGAGAGGCAGGCTAGATGTGTGGAGTTAGTTCATCCATGGAGTATTAATGATGGGAGAGAGATCAGAGAAATATGAAAGTGCAAGAGGCTGGAGGAATTAAAAGGAAAGTTCGAGATCTTGGGGAGGGAAGATCCCATTTGCATCCAAACTGGCAATTTATTTGTTTGTCTTGATGCCACTAGCTGTTTCTATCTACCATCCAGCATTGAAGCCAGCTGTCTAAAGCTGGGCTGCTTCAGTATACACTGGACCCTGGGGGTGGGGTTAATCTTGTGGATGTTGGTATTTACCACTGCTCCAGTTCTTCTTCTTCTC
>JAVJGJ010000060.1:12177442-12191977 GCA_035590215.1 Microhierax caerulescens
TCCAGTTCTTCTTCTTCTGCCTGTGGTGGCAGGCCCATTGAGAGTGCGTATCAGAAACAATTGCCTCGCTAGCAGTAAAGTTGCCTTGGTAGGTATTTAAGTTCAAACTACCTCTTTGCTTTTGCTGTGGGTACAGATGATGCAGCTGACCTTGGTAAAACAGGCTGTCTGAGCTGTGTAAACAAGGCCTTGTGAGTTTCAAACACTTAATCCAGTATTGTTCTAGAAATTACATGTTACAGAAGACTATGGCAGATGTTGTTCTACAACATTAAGCTTCAGTGTCTTGTTTCCCCTTGTTAAGAAGGGTTTGTATACAGAGGCAATGTCTTAATCATTCAACGTGTATCACTGAGAAAAATGGGCGAACTTTAAAGCAACATTAATTCATACCTGGGACATGTAATAACAGCAGCATTTAGCCTTAGGCTGGTCCTCTAAGAGACTTTCTGTACTTACAGACCTTGTTTCTGTATTTACAGATCATCATGATTATAACAGTTTTCTTCCAAGACATGGGTTAAGTGTAGAGTAACTATGTTTAATACAAGCGAAGCACTTTTCTACTAACCATCTAAGAAAATTAAATACGCTAAGAGCTAATTTCAGACTGCTGTTTATTTTTCTAAATGTCAGAAAGCCACTGTGCCAGCCAAATTTTTTTTCAGATAAACTCAAAGTATTACTTGTACTGATGCAAGTTTTGAGGTAGAATAAAGGCTGTGTATGAGACTTACCTGAAAGCACCCGTATCAGTTTGCTGTAGCATCTCACTGTGCTTATCCAGGCTCAACTCCACCAGTGAAGAACGTGCTCTCTGCTAGCAGCCTTCTAGCACTGACCCAGTCTCCACTGCTGTGCCAGGGACAGACACCGCCATCTCGGAGAAAGTGTGTTCAAGGTAAAGCCACTTGTGCTGTAAGGAAAGGCTGGGCTTGATGGGACTAGGTGTGCTCTGCTTGTCTGCAATGAAATGAGAACAAAAGCATTCTGTCCTAGGGATTGGCCTTTGTGCAGAAAGCCTGTGGCTGTATCTGCCACTTCTGTATTCAGTGTCTCCATCCCATGTGCTTCCAAGAAGCTTGGCACGAATTGGGAAATTGGGAAGGGAGGGAAGGTAGCAATGAAGAAAGAGTAGCTTTGTAGGAAGTGCAGCTTACTGTTCTTGTTTCCAGTTGGTATTTGGCTTCTTGGAGTCACCAGTAAACTTTGGCAAACTGTGGCTTTAATTTATTCTTTCTGTCTTGTAGAAGAGGAGTCTGATGCCTTCCAAGTTACTGCCAACCAGGAGCTGTCTCCATTCCACATCATGGCTTCCAGGAAGCATTCCATTAGCAGGACTTACTTACGGAAAAAGCTGCTCAGCTGAAGTTTGGAGCCAGAACAGTATGGGAAACTTTGCATTATCCCAGCTGTACAACATCCTTTTTAACAAGGACCTCGTATTTGGTGTTGGACTGGTCTTGTGCTGGTTGGTAGGAGACTGGATGCAAGCACATGACAGTGGAAATGAGGACCACTCTAATATGTGGGGGTTTGTTTGGGTTTTTTGATACCCTCAGTTGCAGCATCTCTCCAACTATTCAAAGCCCAGCTTGGTCTTCCTAGCACTTCTGCATGCAGTAGCTGAATTCTGCAGCAAAGGTTCAGTTCTGCTAGGTAGAGAGAACTGTCACTTTTCTACAGCTTTCTTGTAAAATAAACTGATGTGAATTTTCACTGTGTCACTTAATCGGAAATCTGTATTTAGCCCAAGTGATGGGTAAGGGGTTGGGGCTGCAGGAAGCTGGGGGTGAACAGGTATGAAAAAAGCTGCATGCTTCTGCTGTTGATCTTGTTTTGATACTAGCTGGATCCCACAGTTAGTTGCATCCAGTTCCCCAGTAAGCTGTGCCAAAAATAACAAGCAGATTAACTCTGGACTAATGGGTAAATTACTCAGAAATACTTACAGAATCATTTAGGCTGGAAAAGACCTTTAAGATCCTCAGTCTAACTGTAACCCAGGACTGCATCCCAGAGAACAACTGGTCTTATAAAGGCTGAGGTAAAGAAGGCATTAAGGACCTTTTCATCGTCCTTCATGGCAATGTTCCCTGGCGCATCCACTAAAGGATGCAGATTATCCTTGGTCCTCCTTTTGTTTCTAATGTATCTGTAAAAACATTCTTTGGTTATCTTTTACAGCAGTGGCCAGCCTGAGTTCTAGCTGGGCTATCACCTCTGATCTTTGCCCTGCAAACAACATCCCTGTAGTCCTCCCAAGTTGCCTGCCCCTTCTTCCAAAGGTCATAAATTCTCTTTTTTTCCCCTGAGTTCCAGTCAAAGCTCTCTGCTCAGCCAGGTTCTTGTTCTTCCCCTCTGGCTCATTTTTCAGCACATCAGGACAGCCTGCTCCTGCATCTTTAGGATTTCCTTCTTGAAGAATTCCTGGCCTTCCTGGACCCCTTGGCCCTCCAGGGTTGCCTCCCAAGAGACTCTGTCCACCAGGCTCCTGAACAGGCCAAAGTCAGCCCTCACGGAGTCCGAGGTAGCAGTTCTGCTGATCCTCCTCCTTACTCTCAGAGAACTGAAAAACTCTTATCTCATGATCATTATGCTCAAGATGTCCTCTGACCACCACATCACCCATGAGTTCTTCCCAGTTTGTGAACAGCAGGCCCATCAAGGCATCTCCACTGGTTGGCTCACTGACCAGGTGTGTCAGGAAGTTATCTTCCACGCACTCCAGGAACCTCCTAGACTTTTTCCTGTCTGCTGTGTTGTATTTCCAACAGACATCTGGTAACTGAAATCTCCCATGAGAACAAGGGCTAGCAATCATGAGACTTCTCCCAGCTGCTTGTAGAATTTCATCTGCCTCTTCATCCTGGCTGGGTGATCTATAACAGACTTCCACCAGGATATCCACCTTATTAGCCTTCCCCTGATCCTTACCCATAAACATTTGACCTTGTGGTTACCATCATTAAGCTTTAGGCTGTCAAAACCTCCCTAATATACAGAGCCACTTGACAAATGCCAAGAAGAGTACAGAGGGGGGGAAAGGTAACTTAGCTGGGACCAGGGAAGGAGATTGATTCTCCCTCTTTGTAGATCACAAATGGTTTGGAGTATCTGCTCCTGGCCCCTGCTGGGTAAGCAGGTGCTGATGGAGTAACTTCATTGTCCTTTTCTGCAAACTAGCCATGAGCCAGGGAGGACTGGTGGTGGAAGCTTCCTTGGAGGCAGAACTTTGATGGAATAACTGGAGATGACAGTTTGAAGACTACTTTTTACCCAACTGAGTCACTGATCGGTGACTTATTGCCTGCGACATACATGCTTGCATTCTGACCACAGGAAGGCAGCAGGAGCTGTGATTCAGTGTCTGAGGTGTAGCCTACAGGGGGCTAAAATTGTGCATTGTTTGGAAGGACTGAGTTTTTCCCCTTAGGATAGCAACCTGTTTGCATGTGGCAGGATGTCAGGGAAGCCACCCCACCGTGTCCAGTGAATGCACAGAAAGGAGAGTGTCACCCTAAAACCAGGCATGGCAACGCAGAAGCTTGTTGCATGGCTTTTAAGTCTTTGAGGGGCTGGATGGTATTGAATGGAATTTGTTTCCTGGAAACACTACTTGTTGCAGGAAAGCTGTTTCCCTCTGCTAAGAGGAGAGGAAGGGCGTGCTTACCAGTGATGGTTTTGTTGGAGAGGTGTACCTGCATCAGGGATGTGGGTTGATACACAGGCATGGAGCTCCAAGACTACTACTGATATCCAAGTAGGGTGGATACTTCCAAGTAGGATGGATTCTTCTTTTCCCTAGTGATGATCTTTGTTTTCAACACAGAAAATAAAGCCTCTGAACTTAAATTTTGTGCAGCTCAGCCACCCCAGAACCCTCAGTTAAGTTCCCCCCCTCAAAGCCACAACCCTACAGGGAAGGTCAAGTATATAAGAGGAAGAGCAGAAGGTGGTTCCTACTTCGGCTGCTGGCTTTTAACTTGGTGTGTGTTGTTCCTCCAGTGGTGGTGGTTGTAGCTGTGCTGTGACTTCAGGCTGAAGCAGTGCTGTGCTTTTTGGGGTCAAGTAGCCAAGCTGCTGTTCTCCCCCACAGCCCTTTTTAAAGCAGGCACCTTGGCTTTTGCTTCTTGCTGTCAGCATTGAACTTGGGTCCCCCTTCCTGAGATGGATGGTGTCAGTGTTGAGTTCCAGCACTATATTTCATCTCCCTTACATCCAGACTGGAAGTTTTCCCAATAATACAAAAACGCTGTTTAAAGCAGCTTATAGGCTGCAACAGAAAATTACCACCAGTTACTTTTATCCTGGATGCTTCAGACAATTCTGCTGCTGCTGGCTAGAGATGCTTTTCCTGCAGCAGCGCAATGTAGGAAGCCTACCAGCTCTGGCTGTGAGCACTTAGAAAGCAGATATTTAAACATTACGACAACACTGTGACAGCAGCTGATCTCCCATGCAGTGAGGTTTCAGTAAAACTCCTACGTACCCAGAGTAAGTGCCCGCTAGACCTCTGACAAGTGACTGCTTCATAAAACTCATTCTTCTTTATTAGAAAAGTTACAGTAAGAAATGTAAAAAACCAATGTTATTTCAAAAACCTATGTACAAGTTCTGCAGGACTGAGCAAGCCCTGAAGCAGAGGTTTCCAAACTGTAAACAAGTTTTTAGTGTTAGAGGCCAGGGTGGAAGGTATCTCCCACTTCCCAACGTTTAATCTGCTGATGGTGCAGGAGGAAAGGTGTCCAGTCAGTGCTGTCTGCACTGGCAGCAACGTGGAGAACACGGGCTGGTGGTCCCACACCTTACATGCTTACTGCCCTTACGAAAAGCGTCTTTTCCTTCCTCAGGCCTCTGAAATGTAAGATGTTTGTATCCAGGTTGGCTTGAAGGCTTTTAACTCACATCAGGAACATCTACTCCTGCCCACCCTCTGCCAGGTTAAGTGTTAAGCCTATGTCTAGAGTGGGTTTTTCCTCACATCTATCATCGCTGGGTGGTAAGGCACGGCGGTCATGTTCAGGCTGGCTCTGCGCAGCTCCCGGCGGGGCTTGGAGGCAGGAGCCAGGCTCCGTGGTGGGTGCACCTCGTGAGGCTGCCCCGCTCTCAGCAAATGCTCCGGATCCCTCTGCCGAAGGTCCCCAGGACTGTCGTTGGGCAGGGAGGAACGCCTCCACGTTGATGGCAAAGGAGCGTGCACCAGGTCCCTGTTCTCATCCCTGACCCAATGGTTTTCTTCAGGGACGGCCAGAGGCACCGGCTGCTCCCCAAGGCTGGACTCCTCACAGGTCCCGAGGGCAGGGGGAGCTCTGTCCCCAGCCCCCTGAATGCCTCTCTCCATCCCTGCTGGGAAAGATTGCGGGTGCAGGGAGGTGAGTGCCAGGATCTCTACTTTTCTCATCAAAATCCGTGCCCATAGAGCACTTGCTCAAGGCTCACAATGACTTCCACCCGCACTGCTCCTGACTCTGCTCCAAGCTCTCACTGCCAGGGAAAGGAATTTAAATTCCCTTCTTTTTAACTTGGTAGGAACAGCAAAGCCCCAGCCCAGGTTTCTTCTCACCTTTGGTCTGTCCAGGATGGAGGTTCATGTTACTCAGCCTCTGGTTCAGCTCCTGGTTTGCCCACATATAATGGCTCAGCTCCTTTTCCAGCACCTGAATCCTTGCCTCATACTGCAGCTTGCTGCTGGCCAGCCCCTCATCCATGTGCTCTGCAAGAAAAAAACAAGTCCATTTCAAGCTGCAAGCCCTGTGGAAGACGAACACAGTGCCACTGGTGCCCATTTCAAGAGCTGGGGGGGTTACCACGGCTCTGCTGAAGCAGTAACTGCATGTTCTGCTCATGCTCCTTCTGCTGCAGGGTGAGCTGGCGGTCCATCTCCAGGCGCTGGCGTTCCACGGCCGCCTCCAGCCAGTACACCAGCTGCTGCTGCTCCTCCAACTGCATCTCCAGCTCCGAGAAGGCAATGTGTTGTCTGTGCTGATCCTCTCGCAGTGTCACCACCTGGCCAGGGCCAAAAGCAAGGAACACCTCAGCAGCTTCAGAGCCCAGGAAGATTTCCTGCCCCACCGAGCCTGATCAAGTTAGTTTTTTGGTACAGTGTACAGAGGATAGTAGTTCTGGGGTGTCACAGCTGTCTTGTGGAGGGAAGAGCAACGTGTGGCAGCAATGATGTGGCAGAGCCACTGTGGGGATCCATACATCCTGTGACTAGTTAAGCCCCTCTCCCACATGTTGGCACAGGTGGGGATCAGGGTGCCGTGGCTTTGTGCCCTGATTTTACAGGGCAAAAGTACAGCAGGCGACAGGGAGGAAGCTTGAGACTGAGGAAGACAAGAGGTTGGTCAGGTACTACGGCTCCCACCAGCACAGAGGGCAGCTGTCTCCCACCTTGTCAAAATATTTGCAGAGCAGAGCGCGGGTCTCGGAGGAGGAGAGGTAGCTGAGCTTGGCCATGAGGTTCATCTCACACTGGGACAGCAGGCTGGCTGAGGCCCGCAGGACTCGTTGCCTGCATGTGATGGACTCGTTCTTGTACTCGATGGCTGCATCCAGAGCCTCAATCGCCTCGTCCAGCTGGAACAAGATCCGTTCTTCCTGCCAGGGCAGAGCTGCAGTTACCAGGGAGCAAAGGGTTTGCTCTGCCTCACTCTGCCCTCCCCTCCCCTTGTCATCTCAGCATCACCTCAATAATGCTGGCAAGAAGTTGGGCGACGCACAGCCTGAGGATGTGGGGGAGCATCTAATGACCCCATGCTCAGGTCTTTACTTCGTCCTACCTCACCCACTTGCAAGCAGCACAGCCCAGCCCAAGGAGAGGTACCTCTGGGGACAGCAGGGTGCCGTGACGCAGCTTGTTGTCGAGCTCCAACCTCTGTTTGAGCAGCTGGTCCTTCTCCTGGCGCAGGTTGTTGATCTCGTGGCGGATCTGCTGCTGGTCATGGGCACTGCCGTGACGCAGCTGCCCGTTCTTCTCAGTCAGCTCCTTTTCTAGGTGCTCCAGGCGGCTGGACACACGCACTATGTCATCTGTCAGAGCCTGCAGCAGAAGATGCTCAAGGGAATCTGCTCTAAAGGCAAGCCAGGCCCTCAGCTCCCTTCTACTCCCTTCCATAGGTCAAGTGACCCCCCCTCCATAAGCCGAGGGCTATCAAACCAGCTAGCTCAGAGGCACAGCACAAGCAGGCTCTTCTGTACCGGCAGATTTCCTACCCACCCCCCAACACCACCTCATCCTGGCCTGCAGCCCTCTGCCAGACCCAGGATGGTACCCAGGCCTTCTAGCCTCTGCTGGAAATCAAGCAAGGGGTTGAGTGAGGTGTCACACTCCTGTCCTACCTGGCTGGAGCGCAGCCGTTTGCTCTCCAGGCCATTCTTCTCCTGCAGCAGGGCTTCCTTTTTGGCCACAATAGCTTCCCGCTTCCTCAGCTCATCTTCCAGCTCATCCAGGGCCCGGCGTTGCTCAAGAACTTTATCCATCTCCATGTCCAGCCACTTCTTCTGTTCCTCAATTTTCTGATGGTGGGAGAGGCAAAGGGCATGTGCGTGCATGCAGATGGCAGCAGCAATGCCCAGACTAAAGAGCAGTGGGGTTCAGACCAGAGCTAGAGTCTCAATTCCATCTCTGCCAAGCCCTATAGCCCAGACTTCACCGGTTTTATGCTTCCAGCTCCTCCAACAGGCAGAGCTAAGCTAAACCCCCAGCTGCCAAGGAGTCCTTGGGGGGCCACAACTCCCAGCACCCTTCTGCGAACAGACAAGATTTCACAGCTTCTTTACTGGTGCCAGGATTTAGAAAAGATCCTGGTCCTGGGCTAGCTACTAGATGCAAGTGACTTTACGGACTGTCCCCCTCAAGGGCAGGATGGGCTCTGTCCCATCCCAAGCTGAGGTCCCTACTTCCTGATCTCCCCTACCAGCCTGCAGGCTGCCAAGCAGTCCCCTTCGAGCAGGAAAGAGGCAGGCTCGCGCTGTCTGTACCTGCTGCTGCTCCAGGCTGATCACAGAGCCATTGCTGCCACTCCGCCGCTTCCTCTGGAAAGCTGCAATTTCCTCTGTTTTGATGCGCAGGATTTTCTGGTGCTGCTCATGCTTCAGTTCCAGTTCCTGCACGGGAAAGAGCAGCCGTGAGCATCGAGGGGGTGGAAGTTGTTTGCCCTGCAGCCAGGGGCTGAGGGACAGGTTTTGTTCTCAGCTAGCTCTTTGGATACTCTTAAAAAAATCCTCTTTCCATCACCCCATGCTCTCCAAGACAACCACAGACCCCAGCAGAGCTACCCTGGCCTGCCTAGCAGCTTGCAGAGCCCACCCATCGTCACCTTTGCAAAAACCGCAGTAGCACAGCTGCTCCTGCCCATTCCTACCTTGACTCTGTGCTGTCGCTTATTCACCTCCATCTCCAGCCGCCGTTTCTGCTCACTCTCCTCCCGCAGCCGGCGCTGCAGCTGGCCCTGCTGCCGCCGCATCAGCTGAATGTTCCTCTCCAGCTCCTGCACTCGTTTCTCGCTCTGGGCTGAGAGGGACACCAGCCTTTCCGTCGCCTGCTTCTTCTTGCACAGAACCTGCCGGAGGGCAAAAGCTGCCCTTGGGCTCGGCATCTCCCCTGTGCCCCTTGCAGAGGTGCCCCCAGCTCTGCCCCCTTCCCACCTTGCTGGGTGTGCAGAGCCCTTCCCACTCACCCGTGCCTTGCTCTGCGCAGCCGCCACACGTGTGCGGTACTCCTGCAGCTTGTGCTTCTCCCCGGGGTCCCACGCCTCTTTGCCCTCCAGCTCCTGGAGCTGCTTCTGGCTGTCACTCAGCTCTGCCCGCACCTGCTCTGCCTCCTGCTCCAGCTCGCCGATCTTCTGGCAGTACTGCCTGTTCAGAGCCTGGGCGTCCTTGCCTGCAACACACCCCCTGCACCATGACCTCCCCCCTTCCCTTGCAGCCAGGATCCTGCCGTGGGACAGACCTTTCCTCTCTCTCCCCAAGGATTTTTGCCTACAGAGAGTGTATGCTCCCTCTCCCTCAGCTACTCCAGGGAAGGGCCCTGCTGCCTACAGGAGAAGGGGCGAGCACAAGCAACGCAGGGAGGGAAGGTGAGGATTGGAGTAGAGACCAAGCATCATGACTAAGAGATTTCAGGGGGAGTGGGTGCATATCCCACCAGCAGCTCCACACCTGTCTTAATGAGCTCCGTGATCAGCTCCTCCTTCATGCGGATGTTGATGGCCAGCTCCCGGATCTTCTGCTGCGCTTGCACCAGCCTCCACTCAGAATCCTTCCCTGGCAGGCGCTCCCAGGGACCAAGCAGTGGCTCCCGCTTCCTACAGACCTCTGCAACACAGATTCCCAGGTAAGGAAGGTCCTGTCTTAGCAGCTGGGTGACAGAAGGACAACCTGATCTCAGAGCTGTAGCCAAGAGCTGGCACAGCATCACCCAGTCACCTGCAGCTTCTACCACAACAGGCAGCTCTTGCCAGACCCCAGCAGTTCAAGTCCCTCCTTAACAAAAGCAGCGAGGCTGCCATCTGCTCCACTTCTGTCCTCCGGGCTCGGCCACATGGGACACCAACAGCACCCACCAAAGCACTGCCAGCCTGACGAAGACTGTCCGACAACCTGTGGGTGCCACTTGCCTTTTGAAAGCTCCAGTTGCTCCTCCTGAATCGAGTGAGCGTTGTCTCCACTCGGCTCCTCCTTCAGCTTGCAGATGTCCTTCTTGCTCCAGCTTTGGATCCCATTTCTAGAAGGAGCAGCGTATTAATCAGTTGGGTCTGGTTGGGTCTGGGCACTGCTAAAGCTGTTCCCATAAGGACCCTCATGATCCACAGGCTTCAGAAGGAGACAGAAACTGTTAGCTGTGGTCAGGAACGATGGTAATTAGCTCCCCAGCAGGCAGGCAGCTATCTTGGCAGAATCACTGACCTCAAAGGCAGCATCTGCTTCTACATCCTATGCGAGAGCTGAGCTGCAGAGGTGGGACAGCCAGGCCACACGGCTGCTGGGACACTGCACAGTGCTGGGACAGCCTCAACTCACCGGCGCTGCAACAGGGACCGTTTCTGTTCACACTCCTCCTCCTCCTCTCCTGAGGACGGCTCTGATGGCTTCTCCAAGTCCTGGCTGAGCTCTCTCCTCAGCACTGCGTCTCTGACCTCTGGATTGCCAGTCGGGCACTGTGCATGGTTCAGGTGCCAGCTGGCCAGGTCCTCCTCCTGGAAGGAGGGGTTGCTGTCAAGATGCTGGGGCAGAGAATTGGAAAGAGAGGAAAGATACTGCATGAGAGCTGGTGTTAGAAAAAGCAGCTCTCAGCTGGGCATCGCTACTAGACACAAAGAAAAGCAACAAAACAGAGCTCAGTGTATTTTCAGGAGAACTGCTGCGTTGCTAGACCCAGCTGCCTGCCCTCCTGCCTTCTGCTGCTGCTGCTGAGCAAATCTGGGACCTGCTCATAACATCAAAGTACAAGCCTCAGTTTTGAAGCTGGACTGCTTTTGACAGAGCTGTGAAACGCTTTGGATGTGAACACTGAACACTCCTGTGGACCGCGCCTGTCACGTTCAACAGCGGGGAAAAAGCAGTTACCAAGTGCACCCAAGTGAAAAGGCAGCAGTTCCTCAATGGCACAGACTTGTGCCCTCACCTTCCTGCAGTGGGCTCTTCCACTCTGCTCAGCAGGAAGGAGCCCCGAGGGAACCCTACTGAGGCCATGGGATGGGGCAGCATCCAGCGGGGCTGTGTGAGGTCTCTGGCCAGCAGTCACCAGGTGAAGGTTTTCCAGCAGCCCGGGCACACACAGGTTTGGCATTGCCATCTCAAGGCGCACGTGCAGCTCAGAGATCTTATCCTGCTGCTCCTGCAGTTTGTCGCTCTAGGAAGCAATGAGAAAAATGTGGTTATGTACACGTGGATCCCAGATGTGCTGCAGACGAACCCAAAAGCTGGGCTGCACTCTGCGGGGAAGGAAGGGGAGGAGTGGGGCAGGTCCCTACAAAGACAGCAGAGCCCAAAAATACCTGCAGCTTATACTGTTCCATGGCATCCTCCAGGGCGGCCAGGAAATCACGGTTCTCCTCCTCCAGGCGCTCCACTTGCCTCTGCAGTTTGGCCACCTGCTCATCTTTGATGGGCTCACACCTCTTCTCAGTGTTCACCTGTCCCCCCAAAACAAGACAGGCAGCATCAGCATCCACCTTTGTCCTTCCCTCCCCATGCTGGACTCTGCAAGGGCACAGCAGCTCTGCAGATCCAGATTTTTCTTGTGAAATAAATCTCTCAGCCACAGCTGAATCCACCTTCCCTCTGCCTGCTGGGAGGACCATGTCTTTCTGCCTCCCTTTGGCCTCTCGGCCAGGCTGCTTCTCCTCTCCCTCTCCTGACACCTTCCACCACACCGTGCTGAGGTTGCTGCCTTCAGTGGCCATCAAATGAACCCAACCTCAGAGCTGCAACACCCCAACCCATTACCTGGGCTCTGGCCAGCTTTGAGCCTTGTGCCTCGAGGCTCTGCTCCTCCGCGGAGGTGCTCTCGATACCGCTATCCAGCCCGGCCGAGGTCAGCTCGCTCCTCTCGCTCTCCACCGCGCACAGCCACTCCTTAACCCGCAGGATCTGCTCCACCGTCAGGTTGCTGTCCTCCTGCAGCTCCATCAGCAGCCGGTACGCAGCATCAGTGCAGGTGCGGTAATGGGCGCACTCAGCCAGCAGCCGAGCCGTGGGGTCCGGCACGCATCGTTTGGTGGTGGCCGAGCGGTTGATGATACGGGTCTCAGAGCGGTGCCGCTGTTCCAGCGCCTTCTGCATGTTCTTTATTTGTAGGTGAAGCTCTTCAACGTGCTCTGCCTCCTTGCGGCAGTTCACCACGGCCTTGTTCTGGATGTTTTGAGCCCGGTTGGCATAATTCAGCGTGTTGAGGCTCTCATCGAAGTCGGAGGAGGATGGGCTGACACAGGCTATCATCACAGTCTGGGCATTCCCTCCCAGAGAGTCTTTCAGGATCCTAGGGAAAAGCACAGTGATTACAATAGCTCAAATACAACATAATGCAGGAACTCCCAACCCTTTCCAGAGGCTAAGCCCAAGGAAAACAATATTCTTGCTCTGTGGCTGGTTTGGCACTGGTGAATCATTCACTAGTGAGCAGAACCATTAAGCAGGGGAATACCAGTCTGCGCTGTGGCAAGTTTCCATCCAAGTAATTCCTGAGGCTGGGAGCCCCCCAACTCTGCCATCACTGCTAGGCATGTGCTGTGCTGAAACCTGTTGGAGATTGCCAAGACTGCTCCAGCTAAAAACTAACTGCAGACCATCAAACCAGCCTACTGGAAGCATTTTTTATTCACTGCCAGGCAGGAAGGGCAGGATAACCTACGGTAATACCCCATCTCAGCTCCGGCAGCATCTTATGCAAGCCTTGTCTTCTGCAGCACCGCACCGTCATTTCTGTCCTGGCCTCATTGCTCCTAAGTTTCCCTACGTGAAAACCTGCACAGAGGGCAGACCTGTGAGCTGCTGTGAGGCACTGCGGGTACTGGCCCTGTACCATCAAGCAGTGGGTCCGAGAGCCCTGGTGTGAGAGCAGAAGGGACACCTGGCCCTGCAGGCTCCTCTCAGCCAGCCAGGGGACTCTGCTGCCAACCCTGACGGGCTGGGCATGGGAAAGGCAGGCAGCAGCATCACATCCCTCCTGCTGGGCCATGAGCCCGTGAGACCTGGGGGGCCCAATCCCAGCTGTACCTGGTGATTTTGGAGTCCCTGTAGGGGATGTGGCTGCTCTTCCTCCGAGGGTCTCCCAAGGCGCTGATGACATTGCCTAAGGCCAGGAGGCCACTGTTGATCTGGATACTCTCCTTCAGCCTCTCCCCTGTGTTTCCTGTCTTCACAATTCGCTCTGAGCCTGCCAGGTCCACAAAGTGAAACTTGGAAACCAGGACCTGGCCCGAGGCAGGGACAGAGGAGGGGTGGTGGTGCAGGGGGAGGCGGCCAGCCCCACGCCGCTGTTCCATGGTCACTGTGAAGATGGTGTGCGAGCGGCTCGACTGCCTGTTGACGTGAGTAGCTCCCGTGTGCTTGGCTGTGTTCCCCATCTCCAGCAGGCTCAGTACCTCGTCCAGTCCTTCCACTTCTGACTCCTTCACACCGCAGAGCACTGCAACAGCAAATGGAGCTGTGGCTGGGAGGGACAGGCTGACCAAGGACGCAGCCCCTCTGCACAGCCTGGTGCCACTGCCCTGCCCTGCCCATCCCGTGCCACACACAGACTGGTTTCCACACCAAAACCAAACAGGACTACTAAGAACAGCAACCTGCTGCAGGAGAGGGACAGAAGGATGGAGAACTGGCCCTGCCTTCAGGGATAGGTAACCCAACTCTGGCCTGGAGGCATGGGGAGAAAAGGGAGCCCCCACAGAGCCATACATACCGACATTGCCCTTGTCATCCTCCCGGATCTGGATGTCTTTGCTGGCTGTATCCACCTGCAGTAAGTCCCGAAACTCTTCCTTGTACACTTCCAGGTAGGACACTCGGACCGTGTAGTCAATCAGGTCATTCTCATCGATAAGCTTGAAGGTCTCGGCCATGGCTCGCGGGATGATGCCCTGCTCGTCTTCATTGATGGAAGCTGGCAGAGAGATGCACGTGGTCACGGGGAGCAGGGAACACGCGGGTAGCCCGTGCTGGCCGGAGACAGAGTCATGGGCAGGGGCCTGCCTACAGCACACGTCAGCTGGAAAGGAGCAGCCTCACAACCCTCCCACAGCTCAGCCCTTGCAGTCCAGATTAAACATCCCTGGGAGTATTTCTAAGCCACAGGACCTTGGGGCAAATCCTGTCCCACTGCTGCGCTGGATTCCAGCGACACTGCTTGGTTCCAGCCCTTCCTCAAGAACGACAAGGCACGTTAGTGTTTCAGCAGGTAGCAAACACATTGCCTGACGCTACAGCGTGCTGCTGTTGAAGGCAGCGTGGTTCCACAACCTTTCCAAGCTCCAAAAAGTACTTTTTGTTTTTTGGTTTTTTTTTGTCCTTGCAGCCTGCTTGTACCTGGCCAGAGCACTCTGCTGTCTAAATTTTAAATTGTTTTGCTTTTGTCTCTAACAGTCGTGTAAAGGAGCAATGCCCAAACTGGGCGCAATGACAGCCTGAACTGGGAAACTGAACACAGAGGTAGATGGAAAGCATGGAAACAATTTAGCGCTTACAAGCTACGCAATTAATGAAGGCTGCCTGAAACATTTAGAGCATGTCCTCTGTAAGATACAATATCACCATCAAACCAGCAGTTAAAGGAGAGAAAGGCCTCCTTCCTCCTCCTCCTTCCCCGTCCCCTTCAAATAACCAAACTAAGAGGATGTGCCCCCGCAACCCCCCCACCCCTTAGGGCTTATTTCAGGACAGATCTGGTAGATCCAAGGCAGCAGAAGGCAGCGGTGCCCCAGGGAGGTCGCCACCACCTCCGGGCCAGGCTTGTCCTGCGGTGGCCGAGGGGCAAAGCCACCCGCGGCGACCTGCGGGGCGGTGGGGGAGGCGGCGGGGCTGGCGGGCGGT
>JAVJGJ010000060.1:12197801-12212737 GCA_035590215.1 Microhierax caerulescens
GTCACCAGGATGCAGAGACACAGGGACACCTCACTCAGGCAGGCTGCAGCCCAGGCAGCTGCAGTGGAGAGATGGTCCCAGGGGAGCAGCAGGGTAGGGGAAAGGAGAGGGGACATGGTCTCAGTCTGAACTTTCACCTTCCCAGGAATTTGTGGTCACACCCTGGCTTGGGCATGAACTGTGTGAAGGTGCCATCCAACCTGCTGGCTCTGTCGGGGGAAACTCACTGTCATGGCTTGGGGGATGCTCAGGAGGAGGGTGAGACTGAGGTGTCCTGAAAGCACCCCATCTCCCCTGCCTGGAGCTATGGGGTGCTTATGAGCAGAGGTTGGAGAAAATGAGGCTCGCTGGAGATGGACGGGACCTGGCTGGGGATAAACTCACCGGCACGTAGCTGTACAGGGTGCCCAGCAGATGCTTGGGGGCACTGACGAGGGTCCCCCCAAGAGCATCCACTGTCTCCATGGCCTTGGACAGCCTGCGGGGGGTGAAAAGGATCAACCCCTCTGCCGCATCCCAGGCCACTGCTGGGACCTTCTTCACGCTGGAGATGCCGGAGGCACAGGCGGTTTGCAGATTGTGAGCCACACTGCCCACCAGCCCGGGGCTGTCCCCTGCCTGTCAAGAGAAACCAGCTCAGCCGCTGGCCCCGGCAGCTGCCAGGTAGGACACGGGTGGACCTGGGCTCCCCATCCCCTCTGAAGGTCACAGCCAGAGTGCTTTCAGCTCGCTGCTTTGCAAAAGCCACCACCACTCTTTGCAGCAGGGTTGCTCCTTGTCCCTTCCACTGCCCCCCCTGCCCAGGCCCCTGGGGACCCTCTGCCCTGGGCTGTGCTTCCGCTGCCGGCAGAGGCGAAGGGCAGTGACCCCAACCTGCTGCTTCCCGTCCCCACGTCCCAGCGGAGCTGCTGCTGGGGACTGTTCCCAGACCCCCGGCTCACACTGCCCCTCGCTGCTGGGACCACGAAGGGGGATTTTTCTGGGGTGTTCAGGGGCTCAGTAGGAAGCTTGGTGCTGACACCCCACAGCAGCAAAGGAGTCTTGAATATACAAGCCAGGGTGACCCTGTCCAGCACAAGGGCTACCCACAGCCTGCAGCTTTGGGGCGTTAGGGAAGGGGGCTGCTGAGGATGCCCCCTGCCAACTTCCCTTTGCCTCCTCCATGCTGAAGTTCAGGGTTGAGCGGGGATGAGGGCCTGATCCCCACGGCTATGGGGGGAACATCCCCCATCCTGGCATGGCCCATGGGCAGGAGGATGCTTTGGGGCACCCCTGGCTCACTGCCCCCCTTTTCTCCATACCTCCTTGGTGTGGTCGTCTTTCTTCCCCACCTTCTCCTGCTTCTGCTCTGGCACCTTGCTCTGCCGCCGGCTCAGCCAGCTGCCCGCAGTGCTCTGCCCATCACCATGGACCCGTGGCGCCGCAGGTACACTCGGCTTGGCCAGGCTGCCCTGGAAGAGGAATAAAAAGCCACTGCTTGGGGGGAGCTGGCAGGTCCCATCTGCTCCGTCCTCTGCTCAGCCTGAGGATTTCACAGGGTCCCTGGGGTGCACGGGGAGCAGAGGGGTTAATTGATGCATGCGGGAAGAAATCCGGAGAGCAGCCGGGACATCCAGGATTTTGGCGCAGGCCAGGGAAGGGGTTCCTGCCACAGTGCTGGGTGGAAGAGGAGAGGTGCCTCCTTCTCCTCATCCTCTCTGAGCCTCTGCAGGTGCTTTTTGCTTTAGGAAGGATGTTATGGCAAGGCCATAAATCAACAGTATACATTGTGAGCCAGCTAAAAATAACTTGTCCCACTAATATGGTACAAAGTTGTGTGTGAACGTGCTGCGGGAACCACCAGCCCTCGGCTCATCTTGCTGAGTGGGGGAAACAGCAGTGTCCACCAGCCTGCCCTCAGACGTGCCCCGAGGGCTTGAAACGTCTCAGCTGAAAGCAGAATCAGCCCCAAAAAGGGTATGGGGGAGGAGGAACCTGGCAGGTGGGTTTGGCACTCACCAAGACAGGGATCCAGGTGGCCAGCTCCTGCCCTTTGGCTTTGGCATGCTGGAGGCTTTGGGTGGTTTGCTGGTAAGCACGGTGGGAGACGGTGCTAACCAAGGCGCTGATCCGGCCCAGGGTGCTGGGAGCACTGGGAGCACTAGGCTGTTGCTGGGAGACCTTTGCTGCTGACTCACGTGTTTCTTTGGGCTTCTGATCTAAAGGCAGAAGAGCAGTGGAAGGTTTATGTCCTGGTAGGACAACCCTTCTAGGCAGCCCTACACCAAAATCCAGTGTTTTTCTCCTGCCACTTGCACCCCACGAGTGAGGTGCCAGCCCAGGTACAGCCAGCCCTTACCAGATGAGGGGATTTGGGTATCAGGACTACCTGCTTCTTCATCCTCCTCCGGCAGCAGGTACTCCATCAGCTTCTCCAGCCCTCCCAGGGCCGTGTCGACCCCTGCGGCTGCCATCTGGCTCACTGAGTTCCTTCTCGTGTACCTTGCCGTTGTTTCCACTGTGTTCTTGGTGGCCTCGTAGCCCTCGGCCGCCAGCTCCATGATCTTATCCATGGAGTTGCCAATGGTGCTTTTGGCACTTTGGAGGGGGGAGGAGATGGTGCCCTTCAGTTCAGATGCCAGCTGTGGGCAGAGAGATGGAGAACAGCCCTGCTGGTGTGCTTGGGGTGGCATGGGACAGCCAGAGGGACCACAGGAACCCATGGCAGCTATGCAAGTAGACAGTCCCAGGAAGGGCATAACAGCTCTCTTGAGCCTGGGCTGAAGGTAGCTGGCAGGGATGGGACATAGGATACTGCTGACCTATATTTGGGAGCACCCCAACCATCCCCTGGGCTGCAGGAGCCCTGGAGGAGCCCTTGCTTGGAGGTGCTGCCTTGTTTCTCCCCCAGTAGCCCATCACCATCCAGAAACAAGACCAGAGATGTGCTGTGGGCTCTGCAGAGGGGTCGGGGGTGTCTCAGAATGTCCTGTCTGTGACTGACCTTATCAACGGGGTACTGGAGGGCAGGGATCTTCTCCTCCAGGTGGTCCAAGCCCCGGCAAGCCAGATTGTTGGCCACAGCGACTGCCTTGGGCAAAAGCATGGGGTGGGTTGGTAAGAAAAGCACCTGGGCTGTGCTAGGCTCATGCTAGTGCCAGTGCTGTCCCACCAAGGGAGGCTCTGGTGGGCTCCCCCCTGCCGTGTTACCCCAGCAGATGCACTCACACTGAGGCTCCAGCCTGCGCACCACGGGCTCCACACTCCACATGGCCAAGGCGCTGGCACCCTGCACACCCCGCTCGTAGACCTCACACACCGAGGCCACGAGCGGGTGGGCCTCCTTGGTGCTGGTGTAGGTCCGCTGCAGGGTTTCGCAGGTCGAGCTCACCACCGGCAGCTGCAGGACCCTCTGCAGTACATTCTCCTGTGCATGGCAGATGGGCACCAGTCAGCCAACAGCTCTTCCCTGAAGAACGCCCTCTTGACCACACCCTGGTGGCAGAGGACCTCAGCTCACGTTGGAGGAGGAGGGCATTTCTCAACCCTCATTGAGGGTCTCCCAGCTACGTTGTGTGTGGCACAGCCATGGGCAAGCACGCTGGCTGCTGCTGCAGAAGGAGCATGGACACCACAGGCAGTGTCGGTGATGGTCCCCACGCCCCCCATCTCCCAAGCCCAAGTGTCCAGGTGGTTCCTCTGGCTTTCTACCCTGCTCCTTCTATCTGACCCAGCCCTTGCTCCTGTCCTTGGACCAGCAATAGCCAGTGCCTATGTGGCACCTCTATCCTGTCTGTCTTGTCACCACCGTGGCAAATAAGGCATATGGACCTCAGAAAGAAGGGGAGAGGAACGGGTCTGTCCCTGAGGGCAACACAGGGCTTTGGTAGGAGCCACTGCTGTAAGAAGAGGGCACCAGAGCAATCTGAGGCAGCGAGGCACCGCACCCCGGCACCCTGCTAGCACAGGTGATGTGGGATGCCAGTATAAACCAGCACAGCCGACACCTGTGTGCACTGCCAGCACCAGAGCATGGCTGGAGCAGATCCCTCAAAGCTGGGCAAGCAGGATAAACCTGAGCTCCAGCTGCTGCTCTTGCCCAGTGCCCAGCTGGTGAGGTGGGACAACCGAGGGAGATGTTGCAGCTCCAGGGGAGGACTGAAGGGAGCGTTGCCTCACCACAGCAGCCGTGAGGGCTGCACAGGACAGAGCAAAAGACAAAGCTGAGCTTTCCTCTGATCACCAGTGGGTGACAGGCAAGTTTGGCTTTGTGTCCCGCTTGTGACCATGACCAGACTGTGAATTTGCATGTTTGAGAAAAACTGTATTGTTTTGTGCTACACTGTGCTAATTTTGGCTTGACATGGAGCCAGCCCTCTCACAAACCCCGCTGTTCAGCAATCCCAGGGGCTCTAGCTGTTCAGAGCAGCACTGCATCCAAGCAGCACGACTGCTGGAGGTCTGGGGTCCACCGTAGGGACACAGACAAAGGACAGGACCACAGGCACTGCCAGCTGGTTTCACCAAGGTCTCGCATCAGCTCAGGGTTAACTTGATTCTGAACTATTTAATTGCAAGCAAGTGAAAGGTTTTATCCTTTCCCTTTGATGATGCTCTATATTATTGCAGGTAAAGATCCATATAAAGATAACAGGGGTTATATATGCTTTATATAGCACAAGGGACAGTGTGAGATGTGGCTTATATTCATCTGGCACTGTCGGTATGCACCACCCAGCGCCCTTGGCAAACCTCTGCCCTCCCCTCTCTCCCCCTTCCTGCACCCACCTTGGCACTTCCATTCCGCACAGTTTGATTCTTCTTTGCTGTCATCATGATGCATCCACCTGTAAAGCAAAGTTGGGAGCTGCAGACCCCACTGTAAAGGCAGGGCTGGGCTTGGGCTCCCCCAGCTCATGCCTGCACCCCCTAAGCAAGGTGTGGCTGGGAACTGGGCTGAGACATGCACCTCCCATGGGTGTAATGGACGTGCCAGTGCCTAACGTTTGACTTTTTACCAGTTAAGCTGTAAAACCAATGACTCCACTCAGCCCTCCTCTGCTAGCATGTATTAACACCCAAAGATCCGAAAAATTAGTTGAGGCATCTAGTTTGGAGGAGCTACCATACAAGGCAGGATAAAGGGCACTGACAGAGCTGTAAAGCAAACTCAGAGCAACCAGGATGTTAATAGACGTGCACGAGGGCCAGGCTGAGATGCAGGCAGGGGAGGGGTAAGATGATAGGACAGGAGCAGAGAGAGGAACTGCAGGCAGGGACATGGTGAGCTGCCCAGTTGTGGTGAGCATCCCCCTCCTGCACATTTGTCCTGCAGCTCTGCTGCTCACAATGCCAGCACCCATCCCTGCACAGCCCCAGCTTGATGCGGGTGACAAAAGCACTGCAAAACACCCATCTCCACTGCTCCCAGCTGGGTAACAGCTGGAAGCACAACCCCAGCTCCCAGCCCCAGCACAGACTCCGTTTTCTTAGCAGCAGATGAAATTCAGGGGATTTAGGGAGAGCGGGTGATCCCTGCTCTCACCCTGCCGGTCCCGCTGAAGCTGTCCCCCAAGCACCCGGTGGAGACAGGCTACTCACCGAGGGGCAGCCCCTCCCCGGCAGAGCAGGAGCAGAGGATGGTGGCTGCACGGTCCCTTCACCCGGGTTCTCTGAGAGTGATGCACCGTGCTCTGGCCCCTACCACCACGAGGCCCCACCTCCCAGTTGCACGGGTTTGGGAGCTGGCGGGTTGTGCTGGAAACTGGCCAAAGAGCTCCCCGAAGCCACCGTAATTTGGAACAGATGATGGCAGAAAATCCCCTTTGTTGTCTTCCCTGCAGAGCCCAGAAGCTGCAGCACAGCTGGGATGCAGCGGGGTTTAATGCCCTTCCATCAAGAGAAAATGAAAAGAAGTGCCCCTGGACCTCACCACTTCAAAAGCAACAAGATCATGAGCAGCCAGGGAGAAGGTAAAGAGTCAGGCAGTATTTCCTAAGAAATTAAAACCTTCCTGTATTTCTGTAGCCCCTGTTAAGCCCTGTGGTGGAACAGGACCCTATTATGTTGGGAAACACAACACAGACTAAGAACATAGTTTCTCCCCAGGAGAGTTTACTAAGCACAAGGAGCAGAAGGCAGATGCAGGTGTCACATCCTGCATAAACCAATCTGGTTTGGCCAGATTTCTCTACAACTTCTAAGAGAATTCAGGGAGGGTTTCGGTGAGGAGGCTTTTAGCTGAGGGTCAGGGCAGACACTGCATTACGAAAGCTCTAGGCATTTGGAGTAGACAGAAACCGAGGAAAAAATCAGGTTGGAAGTGATCTCTGGAAGTCACCTCATCCAACTCTTGCTCAAAACAGGATTACCCCTGAAGCTAGATCAGGCTGTTCAAGGTCTTGTCCAGTCCTGAAAATCTCCACAGGTAAGATTCCCATCTCTCTGGAGCCGAGTTCCTGTGCTAACCATACTCACAGTAAACTATTTTTTCCTTATGTCCGATTGGAAGTTTCTCTGTTGCAATCTGTGCCTGCCATCTCTTATCCTTGCTCTGTGCACCTCTGAGCAAGGTCTGTGCTCCCATCTGCACTGGCATGGCACATGTTCCATGCCCCTAAATGTCTTACCCTCTCCATGATCCTCTGCTGGACTCTAGTCAAGATCTCTCCTGTGCTGGTGGGGCCAAAACAGGACATGGTTCCCCAAATGTGACCTCACAAGTGCTTCACAGAAAGGAACAACTGCTCCCCTTGACCTGCCAGCAATGCTCTCACTACTGCTGCCGTTTCATGGCCAGCCTGCCTTGGTGCACGGGAGGCACTCTGCCAACTCACATCGTAATTAACAAATCCATTTGCAGTACTGATTGAGAAGAAAGATGACACCACCTGTATGGAGGCATGATAGGTTCTGGTTATTGACTACAGAGATCATGGACAAGCCACACTGATAAGACAAGGACAACACGATGGAAAGACGACAAATGCCAGAGGACACTGCAATAGCCAAGGGGCTCAGTGCAGATGACCAACCCGGCAGCCTGCTGACACAAGGCTGCTGTGCATCCTGGACCACCTGGCACAAGGCAGGGAGACCCCTGGCATGCACCTCAGCATCACGGGAAGCCCAAGCAGCAGAGCCAAATCCTTGAACACCTGCAGCTGCCTGGCACTCCTGTGCAGGGCACAGAGGTGTGCACCCAACACGGCTCTGCGGCTCCCAGCTGTGCTGCTCGTACATGGGGGTGGGAGACTTCCCAGGGATGTGAGAAAGCCATGCGTGGGAGGAAAATACCCACTTTTGCCCCAAAGAGCCTGGAGATTGCTTCCACCCCAGAGCTCTGCAAAGCTTGCAGGCCTGCCTTGCTAGCTGGGTACAGAGGCATACAAGCGTCCTGGGCTGTCTCCAGCTCGGTGGTGGGGTGAGTCACTGTAATCCAGACAGCGGGACAAAGGGCAGCAGCCTGCCCAAAAGTTTGCTCTCTTGGCACTGACACTTTTTTCAGCCCCGCTGGCCTTGCTAAAAGGGCAGGGTACGCGCCAAGCTTCTCTCTGCCTTGGCTAGAGTTGGGATCAACAGACAACACAGCCTTTGCCCTACTAATGTCTTTGCTCATCCCCTCCCCTTCCTCTGAGGCAAAAGCTGTGCCAGCCCCGGGCTTTGCAGTGCAAAGGTACCATTGCCTCTATCCCACCTCTGCTCCACCTCACACCAGATATACCTTCTGTGTTTCTGCAGGCAATATTTAGAGCTCACTGGATCAGCTGGAAGCCGTTTTACACCTTTGTCTCCACAGTCTGTTCCATATCCATTAAAAAAACACAGTGAGGGGATAAGCCAGACCCCCAAAGACCTGAAAGGAATCTTCACACTTAGGTCTGGAAGGGGGCTGGCAAGGTAACCAATTCATTTCCACGCTCTGTGGGAGGATCAGCACCCCCTAAACCACTGCCGGCAGATGTCTGTCTGGTTTCTTTTTAAGGACTGCCCTTCCTGGGCAATCCATTTAGTCTTTCATTTTATTTACAGTTCAAAAAAAAGCGTGATTTAATTCTCCTTTGCTGCAATATAAATATATTACCTCTTGGATGGTTTTAGAGACTGATTTATTGCCTTCCTCTTGGCAGACAACCTTTTGAACACTTGAAGACTTCTCACACCCTCCCCCAGTCACCTTTCCTCTACAGGACTGGTTCATTTGGTCCCTCCCTGGAGATGCTGGTGTTTAGATCTCTGACTGTTCTTGCCGCTCACCTGTGAGTCCTGAATGGCTCACGTATTTCTTGAAATATCATGCCAAGCATGGTTTTAACACTAGGAAGGCCTTGCCTGTAAATATAATAGAAAACTACTTCACACATCTCACACAGACCACTCTCCTGTTAACTGTTTCCATTATGAAATGTGTATCAGACCAGTAATTCAGAAACTCTTGCTAAAACATTGCTGAATGCAATGCTTTATACATTGTTCAGGAAATGACATTTTAGAGCTTCCAAGTTTGCAAGGCTCCTACTCTAGGGGATAGGAGCCAACAGTGAGCTTGTTTTTAATGGTTATCCTGGCTCCATCCCTCACCATCTCAGCTGGAGATGTTACCCTTCACTCCCTGCCCTGAACAGGCACTTGTTTTTAAACTGCTGCAGTGATCTGCCCTATGACACCACGATCCATCCAAATGAAAAGCTGTTTATAAGATACTAAAATGCTGGTGTACCCGTTCCTTGCATTGTAGCTTTGCCTACACTGGGCAGAAGGCTCCAGCTCTCACCACTGGTACTCAAGGGCAACTGATGGCAATTCTCAAAATGTCACTAAGTTTCAGGGCATTTCATATATTTTATCTGGTACTCATATAGTTACTTCATGTTTTTGCAGCTGAAATGGGGATTGTAAATTAGTCTGACGAATCTGGCTGCCACCTTACTATTGCAAAAGGAAAGCTCCATAACCCAAGTGCAACTATAGGCAAATCTGGCTGCCACCTCACTACTGCAAAAGGAAAGCTCTATAACCCAAGTACAACTATAGGCAATGTCTCTTTAACAGTACCATCCTTCATAAAATTCAGAGATGGGAGGGAGGATTCCTCCTTCAGCATCTCTTTACACCATCTTCCAAGTTACACACACAGACACGGTGTCACACTTATCTCAGTTTATTGCTTGTGTTCAAACAGCTGTCCTTATTCTAACTGCTGTATTAGAAACAGATATTAAAAAAAAAGGCACTAAAAGGATTTTCTCCATATGATCGTGATTCTATGGCTTCAGTCACATTACATTAAGATACATTAAATTGCTAGCCTCCGGCTGGGGAGCAGAAGGCAAGTATTAGTGCTTAACATCCAGTAAGAAGAGTTACTCCTGTATGTTCCAACGCACATCATGTAGAATGGGACAGGTAAGGCTGAGACAGGCTGAAAATTCACTGCCCCACCTCCCGCATTAAGCCTGTACTTGCTAATCCACACTAGTCCCTACAGGAGAAACATCAAAGCCTGGCTCATGGCTTTGCATAGTGTTTGCCTGACACCAGGGAAAACCCACCCTTCTTGCTCCTCAGGGCACAGGGAGGTGTAGCTGACTAGGGGCCACATCACTATACTAATCCATTTCCCTTTACCTACAACATACAAGAGAAAATGAGAAATCGGTTTGCAAACCAGCGAAAGAAGTATTTTGTATCTGAGAGCTCCCCTGAGAGGAATTCAAAATGTCATTTTTGCAAGACGAAATTCTGTAGAGAAAAGGTGGCTAAACCTCCCCTTGCCAGATCATCAGTGCTCCTCTTCTTTCCTTACAGGGGTTGCTACCCGCTGGGATAATGATCAAATCTGACCAAGGGAGGGATGGGCTGTGCATTGCCAGGAGCTCAAAGACAAATGGAGTAAAGAAACAAAAAAATTCCATTGTTAAAAAGTGGAGGAAGCTCTTGAAGACAACATATCCCATATAATGCTCCATTATGGTCTAAACTGCCAGTACACTCTACTTTTAGTGGTATTCATTTCCATATTAAAAAGAAGAACTGCTGTAGGCCACACTTGGTCTTCAAGCACACTTAATTACCCTGCTCAGCAACCTCTTTTTTGTTTAAACACTTAATTGGCAGGCTAACACTTCAGATTCAAACTGGAAATAATTTCAAGCCCGACCACAATGACTTAAGATAAACTGGGGCAGTGCCTTACCATGCCTACTCAATTCCATAGCCTCTGCCTTTTAATGAAGGAGATCAGCACCTTTTAATTTCTGTTTCCAGAGAGCATCATAAATGAGTACCCCGATCAAGGTTAGAGTAGTATCTGTACGCTTCTACTGACAGATTAAACAAGGAGCCCTCGCACCAGAAAGTAGCAGAACACACAGGCCCAACTCTGATGAAGAAAAAATGGTAATTTTATCTCCTGTACAACGTGCAAATTTTTCTCAGATGTTGTCAGAACTGGTACTCTGCAAAGTCAGGAGCAACTGCATGACATGTTAGACAGCTGGACGCAGCATTTCTCCTTTAACTTAGATTACGCTGCCAGGCAATCATTCCTAGCAAGATAAGTGATGAACAATAACGCAGTTGCAGGGCAAATGTAAGGCATTTTCAAATAGTAGAACTCATTCAACCTGTGAGGGAACACGCAAGAAATCTTGTGGTCATGAGAGGGGAGGATAGGGAGGACCAGAGAGGAAAATATAAATCGTGAATGCCCAAATCCAGCTTTTCTTCTCACAGGGGATTCCAATATTATCACGACCAACTCCATTCCCTTCCTTCCCAGAGCTTACACAACCAGAAACACATCCTTGCAGTTCTTCTGACTCAACAAGCTCTAAGCCAGGCTGCTTTCCTTAACTGCTGGTTCTAAAGCTCCGTATTATACTGGATTTTTTTAATGTAAAATTAAAACAGCAAAACAAGCCCCTTATCACCATATGATTAATGGAAAATTGTTGCACTTGGAATCACAGGGCTTTGGGAGTTAAGGTGCATGTAAAATGGGAAATTTAATGCTTTTGAGTGGTTCCAGATTCACAGCTTTGGAAACCCAGATCCCTACAGATCACAGCATCATCAGCACTCAGACAAGCTTCTTCCACACACTGTCCCTTCACCAAACTCCTCAGCCATAGCCTGCTGGAAGTCAGAGCCAGTGGCCAACGGTCCATGGATCACATTATCAAGGGAAAAGAAGAAAGTGCTGATTTCCTGGGACACAAGTTGGTGCTCACTAGACTACAGATCCAGCATCACCAGTGCACTACAGAGGTCATTGGGAGGTCAGCTCACACCACTCTTCAGTTACCATCACACTGCATTCCAACCACTGCCTACAGATAACGGGAGTCATCAACTCAAACCCATTACCTGCAGTTCCTAAGTTGCTTGAGCCCACTATAGAAAATCTAGCTGTAGGAATCTTGGACTGGTGAATTCCAGCTTCCCAGTGTAAACATGATTATTTATGAGTCATATACCTGTTATAGTTTTCTATGCAGCTATTTCACAACCCTGTATTAAAATATAGGAACATCAGTATTTCCTTATCTAGCAGCCATGTTCCAAGTCCTGTTTCTGTTTGTGAAATACTACTCTGTCTTCTCCCACCTGCGCTCCATCAGGGAGTGTGTCATAGCACCAAACTCATCTGTGAAGACAGAGGGAAGGAAAAAGGGTAGAATTCACTTATCCAGAGGATAAAATTAATCTTGAGGTTACTGTAAGACATGTTCACTTTGAAAGTGCCATATGGAGGATAAAAACCTATCCGAGGATCAAAGCTGTTGGCTCGCTGCATACTGTGCAGCTCCTGTTATGTCATTGTTTCAGCTTCAGATGTGGGCTTGCTAACGTCAGGATCCCCACAAGGGAGGAGATGATGCCACAGAAACCAATCACTCCTGGGTTGGTCTTGTAGATCCCTAGCGTATCCAAAGGACCTGAGAGATCACAGAGATTCTTCACCAAGTCCAGCAGCAAAGGAGGATGTCTTTTCAGTATCTGAAATAGCAGGAGGAAAAAGCCATGGAAACTATCACATTTTGCACAGCTTCGTTCCTGACTGTGTTCATCCCAGAAAAAATTCTCCTTTGTCTTTTCTTCCTGTACAGCTTGTTCCAGCCTCCAGGCGATCTCATACCAGTCCCTGGCTAGATTCATCAGGAGTGAAAAGTAGTAACATTTGGTAGCCCAATTCCGCCACTTTGCCTTATCGATGTCAGGTTGGAGCCCAACGCTCTTGAACCACAGGACCGCATCGCAGATGAAGTAGATGGCACGGGTCAGGTTGGAGGCTGTAAGGCAGAAGCGAGGAACCACATCTGGCAGCTGTGTAGTTCTCCTGGCTGCTGCCAAGGCGTGTACCATGTTGCCCAGTCTGAACACTGCAAGAAACACCACAAAGGTTAGCACAGCCTGGCCTTTACAGCAGAGACGCAGCCCTACACAGGGCAACTTGGCATGTCACTATCCACATGTACTTTTAAAAATCTTGGTGAGCTTTGGGCATTTGTATGCTTAAGTATTTTCTTCTCACAGTGTGAGAAGCTAGTATTAGTGAGGAAAGGCATATAAACATCTCAGTCTTGTCCTGCACCAGCCCATGACATACACACAGATTTTGTCAATAGCCAGGATTTGCAGCCTTCTCCTGCTGTTCTGTTCTCAGCGCCTGGGTGCCCTCTGGACCAATACCACCACCCATGGCTCTGAACGAGTCAGCGTCAAAGGGTGACACAAACAGAGCCTCTAATTTCAGCTGTACACTTCACTGGATTTCCCCTAACCCTGTGGACAGGAGATGTTGCTGCACTAGCCCTGTTGCAACCACGAGCTACAACTTTCCTAAGCTTCTGTGAACGCTGGTGATTCATGCACCAAGCACACTGAGACCCAAGTCCCTCCTCAGCCATGAATTTGTCAGAGGTACATGTAGCTCCTTGCAAACAGGAACGGCATATTCCATTTCAAGCTATAATATATGGCAAGCCTGATTTCACCTGCTGCACAGTTTAGGTTTTGCTCCATGAATGTAAGATCAACCTGAAAGCAAGCAACACAACCACTGCAATTGTGTAACAGTAATGGATGCAAATGTGACACAGATGAAGCGATGCAAATGGTTAGACTAGGAGAAAAGTACAGAAGGGTGTATGATTTAGTACAGTATAAATGCTAAAGAAAGTTAATATGCAGAGTAGGATATAAAAAGCCACACTGAAGGATGGTCCTTCAGAGGTCATTTTATTGGGATGATGATATTTAGCATTAGGCCATCTCAACCCATTAGCTGGAAGGACTAATGAGAGTGCAGTGAGCCAGCCTTGCGTCATAACTCTGTCCTTGAACAGCAACGACAACTTGATCTCTGCAGCAACAGCTGACTGTTAACTTATTTCTCTAGTTCTCCTATTGATGACTCAAGTTGCCTGACCGGAGAGGAAGCCGAGGAAGTAATAAACGTGTGTTTGGCCCCGTTTAGCCTGGCAAGTCAAGGCAGGGATAAGGTCTATTGACAATTTGGTGAACATACTTAAAAGAGGGTTTGTGGCTCAAGGCAAGTTAATTACAGAAAATGCAAGGCCAGGAGCTGTTTTGCTGGAAGGAGCAAGTGAAGGACTTATCCCTCTAGATACCAGGTACTTACTTTTCCGGCCAGAGCTCATGCTAGATTCCAACTGCTTGAGTTTCATTAGCAGCTTCTCTTTACCAGCCTTATGCTCTATTAAATAGCTAAGCAACATGCATGTGTACTGAGTGGCTCTGGAATGGAAAAAACGAGGAGAACGGCACACAGGTGAAACACGGACAATCGGCAGGAATGGCAGCAGGAGGGCAGCGCTTGTTCCCGAGCTGAAGGCCACCCCTCTGGTCCCCCAGCCGTGCCGGGGCGAGAACCAACCCCCGGGGCAGTGGCGGTGGGGGCAGGGGGCGGCGGGGCGCCGGCCAGGAGGGGCCGAGGCCCGCCCGGAGCCTGGGCCCGCCCGGGGGGGACCGCCAGGCTCCCACAGCCCCTCACAAGGGTAGCAGCCTCTGCAATAAGGGAAGTGCCTCTCTGGAGCCAGTTTCTTTCTTTATGAGTGCTCAGGCTACGTTCAGCAGAGCTGGCTGAAATTGTTGACAGGTTGGTATTTTAACTGAGAAATGCAGTTTTACTGAAATCAAAGTGTTCCCAGGGAATGAGTGGATTTTGACAAAGTTTTTGAGAGAAATATGTCTGAACAAATCAATTTAACTCTCTTGCTTTATTTTTCACAGTAGTAAAAATAACTTCTTGGATCTTTATGTGATATAAACTCTATACAATACAATTAATATATTGTTTATCATATTGCATCATGCATTGACTTTGTCAACTGAAACATTTGGCTGTTGACAAAAGGATTCAAAAATTCTCTTTCATAAAGCATCCGGTTTGCTCACCAGCATAAATCCTGAGCACTCAATTTCTCATGCAATGCAGATTTTGCTTTTGGAATAACCTGAGTATGAAACACAGCCCCAAGAGTCGTGGCTGGTGCTTCAGAGGAGAGCTGGGGGGTTCAGCCTCAAAGGGTCCAGCCCTGGAGTGGGGGGGGTTGATGGCAAGAGGGGCAGAGGACAAGCTGCAGTGGCTCAGGGAAAGCTGAGCCTCCAGCACAGCCCCCCCCCCTCCCCGCCCCAGCACTTTCAGCAATTTAACCTGAGTTTGTTTTCTCCTGGCCCTTCCCAGCCTGCTGCAAAGCACCAGATGGTATCTGATAGCCAGCCCTAAATGTTAGCTTTGATAATCAGCTACATACCATTATTATAATTAAGGCTCATTTGTCTGCAGGCTTTCCTTCTTTATTCTCTCCTCTCCTTTCCTCTCTTTTTTCCTTTCCTTCCCTTCTTTCTTTCCTTCTTTCCTTCTTTCTTTCTTTCTTTCTTTCTTTCTTTCTTTCTTTCTTTCTTTCTTTCTTTCTTTCTTTCTTTCTTTC
>JAVJGJ010000060.1:12212837-12226896 GCA_035590215.1 Microhierax caerulescens
CGCCGCTGGGCCCGCGGGGGTGCCCCACGGGGTGCCCCACCGGGCCGCTGCCGGACGGGCTGAGCCCCCGGGCCGGCGTCCGGCGCCGCACTCACCGGAAGAGCTGGTCGCGGCCCTGGCTGCGGTTGGTGAAGTCCACGAAACCCTCCATGGCGGCGGCGGAAGGGCAGCACCCGCGGGAGGTGTGCGGGGGCCGCCCCGCCCCGCCCCGGTCCCGCCCCACGGGGGAACCCTCCGCGCCGGTGCGCGCTTCCGCCCGGGCCGCGCCGCGCCGTTGCCACGGCGACCGTCAACAGCGGGGCGGGTGTTTCCGCCAAAGGCGCCCCCCGGACGCAGTGACCGGTAACGGCCGCCGGCGGTTCCGCGAGGGGGGCTGGAGCGGCGCGGGCTGGCCCCGCGGCTGCCGTGGGGGGCGGGAGCGGTGCGGGCCCCGGCGCAGAGGGCAGAGCTCCGAAAGCACCCGGTGGCTTGGAAATAAAGCTCAGAACTTCCAGTGACGCCAGCTGGTTTCCGAATCAATCGTTGGGGTTTTATCCAGGCCCAGTAAGTCTTTTAATGAGGAACTGGCTAATGGTCAGTCATAATTGTTACACAGACCGGTGCTCGGGCTTTGACACTCCGTTTCTGGGGCAGCCTGCGGCTGTGGCTGATGCTGCCCAGAGCCCCTCAGTAACGGGGTCGGTGTAGCCAGCACAAACGAGCTACATGCCTGTCTACACTGAAAGGAACCCCCCTTCCCTCTTAAAAGTCATTAATCATCTTTCCCCCCGTTACCTCATTACAGTAGATATTGCACGATTCTTCGTTATTCTGCACCTACAGTGATTCCTGCACCTGTGGTGTGTTTTGCATCCGGCAGGGCAGAACCATGGCTGTGCGCACCCCGAAGCATCTCCTGGAGATTCCTCCACCATCTGAGAAGGACTGGCTAAAGGATGATGAGGAAGATTTCTTCCTGCAGGATCCGGATCGAAAGCGTGATGTGTTGCCTCAGCCCTTCAGGATGATGAACAAAATGGTGATGCTGGTGTTTGAGAATGCTATGGCAATCACTGAAAAAAGGGAGATGCTCCAAGAAGCACAAAACCTAAAGGTCCAGCCCACAAAATGCTTTCCTACAGCGGAGTTCCAGGTACAAAGACCCTCACAGCAGAGATAGCGCTAATTACCGTAACAGTTTTTTCCTAGAGAATATCCATTCAGTTGATTTTATACTCTTCTGTTCATCACCTTTCTCAGAATCCATCAGCATCTCACTGCTTCACTTCAAAAGGCTGCAGCTTCTAAGCTTGTCTGACAGGTTCTGCTTGCCACCCATCTATCACACCTCTGAAAAGAGAGAAGCAGATATTAAACAGCACTAAATTCACCTGCTTCTCACGCTAGCTCCACCCTTGTTTGCCAAGGAGAAGCTAATTAGTCAGTAGCATATAAATGGGCAAACTCAGCTCTGTGTTAATGGTGAATACCACAGTGGGAGCACTGCCTTCTCCACCATTACATGGAGGTGTGCAGGAGGATGCACTGGCTTCTGCTGGTGTTCTGTGATTGCCTGGAGGACCCCAGTGTCCTATTGAGCTCTGTGTTAGCAGGGGGAGGGCTAAGGGCCCCTGAGTTCTTGGTCTTTAAAGCCCCTTCTGTTTATTGGAAGGGAAAAGGTGAGAAAAGCCTTTTTTGTTCCCAACACAGAGCAATCTCTGTGACAGATGAGAGCCCATTCTTCTGATGAAGACTCATACAAATATTTTTTTCCCCTGTAGAATAACTTCTTGCTAGTAAAGGCTAGGGGTATATCGCTGATGTATGTATGATGTAATCCCCACTGGGGAGCAGCTGGGTACACTCCTCTTTTTTTTCTTTTCTTGGTAGGTAACAGGAAAAGCCAGTTGCCTTGCAGTGTCTGGAAAATACATCTTTGTTGGTCTGTCCGTGGGTCTGGCTGCCTTCAAGATGTCTGACTGTAAGGAAGTCTGTGCTTGTGACACAGTCAAGACGGAGATTTGTGCCATCCGTGCCTCGGATTTGGGGAATGAGTGCCACGTCCTGCTTGCTGTGGATGAAATGGGTTAGTGTGATGTGGCTTTCCTTGACCTAGCTGGGGATAGCTGTGCTCTGGAGCTGAAGAGATGACAGCTGCATTGTGGAAGAGTGCTAAAGCAGGAGGAACATTAGAATAGTTGAGAGTTTTCCTAGAAAGCCCTGCAAAGAGGGTGTCAGATAACAGGTTGTAGGGTGAGAGGGTAGCCCTAGGGTTTTGTGATTAATAGAGAGTGTGTGGGTTTGATGTCCTCTCTGGCACAGCAGATGCAGAGCTGAGGGTGAAGTGCAGTAAATTGTAGGAATACCTTGGACTGGATAGAAAGAACCATTGCTTAGTAGGACCCCCTACCCATGCTTTGTTTCTGCACCTGTAGTTGGACAGCCCTGTGGTTAAATAGGTTAGCTTGTCGATTCATATGAAACCTTCTGGTGGAGATACTTTTCAAACTGGCTTATCCTTCTCTATGTACAATTGAATGTTTGCTGGTGCTGGCATAAGGAAACCAGCAAAAGTTTAGCGCTGGAAAGGATGGGATAGTTTTCTCTGAGCCCAGGAAAAAATGTAGTCCCATTAACTCTCCTGCACCTGTTCCAACAGCCATCTCCTAAGAACATGGCTACAATCTGCTCACTTTTCTCCTCTTCCTTCTGCTACTTTGTGTTTCTATTGCAGGGCTTGTCTGGCTCTTCTGCTTTCACAAGGAAAGCTTCCTACTCATTGAAATCCTAAATGAAGTGGTAAGTAATGAGTTAATTCCATAGACACTGGGCACAGGCTGGTAAGTAATCAATCATGAGGAGTACTAACTGCCTTCAGGAATTTTCTGTCATGGGCAGCAGCACTCCAAGAGTGCTGCCCAATATATATTCCTGTTCTTACAAAAATCTGTCTGGCCTTTGCCATGTTGAGAGCTGCATAAGGCCATGGAGCTCTCTGAACTGGTGATCTTGCTTTGATGCCAGCCTGTTTTTCTTTGGTAGGAGGATATCAGCAAGCGAAGTACTTGTGTGGAGGTGGTGGTGTCCCCGGGAGGTGATTACACAGGAATCCTGCTGCAAGGCAAGTGCAGGAACATGGTGTGTTGTGTGATGGCTGTTGTGTTCTAGCAGAAGGGCCGCAGCCATGTTTCTGAAATATTCCAAGTGTTCTGTGTTTCCTGAGATCTCATTCCTAAACCTCTCAGTCCTTTTTCCAGCTTAGAGATCTGTTCTTGCCAGTTCCTGTCCTCTCCAAAAGGTGTGGTGTGGATCAGGACTGGTCCTAAAAGTGAGCTCTGGAACTGGTCAGGGTAGTTCCCAGCTCCCAGAAGGCTTGGCAGAAGCAGGTTTCCCACTTCTCTCCAGAAGTACCAAACTCAGTTCTTCCTCTGCTTTGCTAAGGCTCACTTTTACATTGGAAATGTGTAGACCTGAAGAGTTTTCTCTGCAGACATAAGCCAGAGAGCATAGAGACAGTCCCTAAAAACACTACAGCAAACTTCTTGCTACAACATCCTTCTGTTTCATGGCAGCTGCCTATATTAATCCATTTTCTGGTAGCAGTTTTTCTGGACCTGTGTTTGATGTTATGTGCCTGGACATATGCTGAGAATGAGATATGTCGCATCCACAGAGAACCAGTGTGAGACCATGTCTCACTTTCTACTTTATCTCAGAGGCTACAAGTCAAATCTTTGAGTTGCTTCATGGAATTTCTTTGGTGGATGTGGGACCCTGAGGACTTGAGCTGGAGGCTCAGATGTTGGTCTCAGTCAAGCCTTAGGTGGGAGGAGAGGTGGGCTGCATGGAGTTCACAGGGATTTTATATCTCAGAAAATATCCAAATCTTCTTTTAAGAATATAAGATAACAGAGGCTGCTTGCTTGACAGACCTTTTCTCCTCATTTCCAATTGCTCAACATGGTTTCCCAATGCAGACAGCACAAAAGCTTGGCTGGAGATCTACCGATTGCCTAAGGATTCCTGGCTGAAGGAGATGGAAAAGAGCCCAGGAGCTGCAGCAGGGCTGGCTTGCAGGGAGAGGAGGTCAAGCTGGACATCTGTGGTACAAAACAGTTTCATCTCCCACTGTGCTTTTTTTTTTTTTTTTTTTTTTTATATAATGTCCTTTTGCCTACAGGTCTTTCCCCAAGTCTTGCTCCTGCAGGCAGTGGCAGCAAGATACAGGCTGAACAAGTCTGTCGGCTCAGGGGGATGGAGTCTGTGTCTCTACAGCAGCCCATCCCACATTTCATAAGACCTTTGTGTTACTGGGACATGTTTGGTCTCCCGAGACAGGCCTTCCAGTGAGGTTCCTGCTGCCCCTCCCTGAAACTGGCAGCTCCTTTCCAAGCAGTATTGCCCCATCTGTGGAGGCCCTGGGTAAGGTTATTCCCACAGGGTATCTCCTATATGTTACTGGGGGAAGGTGAAGATGAGTGGGAATCAGGCCTGATACCTCCACTTAGGAGCCTGGTCCTGGGTTTGTGTTTTGGATAACCTACAAGAGGAGCCTGGTGGAGTCATGGCTGAACATGCCTGGGCATGGCAAAGGCTCTGCCTGTTTGCACTAACCGCTGTTCACCTGTGGTTCTTTGGCAGAAAAGTCTGGGGCTGCATGGAGATGGTTCTGCAGAGATGGTAACTGGCCTCAATGAACCTGAGCTGTTATAAGGAGTTTTAGATGCTGAGTCAGCGCTTAATCCTCTCCTGCATTGCTTTCACCCTGCTGTATTTCACCTCTCAATAGACAGACACCTTCTGCCCAGTACCTCCAGCTAACTTTCTGTGACACCGGCCTCATAACTCTTCCCTCTTCCTTCAGCAAATACATTCCTGGCCATTTAAGAGGGAGCTACTTCCCGCTTAACTTAGCCCAGCCAAAAGCAAACACCCAGGCATTCCCTTTTTGCTGATTTCATGTAAACTACCCAAGTTCCTGCCTCTTCCTTCTTAGACAGGGTTGATTATTTAGTCAGACCTTTTCTGTTTAGCAAGTGTCAATGTGTGTGGAGTGGGGGGGTGGTGGGAACACATCAGTGCTGGTTCCTGTTAGGATTTTCTATTCCCAGCCAAGCACATATGTGACTTCCTGCTGCCCTGGGCTTTCTGAAGTAAAATCTGGTTCTTGTATGCAGCAGGACTCTGCAGCCTTTAGTTCTGCTTCCCACCTCCCCCCGTTTTTGGTTTTTTTTTTTTTTATTCTGAGTCTTGCTGTGCTGCACCCAGCCCTGTGCTGCAACGAGAGTAATTCGGAGAGGTTAATAAAGTCAGAAGCGGAGGTTACTTAAGGCACAAAGACGGGAGGTGTGGAGGCAGGACCTCCTTTGTAATACTGTGAAAGTACTGACCTCCCTCAAATTTGTGTGTTTTGGCCTGAAGAATGAGCCTAAAACCATTATCTCCTAGGCAGTGTCAGCCAACCTTTGCATATGCTTTCTTTAGGAAGCATTTGATCCCCATGAACAGGTAAAAACTGAAAGTGTAGGGTACAACACAGTTCTCAGGCTGACATTTTTCTGTTGCAGGAGTCTCCTGTGTCTGCAAACAAAGCTAACACAAAGTTGAGTCTCCCAGTGCTGCTGCTGAATGTGAAGCCCCCCAAATCCATTACAGGTCAGAACTGGTTCTGTACTTACAACCTGCAGCCTCCTTCAGGTGGCAAAGGAATCATGGCCCTTATAACTACAGAACAAGTCAGAAAATTCCAGTAATGTAATCCCTGGTCCCTTCCTGACCTGTCTATAATTAAATGTAATCCTGTAGTGGAAGTTGCTCCTTACCTGACAGTCTCGTGTGTCACCTTTGTTAGCACAAAATACTTCAGTGTGTCTAGAAGTGGGTGTCATACACACTTGGCTTCACTGTCACTGGAGGGGGAGAAGGTTGTTTCCTAAACCCTAGCAACCTGACAGCACCCCTAATTTGTCACTGAGTGATTTATAGGAAAATGCTGAGGATGAGGAGGGAGCAGACCTTATGCTGGGACACTTGTCAGGGAGAATGGCACAGAAAGGCAAGGTCAGCTAAGTCCTCAGATGATTTGTTCTAGTCCCTGCCTTCGAATACTGGAAAATGGGCTAGTGATATGGAAAGTACCACAGAAGATGCAGTGTGTCCCTTTTCAAGACAATGCCACCCTGAAGGAGGGATGGTCAAAATGCCTCTGAGCACTCCATAGTGTCTCTTCCAAGGCTCTGCCTTCTCCCTTTGCGTTCCTAATGCAGGCAGTAGTTTCAAAAGCCCTTTGGATGCCTTGAAGAAAGTGGATGATGGCAGCATGCTTGGCTTGGGGTACAACCACCTAATCAAGGATTCCCAGTGGAAGCAGCAGGAAGCAGTCTTCCGCAATACTTATCGGGCGTATCTGGAGGCTGAGGGTGAGACAGAGAGCAAGGAGGAGATCCCCAGGTGAGTAGGAGCACCAACCAGGATTTCAGTCCATGAGGCATCAACACGATACACTTTTAGAGTGTCAATGGAAGCTTCTGTCTTAGCTTTGCCTCCTTCATCCCAGGGCTTTAAGGCAGGAGGCTAGAGCCATTGCATGTCTTGTCACAGTGCTGCTTACTTACCACAGCCTGCCTTTTACAAGTTTTTCTTCTTTTTTTTTTTAGCAGACATGCTACTTTTCATTTTCTCCTGCCTAACCGGATCCTACAGGTTGGACCTGAAATGAAAGTACAGCCAGGTAATCCAAATGGGCAAAAAACTTTTAACCTATGAAGCATGTTGTAGCATGACATTGAGCTCCAGTTAGAGCTCCATGGCTGAGGCTTGGGTTCACTATATAAATTCCACCTCCAACTACATAAGTCTTAGGGCTGACATTTTTATCCAGGCTTATGTCAGTTACCAGCATGGAGCCAAACAAACTTAGCTCCATAGTTAAAAAACCCCAACAACAATGCCCACCCACCAAAACCACAAAAAGAGATGAGGGGGCACATAGGAAAGATAAAAATAACAAACAAGGAGAGAGTCTGTTCTGGTGTAGTTTCCGTGTGAACAGAATTTCTGTAAGCCCCATCAGGGAACAGTGAGAGCTCTAATGAGAGCTTTCTAATGGTGTTTTTTGTGTCCTGGATTGTTTCTTTCTTTGTTCTCAGTCTCTTTTCTTTTGTTGTCCCCTTCTCTGTTCCAGATGTTCCAGCTGGCATCAGTGTGCACTGGGATGGAAGCCACAATCTCTGCTTGTACTTACTTAACCATCCACTCAAGGAGAAAGTGGGTAAGAAAGCCTTGCTTTCTTTAGCAGAGCACTCTGTGGGGAGTGGGAGTGTTCAGTGGCCAGTGGCTGTCATTAGCACAGAGCTTCATGATTCAGGGAAATGAGGAAAGGGGAGGAGAGCTACCTCATATCTTGTGGGTTCGGCTGGCATTTGGATTGTGGGGATTCATGTTGCACAGGCTGGCAGTATTTTTAGTGAAGCCACTCTGGTAGGGGGCTGCAGAATGGTGCATGTTTTATTGGGAAACTGAATGTTAGTACCATGAGAGAGAATGCTCTGCACCTTCTTATAGTTGTCTCTTCATGTCCTTCTGTTTAGACTCTGATCTGAAACCTGATGTTGTGTGGCCCTGTGCAGCTCCAATTGCATGCTCGGCTGTCAGTTCCTGCTCCAGGTACCTGGCACTGGCATGTGAAGATGCAACAATAACTATTTGGGATAATCACCTAGGTGAGCTTGCCTTTTGGGATTGTGTATTGGGATCACTGTGGATAAATTGCTCCCTTCCTTAGGAGTTTGAGACTCTGGTTTGGTGTGAACAAGGGACTAGCAGTGAGTTTACAAGCAAGTCTGAAAATAGTTTGGACTTGCTTGTTTATCAGATGCTTGGCCAGAAGTTGCAAACACAGCGTGACTGCCCTAGTGCTTGCAGAACCATTCCCATCCACAGCAATGCAGGGGCTGTGACCTGCTGCAGTGAGGGCTGATGACAGTCTTGCTCTGAGACAAGGGACAGTTACTGCTTTGCCCCTGTGCCCTCAGGTCATCTTTGAGGCTGTTGTATTATAGTGGTCCAGGCTGCCATCAGTGCTAGTGTTATCCTGCCATGATGTAGGGATTCTTCTGGCAGAAGAATCTTCAGCTGTCAGAATTGTTCTGGTGGCTGCTGTCCCTGAGCAGTCCAAGCTAAGCTTTTCTTGGATAAATTCCTGGTTCCTTTTTTTTCCTAAACTGGTGTCTTTATTTTTTTTTTTTTAACTTCACCCCCTTTCTTCTCTTTCCCCAGGATACCCACTGTCTGTGACTGCCATGCTAGAGAAATGTGTCACCCATAGTATCCACTTCCTGCGGAGTTCTGTAACAGCCAGTGATGAGACGCCTTGTCCTGGTACAGATCCTGCCTGTCCCATTGTGCAGCTTCTAGTACTATGTGCAGACAGCTCTTTCTATTTGGTGAAAGCACTCGGGGCTGGGAAGTCCAGCATCACGCTCCTGGCAGACAGGTGAGGCAGGCTCTGACAGACCTCACTCCAGCCAAAGAAACCATGTGGTGTAGTGGTCAGGTCCAGCATGAAGCCCCACATTTCTGTGGAATAGAGAACTTTCTACAGCTTTTACCCCAATAGCTCTTGCCGTGCTGCGGTCACCAGCAAATGTGGTTTTGCTATGAGTCAGTTCCAGTGCTAAAATCCAATGGTTATGTCAGAATTAAGGATGTTTCTGGGTTATTCTGTGCACCAGAACACAAGTGCTTGTAGCACTACTCCAGAACTGATGTCCAACTAGCTGGGTCTCTGCCAGGTACCCAGGGGAATTTTTTCTTCTCTCTTGTGCCCTTGCCAGAATAACTTCCCCCTAGAAGTCAGAATAAGTATTTCTTGCCATCTTTCTATCAAATTGATGTTCATTTATCCCCTTGGTTTGAGGATAAGAGTCAACTTTGGGGAAGCTGCTGCTCTGAAGGCTATGGTTTCATGCCTCTATGACAGGCAGGGGATTTGTATCTCCAACATAGTTCCTGCCCAGGAGGAGGCAAGCTCTGTCCCCCACAGAGAAGGGGGCTTGTCTGGAACTTTATGCTAGCCAGTGTGCCACAAACTGTCATTGTCATTATCACAGCCTCTCAGTACGTGCCACGTCCATGAAACAGTGGCATAAGCCTAGCTCTGTTTTACAGGCCTGAAGATCCGAATCTTGCTGTCAGCGCAGTGGTGCCTGTCCTGACATACCCCAGTGCAGTGAGTATCAGTGCCAGCTCTCTTAAGAACGGGGTGAGAACACAGGTCCCTCTGGCCTAGCATCCTGTTTGCAGTAATGGCTGTAACTGGGTGCCTAGAAGATAAAGAACAGGGCAGTTGCATATGGTGCTGCCCTTGCATCTTTTCCCAGCCTCCAGCTATTTTTAGCATGGGAACTTCCTGCACCAGTTGCAGGTCTGTATGTAGCTGGTGACTCCCAAAGGATTTATCTTCCATGGTCTTAGTAGCCCCTTGCACCCATGGTCTCTAACTGGCCACTGCGGGGGGACACACTGGAGGCCCTCTGCACACGGACAGGTCCAACTGCAATGAGAGGGTTCAGCCATGAAGCTTCAGGCATCAGGGTCGGACCTGAGAGGGCATCATGGTAAGGAGAAGTTACAAGCACGAGTTGAGGCAGACCTTTCAAGTGGCCTCAAAGATTTCAGGCATGGGGAGAAAAGGACTGAAAGCCATTTGCCAGAGCCAGCCATGCAGAAGGCTGGATCTAGTTCATTTGTAACCTGCCTTGCTGCCCTTTTCCAATCCCAACCTGCAGCAAGTCCAGTCCAAGTTCCCTGCATGGCCTGTTCTTCATCTGCTGTGGTTCTATGACTGCTGGGAAGGCAAAGGAAACAGCATCATAGCTGGGGATGTGCAATCCTGAGTGTCGTTCCATGTTCTTTCCAGGAAATGCTTTTCACTTCTTTTACATCTGTTCCTAAGTGTCAGCTTGCTGTTTCAGGCCCTTGTTTTTTCCTGGGATGGCACAGTTTCCCTGATGAACACTGCCACGTCGCAGATTGTTTACTGCTTCAGTACTCCACCTTCTCATGTTGTAGCATCTCCCTGGCAGCCAGTGTTTGTAGTGGACAGTGTGAATTGCTGCTTGCTGTTTCGAGGTGGGTAGGTAGCACCCTGGAATGGCCTTAGATACATGGTCACTGTGTGCATTCAGCTGTGCACTGATCCTTGTTCGTTCTTGTTGGATGATTCCTGATGCGCACTGTTCTTGTTTCTGTCTAGGAGATAAGCAGCAGCTGGAAGGTGCATTGGCACAGAGCAGAGACAGTCACAGCACTATCTTCCTTTTTGACTTCAACTCCTACCCACTGAAGGAGGCTTTCCCGAAGGAATCAGATTTGCCTCTCAAATCCTTGCAGAACCTGCCATGGACTGAGAGATGTAACATTTTCTTACGTGATAGGTAAGGATTTCCTTCTGCCTGATAGGTAAGTGCAACTGCATTATTGTAAGTTGTGGTGTTGCTGAGGTTCATGTGAGGTCTCACCCTGGAGCTCCTGGGTTCTTCTGTGTGCTGTGACAGATTTGTGTCTGGGTAAGGTTGATGTTCAGGTAGTTGGATTCCTGACAGCCACCCAGAACCCTTCCTCCTCTCCCTTCTGTCCTTCCTAGAACACCTTAACAACTGTAAGTTGGAATGCCTGGGGCAGGCTTGTCATTCCAGGTAGAGGGCTTGCTAGTTCTACCGTGGTTTTGTGCAACACATTGTGCAAGCTTGTCAGGGAATGTGATCCTCACTTACATGTCTGTGTCTTCCTTTTGATCTCATAGCCAGGCAGAGCTGGGATCTCCTTGTACCTTGCTTTTTCCCTCCATTCCGGGGTTGATGTGATGTTTAGGTAGATTTGTGTTGGAGGTTTCTCGGTTTGAGAAGGTCCCTAGTACCCTCTGGCCGAGGTTGCAGTGAGGCTGATGCATTGTGATCACGCTGTCACTAGATGGCAATGTGACATCTCTTATTGGGTGACCCTTTTCCTTTAATTATGTCTTTTGGGGACCCGGAGCCAGATCTGTGTCAATGGTATTGTTTGTTCTTTTCGCTACATCTTCACTATCTAATTCGAACTGGAACAGTGGGTGCAGGTATGACCTTACAGCACGTGTTACCTGATAGCCTTCCCCCTAAGTCCTTGTCTGCAGGGTGAATTCTGTGGTGGTGTTTGGTTAGTTGAGTGCAGAAAAGTTTCACCCTATGCTACTAGCCACCAGTTCTGTCCTGTCTTCTTATAAAGCTGGAGAGGAGATTCTTGCCTGCCACAGATGAGAAAAACTGGGGAGACATCACTTCCAGGGATACCTTGCTCCCTGGGTACTGAGAACTGAAGGCAGAGCAGACCAAATACAGCTGCAGTGAGACCTGTGTTTACAGAGGCTAACAGGCAAAGAGAGATATGGAGGCCATTGCTGTCAAGAACAGTAAACCTGAGTGCTAAGAGGCATGAGGGAATCACAGGTTTTTTTGGACACAGGAAGTCTGAATTGCTTAATTTGTAGTGAGCCCCAGGGACCCTTGGGGGAACCAGGCTAAGGTTGTCTGAACACTGGGAGAATGGCTGGGACTCTTTTAACCACCCTTTTCTCCCTCATTAGGCAGCAGAGCCTGCTGGGACTTGGGGAGCAGTTGCCTGAGTACTGGAGTCGGCTGCAGGCGCGAGCAGCTCTCATGGACAAGGAGAGACAGAAAGTAAAGGGACAGAAGAAGCTGTAGTCAGCCTTTCATCCTGGGAGTCAGGCTCTGCGCTGCCACAGTCCTGCAGACCCACAATCCAGCACTGATATTTTGACAGCAACTCTATTCAAATCTATCCAGCTGCTTTCCAGCCAGGGGCAATTTGTCATCTGAAGTAGCTGCCACTGCTCAGCAGGTATCTGCACCCTGCCTCTCCCCTTGCTTAACTCAGCCTGTTTCAGCAGGATTAAGCCCCTCCTCATCAGAGACAAACACTACTGATGGAAGAGTCTTGAGGTAGGAAAGGTGGCTCATCAAGGTGGCAGGCCCAACATCTGTGTCGTTCAGCTAAGAATTTGTGCTGGGTTTGGGTCCTCCCAGAGACTTGGAGAATCGGAGCAGTATATATGGTATGTTACAATGTCCCTCCTTAATAAAGCCTTTTCTCTAGTAAAAGTCTCTTGCTCTTCATAGGACTGGCATTTTTTCAGACTCTAATGTACTGTCTTTCTGTTGTTGGGGCTCACCATTTTGTCTCATTTTCTGCTCTGACCCAGATGGGCAGGCAGCATCGTCCTTGTGCTTAGCAAGAGACCTGGTCTTTTCAGGCCAGGCAGCAAATCACCCAGGAAGGTGGCATCCCCCAGAGCATAGCGGTGCCAACCAGCAGTGACACTGCGGAGTGTGTCAGGCCTGACCTAGGCTGTTCTGCAGTCTAGTTGTTTCTTTTGCCTTCAAAGCAGGTAGTTCTGGGATAAGTCTGCTTAGGAATTGCAGCCTAGAAATGTGCAGACAAGCTCTCTGGGTTAAGGTCAGGCTAGAACTGGTGCTAGAGGCAAGAACTGATGTTGCAGAGAAGCAGGACAGAAGCTGGGGGCGTGTGAAGAAGTCAGGGCTGGGCTGAGCCAAAGATGGGCCAGGAGCATGGCCAGCATGTTGGCCAAAGGCTGTAGAAAGCTGAAGCATCCCTACTATGGGCAACACAGGACAAAGAATTAGCAGGGACAATACAAGGCCAAGCATCCATGTATTTTTTTCTTACTCCAGAAGCGTGTTAAGTTAGTAACTTGCTCTGTATATTTGACAGATGGGGCAAGAAAGTGTGCAGGCTCCTTGGTCAGTCTTTCACTTGTTGGTGTTTTCAGTTCTGTAGTCCTGTGGGAGACTGGCAGCATCTAGAAGTTAGTTGCAGGGTCTGATTACCCACTTGGAGGATGACAGCCTACCTGCATTTTGCATTGGGTATCTTTGTTGCTCTTCAGGCATTCGGGGATCCTCTGGAACCTGAGGGGCTTTAGGGGAGGTGACCCAAAATATCCATTCTCAAGCACAGCAAACAGGCTTTCCTGAGCATCAAAACCATGAGAAAACCTCAGTTGTCTTACAACTAACTGATCATGCTTCCAGGATGACTGCCTAATCCACAAAGAATCTGACAAATCTGCCAGCAACTGCTGCAGTCTGTGTGCATGGGTGAGCTGTATTTTTTCCAGGTCTCCCCCAAGTGACTCCCGCAAAGGCTCAGCAAAGCATCAATGCAGGGTGCCAGGGACTCGGCACAGACTGAGCCGTGTAGACACTGCATCGTGTCAAGGTCCCATTTCACTTTTTCATGGCAAGTTGTCTTGTTTTGGATTGAGTTTGGATTGAGTTTTGATGAGAGGTCTTAGCTCTTCCTCTGGAAATAGCCAGTCCGTTGTGGAGGTAGAAAAGGGGAGAAACATTCCACTTGTTCTTCAGTCTCAGATGCCTGGTTTGCTCTGGAGAAGGACAAGCTATTTGAATTAAACCTTCCTATTTGCTACCTTTTTGAAAGGCTTTGAGGGCCCTAGTAAAGCTTTTTGTGCTGTCATTTTCCATCTGCCACAGATTACAGCTTCACAGCTCAGCTGATTGTTACGGATATTGATACTGGGTTGTGTGAGCACTTGCCATCTGCTTCAGTGCAAAGTCAAGTGGGTTAGCTCAAACCACCTTCCATGCCTGTTTAAACGGAGCCATCTGGTTCAGCCCTGAAGTGAACAAGGAACAATCCTTGATCCTTTCTTCTGTTCTTTCTGTGGTGGCAGTAACAACTTAATTATTTTGTTTCTGTGGTACTTTAAGAAACAATGGATCTTCTGCCATAATTGGGCACAGGGGATTATTCAGGGCAGGAATTCCTATTCCTACATTGCTTCCCATGCTGCTGAGAGCCAGCACAACTAATAGTGGCCCCTTGAACAGCACTGGGTCTAGCTCTTACTTCTTGTGCAAATGTAAAGGGCTTGGGAATCTGTGTCCTTAATCCTACCCCATCTGTTTGCCATCCAGAAGAGGAGCAGGGCTAGCCTTGCATCAGAAGAAGAGGCATGACAGAATCTGCTAAACAGTTAGAT
>JAVJGJ010000060.1:12226996-12270958 GCA_035590215.1 Microhierax caerulescens
AATCTGCTAAACAGTTAGATGTACTGTGCATCCACCAGTTTGTGAGTATTTGTCTCCAGATGTGCTTATTTGTTTGCAGTTTGAATTTGCTCTAAAACTCTAATCATGTGCTTGGCCAAGATAACCAGGAGCTGGCAGGCTCTACAGAGAAAGGAAAACAACAAGCAGCTGCAGGAGGCTGATGAAGAGCCTTTGTTTTTACTCATGAATTCAGCAGGGGACCATTTGTTTCCTGCTTCTTCGAAAGGATGCAGAAAAATTGGTATGATCAGCGTGTTGACACACGCGTTGGTGATGGAGCTGTGTGCTGAGCTCCACAGCACGTTCTGGAGAGCACCAGAGGCACCTCATTGCTTATTCCAGAGATGATGCCCTTGCCAGCTGTTCTTCCATTCCCGGTCACTCTGTGAGCATTAGGAAGCTGTAGGTCTGAAACAATTTGAGCTATTCTACTGCTGGAAACTATGGAAAGACCTTGGAAGGAGGTATCGTATATATCACCATCAAAAGATGGAACCGTAGGAGTTCTGGCTGGGCCAACTCCTAGCTCAGTGCGAAGTTCAGTGAACTCAAGAGGTGCAACCAGGGGATAATGGGAGCAACTTGGCTCTCTATTCTAAAAAAGTGAAAGAAAATTAAAAAATCAGTTGGTGGATTGAGAAGGCATGTGAGAGGTCGGAAGAGGAGCCCAGATCCACAGAGAGGCGCTCGAGCAGCGTCGTTCCAGCGGAGGCAGGCTGCTGCCCAGCCATGCAGAGACCGTCTCTGTGGGAGACCAGGCTGTACTTTAATCTGACTAAATTATCTGCTGTTCTCTGCAAGAAGCCAAATGTCATCTTATTTTGCATATTTTCTTGCGCTGTGGAAGTGAAGGAAATCAGAGGCTGATCTGATAAGGTTCCCCCACTCCTGAGGGCCAGCAAAGTTTGGGCTGTTTGGGTACACCACATCTGTGCTGTTGGAAGGAGCGTGGTTCTCGAGAAGAGCTGAATTGTATGCTCCAGGAGCTGTAGTCCTTGCACCTGTGTTGCCAGCTTTAATGCAACACCCCCACGTATCCTGTAATGCCTTGCCACATACAACCTGAAGCCACCCTAAGGAGGAATCTGTGAAGACATCTGTGTCCTATTTAGGGCAAATAATGTCCCTGCAAGACACTGTGGGACATGCAGTGATGCCTAGGGTAGCGCAGTCCCAGCAAGTGCTTGCTCTGTTTGCTCTGGAGGTAAGGGCAGCACAAGGCCAGGTTCCCTTCTCTACAAATTTATGTCTAGGTTTAAGTAAACCAGGTACTGCACGCCATTCCTAATTGCTCAAATAGCTCTCATTGTCTAAACTAGTGCCGCCTCATTACCTCTAATACCAGCTCCCTGTACCAGGGTACAGTTTTTCATCTTCCTTTGAGTCCAGGCTATAGCTGTCAAGTTGTGCTGTTCAGCCAGGCTATGCAGATTAAGTCTTTTAATCTTCCCTAATGCATTGTGCCAGACATCTCAGTCTGCTTTAATTTGGGGTTTCTGCAAACCCCTTCAAGTTTGTTCCTGTTTCTGTTCCAGCTTGTTGTTGTCCAGTGCTTCTGGTGCTGCTTTGTTTAGGACCTGGTACAATATTCACATCTGGTCTTGCACGGGGAGCCAGTTTCTGCTGGCTTTCATACCTGATTTTGCAAAAGCAGGACCAGTGCCTGAGATGAGAAATAAGCTGTATTTTTGAGGCCAAAATACAGGAGGATGTTGGCTGAGCCTAGCTGAGGGTGCTAGAGAGATAAGAGATTTGCATTATGACTAGGGTGATGCTGTTTTGGCTATCACCCCATGGATTTACAGGCACTGTACACAGCCGAAGACAGGCAGGGCTTGCACCATGAAGAACGCACACCCTAAGTAAGCCAAGTGCTGGGGCTGCGCTGTAGTGCAGCAGACTAGTCATGCCATAGGGGAGGATCTGTCGTTGCAAGAGCTAGGTCTTCACGTGGCACGCCTCTGTGCAGTGCCATGTGTTGGCTTGGCCCCGGGAAAGTCTGTGCTTTAAGAGGAAGGGAAGGCAAATGACTCGTGTCACAGAATATCTCAAGTTGGAAGGGATGAGGTAGGAGGGAAATGCGCGGTGTTTGAATGGCGAGCTGGCCTGGGCTGCCAAGTTTGAAACACTTCGACTGCCTCAAGCTCATCGGACTGAACAGCTCATGTCGTTAGAAACTTCATGTAAGGCTGCGTGAGCAAACGGCAGCTCTTCTGCACGTGGAGGGCTGGATCCTTGTCAGAGGGAAAGGGAATAATTTGTGTTGTGAGGGGGTGTGCACAGGAGATGGAGATCTATAGGGAAAAAACCACCCGAGTCCCCACACTGAGCAATGAGGAAGAAACACTAATTAGGCAAGGAAGAGGAACCTGCCAGGTTGCAATCCTGACCTAACAACCAATTATATGATAATATAGCACAGTAATGCAGGCTAAACGCTACAAAACAACAGAGCTTGTCTCTGAATTAATTCCTTTATGAAACACAGTGATCATTTAAAAACATCCGGTATCCTAATTTTAAACTGCCCATCACAGAAGCCAGCACAGCCTGTGGTAAGTTGTCCCAGCTGTTAAACTACCTGTATTGTTTGTATTTGCACCATTTCTAATCCGAGTAGGTCATGTTCCAGCTTCCAGTCGCTGGATCCTGCTGGATCTCTGGGAGATGGAAGAACCCCACCAGCCAAAGGTGGGGTTGTGTGGAGGGACTTACAAGCCATGCTTGCATTCAGAGCAGACAAAAGGACACTAAAGAGTTCTCAAGTGTCCATGGTGGAGCAAAGTAGTGGTTTGGGTTAGATATGAGGGGAGATTTGTACTGGCTGTGGAGGCAGCATTAGTGCAGTTTTTCTGGGGAGTCATGTAGGGTCCATTGATGGAAACCTTCTCAAACATCTGCCAGGAGTAATGTCAGATAGACCTTGTCCTGGCCAGGGACATTCACTAATACAGGGGGAACTCTCGAGTTTGTTCTAGCCCGAATTTCCTGTCATTCTCAATTTTTAGAAATGAAATGGTCTGGGTTGCTGAAGTCTTCCCCATACGTTCTGTATGGTCCTTCCTCTCCATGAAGGCTATAACATATATACTCCTAGTGTGACGGGAGAAAATGAGAAAAGCATTTCACCCAGAGGTGAAATGGGGCAGCACGGAGAGGCAACAGGAGAGGAGGGGAGACAGACTAGGAAAAAGATCTGCAACTGCCCAAATGGGAATTGAATGCTCAGTTCCATTACTAGTGGCTTCTGCCCTTTATGGATCTCTGCCATGACAGACTCCTGGCAGGGACTGCAGCGGTGATGGTGGATGAGACAGGACTAAACAGATCTGCCAGGCTGTGCTTCCCTCCCGCTGCAACAGCTCTTACCCTTCACAGTGGTGCTTGACAGCGAGTAGGCAGTGGATACTACGGTTTTGTCATCTCTCTCTTTTTTTTTTTTTTTTTTCTTCTTCTTCTCCTGGTGCTCTCTCTATGGAAGTTCATATTTTAGCAATTCATTTTTTAAAAAATATTTCTGCTAAAAGCATTACCAGAAGGTCCCTTGGCACTGGTAAATGTTTGCAAAGGCTGAATTGTGTTGATCAGCATTGCAGACAGGCACCCTTCCTGCAGATTAAATCGGAGCCAGTGCTGCTGGGTAAAGTAACAAGGGGTAAAGCAGGTACGAGTGATAAAAGGATATTTGGCTTTGCTATGATCACTTTAATCAGTGGTTTTCAGGAACAAGTTGTATTTTTCTTTAGTGCACATTACCAGTGCTGTAAATCATCATTCCTCAGGGATCAGAGAGGCTGAGGTTATTTACTTGTTGGAACCAGAGTGAACAGATAAAGCTAGAGACTTACACATTTCCTTTACAAAATGAATCTGAATCAAAAGCCTGCCTCTGTATATTCTCCACCTCTGGAGCGAAAAACTGAAATCCAGCTCTGGATTTTACACTTGCATCTTGCTATGACCACACTGATCCTAATCTTCCAGATCGGGGAAGGAAATAAAAAGTCTAACTGTCATTTAGGTTACCTGTTCTGCTTGTGCACTTCCATGTAAGTCAGTTGTAACGACAGTTTCTCTTACTGCTCATATTAGGACAGTCTTCTTATAATTATTTTTTTTGAAATGCATGCATCTTGTTGCCTTATTCCAGAGCTTCCAGAGGAAAAATACTAATACAGTCTGCAGTTTGATTGTCATTGTGGTGACAGTTGTTTTCCCATTTAATTTTAACTTTACTTTCATTCTTTGGGAACAGAGCAATGGCTAGAGCCCCTCTCTTTCTTTCAAAGATGCCATCCTGCAGCTAGGAAATATTTACCAAGGCAGTGGGGCAACAGAACAGACACATAAAAGGCACATGATGAAATATAATGAATTGTTGGTGAAAAGATGAACCAATTAATCCTTTCAACTGTTGTAGCACAAAAAGATGTGTTCCCTCCCCCAAAGGTATATCAAGTACTGTCATGAATTCCAAAAGCCTCTTCAGAGAATTTAAATGCATCTTCCAGCTCTAAGCTGTGCACTCGTGTAGCATTCCAGCAATAATATTTTCCCAAGGATGAACTGTTCCTGAACAGAATGGTCAGTGAAGTGCATTTCATATGTGAGAGAGTTCAAGTTAGCAGGAGCTTATAGTTCTATAAGTAAGGTATGTATCTATTATCTGTTGGAAAGCTGAGCATTTTCCCTAAAAAGTTTGAAAAAAAATCCTGTGAAGATGTTTTCAAAGTTTGAGTACAAACCCAGTATTGTTTCACCCATCTTTATTACGTGATTAGAGACACAGAGCAAAGAAAGAATAAGAACTCTAAGGAAGTAGGTTTTATTTTTGTATTTTTCTCAAATGAGAAATGTTGCCATATTTTGTTTCATTAGTTAAAAAAACACAAAACCAACACAATTCTTTTCACTGTAATTGTCTTTTGAACAAAAACTTGTTTCAGCGAGCTCCATGCATGTGCTCAGTATTTTGGGAAATAAGAGGTGTGGTTTAAAAAAAAAAAAGAATGATCTTGGATGCTTTTACTAGTAATACTCAACTAGAGTTCCTTGGAACGAACTGTTTTCATTGTCCCCAAAAGGCGTGCTTCAAATCAGTCTTCTAAGGTTTTCCAGATGAACATAAGTTATTTCCCTAGAAAATGCACTGAAGATTTGGCTGTTGTTCATGTGAGGAAACAACTAGATTTTCCATTACCCCATAAAATTACACTGGGCTAATGCTGCAAGGGCCATTTGACTTGGACAATTCCAATGCCCACCTGAGACTGTGCAATGAACTTCCCTGGGTCAAATTCACTCCCTGTGTGGCTGCCTTGAATGTAGATTTATCAGTAAATCAGTAGATTTACACCAGGGAAAAAACATTTCCAATTTTTAAACCAACAGGAGGGAACTTGAGTTACTTGCAGCCGCAGTACAGATTTATGGGTGAGCAGAGGGTGGGTGTTCCTGAAGTACCCTCTCTGTGTCCCTCCGGCATTGCATCAGGGGTATGTTTGCAGAGCCATGGGGCTTTGCTGCTTCAGAGCAAGGGTCTGCTAATTTGCAGTGGCTCTCTGCATCTCCAGGCCAAGGCAGAGCCTCGTGGGCTTCCAACTAAAGCCCTTCTGCTGGAGCAGCGTGGCCATCCCAGCTCAGAAACGCAGCGAAACAGCACTTGTATTTACCAGCCTGCTTGAATGTTAAGTTCTGGGCAAACTGAGCTGAGCCCTGCATTCGCTGCAACCCCTCAGGCAGAGCCAAGGGCCTCGAGTCAGAAAAGCTGAGCAGGGCTGATCTTGTGGGCACACATGCGATGGTGCCTGCAGCCCTCCCTGCCAGAGCCGGTGGCATGTGGCTCCTGGGAATGAAATTGTCCAGCAGTGCTCGGGCAGGGGCAGGAACCTGGAAATTGCCTCCCACTGGCAGCCTGTTGCTTGGGGGTTAAGAGGGGCTTGAACTAAATCTGCTGGAGACTCGGGGGCTTTCTGGGAAGGATGCTGGCGGGGGCAGGGAGCTGCAGATATCTATTTTTCAGGAGCAAATGCCTTTTATGCAATCATTTTAGACCCACTCTTGGCTTCAGCGCCCTCCCCACAACAGAGAGGCTGATTGTGCTAGTGTCCACATCTCTGGTGAACAATATTGCTGCTATATTTAATATGTGAGAGGGTTATTACAGTATTATCTAGAATGAGCCATAACCATTATAGGTTGCTCTATATCTCAAAGCTAGTTTTAATTAAAACTGCCAATAACTTTTGAGGTCTTTGACTTCTGGAGTTGAAGCAAAGGAACAAGATGCTCAGGTGGTTTCATTTGATTGTACAACTAATTATTAGAAGGGTGGAAGCAGGTTCACTGGCAGCTGAGCCTACAGTTTCCATGCTAGCTGTGAGGGTCCATCAGAGCCTGGCTAGGGTGGCCTTCCCAACATGTGTGTGTATTTGGGAGCAGGTTATCATTTCCAGAGGTCTGTGGAAGGAGGTGTTATCCTCTATTACTCCACTCGATTTTATTTTGAGTCAAAACTGTGGGACTTCATCTTGCCTGGGATGCTATTTGATCGAACGCCCCACTAGCCAGAAATAAAGAACTGGGTCCTCAGCAATTGCTTGGTCTGAAATAAATGCAGTTTTCCTGCTCCCTGCCGAGCTTCAGCAAAGCCCGACATCACATCTGCTGCTCTCTCAACATGCGTGACAGAGTATGAGGTCACATCTCCCTTTCCCTGCAGAAAGTAAAAAAGAGCCTCACAACCACAATTTTGAAAGACTGAATTGAGCATGCGATTAAAGATCAGAGACGCCTTCTTGCAGGAAAGTGCTAATTAGTCCGATTGGAGCTTTCTGTGTCTCTTTACCTGTGCGCATCAGAGCTCAAGCTTTTGATAGTCACGGTAAACTTGGAAAATCCATTTATGTCCAACACCTTATGGCAGGTATAAGCTACACAATCGACCATCTTTACTTGGACCTTTGCCTATGACCTACACAGGGTCAATATACAAACACAGCAGAGGTGAGCGGGGGGCCACAGCTGACACTGGAGGCAGTCTGCAGTCAGGCACACTTGTTGGCTTGAAGCAGTTTCCCCTTTTACCACATCCCTCCTCCACCCTCTGAGACTGTGGATGTGTTTGGGAAGGTAGGAGTAATGCATGGGGCAGATTTCTAGCATGGGGAGGGGAAAGGGACTGGGATTTCATGCACCTAAATGCAGCTTTGTGAGGAGGGGACCACTTCAACCCCAGAATCAAAGGGGCTTAATGGAGAATTAAAGGACCTTTTCCTCCCACTTCCTCTGCCTGTGCTTCATATCACCTGGTACCTGGCAAGTTTTCTTCCCTGATTTCAGTTGATGGGCAATTTCCTCACCTCAAGTACTGAGGGGTTTCCACTACTCACTAACACCTCCCATGTGCCAGTACACCTAGGGCTGTAATCACTACCTCCAGGAGAAAAACGGTCGCAGATTTACCTTTAGAGGAGATTTACACTCAGATTTACAGCCCATTCCTTTCCTCAGCGTGTAGAGACAATCCTACGCTGTTACATGGTTTGAATAATCTGGAATCCCACCAAGTCATCCATCCCATTGCTGCAATGATATGATTAGAGGCCTTTGTTAGAAACCGTGTGTACTTTGGCTTTATTTTGGTATCCAATCAGTTCACATTGAATCAGAATTAGCACTGTAATATGAGGAAGAAGACAGCATATTTGTTTGGGAAAATAAAGGCAGGCAACGATGGTATGTGTGAATGATATTCCTTCTTAACTGTGCCATGAAACTACTTTTTCTCAGCCTGAAACTTCAGTCTCGATTTCCTTAATAGCTAGTTCTTTCATTTTGTTCTCCTTGTTCAGCCTTAAAAGTTATTTACAAGGTACTTCTAAAAGCGGGTGATTTAGGCTGCTCTAATGCTTGGTTTGTTTTTGTCTCATCAAATTGCCTGCTGACCTGCAAGCAGCGGCCAAATCAGACTGAAATTAAAAAGGTGGTGGAATATGCCCCAGTCTCTCCTCAATCAATACCAGCCTAAATTACTGCAAACCTGGAGCCATGGTGCATGTAATACATCATTTTGTAACCCCATAAATTGCTTTTAGCCAGTCTCTTCTGATTTCTTTTTAATGGCCTTTCAGCTAAGATCAAGTGTAGCATCAGTTTCGCATCAGCTGCGTACCCTGCCCAGGGACCATCTCACTGGCACTGGGATGAGCTCAGCCAAATAGTTGTAACTCATCGATGCTGGTCATTTGGAAGTGGCCCTGAGATGCCTTCCCTTTGCGAATCCCATACAGAGAGGCAGCAGTTGCCTGCCACGGACTCTGCCCAGGCCTGGGTTCTTGCTTATTCTTGTTTTAAGGAAGGAAGGGAGGTGGAGAAAGAATATTTGAATTTGGAATTTTTCCACTGGGTTAGATAGCTCCAAGGCACTAGTCCTTCCTGTGGATTATTTTTTGCCAAATGGTGCAGTTTCAGTGCCCAGTGAAGACCACCAAAAGCTTATGATGGCCTCCAGAGACCATGGTAGGGGGAGGCAATGCCCTAGGTGGTGCGTCTCCTGCTCCTGGATCACCCCTTTACATGCATGGAGCCACGTGAGTCTCAAAGAGCAGGTGTTGAGCCTCATCTCCTCCTGAGATGGCCCTGTGGCTTGTGCTGAGGTGGAAGATCCTCACCATCTGCTAGCGTTGCTGGCCTGGTCACACCGCTCTTTTCCTGGTAGGTATGTGCCGGTATCACAAAACTTGCTGCAAGAGAGGCCCCAACCTGCCTTTGGAGCAGCCACCCCAGCAGCTGAACCCGCAATCTGATGGGCACTGAGAAAGCAACTTCGTCCCCTCCACTGGTCCTTTCTAGAGGCAGTGTCCACAGAGGTATTTTCAAATAACTTTAAAGAGAGACAAGTTAAGCCCAACCCAACCAGAAGCAGGACCAACACTGCATCACTTCAAACAGGACTCTTGGGTTTTGATGCCTTTCACCATCCTGAACCCCCTTTCCTGTGCCTGTTTGCACTGTGCTCCTGGTGCCAGGAGAGACCTTCTCATTTCCCACGAGATGCACCGCAGAGAGACATCTGCTGTGGTACAGCCCCTTCACCTGCAGCTTTCCAACACTTCCCACTTAGGATGCCAACTCTTCTGTAACATAAAGTATCATCTTCCCTGGGCTTAATTTCAAGGGAGGTGTTGCGGGAATAAGAAATAGCATGTCCTTTGCATTATGCAAGTCCCACTATCTTAGACCATCCTGGGATGAGTAGCTGGGAAGTGAAGTCAACTGCAAGTTGGCTGCTCTGCTTGTTCCAAACATAAGCTGAGGATGAAAACTTTGCCTCTCATTTCAGTGACATTTGTCTCAGTTTTAACCAGAAAGGTGAGTGCAAGCGAACAAATATTTTCCTGTGAGTTTTCTTTCCTGGTTATGCACCTAGAGCCAGTCAGAGCTGGATGGAGTTTCTCATCTGTCTTCCCCAGTGTATTTCTGCTACCTAACAGCAAGCTGCGGACTGGAGCTCCAGGGATGTCACTCCCCATCCCCAGACCTCTTCTGCATGGTTTCAGCAAGCTGTTAAAATTGTTGCCTTCATCCTGCCATTCCCTTTCTCCCTTCCTACACCGTTGGGATCCTTCTCCAGCCCATGCCAACACTGGGGACCCGAAGCAATGCTGCTCAGAGCAGTCACGTAGTGCCTCTCACCCGCTGTCAGCCAGGCAGCAATGTCCAGCCCCTCTGTGGGACTGGGAACATGGGTTTCGGGATGCAGGTGTTAAATCCCTCAGCAGATGTTTCTGAGAGGTGACTGTGGAGTAAATTTAGCCATTCCACTGTTGTTGCAAATGCAGTAAGAAACCCGAATTGTGCTCAACAGCAGACAAAAATGCATTTGATTGTGACAGATAAGAGGACAAAGGACATTTAGGGATGAACTTTAAGGGTCACACCCACACATGCACCCTCCCTGTGACACCTACACCCTTCCACGACACCCACCAACCCTCCCTGCAACACCCTCATGCTCCCACTGGCTTCTGGCATGACCCGCTGGGGACTGGCAGGTTTCTTTCTTCAGCAAATACAGTGTAGGGAAATTGAAAAGATTTTATAGATGGCCACTGAAATGTCTTTTTTTTTTTTTTACAAGACAGTAATGAGAACTTTAGGAAGAAAAGGTTAAACTTTTAGCAAGAAAAGATCATTTGTCCATGGGTGCCTGCTGAACCACCAACTACGCTTGGCACTAACAGTGCCTCGCCTTCTCTTGGCTTTTCTGTTCCGCTTTTGCTGGCCGTTGTCTTAAAGAGCTGTTAGGAAATCTTGGTATAACTATGGAAGTAGCTGTAATTAAAGTGCAGCCTTGGTCTGTGTTGGTGCAACATGCAATGGGCTGGGAGAGACATAATGAACTGAATTACTTGTAAGATGCTTAAAATGTGTTGGCTTGATCTGTGCAACTTGTAGCACCCTGAAATGAGAATGTAGGCTGTGTTGCAAAGAGCTCAAAACACTTTCAGATGTTCAGAGATGGTCAGAGATCAGATTTTCTTATCAGAAGTATCAAACACTCCCTCCTTCCACCAAAACACAACCTTTTTAAAAACATCTTGATAGGAAAACTATTCCTGCTATTGGAGGGCAGAAATGCAAATGTCCTATTTCAAGTTAGTGTTTTAAAATGAAAATTTCCATTTTGGCTTGTTTCCAGTTTTCCTGAGGGGAATGCCAGCATTTTCCCACTTGACCTGCTGACTTCCTTTCAAATAATTTTGAGTTAGGAATAAAATTATTTTTCTCTCAGGACAGTTACAGGGTCAGTGTCACAGGAAAAAAACAACTCGGAGACTCTGGGAGAAATGTCGTGTTTCCCCCCGTGTGCCAACACCACCCTTACTGCGTAAGCTACTTTTATCCTTTTACATAAAAGAAAGTGCAAAGGGCAGTGGGTGTGTTGGGGTGTGCAAGACATGTGCAAGCAGTGGCAGAACAACCCATGAGTAACTGGCTTTTAATTTTCTAGGAACTTAAAATCAGATGCTACCCCCAGGGCAACCCCAAGCAAGTCAGGGTGGGATTTCCCAGCTCTGCCTGCTGAGGGAGAGAGCAGTGTAAATGCTTTGAGGCTGCTTTGAGGTTTGTCATACTTCTGCTTCCTTTTATCAGGAGTTGACAGAAGTTTCAAGGTGACATGGAGAGGCCGTTCCTGTGGCCTCTTTCTCTTGATGGGCTTCAAGTGGATTCACAGCTGCCCAGAAGCCACCACGCTTTACAAGCGATGCCGTCCTGCGTGTGTGACCGGGATGTTGCTGGCAGCTTTGGAGGAGGGTACCACTTATCGCTGTTGTTCTCCATAGGGAGCCTTAAAGCTCCTCAGATCTTCTGTAGCTGAATAAAATGCACATCCAGCTGCAAACTTAATTCTTTTTCTTTCCCTCTGAACATCAGGAGCAGTGTGCTATAGGTAGGTAAGCCCCAATGCCTTTTAACATATTTTTATTTGAGACTGCAGTATTTAAAGCTTTCTGTTAATAATAATGAAAAGCCCGCTTAATTAATAGAACTTGTAACAGTGGCGCTGGCATACAGAGCAAAATTTGACAAGAGAAATTACTTCTGCAGAAACATAACAGTGAACTTGTGTGCGGATCACAATACTGATAGGCATAATGTGCTGCTTCTGGTTTCAATTTGCAGGTTTGACCTTTCACCGAAAATGAATTTTAAGAGGCAATTGACTTAAATAATTGGTATGTGTTCAAATCGATACTGGAACCTGATGGCCAAGTGGTTAAAATAATTGAGGTGTGTGAAAGGGTTTTGAAAAGATTTTCAGATTCAGATCAGAAGGATATTTGTGGAGATCAGAGCTCAGTTCTATGGCTGTGTTATCACTAAAGGACTGTGTACGGCCATTGCTTTGACAAAACTACTTTTTTACCTCCTGGAGCCCTCTCAGCAGGGTGAGTGCCTCTCCCAGCCCCACGGAAACAGGCGGCAGTGCCCACTCCTGCTCTCGTGCAGGGGTTATGGAGATGAGGAGGATGCTGTGCTCTCTGGATTGCCATGGGAGGGAGAACCAGGTGCACATACACCCTGGTGTAAGTTAGAACCGCCTGGGGGATGCTGTAGCGGGCACGCTGCTCTCAGCCCCTGTGGCTGCCCCGAGCTGGCCACACGCAGGGGTTTCGAGGCTCCAGTCCTGCAAGTAATGCCTGTGTGATCTCAGTGAGCTCACGTTTTGCGTGTGCAGAGCAAAACCATAGTTTGCAGAGCATCCGTACTGCAGTGGTCTGCAAGAAGGTTCCCTTTGATTGTAAAGCGTGGCTGTCGCTGTGCCTTTCATTTATAATGTATGGATAAGAGTAGGGGATGCCTCGTCACACCACAGCAGCAAGTGCCGACAGGTATGTAGCGCTGGAGACTGCTGAGGGCCTGTTCTCTCTTCTGAAAGTAATGCAAACTAATTTAACCCTGCACGTTCAAAACAGGGGCTGAAAAGTGAAGGGCAAGACAGCACACCATGGTTCAAGATCACATTCTGATGGGTTGTGGCTGCTAACCAGCCCCACTGGCCCCTGTGGCCGGGCGGTGATGCTGAGCTCTGCTCCTTCTGCCTCCCCCACCCTGGCTGCAGCAGGGGCTTTCTGCACAGGACAGCTTTGCAGGTGATTTATGAGGCAGAGTAGACTCCAGGTTGTTCTTCCGTTGCTGACCTGGCTGTACAGATGGAGCAGCGCTGCTGGTTTGTCATCGGTGACATAGGCAGATATGCTTCAGTGACACCCTGCTGCTGAAGTGCAGAGTGAGATACAGATGCTTTTATTACATCTATACCCACATATCATATCTTTTTTTTTGGCAGAAGATGTGTGCTTTGCTGTTGAATCTACCCCTACTGTTTTTGTATTTCTGCTTTATAGAAAAGTTTGTTTCTTTGTCCAGAAAAAAAAAAGTCCCAACAAAACCCCAGAAGTATTTCCATTTGGACTCTCTATCAGCCCTTGCCTCTGGGTTGGCCTCTCCTCTTTCTCCCATGAAGGATATGTCAAAAGATAGTCACAGAAGTCACACACTCCTTCCCTGGGCAATCCAGGAGGCTGGGTTAAGTGCTTTCAGGTGGAGAAGATGGGCTTGGTTTGGTGCATTGAATCCAGACCACCTGAAAATTGTTAAGGGCCATGAGTTTATAAAAGGCTCTTCCCCACATCAGTAGGGGTGGTGGTGGGTGAGGACCTCAGGTTGGAGACTTGCAGGATGAAGAGCCTTTGCAGAGAAGGTGATGGCTCTGGGAAGACCAAGCTGCTTGGGGAGCCTGGATGGTAGGTTAGAGTGGTGACTACTCTGGTTTTGCTTGTGCTGGAAGCAGCTGCTTTGCTTTGGGGCTCAGTCTCTTGTTGTGGGGAGCTGAGGAGCAGGAAAGGGCTTGTCCTTGGGCAAACTGAGTGAGAAAGCAAACCTGCTTGAGTATGATGTTCTCTAGTCTTTCAGTGCCTGGGGGGATGGGGCTGTGCCAGTGTGAGCTGTTGTGGCTCAAACACCTTTTGGTAGAGCTGCTCTATTGGTGCCAGGGAGGTTGAATGTTGACCTGAGTTTGTAATGAGCACCCAAGAGAGATTTTCAAGTATCAAGTGCAGCCCTGACTCTGTTGGTAGGTGGCAACGTGGTCTGTGTCCCGGCACTGTTTCTCTTCTGATTCGCATTTATGGCGGGAAGAGGTGGCTGAGCTGCAGAGCTGTTAAGGGCTTCACTTGGGGCAGGGGGGCTGGAAGCAGAAGGGCTGTGGATTCTAGGTTGTTGCATTTATAACAAATGCTGCTGTCTTTGTGGTTTACCTGTCTGTTTCTCTTTGGCTGCAGAGAGGTGACTTTTGTGGAATGTATGGATGTGTGTTTCAGCTGATCAGGAAAGATTATTAAAAAAAAAAATAGCAAGCACCAAAATCTAGGAGGTTTTGCTGTTGGCTAAGACTATGTGATGGAGCCAACAGGTGCCCTTGGGGCAGGTCGGATGAGCTGCCTTGCAGCTCTTTGTGTCTGTGATGAGGCTGGCTGTGCCTGGGAGGGTGTGGCCCACGGGAGGACCGTGGTGTTGTCGGGGACCACAGGCTCTGCTGCGATGCTGATGTGCACGAGGGCACCGTGGAGAAATCCTGCATCTCCTGGGAGCAGCCGAGCATGCCACGGTGGGCGCTTCTTGTCAGGAGGTATCTCATTCCTAGTGGACCAGCCTCACTCAAGCAGGATTTTGCTGCATCTTCTGAAGCTAAATTTAAGAGACTATTTGCAAAGAGTTGCCCCTATTTTTAGCTCAGATCAGTTCCTCAGTCTGGTTTTGCTGGGCAGCTGCATGTGCAGCTGTACTGGGCTGGTGGAGGGAGCAGCACAGGGCAGGGTAGGGATCAGCAGGGAGGTCCCTGTGGCTGTGCCCAGTTTGTGTGTGGGGTCTGAGCTCATCTTGGGTTTGAAGTGTGGGAGGAAGGGTGATAAATTTAGCCTCTGGGGCTGGTCTGACCCTGGGTAGCTGCTGCAGCTCTGCCACATCCCTAGGGATTTTCTGCTGTCCCCATGGCTGGCACCAGTGTTTCTGCTCACCCCAAACTGGGAAGGCTCAGTCCCACCTGGGAAATCAGTGTTTTAAGTGCAAGTAGGCTGGCTCAGTGGTGGTGTAACATCCAGAACACAGCCTCTGACTTGGCTGGATGTGCAGCAAGCTGAGGCTGAGCAGCATCTGGCTCTAAATGAGATTTCCCTCCTCTTTCATCTGCTCTTGGTCTCAGAATTGGACTCTCATAAGTAGATTGAACAGTGACATCAACATCGTTGTCTGTATTTTAGCAAATACTTCATGCTTTTAAGATCCTTCTCTTTACTGATGAAGGCAGGCAGGAGCTGAAGGACTGTGAGGAGAAAGACATGTTTTGCACAAGCTTTTTTTTTTTTAAGAAGTTGTATATTCTGCAGAATAGAAAACATTTTTAGCTGTTATTTCCTCTCAAAATGGAATGGCTGCCAGCTCAAATATTTTTGTGGTGCTTCTGTAAATAAGGTTCACAGGTATGACTGATACAGCAATCTATCATCGTGCCAAGTGGCTGCTCTGCTCTGTGACTACAATTTGATCCTGATGTAGAATAACTTCTTTAATATATAGGGGAAATAATCATAGCTTGTTTTCCCAGGATATCCCTTCTCTGGAAAGATAAACTAAATCCTTCTGTCAAACCATGTTTCCGCTTAATTAATGCATGCTGCAGACCCTTCGGTGGAGTTGCGGTTCCCAGGCGTGACAAAGATGAACACAGCAGTAGATGGCAGATGGGTCTGACACGGATAGAAAGGCAAAGGGAAAATGTACCCTTTTCTCTTTGCGTAACTGGACAGCCTCAGCAGTGCATCCGTCATAATGCTGCCGAGATAATCTATCTTCTACAGCCTGAAATCTGATAGGATTGGAGACTGACAGCGTGGAAAATAGAAACTGTCTTGGTGCTGAGCAGGTTGGCAGGGAAACCTCTTCCTGGGGGTGGGATTGACAGCGTGGTAAAACCAATTACTGTGGACCCCAGCCTCAGCTTGCCAGGGCTGTGCTTGTGCAGACAACGCCAGGGATTGTGATGGCTCCACTTGTGCTCAGGTGAGCAGTTGCCATATGTTGAGGGTTGCAGCTTTCAGGGCTTTTGTAGTATCGAACTGCTGTGTGGAAGTCACTTTTCATAAAATGCTATACATTATGTACTCCAGCTGTTCTCCAGTGCTAAAGCAATGCCTGGAGGAACAGTGCCTTCTGGAAACATCATTTCGCTCCTACATCTTCTGGAAAGTTCATTGCTGCCTTGACAAAATTCAGTTTTTATTAAAGATGATTAATGTCTGTGAATTTAATCAGGGCATATTCACAGAGCAGCAGCTTTACTATAATAGCTTGATTTTAAACAGCTTGTGTCCTGATGCGTGAGGTGCGTTATATTATTTGACAGCGGTGACATTTATATTTGTAATTACTAAGTGGTGACAATCCATTGGAAAGCTTGCCCCACTTGAGGGAATGAAATGGATGGAAATGCACTGCACAAAAAAGCACAAAGCGTCACAATACATCAACGCATCCCAAGATTAAAAAAACCAGGGACAGCATTCTCCTGCCAACAAAAGCACATACATGTTCCCAATAAATTGTTGAGTTCTAATTATTTCTTTTGTATTCATGAACTGCGCTCTTCCTGCTTGTTACCTGACACAGTTACCTCTTTGCTTCATCACACAAGAGCATCTCAGATGTCGTGCGTAGGGCTCATGGGCCTCTTGGGGTTTGATTACAGAATACTGAAAAATTGTGCAAGTCTAGCTGGAATAGAGAACCCAAATCTGATAAACTGGTCAGGAAAGTGTTGAGGTGTAGGATAAACTTATCAGGTGGTACAAGCTATTTTGAAAGTGGCCTTGGACTACAAACAGTTTGCAAATACAATCCCTCCCCCTGCAAGAGGAAACTCTGTATTTATCAAAGTGCCTGGGAAAGTGGGGTAGTAGGGAAAGGAGATATCCTCAGGCCTGCTGGTAATTAGTAGTACTTATGTCCTAGTTAACAAGAGCTGTTGGATGAGATTGCTACCCAGATCGTGCAGATGTAGTAAGAACAGAGAGCTCTAAATGAATTTTGTAATTTAGATGGCTTGTGTCACCTGCTGGGATGCCTGGTGACATGGCTGTGCTTGTCCTTGTCCTGATGCCAATCTCCTTTTCTCATCTACATGGTCTATTAGAGCACTGCCAGCCCAGTTTGGGTCTGTCCTGGCCACAGAGCAACCCACAGGGGAAAAATAGACTTTGTTGGACCTGTGCAACGTGCAGAAGCATCCTGCAGGGCTAGTCCTCTGGAAGGTCTAACACTTCTTCCTTTCCAGCCAGCTCTGAAACAGCCTCTGAGATGGTGCTCAGCTGGAGGCTGAGCATCTGGCTTTGGTCCAAGCGAAGTGGAAAGGACCTGGGGACCAGATACATCCAGCATCATGAGGGAGAGGCTTTTCCGTATTAGCTGGATTATTAAGGCAAGATACCAAGATCTAGAGCTATCCCAGGTCATTGCAGGGTCTGACCTGGTGGTCGTCAGAGCAGGTGGGAGACATTGGAGCATGGACAGTCCTGCCTGGAGGCTAGGAGCAAGGTTGCATATCAAACTACAGATGGAAAACACCTGGGATGCAGGGGCCAGCACATAGACAACACAGAGCGCTGGTTGGGGGGAAGATTGAGAATCCCAAACCAGGGGCCTCAGGAAAAGCAGATCACAAGTGTCCCATACTGGAGGAAAGGATTTGCCTTCAGGGTCTCCCAGGTTGCTCTCCAGCAGCTTGTGCTATCTGGGGGCTTTTCAGGAGCTCCTACGTGTTAACTAATAGTGGAGAAAGATGGTGCCCTGACTGGCAGGTGGCTGGAGAGACAGGCTGTGCAAGAAAGATGCAGCAAAAGGTTTGCTACCCTCCCAAACTTTCAAAAAGCTTGCCCCAGCAGGGAAGCCACCTCGCCTGGCTCTGGAAGAGCTGCTGGCCCCATGGAGACTGCTGGGGTGGGTGCTGCAACTCAGGTGGGGGGACCCCGTTACTTTATGGAGGGCACGGGGTGTTATGCTGGGGCTGCCTGCCCCCGTGCCACCCTTGCAGCCTCTGCTGCTGCACGGTGCCAGAGCTGCGCTGCTGCTCTGAGAAGCTGGTGTAGGTGCTGCTGCTTCTCAGGACTCTGCTACATCCACCTCTTGTGGATGAGTGATTCTGTCAGGAAGAGAGCCTGTAAATGTAGATTAAGCTAGTGTGGTGCACAAGGGAGCTGGGTTTGCCTAGCTGTGATGGTGTACACCCGTCTTCACGGTGTCTAAGTAGATATGAGCAGAGTCTTGTTTTTTTGCAAAGCTTCAGTTGCTGAACAGGCTTTGCTGTAAACAAGTCTTGTGATTTCCTCAAGTTCGTGCTGCACCTGGATTTTTTTTTTCTGATAGTCATGATTGATATTTTCTCTTTCCTTGTGTATTGGATTTATCCTTTGCAGGTGCTAATTTATACTGATTGCAGCTCATCAGTTGTGCATCTTGTCTGCCACAGGGTATCTTATGCTTTCTGATTTTCTGAAGGAAATATGTATCGACAGCTCTCAATGAATTCCACAATACAGGAGGTGCACGCAGTGCTGAATCCTTGCAGAACAGCAGGTACCAGATAGCCCCTGGCAATGCTAGTGGGTTTATACTCAAGTAAATGTTTCATTATATTAATCTAACAATGGCAAAAGTAGCATAAGACTTATGATAGTCCTCTTAGTCAAAATAAAAACACTATAAAAAAATAAGTGACCTATCTGTCATCTTGCCATGGCTTCTTCAGTAGATAGCAAAACCTGTCCTTCAGATAAGACTGAAGTCCTCTTCTCCAAGTGGTTCTCCAAATTCTTCCACATTTTTTAATCAAACTTTGCTTTCAAGAATGATCTATAAAGTCTATCAGTATTTATATAAAAAGAGGTTCATAATTCAAAATGAAGAAATGAAATATTTAGGTAAGATTAATCCTGAAAACATCACTGCTTTAGCTGTATAATCATTCATCTTATGACATGGACATATTTATTTGGGTATGAACTTTTCCTTTGAAAAAATCTAGTTCTATTACAGCTTAAAGTATTGAAGGGGGAGAAAGAGAACAAGTTTTGGATAGGAACAATATGGGAATAGAAGCTGATGGCATTTAAACAAAAGGTAAAATGCCATATGTCTGGCACAGGAACAAAAATAATCAAAACCACTGTATTTTGAAGGTGGTCCCTGACCATATGTACCTACTTTGTGCAGCTCTACAAGTTGCTGTCTGAAATGTGCCTGTGGAGGCAGCAAGGCAGTGCAGCCACATTGCCTTTCTCAGTCTGGGGGAGATGGTCCTTTTCTCTGGTGGTCCTTTTCATCCTGGGATAGGCTAAAACTTTTTAAGTAAGAACTACCTAAAGGGCATCTTTGCAGCAAAGTAATGATCTCTTCAGTGTACGCTTCGGTACCTGGTGAGTCTTTCCATCCCATGGGTGCTGAAGCCCTGTGCTCCTGTGCCATTTGAGGCTGTGGCCCCTGCAGAGCTCATGCGGACCCATCCTGCTGGGCAGTTGCTGCCTCCAGAGAGCATCAGCATGTGCCTCGCTCTGCCTGCGATGCTGCCAAACGCTGCCATGGATCGCACACGGCTGGCTTTATTAGATGAAATTAAATCCCGAATGTCCTGAGGCTGAGAGATATTTTGCTTACTTGTCTATAGTATTTCCAGACCTAAAGCCTGATTGCTCTTGTGGCAACCTTGAACTTTTGTGGTTTCTCATCATCCAGCTGAAATGATTCAGTCTGGCAGGAGGCTGGTGAGGCACTGAGCTGCTTATGAATGCATAGCTTGTATCAATAAGGGAAATTAAATAATTCCTCAAAACCATGCAATGTGTCAGTTTTGCTACCGTTTAGTCAGCTCTTTGTTATCTCATTGGCTTTTTATAGTTGAAATTTTCTTAAAATGCAATGTGGAATTTATACCCTGCCCAATTTGGGCAGACTGGTGGTACACAGGCTGAGCTTGAGGTCTGAGTGGGGTGAGTGACTGACAGGGATCAGTAATCCTTCAAGTGCAAGGTCCTGTGAATCTTGCTGGGAAATAGATACGAGGTAGAAAAGTTTCACTGAGCAACTTGATACATAAAATCAAAATCCACCCTGATTTCAGGAAGGTGGAGCCATGTGGATCTTCCACATGCTGAATTCCCATCTTGGGACAATTAACTCAAAACAGAGCTTCAGAAGAGTACAGGGACATGGGACTAACGGGGATCAGCTGGCATGCTGATCTCAAGTAACTATGGAATAAATCTCTAGTCCAGAAGATGCACAGAATATCTGTCTCGTATCTGTACAGGTCTGGGGACTGAAGTACAGCAGGTCTTGCAGGTTATGCAAGCTCCAGTGCTAGCTGTTCTCTCGTGGGGTCAGATGTGCTGCTGACAACTGTCTGGCATGCAGCCCTGCCCTTTTACAGGCAATTTCAGACTAGGCTGAGGAAGCTGGTTAAATCCAGAGGATGCCAGCTTCTCTGGCTTAAACACCTTGCAGTGCTTGAGTTTGCCTGTTGTCTACAGGAGGTCCTCTAAATGCAGGTTACCAAAAGGAAAAATTAGTGTATTATTCTTGACTGTCTCAAAGCTTGACTTACCTTTATGCTGTGCTTACTACTGCCCCAGAGAATATATGATATCTGTAACAACTTGGATTTAAACAGGGCAGTAAGAGCTATCATGGTAATATTGTTGCTCTCCAATCATGTTCAGTGAGATCTGAGAGCTTCTATTTCCCTCTGCATTTACCTACTGCCATCTGCTTCACTGCATTGGAAATTAAAGGTATCTGTGTCTCCAGGGCCTTATAAGATTTTTAGCCTTTGAGGATAATGATAGCTAAAGCATTTTATGGGCAAAAATTTCTCTTCCCTGTCTTGTGCTGCCTGCTCTTCTCTGTACTACAGTGCTACCTCCTGCTCCCCAAGTAGCCTGGATGAGACTAACGATGAAAGGCAGTGATTAGCTGAGCTTTGCTGTATTCAGAACAATTTAAAAAGAAAGTGGTGATCCTGTAAAATAGCAATGCAGTTAATGCTGTTAAGATATCCCTCCAAGAGTGAGTGGTGGTGATGGGCTGGTTTGCGGTGGCTGGGGTGGTGATGCTGGTGGGTGCTGGCGTGGGGTGTGGGTTGTGTGGCCAGAGCTTGGGGTGTGCTGAGGAAGGCAATCAAGGTGGTAACGGGGCAGCTGAAAGAGGGAGGGAAGGCATTATTGCCGCTGGGATGAATGCCATGCAAAGAGGCATGAGGGGATGGACCAGGGCACTGGAAAAAGGAAAACTGTTCTTCCCGTCCTGCTGATGAGCAGCAATTGCACAAGCCCTGAACTATCACTCTGTGCTGGGGATGCTGTGCTGAACATACAGACCCAGCTGAGACTTGCTCGTTCTAGCTTTGCATGGGTTTGTTCCCACTTTTGACAGCAAAGCAGTTGTACAGAGCATGAAAGCAAATGAGCTCTCGGGTGCTGTGTTTCTCTCTGATTTATCCTTAGAAAAGAGCATCCTGATGTCAGTCTCACAGGGGAAGCAGCTGAAGCCAGTTGGCTGTACTTACAGCTCGTGGTGCTCTGCAGTGAGTCTGACCTCTGCTCCATGGCAAAACCCTTTTGTGATGCAGAATGGTACTAGAGTGGAGATAAATTAAAGGCCTGAGGGTTTTATTAGACTAAGTATGAATGATAAAATTGCACTGGCGTTCCTGCAGTTGTATAATTTAAGATAAGATTCAATTAGTTTTTTCCTGCCCCTAAATTTTTAATTTTTCAATATGTAAAGCTTGCTTCCCCCCTTCCTCTTCTGAAAAACTTTGCAATTGCTTCCTGGAAATATTCAGTGATGAGAAGACTGAAAAATATGAACAGCTTTGCAGATGCTACTGGGGCTTTTGGTGTTCACACAAATCGCTGTGTGGGGTCAGGGAAAAGGGAAGCAGTTTGAGTGTCTGGGCTTGAGGAAGAATCCTGGTCCTGTTCAGGGAACTTGCAAGCAGGTGCTGCTGCTGGGATGTGCTCAAACAGCCTCCTGGGGGAAAGACACTCATCAGTGAAAGGGTAAAACAAGGCTGATGTAGATGTTGTTGAAGCAAGAGCAATTGAAGTCCATATCAGGCTGCTACTGCCTGTGCCACTGTGTCAGCCTCTCTACAAGATAAGATGCCTTTTAATGGGAGATGCTTATTTCTCCCTCCCCTCCTATGCGGAAGCTTTTCCAGGGTTGCCCTCATCTAATGCTTAGACACTTAACCAGTGAGTTTGTGCTGGAAATTAAGTGCAAAAATTCCTCTTGTGCCATAACTGCCTTTTTGTCTTACACATTGTTGTTGGAGGCAGGGATCACCCCAGCTCTCAGGGCTCTCAGTGTAAAAACAGGCAGGGTCTGATGCTGGTAATCTCCCTGATCTATTCAAAGCTGTAATTGTACCCCTGGTCTTTCATTTGCAAACCTAAATGAGCTGGTTTTAATCTCCTTTGTGAAATTAACTAAACATCTCTGGTTCTTTGTACCTGTTCCAGTCTGAATTAGGTCTTTCCTGAATTGGGATGCCTGGGCTTGTAATGTTTTTCAGATCCTCTACCTGCTGCCTGAGCATGACACTGATCTTCAGCTTCTCCTGAGCAGACCTTCTGTAATAATTGCAGAAACTCATTAGCCTCTCCTGTGGCCCAGTCATATCATCGGCTTGTTCTATCCACAAATACGCAAAGGTTGTCATTTTCTTGGGGGGGGGGGGGGCGGGGGATGACTATCTGTTATGCTCAAATAAACCCTGTTTTTTTTGGTGGGTTATAATTTTTCCTGTCCCTATTTCAATGATTTCCCTGAAATGAATACACGGTTGTTTCAGGATCTCTGCAGGCAGGTGGGGGATTTGCAGCCAATTGGTACCACGTGTCCGAGAAGCATCTCTAGCAACTAAGAGGGTGAAGGATATGGGGCCAGGTTTGTCCATATTACCCAGCAGTTCTGATGCCTCACTGGCATGTCAAAGCAGCTGTGTTAAGGTTAGTTCTGGCTGCCTTGCACGGTAAGAGATTGAAGGATCACTCTGGAGATGCTGAGAAGACACCTCCATGAAGATTCTTTTTCTACCCTTGTGGCGGTATTTCTACAGACCCTGCAGGTTTCTGGAGGGAATGTTGGTGTAGGATTCTCAGCTTTTTTTTTTTTTTTTTTTCACTACCTGGTTTAGGAAATGGCTGGTTACCTGAAACAGGAATTTGAATGCCTGTAGCTGGATCTGGTTTTACCATTGTTAACTACCCTTGATTGCTTGGAGACTGTGCTGTTGTCTTTCTGAGAAGAAAAATCCAAAGGTGTTTCAGTCTCTTGTCAGGAAGACTTTAGAGGAGGCATCGTCATGGCCTTAGGGAGCTGCGTGGAGCTGTTGGGGTTCGCGTGGTCCAGTCTGCCCCTCTACACTTCAAGCTGACACAATTTAAAGGTATTTAAATAATAACTATGGCAGTTCTTCTGCAAAGTCAAATGAAAAGCAAATATGTTGTATAGTCATTCTTGGTGAACAGTAGTACTGAGTGGTGCTTAATAGGTCAGATTGCCTCAAGCGCCCAAAATTCACTCATAGCAAGCTACAGTTGGGGTTTTTTTCTTGCACTGGATGAAGTAACACATAGGATGTCATCTCTAATTATCAGGTCAATTCCTATGAAAGAAAATCTGATCAAACTCTATAAATTTATCTTCAATTGATTAGATAACACTGGCATGTTGAGTACAAAGACAACTTCAGCCTTAATATATCCCAGAGAAAAAGAAGCAGTTCTTAATTTTCCAGTTAGCTATGTAGAATTTGTTAAAGCCAGATTTTGTGAAAATTGGCTCACCTGAAAGAGCTTCCAGTCAGCCACCTTGTGCCTTAACAAAGGGCCTGGGTAAAGCAGGGGATGAGCACTGGCGACATGAATGGTTGAGTGTGGTAGGTGGTTTGAAAATTACTAATTAAAGGAATTGTTAGTGCCCTTGTGAGTGATACAGCTGCTTTAGAGCATTCAGTGATGCTCAGAAGGGAGACCTTGGTATCAGCAGCAGGATATACTGTTTCAGCCAGGACGTGTGTGTTTTGAATCTGTAAATTACTTTAACTCGGGGTTTATTCATGATCTTAAGATAAATGTATTGCTTTTGAGTTTTGTGTTGCTGTCTAGCCACCCAAAAATGCAGTGGGGGCCGCGCAAAGTGCCTGGTCCTTGTCAGCAATGTGAAGACCCACAGGTGTCATAATCCGTAATTTCCAGAGTCAATCCATGCAAGATGGAGCTGCTCAGAGCACAGCATGAGGCACAACTGTTCTGGTGGGCTCTTATTTACAAATAAGGACCATTTTTATTGACTTTAGTGAATGGTGTCATTCCTTAATGAAGCAATTACCTTACCAGCAATGTGAATGTGTGAGTTCCTTACAATTTTTTATGGATTTTTTTATGGATTGCTATAAATCCACTTTATATTGCTATTGACTAAAGCTGGTCCCATTATAGAGGGAACTAGTGCATAGTGAGGGTATTGTGGAAAGAGAGTGGGGTGCTTTATGTATGGAGATGATGCATCCACCTTCCAGCTGCTCTTCTTGATTTTTGTGCTGTGCAGGGCCATGGTATTTGTATAGCAGTCCTTTCAATATTTGTTAAAGCTATCTACAATACTGGGTAGGGCTTCCTTTTCTGTTGAAATAGAGCTACTGAATGTATGCACAGAGATGTTTCCAATAGGATTATTTTATAAAGCAGAAAATAAACTAGCGCTGTCTGGCTTGAAAAACTTACTGGATTTTTCTTGAATTCCTACTGAATATAGAAATTAAGGCTGTTCTCAAAAAGATTCTCCCACTCTGCCACCCTGCCCCTTGCAAGGCCAAGTCTGATCTTAGTGCCGTTTTTCTGCTGATTTCAAGGAGTACTGGGTCCTAATTTGTAACCACAAACTTTCTACTATATGGATTGAAGAAGTAATTAAAATCTAAAGGGGCTCCTTCTGGCTGGAGTCTATGGACTTCAGATACTGTAACTGCTGAAGGGAACATCTTTTAATCAGCTGTAGTTTAGCTCTGTTCCTCTTCAGGACTTTGGGGAAATGGGGTCTGATAAAGAGGAAAATGCAAAATTTAAAGGGCTTTATTCTTGAAGGCAGATATTATCTTCTCTTCCCCTTGTTTGTTGCTATTAACGTTGCTCTTGGTGAAAGCAGGTGGATGAAGGCTGTTTTCTGTGAGGAGTGGGGTGGATCCATTGGAGCAGATTAGGAAACTGAAGCTGTGGTCTAGTTTGCAGTTCACTTTTGGTGGCTTGAAAATGAATCAGAGTGGAAAAGTTAAGTAAACAAAGTTCCTCTCAATCTAGTGATTTAAAACCAAAGATGAGAAGTGCAGGCAAACACCTAAGAAAATCACTGTCTTGATGTGAACTGTGGCATGGTCTCACTTCTGTCTTCTACAGGTGAGAACAAATTATGTGAGATGAGCTGTGGCCAGATCCTGGATTTTCATCCTTCCCCACCTTAGGCAATATGTTTTCAAGGGTACGCTGGAAGCACTGGAGCATTTTGCCTATGCTGTGAGTATTGCAATAATGAAAACTTTAATACAAATCATTGCATAACTCCAGGATGATTGGACTTTTTTTCATTAAGAGCAAGTACATTTCTAGCTCTTGTGGAGAGAAACCTTGAGCTAAGTATAGCCTGAAGCATTTAAACAGACGGCAGATGAAAATAATGCAATGGTTGGAGCTCTTTTAATAATGACTCTTAGGGCTTAATTCATGACTTTAAAGTTCTTGGGGTTGGAAGTCTGAGGACCCCTGGGGTCTGAGGCACATCAATAACAGTAATAGCCTCTCTATGAATTGATGAGCTTAACTGAGAAATGAAGGAAACCAGCTGTGTTCAGTAACGATGGCAGATACATCACAACTTTTGAGCAGTGCCCTGCCTGTATGTACCTGGGATGTTTTTACCTGGCAAATGTGGACCTGAACAGTTCAGCAGGGTATCCTGACCTCGTGCATGTAGGCTGCAATTCTCAATTGAATTGAAGACTTTTACATCTCTAGCATGTGCATGTCTTTAAGGCAGGCAGGTATCAAAGCGGGTGTCAAGGCCCTTCACTGTGCCCCCCACTCATATCATGGTCATTTGCCTAAATGGAAACACATGATCCTGGCTTGTGCTCTTGAACCTCCATGTCAGAGCCATCACCTGGGGGTAAAGACATCTTTTAAATATCAAAGGGCTCTGCTGGAGATACACAAAAGTCAAATCTCTGGACCTAGATGATTAATGGTATGGGTTGTAGCTGCAAATCGATGAATTTTGTTCTCACGGTAGTAAGACAATATATCCTGGCTGTCAAGATAGTGGTAATTCAGGCAGGGCTGCTATTGCTAGACTGGAAAGCTGTTCCTTTCCAGAAAACTGCTGTATGAGATTCCTACTCTCTCCTTGTCTGAATGGAGGAAAAATCCCCAACCCACCCTGTTTAGCAGGCAAGTCAGCTCTCCTGCAGTCTGATAAATACTCCAGGCTTGATAGTCTTGCTTCCTCCACAGAAACACTAGTAGCCATTTGCCAGCTGTTTGCTCTGACCTACAGTCAATGGTGTCTGTCAACACACTGTTTTTTCAGAGGTGGCAACGTGAGATCTAGTAACAATCAGGTAATTGGCAGCATTGCCCAAAGATCTATTAGGCAAACTGAGCAATGCAAGAGCCAGAGCTTGAAATTGCCTTAAGCTTCCAGTCTTAACTGCAAGAGGTGTTTAAAAAAAAAAAACAACAACAAAAAGCAAACAAACAAACCACAAAAAACTTTCAAGTCAGATAAAACAACACTCAAGCTAGGCTGCCTAGAAACAGCTTATATGAAAGCATCTATTTGGGCTAATGTTGATTGGATTTAAATTGAAATATAGGAGGGAAACTGAGCTGTTAAGTGTGTTTTTATGTTCCTTGTGTTAGGAGCAAGACAACTGTGTGTTTCCCTGGCTAAACTAAATTTCAGATCGGTTTCCCCAGTGAGATTTGTTTGGTGAAGGCTTTGTTGTATGCTGGATAAAGTAATGCTGTGGTTGGAAGGCTCTGGGTTGGCGCTGCCGTGGCTGGGCTGAGGCTCTGTGAGGACCTGGGGGGAGCCTGGGGGTTTTGAAGCAGCAGTAGCCCTGTTAGCTCATGTCCCTTTGCAAGGTCCTCTGCCTCCTTGTCTTCAGCCCTCAGGGGCTGTTGCAGCCCAGCTAACAGCATTTCATGCACGTGGATGAGGATGCATGCGCCTTGTGCAGCTCTTGCCTGCATTGCCTCATGCCTCTTGGCTGTCCTGGTCCCACACTGAAGGGGTGAGCTGGCCCATCCATGTGTGTGCAGCAGAGTTGTCAGTTTGTTGGACCTCTGGGAGGTAACATCTGTACTTTGTTCAGATAAAACTTCTGATAGGGAAAAGGTCTGTCCAGGGGAAAGAAGTTTGAGCTGTGCTGAGTGTATAGATTTTTGTCTGCACATCCCATAAATACTATGCGGCACATAGCAGGGCTATAAAACAAAAACTTATATGATTTCATTATCAGCAAAACACTCATGCTGTCACTTGAATTCTCAATCAGAAACTTTACCAAATCAGCAATTTTTTTTTTATTGTTGCAGCCGACAAAGTTTCTTGGAAACAAAATCATGCTCCAGAATTAATAAATGCTGATCTGAAAGTTCCCTTTCAAGGGGATGATTTGCTGGGCAGGAATTCAAGTTTTCTTGTTTGTCTGAGGCAGCTTGTTCTCTTCTGAAGCACTACGTGCATCCCTCTGCTGCTGTGAGGCAGCACCTGTGACACTGAGGGTGGCTCCAACCATGGTCTGGGACATGAGCTGCCATCAAGAGTGGGATGGCCACACATGGCTCTGTCTAGCTCTGCAAAGCAGCTGGTGCCCTCAGTGGCCTCGCTGCTGGGCACAGCTTGCTGTTTGTTCAGCACCTCCTGCGCGAAGAGGCTCAGGTTCTCCCTTTGTCTTTGCCAGCAGCTTTGATACAACCTGGGGAAGTGGCTTTCTCTCCACCTTCCTGCAGTGTCTTCTCTTTAGGTGGTGGTGGTTGGGATTGAAAACGCTCTCTGTTTAGGAACTCGTATAGGTGTGGCAGCACAAACTGAATGTTGGTCCAAAGCATGCTGCTGCAATCTATCTAGACTATGATGGTGGGTTTTTTTTGTCCCCCCCGCCCCCCTGGCAGTTTTGTAGTATGAAGAAGGCACAAGAAACGCAGTGTGTTTCTGGAGCTTAGTGCCTCTCCAAACCTTTTCTTTCTACCCCACTAAGATCCTTGTGCTGTCCCCATTAACCCATTAGGTAGGGGTTGGACAGCACAGTCAATGGCTTCTTGGATGCTGTGAGCTTAGGGCTGAAAAAGTTATTTTCTGTCTGAATCTGGAGCTGGTTGCAAGAGGCAGTGTCTCCTGGTTTTTACAGGGCAAGGAATGCTCTTAACAAGGGTCCCCTTTGCTCCTAAATAAATGTTTTTGGTGACCAAGAGGTAGGTACAATTGGAATATCTAAAAGCCATTGTCATAGAGGAATGAAGTAGTGTGTTTAGGATTTCTACTCCCTTCCAAAGTCTCCAGCTATAAAAGTTGCCTTTAAACCTTAATATATGTCCATCCTTTCTTTCCCTCATTTATCAATCCTGATGCTGATTGAAGAGACTTAACCCAGGAGAGCAAAGGAAAACCACTATTGGTTTAAATGAGTTAAATTTTCCAAGGTGGAAATTGGTGGTGTGTCTAAAGGAATGACTCCTCAGCTGTTGCAAAGCAGAGCAGAGACCTTGCTGCCCCGGCTAAGGCATGCCAGTGAGCTTGTGGGCAGTGTTGGCAGGAGATATGAGGAAGACTCATCTTCAGGCAGGGTGTAGCACTGCAAAGCTGCCATAATAAGCCAGAGCTGCTGCATGGAGAGGCATCTCCCAGCTGCTACAAAGCTGACAGCGGTTTGTGACTGCAAGTACCTGCTGTGAGTGCCTTGACTGGTCTCCTGGTTTTCCCTGGTCTCCCTGTGTTGTACTTTCTAGATGAACTTGCAGGAAAACTTTCTTGCTCACTTCGCATTCCCAGCTGTGCCCAAGCTGCTCTGTTGGGATCCTGATGTGCAAAACAAACTGGTATTGAATGTGAAGAGCTAATTTCCTACTCTCTATTTAGTACTGACACTTGAGTTCATTGGGTGTCTTGTATTAGACCCTTAATGAACTTAAGTTCAATTACCTTTGTCTTTAAGCCAGCCAGGTGTCTCTGCCTGTAATTACATGGTCTGCATCCCTAGCACACTTACTTTCCTTACTCATTTTCTAGCTTTCTTTGAGCCTTTTGCTCTGCACATTTCCAGCAACCCTGGGTAAGGCTGGCAGCGCCTGTAAACCAGAACAGTTTGACTTGAGCTGTTTGCTGTGCTGGGTCTTAAACTGGCTGGCTGTCCCTCTCTTGTCTCCAGCCTGCGATCCTAATTAGAGCTACGCTACTGTAATGCCAAATCTGCCCACATTTTAACCCTTCCTTCTCCCCATCACCTAATAGCTCACTTGATACTCTTGCAGCAGATATTCATCCTGGCCAGTGTGGACAATCCAGTCGAGTCCTCTTGTCCCTCAGCTGCCAGCTACTGTCACTCAAATCACTGCAGAAATTAGTTTGCAGCAGTAAGGTACAAAACAAGAAAAAATTGAGGCCAATCAACATAGCTGTCCCCCAAACACCTGTCCCATGTGTTTCCATCTCACAGGTTGATGTCAAGCACCTTGACTAACACACAGATGTGAGCCTCCATCCTTGTGACCCATTAACTGCAGCATGAAGAGACATTACAGTGGGGGAGATGGAAAGCTGCTCAGCAGTGCTACTGGGCTTTAGCAATGTCTCATGTTCAGCAGCCATGGGTAATTTCTTTGGCTTAAACGTGCATCGTAACTCATTTCTCTGAGTATCACTTGAAGAGCTCTTGAGGTTACGGATGAACTTCAATTCTTATATTCTGAAGTGCAGAGGAAACATCTTGGATTTCCTATTCACCCTGGTGTCTCCTGTACCTCTTTTACTGTCCCTGGCAGATAACAGGATTGGCTGAACGTAGACTGATAGGATCAAAGTAAATGTTTGATGGAGAAATCTGTTTTCATACAGCAGCTGACTGTGGACACCTCACCTTGATGGGCTGGTGTGCTCTGTATGTTGTGAAGGTGCCTCACCTTGCAGCTCTTACTTGTACCTTTGAGGATGAACTTGAGTTCAAGCTGGGAGAGCCATGCTGGTGTTGCCACTGCTCCAAGCACTGGGTGCTGAGCTCACTTATATGACAGCAATAATGACAGGCCTTGATGGGCACAGAGGGCCCACTTCCAGGCTGGGGTTCAGGGAAGTACACCTTGCAATATGGACTTTGGTGCAGGTGGAGGCTAGGATGTGTCTGCAGGGACTCCTGGCTGGTCATCTTATCTGTGCTAGCAGGAGAGACCCTGTGTCTTGCAATTACACTCCTGTCTTGTGAATGACAGCTTCTTGCAGAGCCTCCATGCAGCAGGAGTGCTCGATGGGTCTCAAACTATTTGCCTTATGTCAACTGTGTATCTATAATGACCCTTTAGTGTGCAGAGCAAGTGGATTCAGGCTGGAAGTGCCTCTTTTCATGGGGCAGCACAGCAAAACCCAAGCTGAACAGCCATTGCCATTCAATTTTTGGCTGATGAATGAGCCAGCAGTTTTCTTGAGAGCAAGTGCAGGTTTGCGTTTATTTTCTTTGGATTATCCTCTTTCTTTTTTTATTTTTTTCCCTTTTTTTTTCTGTTGTATTGCTTCTAAATCCATAGCCTACAGCAGTAGGTTAAGAAAACAGCTCTACTTAGATGCAGCAGGGCCTCTGGAAAACACACCACATGGAGATAGTAAGCTGATGTCTGTATTTTGCAGAGTAATCTGTACCTAGTGCTTTGGGAGTGCTCTTGGCACTGGCTGTTTGTGTTAATTTGGCATCACTGCTGGAGCCCTAAAATGCCTCGAAGACACAATCCAGCCTCATAGCTTTCCACTATTCCCTTCTTGTCTTCTTGACTTGAGCAGCAGAAACCTGTAACGGTGATGTTTTACATGTGCTGTACTCCCATGTCGTGTTGCAAAGGCTTTAATGCTGCATGTTGAGTCGCACTGAATAAGGGTGTTATTATATGTCCTTGGGGTGCTGAAGTGGGTGTATCCCACCTCTCCATCAAGGCAAACACACTGCCAAAATATGGGTAAAGAGGTTTGGGGGTGTGGGTGTTTAGAGGGCTTCCTAAAGCCTCTGCTGCTGCTTGGGACCACTTTTCCTGCTGTTACAGACTCTTCTTTCTCTTGGGTAAGAACAGATAAGCCAAAGTGGCTATTAATCTGCATCTTGTTGGCACTTCTCTGCCTTTTACCGAGATTCTTCAGTGTCACTTGCTAGGACAATATTACTCAATCTTAACATCTAGATGATGACATCCAAACTTGATTCCTCTTTGTCCAGCTTTGACTTGAGGAAGCTGTGCCAGGGCAAAAATCATACTAGCTGACAGGCTGCCATTGCCCTTTGCTGCACACTGTTACTAACTCCCACACAGGTCTGTGCGAAGGATGTTTCTTGAGAATTGACCATCGGGATGCTTTCAAGTGCCTGTGCAAATCTGGGCACAGCCTGTGGCCAGGAACCATCTAGCTGTGAAGTGCAACCCAACGAGTGATCATGTGGGATGCACGCACTGGAGGCAGATTTAGCAAAAAGACCTTGACTCGGTCAGTTGGTGGCCATGCAGTGAGCCCTGTCCTGTCATGAGGCAAGGAGGTGAACCTGGACCCATGTGTGCCCAGCAGCCATCCCAAGCACATGTGGTGATGGCAGCCAGCAAGAAGACCCCTTTGGGTGCCCCACAAGAGAAGATGAACCCTGGAGCTCTGCATATGTAACTTACTTTCCATCCTTTAAAAGTTTTTTTTGAACAGTGACGTTGCTCAAAAAATGTTTTCACTAATGTTGGCATTATTCTGAAGGAAATAGATTACATCTCCCAACAGCAGATTTTAAGAGATACTGTATTTCAACCTATCAGAAGTATTGTTTGGATATAAAGCAAAAATTAATTCCAGTGAAACTTACCGAATAAGCATTCATTATTTTAAGTTCATTAAATGTGTCATAGGTTATTTTCAAGAAAGCCTTAATTGAAAAAGGAACTGGAGAATTTTAACTGCTTATCTGCTGGTCTCTGCCGACTATTCTCTGTAGCCAGAGTTAAAAAGGATTAGGTTAAGTATCTTCCCACTGAAACAAGTTGAACATGCAGAAAATCACGAGCCTCAGAATATCCTTGCCTTAAATTTCAAAGAAGCTTCTCAGCTGATAAGAGAGAGCTGGAATACTCCTGAAGTGCTACAGCCTCATCCAAAACCTTTGAAGCCAGTAGGGCTGGGGTAGGTTGTGAGAACATCCATAAATTACTACCATGGTCTACCTCACTTGCCTGAAGCAATTGCTTGAGCACCAAAACTGGTGTTTTATCAAGGAAGATTTCTGCCCTCTTGTCTTGTACAGGACCTCTCTGTCAATAATGACAAGACCTTGTCCTACCCTGAAAGTGATGCTAAACCGAGGAGGCATTTTGCTGCTCTCAGGCTGAGCCTGGAAAATTGGTTGGACTTTTGAAATGCACTTCTCCAATCCATAAAAGCCTTTCTGAAAAACCTTTTCCCAGCTTAAAGTGCTGTGAAGCATTTTAAGGACAAATATCTTTTACTTTCAGGTATTACAGAGGTTTAAATCCTCCTCCCACTCATTCCTTGCGCTATATTTTCTGCAAAGCAATTATCAGCCTTTGCTAATTTTTATCGGCATTATTAAATGCTTGTAGTCTTAGGTAGATCATACATTCACCTGACTAGTGAATACTCTTAACATTAAAACTCTCTCACAGTTTTGAACTCTGTGCTCTGTCCTGCTGTACAGTCAGAACACATCTGTGCTTCCTTGATGGTAGATTTTGCACCAGGGATGATTTGCTGGTACATCTGCAGTGCTCCTAGCTGAACTATTCTGTAGCACCGTGGAGACCCAGCCCTCATGGGTGGTGCCATGGGCTTCCTTCAAGACTCAGCATGGCTCTCCAGTGCTTGGGGTGAGGCAGATGCAGTCATGTAGACAGACAAGTGACCTGCTCCCGTTGAAAAGTGTGTATCGCTCCTGCTCTCCAAATTGATTCTGTCACAAATGTTTTGCCAGGCTTCTCATCAGCATGGTGTGCTGAATCAGAAAAATGAAATCCACCATATATTGGGAAGAATAAGCAATTATCCCTTGATAATTAAGCCTTCAGTCAGTGCATATAAACAGCTGGTGATGCAGAACAGTCTTCACTTAAAATTAGAGAACCTTTTTGGAGAGCTTGTTCATTTCCATATATTTTCCAAATTTTCTTACTATAAAAATATCACGTCATTTTTTTTAAAAAAAAAAAAAATAATCTGTGACTTAATCCTCTTGGTCTCCAGGGCAAATGATGTATTTTTAGGAGTGACTAATTAGCAAACATGTGGAAGGAGGGGATTTTAAAGCTGATCTGAAAAGAGTGCTGTTACTTGAAATGTTCTGGAGATGGTTGCTGGTTATTATGCATCGCCAGCTGTTTCTAGCTCAGATGGACAAGGCTGGGCTCCTGAACCACAAGCACTTGCCCAGCAGCTTTGCTGGGGAGCCCAAAGCACGGGAACTAACAAGCAGACCCTGGGAGGCAGCAGCATCGGTGTGTGTGGGGTGGTGCTCCTCAGCCAGCACCACTAATAAGCCATTATATAAACCATTATAAGGAGAAGCATAGCATGCATGACAGTTAATTTTGGCTTTAATTTTGTTTAATAGTTCATAACATTTAATCTCAATATTTAACTAGCTTAAATAGAATGAACATCTTGTGCACTTTTTTTTAATTGGCAATATTTTGCTGCTGACTGCACCTGTGCTCTTAGTCCTCCTAAATCTTTCCCTTGACCTTAATTGATGCTCTTTGGGCTTTCTACTGTGACAAACTGAAACAGGTATCTGCTGTTTATTAAAACCTTTGAATAGAGAATATTCAGTAAATAGTGGGGAAACGCTAGCTGAGTCATCGGTGATGCCTGTGTGGTCTGGAGAGGTGTATGGTCAGCCAGGAATTGGGTGCCTTCCAAAATCTTTGGGGAGAATTTTTGCCCTTTCCCTTGAATGGCAATGCATAACTTTACTTGCAGAAACCAGTATTTCCAAACATAAATGCTTTGAACCACCTGAGGCCAAGTACAGGCTGCAATTCCAAGTGGAGGGAGGAAAACTGCAGACCTTTTCCCCCACTAATATGCTTCATCTACCAGAAGTTGAATTTATTTTGCTTTGCTAAATTGCTGCTGTTTTAGGCCAAAATGGACTTTACCAAGGAGTGGAACAAATGGCACCATTTTGAGGGTATGTGCAATGGATGGTTTGGGACATGATTGGCTTTTGGGAAGAGGCAAAAGCAAATGAACAGCTCTTGGAGTCTATTTTGTGGAGAAAATGCCCTCAACCCTCTCCCTCAGTGTGGCAGTAATTCTTCTCCACCAGCACAGCTGAGCAAAGATCATTTATCTCCTCTTGAGGGGTGATGGGTGAAACAGCAGCAAAAACTCTCTGCACTGTCTTCTGTCTGATTAAATTTTAGTCAGAGAACTTCCTTCTGTCCGCAGCCTCTCTGCCTGCTGCTCATAAAATGAACGGAGTACAGTAATTCATCCAGCCTGCATTCCCTTAATAGGCTACGTTGTATTAGATGGTCTAATAGGTACCGGGAGCACTTCTATATAACTCATCAGTATGCTTATGGAGTACATTTTCCCCTCACCTTTCTCCAAGGTATCCGTAAAAGTATGGATATGCAGTCTGTGCTCATCGTTAAACCAGAGGTAGTAGGTATTATTGCTTCTCATGGGATTGCAAGAGTACGGGCTGTGTAAACTCATTTGCACCAGCCAGAGGTTGGAGGCCTATATCTAAACCTCATCTTATCACTGGAGTTAATATATGGTGATAGGTGCTGATAGCAGAATGATTGATTGACCATGGGTAATTTGTGTGCTGATTGAGGGATATGGGTAGAGAAGGAAGACGTCCATCTCATGAATCACACGAACATGTGGTTTTTATATGTACATATATATACTATCTATATATATGTATGTGTTGGGATGAACTGCTGTTGCTCAGCTTATCAGGAGGAGCAGAAATTTGAAGCTATGTCAGACAGCACCAGAATTATTTGTGTCTGTCACTGCTGCTCCTTGCCTTGGCTGGGTCAGCCTGTACTGAGTGGGACGTGCGTGGTGGGGCTGTGCCTGCAGGGCTCCCTGGGGTGGGACATGTCTACTCTAGCATGTGTGCAGAGCTGCTCCGTGCTGCTCTAGGCACAGGGGATCACAGAATCTCACCCATTCTGCCCTTGCCATGCTCATGCATCATCAGTTTCTCTGTGCTAGTACCATGCTGGGATGGCTCTCCAATAGCCCCAGTCTGGCTTTCTTCTCCTGCCAGAGGAAGATCGTGCTTGTGGAAGCATTAATTCCTCTTGCTGCCAAATGAGTGCTTCTAATTATTCAAGTCCTGTGCAGCACATGGGCAAGCACTACTCAAAAAAATCTGTCTAAGGTTCCAGTAATGCTGCTACTGAGCAACAAAGCATGCATTTTGCTTGGCTGTGCCCTTCCGATGCGTGAACTGGGCAAACCCTCATAATCCTTACAGCAGTGATGGCATGCCCCATGGTGGTAGGGAGGTGGTGGTTGTACCTCTTCCTTCTGCTCTTGGCTCCAAAACTTTGCAGCTTGTGAACAGAAATGCTTAAAGGCATGTACTGATTGATGTGAAATGATTCATTACTCCTCCCTGGCCTATGAGAGCCCTACTGGAGCGACTGATTCTGTGATCTTCCATCCTGGTGTGTTGCTGAAGAGCTTAGCAGGACTGGTCCTCAGTGCTTGGAGCATCTCTGCAGCTAAGTTCACAGTGATCTCAGCTCTTGGTGAGGGAACAGAATGGCTCCTGGGTGGGAGAAGCATGGGCTATGTCAGCTGAAGCTGTTTGTTCTCTATAGGAAGCAGTGTTAACAGAAATTGAAATTTATAAATACCTGCTACACAATTAATTAAGTGTATATTACTCTCCCCTTTTCTGCCTCTTATGGGTTGATGCAGTCCCTGCACTGCTTGGACCCCAGGGGAATGAGGTGACCACTACAGTGTGTAATAACTCTGGGAGCAATAACAGGAGCAACTGCAGTTTAGCAATTGTTAACTATGCCCTTTATTGAATTTTGTTATAGCTGTGCAATTAAGCTCAGCATAGTATGTTACGGCTAATGTGTTTATTAAGAAACCTAGTGAACCAAAACAAACATCCATACCTGATCCGACAAACTTATTTTCCACCAAAGTTAATTAAAGAGGAGGATTCCTCCTGACTTAAATATCTTCTTGCTTTGCACCTTAAAACCAGCTAATTTTCAGCTAATTGGATTGTTAACCATTCTCAACAGAGAGCAATTCTGACAGCAGGGGTTTCCTAAACTCACGGGGACATAGTGGGCACAATGCAGATTAAGCAGTACTAAGCCTGGTGCAGGGCAGCAGCATAGGGTATATTTTGATGTATAGATCAGGCAGTGAGGTGGGGGGCTGGTTCTTCGAAGCCAGGAGCAGACATGTCCAAAGAAATCCCTGGGGGATCTTGGCTTGGGTGAAGTCAGCGCTAACCTGGAGGCCACTGGTTGTCTGTGGACTATCGCATTTTTGTCTCCACCTTGGGGGAATTTTGCAGTCTCTGCAACACCATTCAGTTTAGCAGGCATGCTGGTTTTTGAAAGCAATGTCTCTTTCAGGTGGATATTATTGCAGGATGGTTGTACTGTGGGATCTCTTGTGTCGAGGTGGAGCCAGTTTCATTGTGTTCAGCAAATTCTGCAAACTCTTTAAATGTTCATATGTCTAGAGAAGGAGGTTTGCAGTATCTGTATTAAGGTAAGAAGCGATAAGGAAGGCTCCCAGGCAAGTATGTTCCTTCCCACTTTGCTGCTTTTTTTTTTTCTAACTTCATCACTGTTCTAACGAAATATAGTGCTTCTTCCTAGGAACCTTTTTTCTTGCTTATACTCACAGACCTGAAGATACTGATTTCCTTAAATCCTTGGAAGGGCAGATGTGCCTGAAAAGGTGATGAGAAGATGCAGCGTTGAACACCAGCACCTGAGCTGCCCCAGTGTCTACGGAGGGCTCAGTTTAGTGAGAGGACAGGAATGGATGAAGTGAGAGCTGTGTCCTGAGGGGGTTCAACTGAAAGCCAGAGAGGAAAAAACACCCATAAGCAGGTTTTTTTTGGTGCTGCTCTTGTGATGGTTGCTGTGAGTCTGGGGGTGCTGGGGCTGTGTTGCCTTGTGGCTCAGTGGTATCAATATTGTCTCCTTGTGTCAGCACTGCATCCCATCCTCCCCCTGCTTGGTGGGCATGGGGGTCTGTGGGCAGCAGATCACTGATTACAGGCAGGATATGATGAAAACTGGCATTTTAATTGTGTTTTATTAACGATCCCATAAGCTTCACTGAGGCTTATGGCTGTGCTCTCTGCAGGGCAGTGAGGAGGGTCCAGCTGGACCAGACACTGGAGAGGGGGACTGGGGACATCTGAGCAAGCTGCCCTTGTGCCAGAAACAAAGCACTTCTTTCATCTCTTTAAAAGAAGGCTTTCAGTGAAAGCCATCACAGTTTTTCAATAGAAGTATTTCAAGGTAACCCTTTATAGAGATGAGCAGAAATAATAAAAGAACCACACCCCAAACTGATTACCAAGGTTTTCTATTGCCTTTTCCCATAATAATCATTTCAGTTAAAGATCAACTCTCAGGACAAGTTACTTCTATGAATCATAGAATAGTTTGAGTTGGAAGGGACCTTTAAATGTCCAGTCCAACACCTACGCCCCATATTCTCCTCAAAAAGCTAATAGTAGTAAGAGAATAATTAAGAGAAATAGTAAGAGATTGGTTTATACACTGTATCAGCTTTCTTGTGGCTTTTTGAAATCTTACATTTAACTTTCTGCATATGAAACTCAATTGTCTTCTATAAATTTCTGATCATCTCCATGTATAGCTGGTCTTTCCCAGAGAGCTTTTGAGACAGTGACTTAAATGTTTGCAAGCAAGCTTTGTTTTCTAAAGACCACTGAAGAGATACGATCAGCTATGTCATTTTGTTCAGCTTAATACTACAATCTCTTTAAAAGCTGTCATTGCATCTGCCACCTGTTAAGTAAGAGTGATATTCTTTAATAGCGAGAAAACTGTTTACTTATGTTTGAATGTCATCTAAGATTAAAAACTTTATTCAATTATATTCTGAATGGTACCTCAGTATGATATGATGATATACATGTAGTAATGCAAAGTGATTTGATTTTCTCTGAGGTATTCATCACAGGAGGTGAAAAATCAGAATATTCTTCAGCAGTAAATTAATATTCTTCCCCCTCTCATAAAAGATAAAATGCTTGTGGTATTCATATTTTAAGCTTGTTAAGATTCAAATTGTGGATGGTCTTGTAAAGTTTTCTATTGCCCTTTGTGAATAGTAGCTGTTTATTCATTATTTCTGTAATGAAAAGTGAGCTCTGGCTCATTGGCATTGATTTCCATTTCACAATGTCTAAACCTCTGGTTTCAGGGAGGGCACAGGCATGAGTCAGTGCATAGCTGAGCCTCTTTAAAACAGTTTAAACCATAAATTACATCAAGCCTGGAATTTCTTCTGTCTCCTGTTGGAAAGCAAACTTCTAACTTTAAGTGCTGTTGCTCTTTGCAGGTGCTTTCCAGGCTGGTTGAGCACCTTCCCACCCTGCTCCCAGCCTCCTCCCTGCTTTCTTCACTGTACCAGAAGCTGCAAGACATGCCACAGAAAGTGCAGTTAAACCACATTATCTTTAGCATCCAGACTGATGGCCTGGAAAGCCTGGTTTGGCCATGCTGCTCACAGCTTGTCTGTATTGTTCCTATCTGGTCTGTGCAGTGGTGGACGAAGATACTAAAGCAGAGAACGTGCATTTCAGGAGGGTAAGAGACCCAGCTAAGGCTGTTTGGTTGGGACTCATCTCTCCTGTAATCTCTCTGATTGCTTGCATGCTGCTGGCTGTTCCTGCAAATAGCTGCAGAACCTGAGATTGGGATGGTTTTGATTAGAGCATGCTGGGATGAAGACAGAATGTGCCTGCTTGATATTTCCAAAATAGGAAACCTTCCTAGCACTGCCACATTATGGCCTTGAGATGGGAAAATTATACATTGGCTTTCTCAGGAATTTTCATATTGTTTTTCCTCTACAGCACTTGAGTCACTTCTATTTAATAACCTTACTTGGAGTGGGTTTGGGGGAAAGTTTGTGCAATGTAATGCAGCCTGATTTCAATTTTATGGCAGTTTAGTACCACTCGTGTGTGCAGCCTTTCCTGATTTTATTTCTTCAATAGCTATATAGACACTTTTATGCTGCCAAAGTATCTAGCACTTTGCTAATATAGGGAAAATTGTGCCTTCTAGGCACTGGCTTGTGATTGTGGAGCTGAAAAGCCACTGTGCCTGGGGAAAACTCATGGTGGTGGGAGCATGCCCCTCCAATGCAAGGAGAAGGTGCCTTTGTGGAAGTGTCTCCCAAGCAGCAATACAGCTAGCTATGATCCAGACCAATGTCTTTCCTCTTTGGTATTGGACTTGGTCTGCAAGGCTCAGGAAAGTTGTGTGTTGGGCTTTTCCACAGTAGATTGGTGCTGGGTTTGACTGGTGCCAGTACAGTATTGATTAACAGACACAAATAATATACACTATAAAATAAATAAACACTGTTTCCCTGTCTGATGGCAGGGAATGGTCCAAGTCCTTTCCTTTGCCAATGGGTGTCTTTTTCCAAATTACACTCATAGCAGATTTCAAGGGGTTTTCCTCACAGTTATGGAGATCAGCCTTGAATGCTGTGAAACATCGCTGAGGTGAGTCCAGCTGTGGTGGGGGCCAATACTGCTGATCTCTGTAGGGTAGATGGTCTGCCACATGCTTGATGTCAGTCTTCAGTGCCCTAGCAGTATCCATAGCTCAAAGCTGGGGACAGAGTATCTGGGTCTCCTCTTTGTTGGTATGAAGCAAACTTCACACCTTGTCATTTGCAGCGAAGTGACTGAGCTTGCAGAGAACAGATAGAGGATGGATTGAAGCCATGTGAAGAAACAAAGCTGCTTTGCAGCTATGGAGAGAACTGCAGGCTTGGGGAACATCAGAAACTGAATGTTTTACAACATAAAACTTCCGCAGAACTTTTCTGAGGCTAAGGACACTTATACCACTGTCCTTGTCTTCTTCAAAGGACAAAAAATTGTTACATTCTCTGAATAAAGCTCATTCTGTGTGTAAGTTTATTAAGTACCTGAGATGTGAAAATTGAATTTCACCAACCATAGAAACCCAGCAATGGCCTTAATTTATTTTTTAAGGTTAGCCTAAGATAAAAGATGGGAGGGCAAGAACTTAACATGGAGAAGTTTTGTTGGCAGTCAGTCTGTGGCAGGTGGGATGCAGCTATCAGCTGGTGAATGCTGGGCCAGGACTTGTGTGTGGCACCAGGAAGGATCTGTTGGCTGTTTGTTTTCAGCCAAATGCAAGCTGAGGAGATTTTTGGTTGATGATTTTTGCTTTCTGAAGGATAGTATTACTCGCTTCAAGGTAGTGGTTTTATAGCCATGGCTGGAAAGGTCATCATGCATGTCTGATGTGTGACATTCAAAGTTTCCAAAATGCAAGCAACAGTATGGTGCATACATCCTCAATGGGCATCTCGCTTTCTTCTGTAATGTTGCACAAAGGCTTTGGGTAACTTCTAGTAGAAATTCTGGACTTGGTACGTTTTAGGACTGAGTTTCTCTTTTCATGGCTGCCTCTCATTTGGTGTCACCTGTCTAATCTGAGATAGGCTAATGTCCCCCCTTTCCAGCTGATGAGCTCTCACATCAGACCACAGATGTTCATTAATGCCTAAATGCATGACTCTGAATTTAGAGATGTGTCTTTTTTAGAAACCTACTTTATTAATACAGTCCTGGAGATCATTCTGTGGCCTCTATGAAGTAAAGCTCAGCCTCGTTGGTGCTGGTCTCCCACCCAAGTTACTTTCAGAGTTCACACCTGCCTGAGCCAGTGCTGGGACTAAAAGTGCCAGACAAGGTTGTCCTGAAGCTCAGTCCAGGAGATCCGAGCCTCCTCCAGGACCTATAACCCCTCTGTATGTATCCTGGTCACCTCCTTGGTGAGTTCTCCTTACCTGCTAATAATTCTTGTTGCACTCCCTCTCTTTTTCTAGCTCTGACTAGCAATTTCTCATGCAGTTTTATTACCAAGCTCCTTACAGACATCCAAATAGATTAGACTACAACATTTCCCCTGTTGAAAACCAGTTATCTTTTTAAAGAAAGATATTGGATTCAGTCTGGCATGAGCTTCCCTTTGTAAACCCATGCTACATTTTATACTGCTTTCCATTAACCACCATATCTTTTAATTATTGTTTCCTTCATAACTTCTTCAGGAAATCTTGCACACTATTGCAGTCAGATTAATGGGCTTCTCTTAAACACAGTTTTACATTTGCTGTTTCCTAGCACACTGCCATTTATGTCTTGATAGATTTATTTTTTTTAATTATCATTATCCTCAGGAGTTACCCAGTCCCCCGAACTCGAGTGTGTTAAGCTCTGAGTTTTACTTCCACTTCAGATGGAGGTGATTTCCATTTTTATTAACTCATTCATATTAGTCATCCTATTTGTGTCTGAGAGCTCAAAGTCCACCTTTTTGAGTGCAAATTGAAGTTAAGTGTTCATTTTGGTTTTGGAACATATGAAGTGTTGTTTTTTTTTTTAATTCCATCCCTACTTTGTACAAGCTCCCCCATGGTGGATGCTGCATTGAAGAGACCTCAGCCTGAGACAGTTGCCCATAGAGGTTGTGCAGAGAAAATTACAGAGAAGCAGGGCACGTAGTGACTCTTTCCTGGCATAACTTTCCAGTCTTTAGTGATTTGCTTTGAACCTGCCTGCTGCCACAATAATCCCTGTCCTCTTTTTGTTGTCTGCTTTATATGCCCGACAGCATCTCAGTGCTTGCTCTAGTTTGTTTGGGCAGCAGTGTTTCTATTACCCTAGGGCTGGCTTCAGATCCTGCCAAAGTCATCTAGATCCTGAATGCTCTTGCTCAGCATCCTTGTATTATGAAGATTCCTTGTTTGTTTCTCACTGGGCCCATTCAATCTCCTCCATGGGCTGAACTTTTGTTAACTCCATCACCACCTTGAACATGCTTCTTTGCAACATCCCTGGGGTTTTTCTTCACTTCCCATCCCTGTGCTTAGGGACCTTAGCCCTTCTTTGAGTGGACCAAAGCAACACTCTGGAAATCTACCCACCCCCTGAAAAGTGATGTTTGAGATGCAGGAAATTCCTTCCCGGGTCTGCTGTGGCATTAGTATCACTTTACATCTCATTTGTTTTCTCCCTTGTATTTTGATGTCCTGCCTTATTAAGCCATGTGGGGCACTTCAAACATCTGCAAACAACACTCTCCACCCATCCCCACTGAATAGACCAAACGTGTAAGTGATGTGGTGTAGTAAAATACTTTTTTTTTTTTTTTCTCCTGATGTGTGGTTCTTCACAGCTTCCTTAGGCCACTATACCATACCCACAATGTGCTTTTGTACTCCTTCCTATAAACCTTTACTTGAATGATGAAGTGGGAGATACTAGATGGAAGTGATAAATACAGAAAAGGAAGAGGATGGGAGTGTCTTTGAGGAAGGGCTGGCAAATGGGATGTGCTCAGGGAAGGGGACCTCCGTCTGAGCTGGTGAGGAGAAAGGAGGGATGACTAACTGGGGAAAGGGAGGGGAAAACAGAGTCATCCTTCTAGGACTTTCTGTAGGTTGCTGCCATGGAAGGCAAAGAAGTTTAGAAAAAACCCAGCACCTGTTGGAGTATTGAGAGCAGGATGTTTTTCTGACTAACCAGAGTTTACCATTCCCATACTTGGCCAGAAAACAAGTTTCTGTTAAAAGAGGCACTGGCGCTGTGCCTGAGAGCTGAGCAAGAAATGCCTTGGGGTTTCACCAGGGACAAGAGGAGGAAGAAAAAAGCCATCCTTCCTGATCTGATATTCAGTGCAGCTTGTTCCGTGTTTCTTAACATGCTCTGGGAGATGCAGTTCCCTCCATGTTCCTGCTATTTGCTTTATAGTTATCTGTTATTTCTATTTATGCTATCTAAACTGTTCCTGCCCAGGGCACAAGTACAAGACATTTTAGAAAGGAAGGAGGATAATCTAAACTGTCTGGGCATTTCTGAGCAGGGAATGGCCTCGAGGTGACAGTGGAGGTTTGCCAGGTCAGGCCAGCTATGGGGAGTGGTAAGGATCCAGGGGCTGGAGCTGAGCTGTGTGGCTGCAGCCCACCTCCATGCTCACCCTTTCCTGAGGACAAGGGGAAACCTGGCTTTGGTGGAAATGCAAAGATCTTCATGGTGTTTCCTTGCAGTGACCCTTTTCTGGCAGGCTTTGCTCCTGTGTATGTTGACTCACAGCTTTTATCCCCGGTCAGGCATGAGGATTTGCAGGCTGCCTCCCAGAGCCAGGTGAGGTTTGTTAGTGAAGGGCAAGGAGGCACTGGGGACTGGCTGTGGACACATAATGATGCAGCCTCTAACGATGCAATTAGTGATCAGTGTGCTGGGTGTTGCAATAACTCTTTGGAAGCCTGACTCTGGTTGAAAAAGAGGCTAAAATCTCTAGTTAGATGCATCTGAACCCCCTGGGAAAGGGCTGAGACTGAGCCTGGAGGGAGAATTTAGCTCCAGGTAAGAGCTGCATGAAGGAAAGCTCTTCTGTTACTACAGGTTTTTCTTTGGATTCTTTTAGTGGATGCTAGCCCTTGTTATTGTGGGGGACTTCAACTTCCCAGATGTCTGCTGGGAACACAAGGCAGAAGAGAGGAGACACCCGGGGGCCTCCTGGCCCAAGTGGCTGAGGGAGTGGGGGAAGGCGCCCGCCAGCCTGGGGTCAGAGCAGGGCTGGTGGGTGCTGGTGGCTGGAGGTCTGGGGCACAGCAATTGCAGAACGATAGGTTTGGATTCCCAGAGAAGGAGGGGGTCAGCAGAATGGCTGCCACAGACCCCCTGAGGGCCGGCTTCAG
>JAVJGJ010000060.1:12271114-12282795 GCA_035590215.1 Microhierax caerulescens
GGTGTTTAAAAGACATGTAGATGCAGTGCTTAGGGACGTGGTTTAGTGGTGGACTTGGCATCCCGGGTTAACGGTTGTATTCTGTTATCTTAAAGGTCTTTTCCAACCTAAATGATTCTGTGATTCTCAGGCCCAGTTTAGACGCAGGGTTGTGTTTACTAGTAAAACCTATTTTTCTTAACAGCATTTTAAAATAATAGTTTTGGCTAATGTAGTTTGCTGCTTACTGTGGCAAAGAGGGTAGTGTTATTTAAAGAAGACAATTCCGATTTTGTATAAGGCTGAAATCTACCCTGAAAGAAATGTGCTTGCGATTCTTCTTCTCCTTTTTTTTTTTTCTTCTGTTGTGTTCCCCCCCCCCCCTTCATATGGGTAAACATGAGAATGCAGCCTAAAAGAGGCCAATGTCTCATTGTGCTTACAGGCTTTTTCTGTGATCAAAAGAAAGTCCTTTCAGCTCCCTATCTGCTTAATATCTAAGCCCAATTTATGTTGCTGTTGCTGTACGGTGCCCCTAAATACAGTTTTTTGGTATTTGCAAATAATTAATTGTGAGTTTTATTGATGTTATTGCATATGTTAAAATTTTTTAGGTTGAGGAGAACACAGAGTTTCATAGCAGTGTTAATTAGCAGAAGAGGAAAGAAAATTGCAACAAGTGGAAAATTATGTTACTGGTCTCCTGGCAATGGATCTGTTCTCAGCCACAGCAGTATTTGTGGGGCATTGGGAGGGTTGAAGATGCAAAGTAACTGGGACAGTAGGTCTTTCGGTGCTCAACAGAATAATAGTAAAATAAATGATTCTGAAACACTAGCTTGAAACTGCTTGTAGTTATTAAAAACAGTTTGTCTGTGTGTGGAAGGTTTTCCTATTACAGCTGGTGGGGTTATGATGAAAAGACATTAAAAAAACAGTGGCACTAGTGTGGCTGAGAATTTTTTTGGTACAGTAAAGAAAAGAAACATTTCTGCTTGCTGGATCTGCTGAATTGAGGATGCTGGGGAAGTTGTACTCGAGGAGGGTTAGTGTACAAATTGCCTTGACGAGATTGTTTGGGCAGAATAACATTGAAACGAGTCCCTGAGCAAAGTATTACTTGAACACATTCAAACAAAAACTGCAGAGTGTTGCAAGCTGAATGCTACCTTGTGATCTTAGCACTAGGCTGGGGTAACTCTGTGGGTTGTAATGCTTCCTGAGCACTCCCCTCTGGACCTGCCTGCCTGGAAACACTGCCATCTTCTTACTGTTCTAAGTGTAGGGGTAATAGATCTGTGTGTTTTTCTTTCTTTCTTTTTTCTCTTAAACATCGCTAACCCTGCAAATTAAAAAGGGACCCGTGAGTAATTAGGCTTTTCTTTTTCCTTTGTTAAGTGAATAAGTGATGGTGACAGCTGAAAAATGCACGTGTTTTGTAGATTTGAGTGTACAGACCTTGAAGGTCCCTGAGTGCAGGAGAAAATGTTCTGAGATACAGATTTTCTTGGATTCCCCACAGAATATTTTTCTCTGGCTTTTCAATTGTCCCTGTCTACACAGGTTATAAATCTAGTTCAGTAGAAGCAAGACAATTTTTAATGGAATTTTTTGTTAAAACTAATTAAACATCTGCCTCCCTCATCACCGCAAACAGACAGAAGATTAACTACAAAATAATGGCCAACTTGGAATTTGAAGAAGAAGTTTTGGAAGACTTAATAATTTGCATTCACCTTCTGCTTTATCGGTTACTGTGTTTTCTGGCTGTTACAGGAAATTACTGGCAACTTAGGTTTCCTTGGTCACTTGCAAATGGCCTGTAGCACAGACTTTACATTGGCAAGCATTCAAGGAATGGCAACTATTTGATTAAGACCATCATCTCCAAGAGTGACTTTTATTCCCTTAATCATGTCTTCATCATCTGCAGTTTGCAGACAAATCTCAACTTCACACATCACAGTTCTGTCAAAAATCACACTGTCTGTTATTGGAAATGCTGGGAGGCACCTGACAAATTTGGATCAGATACCTTTATTTCACTCTGACATTTTGATGTAGGCAAGACCTAATTTGGTTTTGAGAGCGATCACCATTCTTGTGGATAACATCTTCTCGCAAGAGGTGTTCACAGACCACTCTGCCTTGTTAGGTTCTTAGTATGGACAACAAGAGGATATGGACCTGTTGGAACTGAGTCCAGAGGAGGGTGATGAAGGTGATCAGGGAGCTGGAGCACCTCTCCTGTGAAGGCAGACTGAGAGAGCTGGGGTTCTTCAGCCTGGAGAAGAGAAGATATTATGGTTGCCTTCCAGTACCTAAAGGGGCCTGCAAGAAAGCTGGAGAGGGACTTTCTGCAAGGGCAGGTAGTGACAGGACAAGGAGAAATGGCTTTAAACTAGAAGAGGGTAGATTTAGATACTAGGAATAAGTCCTTCACTGTGAAGGTGGTGAGGCACTGGCACGGGTTGCCCAGAGAAGCTGTGGATGCCCCGTCCCTGGCAGTGTCCAAGGCTAGGCTGGATGGGGTTTGGAGCAACCTGGTCTAGTGGGAGGGGTCCCTGCCCATGGCAGGGGGGTTGGACTCTATGATCTCTAAGATCCCTTTTGATGTAAACCATTCTGTGAAGAAGCTCTTGTGTTTCTCTGCACCTTCTTGGCTGTGCCTGCTGTTTGCTTCCAAACCTGCATTGGTTACTTGTCTTTGGTGCTCTTGAGTCAAAATTTGGTGTTGAGTCATCTTCAAAGCAGGCTGAGCTGGCTGGACCTAACACTGGCTCTGTTCACACCTCTGTTTTCACACTTCTCAACCCCATTTGCTCCTTGGGAAGGGGTTGCTGACTGTCCCCTAAGCCCTGAATCTGAACTGATCTACATTTGCTTGTTTTAATTCCCAGCTGGCACCACACTTGACCCTTCCCGTGAGAAGGATGAATAACTGTAAAAACATCTTTCTTGGCAGTGAGGAGAGTGATGGCTCGGGAGTAGGAATTCCCCAAAACATCTCCCAGAAGGACAGTGCTTTGCACCTGGCCCCTGTGGTGGGAAAGGCTGTGAGTTAACTGTGGCTTGTGGGTGAAGGTGTTCTGCTCTCCCAAATCCAGATCTCTATTAAAACCACCTACCTCTGCTTCAGCTGGCCAAGGGGAGCTGCACGGCCAGGAGGCTACAAGAAATGCTGGTACCTGGTTTTGTCTTTGAGCTGTTACCCATATCAAGGGCAAGCAGGAAGTTAAGTGCCAGCAATCCTCTTCGGCCAAACTCCATAGGAGCTCTGTGTGCTTGGGGCACTGTCTTCCCTCCAAGTATGCATGCTTTGGGCTGGCCTTCATTGGCTGACCTTTCTCAGAGAGAAGCAACACATGTCCCTGTCTGGTCACAGTAGCAAGGGATGGATCGGAGGTCAATGGTTTCCCTGTTAGGGAGCCACTGCCCAGATGTAGAGCCTATGGAGACCCTCCTTGCTCAGAAGCTGAGAGTAGGTGTCTTTTTTCCTTCCCATGGTGTCCTATGGTCTTGGGAGTAGGGAAAAAGTTATCTGAGTTCATTCCTGCCACCTTCCCTGTCTGCTCACCCTGTCACAGTGCAAAGGACAGAGAAGAGGATTTGTCCATGTCAGTCAGTCTGTGACCCAAACAGGACCCCTGTCCTCACACTGCCTGACAAGGGAAGGGTAACTCCAGCCCCTGAGAAGTGCTTGGGCTCTTGTGGACAGCAGGAATGCCTTGGGATAACAGCTAAGTTTCTTGAGTCAGCATTTCTGTTCACCTTTTATTTTGTTTTTAACTGTTTAGCATGTGTATTTAGCATTTATAGTCCTTTTATTCTGTCCTGGTTTCAGCTGTGAAAGTCTTTCAAGTGGTTTTGGCAAGAAACCCATGAGTGCATTGGCTCAATGTTCTCCCACGTTGAATATTTTGATGTAGTTTTTTTATTTCAGTTTTCTTTCTTTTTCTCTTTTGGCACCTCAACCTTCATTTGTTAAAGAAAGAAACCTTCAAACCCAAAGAATATTTCTTGTCTATAATGGCATGAATAAATGAATATGAACTCTGTGATTAATGTACCTTTACAGTTTATCATCATAGAAGGGGGAAAAACTGCTTTATACTTGTTTTCGAGAGACCATGCAGGGACCAGTATTTTGGGAGGAGTTAACATAAATAAAACGATGAGGATGCTCTAAATACAGAAGGAGATTATTACAAAAAAGATCTTTTAATGAGCCTGGGGCTTGTGCAGAGCAGAGGCTTTTCTCTCTCTCATTTGACAGAACTATCATTTTTCAAATTGAAATTGTGGTTACGTGCCAGGATGGTGGGGATAACTCCTGCCACTTCACCACCAGCTGGTGGATGGGCATCTGATGGCAATGATGTTCATAGTAATTTCAGTACAAAATGAGGCAGAGAATTAATGTGGAATAATTTCCCCATCACATTGGTACCTCAAGGTACCTCAAAGCACAAGGAGGATGCTCTAGGGACACGAGGAACGTCCCCTCTCGTGGCAGTTTGGCTGCCCCAAGTACTTTGGCTGGCACTTGCCCTCCAAAGGGCTGAGCTCTGTGACCAAGCAAAACCAAAACAGAAAGTGGCACTTTGACACTAATAGAAACCAATAATGTGGTGCCAAAACAGAGTCAATCCGAAGCCTACAAAAACAAAGGCTGGAGCCAAGATCAATGTCTCTGACGTTCAGCTGCTTTTAGTACAGAAATTGCACAAGGTATTTACTTAGTAGGGGAAAATGAGGTTAAAATGGTTAGCTGAGAGTATCACTAGGCAATCTCCACTTTTTCTTTCTTTTTTTTTTTTATTAAACAAAAGAAAATTCAATTTTTTGTCTGTGCAGGCTCTTTCCCATTGTTTGTGCCAGAGTGAGGTCATGGGATCAAATATCTCTGCTTTGGAGAGACTCCAAACGCGGCAGGCAGGAGGGAGCCTTGGCAGGGGAGGGGGCACTGAGGTGCTGCTGGTGGGGTCCCTGGGCAAGGCTGCCCTTGGTGCAGGAGACCTCCTGGGCAGGAAGGGAGGCTCCCTTGGAAGACCCAGGCAGGAGGGAGGCTGGGTGGGCACGGGCTGGAGCAGCCGTGGGGCTGCTTTATCTTCAGGTTCAGCTGTTATTCATCTGGGGAGGACATTTGAAGCTGCTAGGGTGGCTGAGGACTGGACCTACACTTGCACCAAGCTCTCTCTTTGGAGGGGGAGATGGAAGTGTGATTTCTCAGTTACTTTGCTTCTCTACTGTATAAATGCCTCACATTTTACAGGGTTGGAGCGTGTCTGTACTGCAGAGGTGAGCTAGGTATGAATTATATATGTGAGAACCAAAAAACAGTGCAGTTCACTGAGCTCTGGCTATAGACTGTGATCTTGAAACTGGATGGATTTCCCCCTCCTCCCCACCTCCCCCTATTAAATCTAAGCTATTATGACATTTCAAAAGACTTAAATAAAGCATGCCGTGGATATATTTTACATCATACCATTCACTTGTTATCCTGAAGGATGGTTTAGCTTTTGTACTCGTTTCCTTGGCATTGTCTGTGATGGATATAACTGCCTTCATCTTAGTGAGGTCTTTGAATCTAGCAAGCCTTGACATCTAATGCAATTTGAATAATCAACAGAAGCAGATAATGAAATGCCAGTGTGGAGAGGAAAATTCCCACAGCTGAATGTCCAGCGCAGAGCATGGTGTACCAACAATTTTGTAACTTGCTAAATTAATAATGGAACCAACCGAGCCATCCACATAAAGTATCTTTCAATGTGGCTAGAAATTAACCTTTAAAAGCAAGTAGATTTTGTCTTTCTAAGTCTGTGACTGGAGGCTTATGGTTTTCTGTAAGATTTAAAGGTTTGGGGCTCGTTTGGTGAGGTAGAGTTCAATGAAACTTTGGGTTGGTTTGCCTAGGAATATTCAAGGTTTCCAAGTGTGATTTTCTTGTTGTTGTTGGGTTTTTATTTTCTTTTTAAGGGCTATTTTGCTCAGTGCTGATTAGTGTGGATCAGGCTGGATCCTTGATAAGCTTCCCATAGCCTTAGCACCTGCATCTGGGAGCATTCAGGAATGCACAGTTACACATGGCAAGAGGCACATCTCTGCTTTAATAAATTCTCTTTGTTTTGCCTAACAGCACTTCAGATAAGTTCAAGTTGAAGTGTACCTAGTTGTTCAGATCCTCAATTTCCTTTCAGTTTGCTTTTTTTTTTTTCCTCCAGAAAAAACAAACTTCTGAAAGAGCTGTAAAATAGTCCCAGACCCTTTGGCATACACAGCGCTAAAACGGAGCAGTTGGATAAGTATTTTAGCATTTTCTGGAGAGAAAAAAAAACATGGAAAAAACCAGTAACAGTCAAGGACAGCCCTTCAGCCTCTCTTTTTCTGAGCTCAGAGGAAACATGGGCATTTGGTGGAAAGCCAGGCCAGGTTTTGTGCTGGTTGCTTTACCAAAGGTCCCAGCAGTTCCCTTGTGCTGCCTCTATCCTGCTGTCAGTGTGCAACATGTAACAGGATTTGTGTTTGCAGTTTGCAGCCACAGAGCCAAGCCCAACTCGATCTGAACATTTTTCTGGGTTTTGCCAGATGTTTGAAATCCTGATGCAATCTCACTTGTACAAGTGGCTGCAGATTCAGGATGGAAGGAGTGAAAACTTGCTCTCTAAATTGTCTGAGGGCAGGTGAATGAACTGATTTCATTATGCTCATGTCGGTTCCCTTAGTCCATTTGAGTTTTTAATATGTTTAAATTCATGCATGGCAGCATTAACAAGACTCTAATATTGATTGCTGACCTGCATGATAACCACTAATACAGTCTCCAGTTGTTCTTCAGTATTTTCTTTTGCTGTGCTCTTCTATTGGCAGCTAATACCTTTTATGCTCCATATAAAAACATCCTTCTCTAAAATAACATGTTTCACTTTGGAGGCATTTCAGACACATTTAAGAACAAACTTGCTCCAGTGACTTATTGCAAGCCCAGAGGAGTTCTCTAATGCTGCTTCCATACAACATCTTTTCTCTCTCTTTAGCAGCTGTTTTCTCATTTTTTTTTTCTACCAGTGAAAGACAATCTTTGTGAGACATGCACACATGGGAGCTATCATTTGATTAACCCTTCCACCACCGTGGGCAGCTTCTGTCCACCACGAGGGAGCAAGGTACATCTTTTAAGCACTCCTATACCCCATGCTGCCTTTTGAAGCCCCACAACAGCTCCCCTCACTCATCTTTTCCTATCTGCACCTAGGCACCTGGCCACCTCCCCCTGGGTTGCTTTGGGCAGTTGAAGGCTTGGTGCCAGGCCACCCATAAGATGTAAACCACTGGCCGTGCATAAAGGGCTTTTAATATTCACTGTCTCCTGGGCTGTGACTTGATACATGCTCCTGAAAAATGGGGTTGTTTTCCAAAAGCCTGTGTAACAGTGTTAGTTTCTGTGAATATATCTTCCAGAAGAGCCTGGGAGATTAAGGAGCAAAAAGTCCACTAAGAATTGACTGTACCTGTGTTGGTTTTGGAAAGGGGGCACAAGGTTCATAACTGCTATTATACATCACCCTTAATTACCTGTTCAGGAGTCCAGGGTTTGTTGGAGAAATAATTTAGCATTTTTTCTTTCTTAACAAGTACATTCCCATACACAGCAGGGTCCCCCTCGGGAGAAAGGCAACTTTTGGGTGCTCATATACCCAACGGTGTGTGCTGTTGGCATGAGAAGAGCATGAGAAGATGAGCCAGTGGGAATGCTGCTGGCTGCAGCATACATGGGTCTGGGGAACAGAGCTGTGCTTCTGCTGCTCGGGTTAGCTGAAAATGGGTAAGGTTTCAATAAATATGAGCCTAATCACACTAAGAAAAGCAGTAATAACCTAGTTTTGGGCAGGCTTTGGTCTCCTTTTCAGTCTTTTCCGGAGTCACTGCCTTATGAGAGAAAGGATGGGGAAGAGAAAAACAGATGTCCCAGATACAGCTGGTGTTTCTGATAACTTGACTCCTAAAATAATCTTGCTTTATAAAAATTGATTTTGTTCTTTTACAAAGAACAACACAGAGTGAGTTCTTGCTTCAACAAATCCTCTCTGAAGGAACAGTACTTTATAAATCAAACTCTAGTTCAGGGGATTTATTATTTTTTTTAATCTTTAATATTTAACTTAAGCCATCAGTTTGGACTGACATGTATTCATTTTGAAAGGGCATCAATTTTACTTTTTTTTTTTTTTTTTTTTTTTTAAGAAAATGTTGTTTTCCCTTTTAATAGAACCTTTATATCACAATAGGGGAAAAGAAGAAGCTACAATATTCCCCCAAACAGTACCACGCTCATGAAATCTTGTTTTCTCTGCTATGGATTCAGATTAAAATAAAGTCCTTTACATTCTCCTAAAGCACTGGTACATTAGGAGATTTACATTGCACCAGACTAAAAGCAAGGGCTTTGGTGTGTGAGGCTGCCTTTGCTGCCGTTTTGCCCAAGTCCCGGTGACCATTGCACCAGCTGGAGCCATAACTGAGCTGTGCCCTAGCTGGAATTTCTGGGTTGATGCTTGGAAAAACAAGGGGTGGGGGATGTGTGGGCTTGAGGTCCTGGGACCCCCTGTACCCCATGTCACACAGCATCCTTTAATGGCACCTTCACCCCTGCAACAACTGTAAGAGATGCCCAGCTGCATTAAGCATGTTGTGTTCCAGAGAGAAAGTTCCCAGAGCCAGAAGGGCTTTTGAGCAAATACTCTATTAATTTTGTTTTTCCTGAAGACTTTCTTTATATGGAAGAAAATGGGTTTTAAGATCCAGCAGTAGGTATTAAAATGAATGTGTTTCTCTTCCAGGAGTTTGTTCAATGTGCAAATAAAATCAGCCCTCATACACAGAAAATCTGGAAGGTTTCAATTTAAAATTCATTGGGTTTTCTAGAGAAGCATATGTTTTGGTGTTTGGGGTTTTTTTTGTATGTGTAGAAACGTATTGGGAAAGATCCTCATCTGCATAAACCATCAGAGAGTAAATGACAATTATGGATTCATAGACTAGCAAAAAATATATGTTACTCTTGATTTATCCTTGTGATAAGATTTATAAAGAACAGTGATAGCCTCTGTTAAAAAGAATTACTCCAGCTGGTATAAATAAAAACAATAAACTTAACGGCAAAAGTGATGATATCAGCCCACAATATGATCTGAATAGTAAGAAGCAACACACAAATTGGTAGTTGATGTCCAGAGGAGAGGACTGCATTTCCTATTTGCACTTGAGGGGTATATGAGCTCATTTGGGTCTGCAGGAGAGTTCTCATGCGTGACTCAGAGCAAGAGTAATGAGAAATTACGGTGCTTTTGCCCCACTCATTGAAACAGCAGTATACTCTTAAGTCTCAGCTTCTGAATTCGACTCATTCATTGCTATATCAGTTGGCACTATCTGGTATAATATGCAAGGACTTAAAATGCATATGTCTCAGGAGCCCTCCATCTAATTTCATTGCAGACTGCACAAAATGTAAAAGCAAAGTCCCGCATTAGTTGGCTATCATCGGATCAGCTCTGCTGCGATAATGTAAAAATATTTGAGAAAATGCTGTATTTGCTCTAAGAAAAAACTGCTTAGAGAAGATGCTAAAATAAATTGCCTGACAGAGGAAGACCATCCAACCAGCAAGTGTGAATGTGCTACACTGAAAGATTCAGCATGACAAAATGAGTCCCTGGGCTGTTGCGCCTCTGTGGGGAGGGCGGTCACAGCCGCAGCTTGAGCAAGGCACTACAGAGCTGGGAAAAGCCATTCCTGATATTGGTGCTGATCCCGCTGACCTTGACAGCAGTGACTTTTAGGTATCTTGCAAGGATAGAACAGGATAATTCAACAGAGAAGGGATGATCAAAGTACTGATGAGTTCTGACGTTGACTTTCTGTGCCTCAGTTTCCCACGTACATTTAGTATTGTGGTACATTAACTACAATTAGGCATGGTATTTTGTGAGTCTATTAATAACAATGCTACTGTGTAACTATGGATAATTATTTTTGTGTGATTTAAAAGCCTGCTCTACCACTAGCACAAGGACTGAGCCTAGCATTATGGTCTCTGATCCCCATTAACGTTAAACATCCTATAATTCTGAGCTGTCCTTTGCATGAACCTTTCTTGTTAAGCCTTGCTGCCTTTGGGTACCCACCTGTCAGCAGAGGCACGGGGCAGAAACCAGTAGGTTGGTCCTGCAGTGGTGGAGGGGACCCAGGTGTCTGTGCTGATGTCAGCATCTTGGTAGCCTCAGCAGAGGAGGGTGTAAGCAGAGGAGGAGGTGGCTCCATTGGTCTTCACTGGGGATCCGAGCATCTTGCAAGCCAGCACTGGCCACGTCCCATCTGTGGTCCCAGAGCAAGGCTGTGGGCAGCATAACTGAGCTGGCCTGACCGTGCTCTGCCCTAGTACGGGATCTGCCAAGCCCCACTGAGCTCTGCAGGGTATGCCTGGTGGGAGGTGTGCGGCTTTTCTCTTGTGGCGTCAACCTTGTTACTGTGATTCTTGTCCTTCTTGCCTCCTCCTGGTACTCCTTTCATGCTGCATCTAGGCTTCCAGTCTTCCTGAGAAACGCATTGCCCGCTTACCAAGGGTGACGTTTTGATTTGCTTTAAAGCAGCCCAACTGCAGGCTTTGCCAGGGAGGCGCTGCATGTTCCCCACCATCAGCCTTGCTTTTCCATCAGCCTGCTGAACAGCGAAAAGGCACCTGGTGACTGGTCTGGCTAGAAATCAGCTGAATCTCCCTGTCTGTGATGTGGCATGTGTGGTTTTGGTTGCATCTGTGCCACTTCTCTGCATCGCAATGAAGATGCCAGTGTACAGGGCAGGATGCTCCACAGTCCTCCTGGCCACTGGCCCATGACCAGGAAACCACAGCCTTGGTGAAATCCTCATTGATTAAAAAAAGAAAGTATGAAACTCTTGGAAACTTTGCAGATGGTATGGGTTGAATGGAGGCTTGGAGACTTCTGTGGTATCAGAGATACCAGTTAGCATGTCTTGTGTCTGCTTGGCGTGAGAGTCTAGACCTGGGAGGAAGGCTTGAGAGCAGTGTGCTGTCAGCCCACCCAAATGTGCCAGACAAACCTGCTCAGTACCTGAGCAAGGCTGGGAGGGAGAAGGGAAAGTTTATTGTCCCCGACTATGTAGCCATTCCAAAAATTTGCTTCTCTGAAGAATTTTTTTCAGTCTAAATTTATTCTTCATCAATTTACATCTATTTGTTCTCGTGCCAATATTCTTCCTCAGCTTAAATAGCTCTTCTTTCTCCCTTGTGTTTACCCCCTTGATGTATTTATAGAAAATAATCACAGCCCCTCTCAGGCTTCATTCTGCAAGGCTAAATGAAGCAGCTTGTACAGTCTCCTCTTACAACACCAGCTCATCCCAGTTACTTCTTGCTCTGATTCAGATGTTGCTGAGCACAGGAGACCTCACGGGGCAGGGTATTCCCAGTGAGGTTGTACTTGTCTGTTGCCTTCGTTAAGGCGTGACGACCTGGTTCAAGAACGACATGGCGACCAAAACCCAACTCCAGGCCTCTCGGGCCATCAGCACACAGACACCAATGTGGTGGATGGCAAAATGGTGTTTATTGATAAGTGGTGCAGCATTATATAGCTTAGGTTTACAGCGTCACTTCCGTCTGCTTACGTCATAGC
>JAVJGJ010000060.1:12299434-12313226 GCA_035590215.1 Microhierax caerulescens
CCTGTAGCCTTTGGTTTCCGAGAGTTGTGTTTACAATCACAGACATACATTCGCATTGCTGCTGCTCAACTTCTGATCATACGCAGTGAAAAGATGCTACTTAAATAAACAGCCAAGTCCACATGGAGGCTTGTTTCATATTCTTATGGGCAACCCAGTGGTTTTTTCACCTCCTGAAGATGCTGCTGTGGCATTTGCTATGAAAGCTGATGTACGCTGGCTTCTGACACTGATAGTGATCACCATCGTGTGATGTCAGGGCAAGGTGAAGGGCTACAAGCAGGGGAACAGGAGCCCTGTATTCTTGCAGTGGTGCTCAGGAGTCCTGGGTTTTTGGCTGGGAGGTGATGTTTTAAATGAGTCATAAGAAACCTTGGAAGCCTGACTCTTGTGCTTCGCCATTTGGGTGGATATTCTGCATTTGATGAAGATGGAGAGATTAGTTCCAGGGGTTATCTAAGGGTGGCAGTGAATGGGGAAGATACCATAGCTTTTTGGGGAAGGGAAAATATTTTTTGTCATTCCTATTGGTAAGAAAAACAAAGACAAAGTGAGCAAACATAGGAATTGGCAGGCTGCATAACCCCATGCTCTGTCTCTCCTCGTAGCCAACAACAGAGACACCAACAAGGATATTCACAGTAGGCAGATGAAAAATAAATTGCCCCCCATCAACATCCTTTCCTAATCCATAATACCTAGAGGTTGGTTTCAGCTCTGGAAGTGCAGGGGTTTATATCCTTCCCAAGATGTTTGCTAGCATTAGCTGTGCTTGTCCGAGCTATTCTTGTTATCCTCATAAATGTGCAGCCTTTGCTCTCCACCTCTGCCCTATCGTTTTGGGCTGGTGAATGGAGCTGCGCTCCCCAGGTTTCTCTGGGCGCACATCCCTGAAGAGGATGTTCTCTGTCCTTGATATTTCTCAGTCTTCAAAGCTACCCTGATTGGCAGCTAGCCCTCTAGAATCTAGGATTGGTTTCAAGGTTCAGTGGGAATTTTTTTAACTCTTTCTGTTCTTCTCTAAATTTTACACTTTATAGCTGAAATGGGGCTCACAGATTTTTCGCATGGGACCAGGCAGCGTTTTCATTGCTGAATCATAAACTTAAGAAAAGGTATTTCTGGAAGAAGTGTCACGGTAGAGCAGAGGAGAAAATAATGTTTTAAAATAAGCAAGATGGTACTTATGTGCTCAAATAACTTCTGAAAACATGTCAGAAGTTTATTGTCAGAAAATCTTCCTGAGAGCCATTTGCAGTCAGATATGAAAACAGCCGGGGTTGTCATGGTGTGCTAGATCATCTCTGGTTAGTCTAGGCCTAGAATTATTACCAAACAATTTGATGTGTGTGCGCTTTCAACGTCTTGCATGTTGGTAAGAAATTCTTTAAAGGCCCTGTAGCAAGCAGGCTGGGGCTGTATATCTGCCATCAGTGCAGCCCCTCCAAAGCTTCTGCTGTTTATTCACTTGCTCACTTTAGTAGACACTGACATAAATGAGCCTCCTTGGATGAAATCCTGATTCCATTTAAGTATTGATTTCCTCGATGCTAGGATTACCGCCTGGAGTCCAGAAATACAAAGATGGGTTATACAGGCAAGCTCTCAAATGCATGGCTAGGGAGTCAGGTCCCATCTGTGGCTGAATTACAAGGTCCTGGATATTATCTGCGGGTGACTTACAATCTTTTTTTTTGTTTGCTGTTGTGTGTTGCTGTAGAAGTGGAACGCAGTTCCCAGAGTAAACCACAAAATAAGCTTAGAGGCATGGAGTCCAACCAGGAATCCTCGCTCTTCCTGGTGAAGATCTTGGAGGAGCTGGACACGAAGCAGAATACTGTTTCTTACCAGGACCTCTGCAAGTCCCTATGTGCAAGGTTTGATTTATCCCAGTTGGCCAAGCTCAGAAGTGTGCTGTTTTACACCGCTTGCCTGGATCCTAATTTCCCAGCAACTTTGTTCAAAGATAAAATGAGATGCACTGTAAACAATCAGCAATCAAAGAAAATCATGGTTGCAGCAGATATAGTAACAATATTCAACCTCATACAAATGAACGGGGGAGTGGCCAAGGAGAAACTTCCAGTTGCAAGGCAGAAAGTGAAGAAGAAAGAATCCTTTGAGTCCTGTAGGTCTGACACGGAAATCTGCAATTTGGCAGACTGTGTGCCCAACTGTGAGCTGAATGACCAGGAGTTCAACCGGGGCTTTCCAGTTAGAAGGTCTTCAAAATGCAGAAAGATGGACTGCAAAGACTGCCAACAGTTTGTCCCCTCATCAGAACCCAACTTTTTACTGGGGGTTAATAAGGAGATGAAGGGTCGGGCTGCCTCTCTGGACAGGCTGCAGGCGTTGGCATCCTACTCCATCGCCACATCTCCACCATGTGAGATGCAGAGTACGTACTTCCCCATGAACATTGAAAATGAATCTATTTCAGACCAGGATTCCTTGCCTATAAGTGCAGGCATAAAAGAAACTTTCATTTCTAATGAGGAGCCATTCATGATGCAGTCGTGTGTCCAGAAAAGAAATATATTCAAAGAAGATTTTCATAATCTGATTACAATATCTCCCAACTTAATACCATCTAACAAAAAGCCAGAAGATGGACACAGAGAGCCTCAGAACAGGAAAGAAAGCTCTAAGCAGGCTTTCTTCAACCACAGCTTTGAAATGCCATAGAGCAGCCAGTACATGAATCGAGTTTTTTCTCCTATACCAGACAAAAGACGAGTGAAGCATGAAAGTTTAGATGATCTTCAAGCTTCAACATACTTTGGCCCAACTACCATTCTCGGGCCCCAGGACACCAAAAAGTGGGCTGGAAAGCCAGCCAAGCAAACTGCCTGGCCAGCTAAAAGCTGGAGTTTAAATACTGAGGAGGTACCTGACTTTGAACGGTCATTTTTTAATAGGAAGCAGTCTGAAGAGAAGCCACGATACCAGAGTTCAAACAACCCATCTCCAAGCTTCCCTTCAGCTGACAGGCATCAGTCCTACCTGAACACGAAGGAGCAGCAACCAATTATGCAAGCAAACTATGCTGTGAAACCAAATGGGCATAAACCCAAGGAAATCCCTTCCATTCTAGATGTGGAGAAACACGAGCCAGTCAAAAAGTTCAAGGATAAAAGCATTAATTGTACTTCTGTTCAGATCTTAAGCATCGACAGGACCACGAGTGTTGGGACACAAACAGAGCAGCAAGGTCTGGACCACAAGAAATGCAAGGATTTGTGTGCGGCGGGCCAGGCCAAGTATGGAGAGCGGCACTCTCTCAAGCAGTCAGATGATGACTCTGAAATTGTGAGCGATGACATCAGTGACATTTTTCGGTTTTTGGATGACATGAGTATCAGTGGGTCCACAGGAGTGATGCAGTCTTCGTGCTACAACAGCACTGGTTCCTTGTCTCAGGTGCATAAATCAGACTGTGAGAGCTCACCTGAGCACAACTTGACTAAAATCTCCAACGGGAATGCCTGTAACAAATTGGATAAAGTGGTCCGGGCAGATATCAGCAACACAGACGATGAACTAAAAACGAGTGTCTGCAAATTAGTTTTGAGGATTGGTGAAATAGAAAAGAAACTGGAGTCTCTCTCAGGCGTCCGAGAAGAAATCTCCCAAGTCCTGGGAAAATTAAGCAAGTTGGATCAAAAAATTCAGCAGCCAGAGAAGGTCAGTGTACAAATAGATCTCAATTCGTTGACGAGTGAGGCTGCATCAGATGAGAGTAACTCCCCACAGATATTTCAGTGCCACAATACTCCTCATGGAGGCAAACTGGAGAATAATCCAGAATGGTGCTGTTCGGATGCCAGTGGAAGTAATAGCGAGAGTCTTCGGGTAAAAGCCTTAAAAAAAAGTTTGTTTACCAGGAGATCATCGAGATCATTAACAGAGGAAAACAGTGCAACTGAATCCAAAATAGCAAGTATTTCCAACTCTCCCCGAGACTGGAGAGCTATTACTTACACCAACCAAGTTGGCATTACAGAAGAGGAGATGAAAGAGAGAGATGGAGGAGAAAATAAGGACTGGCACAGGAAATCTAAAGAGGTAATTTCAACTTTAACTTGCATAATAAGCACTTAAAAATAATCTACTTATGAATGTCTTCCATAGTCATCACAAGCCTCAGGGTATGACAACATTTTGCCCTGCCATATTATGCTTGTCTTTATTGTTATCATAATTGAGCGATTTTGTACCTGTATGTTCTTGCTTGGTAGCTGTAATATGGTCACATTGTTCTCTAAAAGCTTTGCTCTTTTGAAAAGGGGATGGTGGGGTAATGTGGGTGACATCTTTGGAAGGTGATGGTATTCTTCATCATCAGTGGCTATATAAGGGTGCTGGGTAATTAACTTGGTGAAAAGGTTGTGGGGAAAATTGAAATTCTCTAGTGGTTGTTTTAGAAGGGATACTTTGAAATTGCATTGTGATAGCTTATATCAGAGAAGTGTGTGCATATTTAAAAGCCAACCAAATAGATTCATGGATTCAAATCCCTCAAAAAAAGAGTCCTTGTACGTGTACCGTGAGACTCTAACTGTAGTAATGTTCTCTATATCTGACTTTCATGGTCATTTAAATGAGTCTTAAGCCTCCCATTGTGGAAATGCAGCATAGCTGTGGGCTTGTTTCAGTTGGTCAGAAAACCTCTGCCCATCGCTCCTAACAGCTGCCCACCACTGTCTTCACAGACCCCATAGCTACCGTGACCATCCTTGTGCTGGGCTCTGGTTGGTGCTCAGTTGAAACTGTGCTTGGTGTGGGCAGTCATTTCTGTTTCATGGACAGTGGAGAGGGTTGGGGGTCCTTCAGCTCTCTTGTCAATCAGCACCACATGATGGGCGTGCTGTGCCTCCTTATGATGGGGAATGAGGGCAGAGAGGGGTTGAGAAAGGAGAGGAAGAGGTTTGGTGGAAATAAGTGTAGCTGGGTAAACACAAAACTATAAACCAGGGGTCCTCAAACTACAGCTGGCGGGCTGGATACGGCCCCCCAGGGTCCTCAATCCGGCCCCCTGGTATGTACAGACACCCCCCCCACCCCCCCACCCCCTGCTGGGGGCTGAGCGGGGAAACCAAGCAGCTGCAGATGACTGCCTGCCACTTAATCTGTGCGCCGGCCCCCCGGTTAAAAAGTTTGAGGACCTCTGCTATAAACCGTGGGTTGTTAGTAGGTTGCAGAAGGGGAAGAAGGTTACCCTTAGTAAGCCCAAACCTTGGCTTTTCTGTAAACTGATCTGCCCAGGATGAAATGGTGACTTTGCAAGTCCTCACTCCTGCAGCACGCCATGGCTGGCACTGGACGGGTACCATGGGTGGTGCAGTGTCAAGGGCGTGCTGCATGGGGGCTTCCTCAAGACTTCCTCATGTTAAGATTGGTCTGGAAACAGAAAACTAGAAGCGTGCATGGATATCTCAGCTTCTCCAGATCAGATCAGCTAGGCTTCTCTGGATGCCAAGGCCATTTTCAGCATTATTTTATAATCTGTAAAAAACCCCTAAATTTCTTCTGCTGCATCAGCTTTGTGTTCATATTGTAGTGAACATGAGCTGTGGAATACCTCTTTGGTCTGGATGTGAGGAGGTGGGCAAATGGATTAAGGCCATCCAAACCCTTTGTCCTAGGTGGTACTTTTTTAATAATATGGTGATTCTGAAAGGAATATCTCTGTCCTTTATGTTTAACCCCCTCATAGTCCTGTTTCTTCTCTCAAATTCTTTTGAACCCTATTGCAGGCAGACAGGCAATATGAAATCCCACAGCCACATAGACTCTCTAAACAACCAAAAGATGCTTTCTTGATTGAGCAAGTCTTTAGTCCTCATCCCTACCCTGCATCACTCAAGTCACACATGAAAAGCAACCCGCTCTACACAGACATGAGGTTGACAGAGCTGGCTGAAGTGAAACGTGCCCAGCCATCATGGACCATAGAGGAATATACGAGGAATTCAGGGGATAAAGGCAAGATTGCAGCATTGGATCTACAAGTGAGTCCCATTTGTTTAATGTGAATGGCTTGATTGCAAATGGATGTTGCCAGAATATGTGTTTAAGAAGGGATTTCGATAGCTCAGGAAGGAGCTGTGCGGTGTTGAGCCTCTGATCTTGCTGATCCCTGTCCATCCTGGCCAGGGACAAAGAGGAATGTGGATGTTTAATTGCTGAATGGTGATCCTTGACAGGTTGGTGCTCCCAGCTTATTCTGCAATGGAGAGATGTCTGCTAAGCTTTCATGGTGTTGGTAGCTCTAAAGAAGAGTTGAGGGATAAAGGGATGCAGCGTTGAACCAGTCCCAAACTGCAGCAAGGCAGAATGGTGCAGGAGCTGGCATTGCTGCTTTCTCTTCTATCCTTGTTCTGCCTGAATTATTCACAGAGAATTTAAGTGTCAGATCTTTTTCCATGTTGCTAGGAACATAAGACTTAAAATACTTGTAGGTGGCATTCAATACCATGACTGTTTTTGAAACACATCGCCATTGCAGCTTTGAAGTGGCTGTTGGAAACCAACATCATGTGAAGAGCAGATCAGCTAATGGGCATGTCTCGTTTGCATTTTAGTTCAGCTTGGAAGGGAGCAGGCTCTTCTGCAACAAGCAGAGCAGAGGAAGTTGCTGGGAGACAAATTCAAAATTTGATTTAAATTTTCCCAAACTGTAGTGTATTTGAAATCACAATCCTGATATATAATAGGCTGCCCGGATTCAGGACTGAGTGCCCATGTTGGATACTCTATGCCATGTTAGATGCATGTCTAGCCTGATAAACACAAGACATCTTCTGGGAAGGAAGATGTCCGAGTACAGGTTTAAAGAGGAAGCATGAAGAATGACATCCAAAATGTGTAAAGACCAAACAAATGTTGCAGTATTTGGTCATGAAACCCCAAATGCATCGCATAATGAAACCCACACTGATGTGCAGATCTCTGTGTATCATTTACACGCATTTATACAGCAGCATGCTGAACTGGGGGGGACGGGGACTGGTGCTGACCACAGGCATTTTGGGCTCCTTGCATGTGTATGCATGCTCCAGAGCAGAGCAAGCTACAAGCTCGCTACAGGCTCGGCAGCAGTTGGGGTGCACCGACCTACAGCTCGGGGCACATCAGCATGGCACTAACATGGCTCTGTGACCAGCGGTCTGCTTAGTGTGACCGTACCCCAACCGACAGTCTCCAGAGCGTGTCTGCCAGGGAAGGTGGTGTGCAAGAGCCTGAGACCTGCTGCTTCACATCAGCATTAAAGGGCTTGCTAAATTCCTAACCCTGGCCTTGCAGACTCTGTGCCAGAGTAGGAATAGGCTGAAAGAGGTTCCTCTGCAGCAGGCAGTCACAAAGCATCCCTTACCTGCTGCACAGAGGCAGCAACGGAGGTGATATTTGGGAGCAAAGCTCCCCTGGGAGAAGTGTTCTCCATCTGCTCCTCGTAGGGCTGTTTCGTTCCCCGTAAGCAGCTCTGTGCGACTGTGAGCAAACCAGAGAAATCGGCTTATTGCCATCATTTATCTTTAGGATAAAGGTGATAAAACTTTACTGGTTTGATTCTCTGCCTCCAAAAGGACTGCCAGAATTGCAGCTACTCCACAAAGCCCATGTCTAGACTTTATAATAGAGCTTACTGACAAACTTAAAAAATAGACACAGACTGATGAGTGGGTTTTTTTTCCCAGTGATTAAGTTTATTAGAACTGAAAGTAAATACATTACGCTTTAATGAACATTCCTACATATGGCAACGAAACGGGAAAGGAAGCTGATTAACAGTAATGGGCCTTTTTAATAATGCATCTTCCTTCTGAAGTAGTTAAAAGGTCAATACCAAGGCAGAGAGGTCCAAAAGTGTAATTTCCTTGAAACATAGCATGGCTATCTTTGGGCTTTTTCTACCTTTATTTATTGAAAATTTATCCTGGAACTTGACAAGTCTGCTGGGTTTTTCTTCAAAAGGAGAATTTGCAAAACCAGTCAGGCCAAAGTTTGTCCCAGGTGTGGGGTCTGTGTGAGGTGTCACTGCTTTGCTCTGTGTGTGCTGATCCACTGGGATGAAGCATTGTCAGGCCATTTTCTGATGCCTCTGGAGACGATGTTGCTGATTGTTTTTAGAAAGCTGGAACAGGCCATTCAGAGCCCGAATGGTACCACCGCAGACTCTGTTTCAGCATACTAGTGCTATTGTAGAGCTCTCTGTTAAACGATGATAAAACCGTTGCTTAATTTTACTTGTTTATTTCTGGGGTAGATATAATATCACTCCCTGTAGTAGTTCTGTACGTGAAGCAAATGCTGCTTTCAGGCAAAGCAAGGTTTCAGCTCATGGTCGCAAAATCTGAATTAGCCAATTAAAGGCTTACCCAAATCCCTCTCAAGTCAGCTGGAGTTTCTTTGTGCGGAGTCCAACAAGCTTTGGATCAGGTCCGTTACAAGCACAGAAATGGTGTGTGTTAGAGTATTCTTACTGGAACATTTTATGTGGAATTTTTTCATTTAAAAAAAAAATAAAAATGGTCTTTTGGAGCCCCAGACACAGGAGGCAGCTTTGAGAAAAAGCTGTCGTTTTTCAAAATGTTCTTTTTGCTTGTTTCCTTTCTGCTGGTAAGTGCAATATAATGCCTAGTGTTTGATTTCCCCCCATTTTCCCTAATAGAAAGGATGAAGGGAAAAAAACAAGCAAAGTGGAAATGCAAAGTTTAAAAAGGTTTCAAATTCTTAGGAAGAAAAACCTGAAAGATATAAAAAGCCCCAAAACAAAAACATTCAGGTGGTTGGCTTTCATTCTGTGACCAATTCAGATTCCCTTAACTTTTTTTTGTTTTGTTTCGCTCACCTGTGTGAAATGAGGGCAAAGTCTTCCATTTCTTAAGCATGTTTTTTGAAATCACCTCCAACCTGGAGACACTCAGACTTTGGCAATGAGCAGAGTATTGCCTCCTGTGGAAATACAGACTGTGCCATTGGGGTTAAATGGTCTCATCTGTGGAGATGGTCCAGAATAATGTGTGGTACCAAATATTAAACCAGGTGTCCAAGTTCCCTTTGTCCTCTTGCCCCTAAAACTGAGACAGGCTTATGCATTCAGATGACTTTCAGAAGATGGAGCTGGCAGGAGAGCTCAGATCCGAGGATCATTCTGTCCTGGGTGATTTCATGGACATCCATCCACTTGCAACCTGCCTCTGCGGGGTGCTCAGCACCTGTGGCTGTGCATTCCCGCTGGCCGAAGTGCCGCTGCCCCCAGGCATTGCCCTTCTGGTGGGGGTCTGCAGAGCACCTGTCCAGAGGGGCTGGGTGCTGGGGGGGGCTGGGCAATCGCACCCTGCAAGCAAGTTATGGCAGCAAAATTAGGGTTAGATTTATAAGATGTAGTGCATGAGGAGTGTATGGTAAGAACCTTCCCATCAGCTGGGCTTTAATAATTTTAAAAGCAGTAACAGACCGTTAGTTGCTGACATCTCTGCTCTCTAGCAGATTAAAGAGGTTTTATTTAAATGCCATCCAAAATGACGAAGTTTCCAGCAAATCAGAGGTATGTGAGGGATTTTGCAACAGAATTATACTATTGCAGGAGTTTATTCTTTGCTGTATTTCGTTGCCACTTCTGTCAGCCTTATGGAACTGGGACCAAGAGTTGAAAGGATGTGAGAAGTGGCAATTTATCCTGACAGCAGACCCAGATGCAGTTGGGAGGCCTTCAGGCACATCTGCTTTATTTATTTATTTTCTTAATGACAGATCCCAGACAATTAACAACTGTTTCCTTTTAATTTTTAGACTCAAGAATCTTTAAACCCAAACAACTTAGAGTACTGGATGGAAGACATTTATACTCCTGGCTATGATTCCTTATTAAAACGCAAAGAAGCCGAGTTCAGAAGAGCAAAGGTTTGCAAGATAGCTGCCCTGATAGCAGCAGCAGCTTGTACGGTTATTCTGGTCATTGTAGTTCCCATTTGTACAATGAAATCCTGAACCTGCGGAGACCCATGACTCCCGGCCGTGTGTATCTCGGATAGCTCATGCTGTGTTTCAAACGTCTGCTGGCAAAACTGTAAGGGATTTGCTAAGGAAGAATGTTCTGAGGATAACCTGATGGAGAATGCTGTAAATGTAGGCAAAACTCAAAACAACTAGAGAAACTTTTTTTTTTTTTTTTAAAAAAAAAGTATTATTTTAAATGACAGACTGTGTGGTGGAGTTAAATGGGAACTTGGTCCGATTTTTATGCATTTTTAAAAGTGCAATTTTTTTTTTTTTCCTAAAGAAACTATGTTTTACAGAACCAGAGACTGATGAGAATCCAGGCAAAAGAGGAAGGTTGTCTGAGCTATGTTGCATTTAACAGAGGTATGGGTACATGGAGGTAGCACTGTATAGAAGGGAATGTTCTATATGCATTACACCGGGGAGCTAGGAAAGGTCTTAAAGCTCTCTACAATGCGTAAAACTTTGAATGTATTGTATTTTTTTTATAGTATTTATGTATTTCATAATCATTTGATTGAAAGCAGACTGTGTAGCCATGAACAGAGTTCATTTCTATGTTCAGATTAAAAAGTGCTCTTTGTATTTGGTCTTGCCCTAAGACCCACTATCATCACTGAGTACTTAGATAAGTGCAATGTGCTGCAGACCAAAAAGATTATGTTTTAAAGCAATCACAAGAGGTTTTAGTTGCTTCTGTTGAATAACATTTGGATAAAGCTGGCAAACTTGCCTTGCCAAAAGGGTATTCTTTACCTCCGCAGACAGTGAAATTGTCTCAATTTCACTCCTGCCAGCAAGTAAAGCTGGCAAATCAAAGCAACGCTCTGTTAAAGTTCTTGGAAATGTAATCTGAACAGTTATATTTTTTTCACCAAGTCTTTGTGCCTTTTTTTAGACTGCAGCTTAAATAGAACTGTTTAATTTTGTTATTTTAAGCCCGTAACATAAATCACAGCATAATGGGTACTAATGGAGGTTTTTTTTCCTGCAAGCCTTCTATACAGTTCAGAGTGCTCCTCAGACTGCAGGGCTGGTGGGTACTGAGCATTATATTAAGGGCACAATTTTTCAGCACTAGTGGAAACTTGCTGTTAATGCAATGCATTCAGCACGGGGAGATCTTTTGCTTCCCTCTTGCTGAGGTACTTAAGAATGATAGTTGACTCTACTGGACAGCAAGCAGTCTGTATCTCATGAGAAATGTCCATTTGATGCTTTATCCCAAATGCAAATAGCAGGTTCAAAGGAATTCTCAAGCTATAAGAGAAATTACCTGCCATGGTTAGAGAAAGCAAATACCCAGACAGTATTACTCTTCTGTCAAGTATAGATTTAAAAAAAAAAAAAAAAAAAAAAAGTAATTCAGGAAATAATGTGATCTTGCTGGTCCTCTAAGGGAAAGGAGATTCTGTTAGTGAATGCTCTTTATGTAGGGTAATTTGGTTTCCTCAGAAGCAGCCTCCCTACATGATGACACAGCAGCTAGGAAAGCATCAGATGCTCATTCCTCTGGCTCTCTGGGATGTGCCGCACTTGCTGTTTGTTTCTGGCTGGTTTAAAAAAAGTAGTGGGGAAAGAGCGTGTGGGAGGCGAAGGCTTTGTTGTGACTTTAGATGTGTGTCAGTTCTTTCCTGCAGCTGGAGAGCTGTTTACGCGCTGCTCGTGTGCTGTATTTTATTTAGGGATAGATGATCCCTGGGACTGCTGATCTATCAGAAAAACAAGTTGTAAGCACAGGATCAGGTGTTCCATCAACAAATACAGAACAAGGATAAACCCCTAGACCAAAATCTGCACCTGCCTGGCCTGAATCCTGACCCAAATTCTGTAACTTTGGCCCATACCTAATACCAAGATTATTTCTCTTTCCTCCCAGATGCTGCAGGATGGAGTCACAGTGGGGAGGGAGCAATTCACACTGTCTATTTTAAGCTGCCTTCGGTTGTGGTGTGATTCAGAGTACCTGAGTTGAGGAGCTCAGGATCTGTATGTAGTAAATATAGACAGGTAGAGAAACCTCCAGGGACGGCTCAGAGCTGCCAGCAAGGTATCTAATATTAGACATGTGAATACACTCTGGAGGGCATTGCTCTGCAGTTTACTTTATGCACAATTTAAGTTGATTGTATATGTGAAAAAAAAACCATTCCTGGTTCCGGGTAGTGTCAGAAAGCCCTTTTACATCCCTCCTTGGCCTGGCGATAGCAAGCACCAGGTGCTGCTGGAAAGAGCAGTGTGGCCCTGTGGTGGCACAGTCAGTCCCCTGCCTGCCCACGCTGGCAGTGACAAGTCCTTTGGAGGGGCAGGGTGAGTGTGGGATGGACACAGGGCAGACTCCCCCCCCCGGGATTCACCAGTCCCCCGCTGCTAGCCTGAGTGGGCTGACCCTGCTGCCCTCAGCCTGACATCAGCAGCGCTTCCTCCATTGCATCGCAGTGATCTGATTTTAGACAATATCTCAGTGGGGATGTGAGAAGGGTGCAGGAGGTGTTATTGATCACAGGGGCGGGCTGGGGCTGTGCTTGCACTGATGCGTTACAAGAAATGTAAGAACCCCTGTTTTGTCTGTGCAGGGATATTTTTTTTTTTTTTTTTTGCCTGTGCAAGACTCATCCAGCTGGCACCGGATGAATCCTTGCATTAGAGATGCCCAAAATCCTAAGGAGGATTTGGCAGGTAGTGGAGCTGTGGGTGACGTGGAGCTGGCCCAACCCAAGCACTCAGCATCCCAAGCATCCATGCCACTCCTAATTTATCAAGGTGCTTTTGCCCATCCTTACTTTGCACAAGCAGCCACTGGCACCCATCCTTATTGGGGCTGTGGTTTTGCTACAGGCCAGACTGTGGTTTGTCATGGATCTCCCTCTTGGGGCTTCATTTGGCTCCTGCAACCTCTGGGATCATCTCCATGGTGCCAGGAGCCTGAGGGGAGTGGGGAAAGCAGAGCCTGGATCCCTGCCTTCCCCCTCTGCAGATACCTCCAGGAGCTGCTGCCTTGCTGTCTCCTCCGCAGCTCCTCGGCACCGCTGGGATGCGCATCCCTAGCCGTCCCCAGTGGGTTTTACACCTGGCACAGAACTCTTTTCGGTTAAAATAGGTAAGGAGATGGAGCGGTGGGATGCTGCTGCTGCAGGAGAGCAGCCTGGGCAGGAGAGACTCTTCTGCACAGAGTATATAAGCTAGGTGACATCCTGACAATATTAATCCGCAAGAATATTGTGATCAACCTTGTGAACCAGTTACCAACTAGAATATACTGTATACTATATGATAGACTTTTGTATAAAAAAAATTAAACAAATTAAAGCTATAGGTACATTGTAATCCTTGGTGTGATTGAAAAAAGTGTCCTAGATTGTATTACTTAATTAAAATAATGATGAGCATATTGAACTGTTTTTTGTATTTATGCCTTATAAACTTGATATATTACACATGATAAAATGAAACTGCAAGAATTATAAAAAAAATACTCCATTTGGGGGGCAAATCCCATTTTCTTTTCCTAAAACAAGAGTGCTGCTTGAAATGAGCTCAATAAATCATGTGTGCAGATGAGCAAGAACAAGATCTGTCCCCAAATGACTTTTTAGGATTTTTTTTTTTAATGGGGCTTTCTTTAATGTACTATGTAATAATTTTATTTTATAAAGTTACTGTACAATGTTGCCTTTTGGTTCATTTAAATATAATACCAAATAAACTTGAAAATTACAGCGTCCTAAGTTTTAATGGAACAGTTATAATAATTTATTCCTTCATTGCTTGTGGGGGGGGGGGGGGG
>JAVJGJ010000060.1:12313326-12331381 GCA_035590215.1 Microhierax caerulescens
ACCCCCCCACCCCCCCACGGACATGAAGATAGGCATGGGATGTGAGTGTCTCAGCGTTAGATAACTAAGCAGCCTATCTTAGTTCTTGGCAGAATTGCTAATGGATTTCTCACTTGTAAAATAATAAGATGGCAGAAGATAATGAAAAATGAGTTTGTTGGGTTTCTTTTAAAAGCTCCTTTGCATTACATTCTTTGGGCTTCTGGGAGATTAGCTCTTGACACTAATCATAATATTTCATTTTATAGGTTATTTCATGACTGGGTTTTGCCCTATCAACAGTTTTAATAAGGTCATGACTAATATTTTGATATGTTTCACTTACATGTTTATACAACCACTGTCCCTTTTAAGTCAGTACTATAGATAACTATTTATAGTCACCTATCAACAGGCAATCAGTTCGCTTAGGTTCTCTATATGAATTTAATTTGCTGCTTTTGACTTGCTAATTGTAAAACCAGTTTGTCTTAAAATTCCAGCTGTTGAACCAAAGACAGAGCATCAGAGGTTGTGAAGGGCAGCTGCCGAGAAGAGGACATATATAAATAATGAACAATGACATGAAAGCATAGTAATGTAAGATCTTGATTTCCTCATCTCCACTGCATAAACACCTTTAATGCACTGCTTTAGCAGCCTTGGTCAGGGTGGGAGTGCTGAGTGCTCTCTGCAAGGCCAGGCCACCAGCTCCAGCCTCAGGTGCTCATGTGTCATGAGTTGGGCTGCAAACCATCACAGGTCTCCTTAGGAGGGACTGTGATTCACAATTTGGCATTGGTTTCAGCTTTGGAGATAGTAGCATAGATTTGCATGAATTTACTGTTTTTCTCTTGTACCCATCAAGTCTAGAAGCTTACAGGTAGAAGTGCCCTCTGTTTTTTTACATTACAGCATGAATCCCGAAGCAGGAACTTTCACAAAAATGCTAAGTGTGACCAGGCTCATGCCAAAAAATCTTAAGCACTCTGGTGCAGCATGCCTCAGTCAAGACGCTGGATATGTAGGATACATAGACCTCTTTTGGGTCATTGCTGTGCTGGAAGATGGGGCAGCTGCCAGGTTTCTACAATAGCTGCTGGATAGAGTTGCTGAGTCTCAAGGTAGAAGAAAGCTCCACTATGCAACTCTGTATTGGTGACCAAAACCCAGCCCCACCACCTCTGTGCTGCTTTGGATATATTGCTCACAGGAATCAATTGTACTGGTTGAATAAATTTTGTATTTCAGATCTAGCTCTGATGAATGGCTCTGCCTGGTGCACAGAAGAGTCACAAGCAAAATATTGGATCTTGAGGCCATTTTCTGCCCTCTGAGGTGCTCTTGTGACTCCATCCCATTGAATCTGCACATGGAAGAAAGGAAAGTAGCCAGTAGCCTGCCCATAGCAGTGTGGTCCTATTGAAGGGAAAGGTCAGATGGGTCGGTGTGCACTTTGGGAAAAGGCAAGCACCTGTGGAAGTAATTATGCAAATTAGGTACGTCCTTTCATCTTATTTTTTCTTTGCTATTGTTTCAGGAAAGAGCACTATATCTTGTAAAGTGCTGCTCTGCTAGTAGTTCTCCAGCAAGCTTGGTTACTTTGGATGACTTCTGAGACCATGGACCACAGAATATCTTGCAGGCTGTTATGTAAATCTACGATGTTCACTTAGAAAATGGAGCAAAATCTTCAAAAAAGAAAGAAGTGGGCTGTCAGGAGCCAAGCTCCTTCCATAAGTAAGTTCCATTTGGTTTTATTTATTTTCTGCAATTTAGCACAAATTACATGTAGGAGAGTGTTGTAAAATTGCTTGGAGGGGGGAATTACAGATGTAATGTTGTAAGCTCTTTTGAAAGCAGCAGTTAGTTAGATTAGACCATTAGACTAGTTAACAGTCCTGGATGAGTCCAGCACAGGAAAGCAGCTGTGCTTGGCCCACAGACGGTACCACAGTGGGTGCTTCTGGTCCTGGTGCAGAGCAGTGGATGTGGGGAGATGTGCAAAACTCTTGGGCAACAAAGTGGTGAAGGGTCTAGAGAAGTCCCATGGGGAGCGGCTGAGGGACCTGGGGGGGTTCAGCCTGGAGAGGAGGGGGCTCAGGGGAGACCTTATCACTCCCTACAGCTGCCTGCAAGGGGCTGCAGCGAGGGGGGTCGGTTTCTTCTCCCTGGTCACATGTGACAGGACACAGGAACCAGCCTCAGGTTGCCCCAGGGGAGGCTTACATTGGGTGTCAGGAAAAAATTCTTCACCAAAAGGGTGGTCAAGCACTGGGACAGGCTGCCCAGGGAGGTGGTGGAGTCACCAGCCCTGGAAGCATTTAAAAGAGGTGTAGATGCGATGCTGAGGGACATGGTTTAGTGGTGGGCTTGGCAGTCCTGGGCCAAGAGTTAGGCTTGATGATCTTTTCCAACCTAAATGATTCTGTGATTCTATAATTTTATGAACTCACTGCCAGACCGGGGAAGCTGTCCCCAAGGCTTAATGCAGTGTAGATCTGAGAAAATGGTGGGTGTCTGGAGAGACGGTTGCTGCTGAAACTGGAGGCTTTTAGAAATGAAGAGCTTTGTGGCAGCAATTACCCATCCCCGGTCCTGCTTCTCCCTGCCCTCCCACAGTGCCTCCTCTGAGACACCAAGAAGGTCTCTGGACACATGGTGCAGGCTCAGATCCTGCCTTTTCTCAAAGCTAACCAGATTTCCTCAGTAAATACAGGGAATTTTCCGCCAGACATTGATGCTTTGGCCTCAGTTAAAATCCCCTGAGGTCTGAGTTCTCCTTGTCATGCTGGTGGGGTTGGCAGCACTTAAGGAAGTGTGACCTGGCCCTCCATCTCGCCCAGCCCCATCATGAGACCAAACATCATGAGACCACACTGGAAATGGTGGGGTGGTGAAGATGATTCCCCTTTGCTTTCATTTGGGGCTTTGGGGGAGTTGCATTTCTAGGCCAGTCTCTGCAACCAGAGGGCTGAAAACTGATTTTGTTTATTAAGGGTGAAAATAAATGGGTGAACTGCTCAGGTAAGGGCATGCAGTTCTGGTTGCTGGTGCTTAAAGAAAAATGTAAAATCCTGCTATCCTGCTATAACAAAATTTCTCTCTTCGCCGTGCTTATTTCAAGCCTGTACGTGGTGTGCTGTCTGCATGTTGTCCCCCAGCACGTGGTGGGGCTCCAGCCCGTGTCCACAGCGGCAGGTGTCCCCCCTGGAAGGGAGGAAAAGAAGGGATTACGTACGGTGAAACAGCCTGATCTGGGAGAGGGACGAGAGAAATGCTAATTATTCTGCCTGTCCCTGGAAACACTGGGGAGTCTGGTCCCTATTGAAAAGCTTTGCTGTAACCTGTGCTTTAGTGACAGACGGATCTCCACTTGTACTGAAAAATCCTCCTGAGCTGCTGTCCTGCCAGGCTGATACACTTAATGCAACAAACCAAATCTGTATTGTGCTGTGTGTTTTTCCCCAAGTAATGATGGGGGAGAGGGGGGAACTAAGGAGGCTGTGTCATTTGTCTTCTTTCCTTGTCTTGGTGATGAAATATTACTGTTGAACTTTACCCTGCCTTTTCTGTTACTATTTTTTTTGTTGTTGTTGTTTTTTTTCCAATGGTTACTTTTTAAGAGGCTCATAAAATTGCATTACTAGAATTTATGACTGTGTAGCAAATGTGTGCACATGCATTAATTCTGTTCAAGGCCAGCGTCTTGTAGCTGCAAAATTAATGTTATGGTGCAGTTTCTAGTATGGCTAATGGCTGTTCGATGCAGCAGGGCTCACGCTTTGCTCACCTTATGGCACTTAATTCCTTGAAACAGCCCTGCCTTGAAGAATTTGCTAGGAAATGGTTAAAAAAGGGTACACGCACAACGGGCGGATATATATTTTTCTGTATTTTTACTTACGCAACTAGAGCCTTGAAAATCTTGGCCTTGTGAGTTGGTTCAGTTGGGTATCAGCTCCTTTGCATGACTTTTAGTTCAGTTACGGTTCAGAAGCAGATGTCTCCGAATGCCGCGCATTAGCACTGTGCCTCTTCACCATGACTGTGGTCGGGAGAGGCTGAACTGGAAGTTTGTGCTACCCTGCGATTTATACCCTGTGCTATTTGGAAGTGAGTGAACAATAACAGTTCAGTAAATGGTAAATTAATGACATTCTCTATTCTTACTGTGCTGGTTGAAGAGAAGAGATCAGAGGAATATTTTCGGGGTGCTGAGAGAGGAATTTGGATGGTGTCTGACAGTGCTTGTTTTCTTCTTCAAAATTTTGTCTGACAGCCAGAAGAAAACAGAGTGCTTGTGGCCTTGTACGGTAACCTGGTGTTTGGGGTATGGTATGTGCAAGATCGTTGCTGTTAGAGGTAAAACCCCAACCCCTCGGGACTTGAAAGTATGAAGTGTTGAGCGGCTGAGATGTACTGGAGCTCCAGGGCAGGTGAACGTCTGGTGGCTCAGTCCAAGTTACACCATGCATGAGCCCACTGGTCCCACAAAGCTGGCTCCAACCACAACAGACCCAGTGCTTACATCGAGCAGTAGCTGGGCAGAGTGGTCAGTGACAGCCGCATGCAAAGATCTGATGGAGGAAAAAAGTACCCGTTTGCGTATGGGAGCATCTGCACTGTCTTAGCCTCTAGGAGCAAAAGCCTTTGCGGGGGCAGTGACAAGTTTTTTCTCTCTGCTGGAAGACATGATCTGACAAAAGCAAGGCATCCCTGGGATGGAGGAACTGGTGCAGCGGGAAAGGTAATCTTGTGAAAGCTGTCAAGGCGGTACTGTATGTCTTCCATGTTTTGGGACAAGTCATTTGATCTCTGTGGGCTTTAGTTTCGTGCCAGTTATTCATCGTGTCTCGCTGCAGGCTTTTTCTTAGAACAGAGCTTTTCCCTTGCCATGTGGTCATGAGGTGCCCTGGAAAAGAGGGGCCAGACACAGGCTGGGATATCTTACAGGCATCGTCTTGATGCTTACAGTGGCATTACGGGTATCACAGCTAGTTATAGCCAGATCCGTCATCAAATTTGTAACTCTGGTGGTAATCAGTGATACAATGCCCTGGGAAGTATTTGGCTCAGCTTGTCAAAGTGTTTTGGTATTGTGAGAATGATGAACATCACCAGGAAAGCTTTGGGGGTGGGTGGGGGTTGAGAGGAGAGAGAAAACAGGGGAAGTGCGATGCTCTGCTGGGATTGCAGCGTGGGGAGAGTGGGATTAGTGCTGCAGGAGACAGGCAGACAGCAAGCATCTGCTCTGGGCCACCAGGATCAGAGCACAGCAGGAATGAGAAATTCTTGGACCAGTTACTAAGAAATTGGGAAACTCCAGGATACTGTACTCATGGGGGTTTTTTACTACCCAGACATCTGCTGGGTAACAAACGCAGCTAATCACAGTGATAATATACAACCTTAATTCACTATAAATCCTCTCCCATATGTTTAGAATTGTATTTACAGTAGGAAGTGAGGGATAGTTATTAATGAATCAAGGTGAACTGAGTTGCTGGTGCAGAGTCAGCCATATATTGTAGAAAATAACATATGACAGACTTGAACAGAATCCCTCTGGAAGCATGGCTGTATTTCAGGTATTTTAAGCAAAAAAACGTTGCTGTAATTACTGATTGATTTTAAATGCGCCAGTTGAACTCCTCGTTTCTCTGTAACCTTTGTTGACCTTGAAACACAAGTTCACAGGCAGAGTTGATGAAGAATTATCTGCTGGATGAAATATGCCTCCTCAAACTCAATTCTGCTGATGAGGAGGTTGAGATGGGTTAAGAAAAAAAATAAGAAAGGAACCATGATGATGGCTGCTTAGCTCACTGGTAGCACACGAAAGGATGTTGTTTTATTGATATACTTCTATGGCCTTTCTTCAGTTGCAGGCAATAATTTTTCTCTCTAGCTCACCACGGACCCAGAAGAGCACTGTGAGCTCAAATATATCTATTATTGAGGCGGGAAGGAGGTGCCCCAGCCGCCGGAGTTCAGGGCTGAGCCCAGTTAGTTACTCATGAATTATAGTGCCTCTTCCTCCTGTTCAGCGATTCCCTGCTCCTTGGTTGTTCCTGCCCCTGTGCTGCCTCATCGTCAGCATGGGTACTTATGTCAGTAAGGATGCTGTATGCTGATCTGTCTTCAGCCACTCAGGGCCTGGGGATTTGCATAATGGCATTACTGCTTATTCCTCAATTACAGTGTTTGAATATTGCAAATTTGAATATTGCAAATCGGTTGATGCTGGCTACTGTAATCTCCCTACCCTGGCTGGTCCCTAGCTGGGGAAGTCTTTGAGCCATTTGCTGGCAGCAAGGATTTTCCTGTTGATTTCTCATTTCCAGCTGTGGGTGAAGGGGAAAACCCCTTTATCAACTACCTGAAAAAGAGTGAGAGCAAAGAGAGAGGGCTGTGAAATTCAGAAAAAGGGAAGATATTTTCTATAAAGAGCTTGGATGCCTTTTCCCCTATTTTCCTTGCAGGAGCTCATGTTGATGCTGCTGGTGAGCGATGGGATGGGTCAGCTTGCTCCATCGAACCCGCTGCAGCAGGGTTTTGTCCTCACAGTAACTGTCCCCCATTTCTCTCTGCCCTGGCTGCTTCCCACTTGAAATCTGGCTTCAAAGTGAAAGAGCTGAGATACCAACCAACAGTTTCTCCTGATGGTCTACCGACTCCGGTGGAGCTGGGTCAGTGTGAGGCAGGAGAGGAGTTCAGCAGAGGACTTGCTTGCTTGGAAGAAGGGAGGAGGAAACCTCAGCTCCCAGCACCTGGGCATGGGGTACCTGGGTTACCTGTCCCAGCGTGCTTGTTACTTTGGGCCAAAGGAGGACTGGTGAACTGCAGAGTGTTTTAACATGTGCTGAAATGTTTATGAATGTCTAGAGCAGGAGCTCTTCTCATTAAAACATTAATTGATTAACCTTTCCCACTTCTACTTCCAAAGTTTTTCTAATAGTATTTTCAGTGTTATTATTTCCCCCCCTGTATCTTTCTAAGTAAGGAGAGAGTGAGAGTGTGCAACTGCTTTATTTCCTGGAACAATTATGTAAAACAGAAAAATCAGTGCCTTTTCAATTATACAAGGGTGGAATCATGGTGCCATTGAAGTCCAACTTCCCAGGGCTTCTGAAGAGGCAGTATTGCACCCAAAATGCCCTCTGGGGCACCTGAACTCTGTGTCGTGGGGACTGTCCTCAGATCCAGCCAGCCCTGCATGCTCTTATGGCATCCACGATAGCTCATATTCTTCTTCTTCCCTCAGCCATGGACCTGCTAGCTCCATCTGCACAGGCAGCATTTGGTGAGAAAACCAGTTATTTTGCATGTGATCTGATAATGACGGTGTGAGAATGTCACTGCCACATAAATCAAAATGTCCAGGGAGTGGGATATCTAGATGGATTTGAAAGGCACACTTTTGCCGATGCATGAGAACATGTCCTATGCCATTATGTTAATGGATATGATTTATTTCAGAAAAAAGAAGAAAACCCAGCCAAGTGTAGAACCAGTGGTTTACGGGAAATAACATTGTTTGGAATATAAATATAGACGTGCAACATATTTGTTGCTGATGGTGCTATGTTCCCTGGGCTAATAAAGCCATTTTGTAACTATTTTTCTGTGTGCCGATCTTGCACACGTTTTGCCTCAAAGTTTTTCATTTCTAATGAGGTTTCCTATCCTGAATATTTTTCTCAGCTCAACAAAAATGGTTTGACATCCATTTGTAAAAGGCTTCATTATAATATATTAGTATGTTCTGTTCCTACATCAGTTTCTTCTGTTTTCAGGATCTCCCCCAGTATTCCTTTGTTGGCCAGATGTTGGGGAAAATACCTGCAAATAAAGATGTATGTTGTGTCAGGGGCTGCTACTGAAAATGTCCTGAGCATTCCTGAGTTCTGCTTTTGTGCCATACTTAGGAAAAGCTTGTCATGCTCCTTTCCTGGAAGGTTAGTATGAACTGAAGCACTTGGAAAGCAATTGTTCTTCACGGGGGTTTTGACCCTTTAAGTGACTAATATTTTTGGAGCTGTTCATCTTGCTTTCATTGCAGGCATTTTTGCTGTACCATGAGCGTAATGAAAAAAACTAACCAGAGAATGAGGTTTTCCTGTTATTCTGTGGCAAAATAGTACACATGAATTATTTTTCACTATGTACAAATGAATTCTATCTTTTTTAGTTGGATTGTAATCATGGAAAGGAAAGAACATTCTGGGAACTGAAGAGCTATGTTTAGGGCAAGCTTAAAGGGCAGCATGGCAACGTATTACTTTATCATCATGTATCTCTGATCTGGAGCAATTCTTCTACAAACCTTTAGGAGCAAGAGGGTAATCTAGTGCCTGGTTTTATTCAGTATGGGGCTTGTCTGCTGGTACCAGTGGGAAGAGGTGAATTTATGATGTTGATATTTGCAGGAAGCTGAGGTGATATCGCCAAGACTTATCAAGCCTATGAAGTGCCAAGGCTGCAGGAATCAACTCTTTGTATTTCAGAGATGTTGCAGATAAAATGCAAATAAAAGTCAAATCAGTAGTAACTGTGAGGCTTGAAACACATTAGTCAAGAGGGATATTTCCCTACACGTTGTCAGTCTATGAAGCTGTCCGGCCTTCCTGCCTGAATTTTGTTTTATTCGGGTTTTCCCCAATAACAGTGGGTTCTACTCCTATCAGTTTGCCTTAGGTTGTAGGTGGTAGAGCTGAATAAAATTCTTCAAGAATAAGTTCTGCTGCAGTGATAAGTTTTACTTAAATGCGTGATCAAACGAAAATGCAGCTTCTGAAGAACACTTTCGAACACGAGCAAAATCTGGCAACTTGTTAGATGCCCTCAGTGACTGTAGTCTTACCGGAGACTTTGATCACAACTTCCTTCATCTCTTTTCCTGCTGCTTATGAAGTTACTCTATGTAAAAATGTAGTGTACGATTTACTTTAACCAAGGAACAACAAACTCATTCTGAAGGCGGGAGATGGCCGGTCTCTGGGCTTGAGTCGTGTGTAGATCTTGAATGATTTTGGAGCAGTTGCTGTGGAGAGGATGTGCCAAGTGACTGATGGCAGGGCCGCACCAGAGGACATCCTTGTGCTAGTTATCAACTATAACGAAGCGGCAAGGTGACTTTCTGCAGTCAGATTTCCTTATTTCACAATTGTAAATGAACTTTCCCCCAAATTGTATGGTATAATGTGTATCTCTGCACGAACCCTCCCACCATTCTTGTCTGTACACCTACATTTTGAGCCATCTGGAAGCTCTTATGGGCCAGGAGCCATAGCCTGAAGTAGGACAGTCTTCTCCAGGGGAGCTGGGGTGGTTACTGAAGGAATTCAGCCTTTATTTAGTCCCTAAGAGATGGTTCCCACCATTGCTGATCTGCAGGTACTGCTTAGTTGCCGTCGTGCGACTGCTGCGCTACATTGCAGTATTTCAGGAGGAAAAGTGGAGAATGACTTTTCCGTTTGAAGCCATGTGAGGGGATTCAGCCAGACGGTATGTAATTACCCTAGCTGGAGCCGGGCCAAGGCAGAGGATCTGTGGCTCCCCATCTGCGGGCTTATTTTACAGCACTTCAAATGAAAGATTGCACGGAACACGTTGAAATTAATGAAACAAACTTGGTTTCTGTCTGGACATCTCTTCTGTCAGGCCCACATCAGACACAAATAACTCACCAGTGGGGTACCCTGGGCTGCCCTTCAAAGGCTCAGCCTACAAGCCCAAATGGAAGAGCAGCTGGAGGCAGGGAGCCTTTCCCATTCATTCAGGTGAGCTGCAAAGTGGGTGATGAAAATGCTATTGTGTTCCAACATGGGCGAAATAGGTTATTCAAACAAATAAATTTCGCCTGTAACTCTTCCTCTTACATCGGAAGAATGGCCCTAATCCAGTGAAGCACTTTCCTATGTACTGAACTGGAAACTGGTGAGTGGCCCTGCTGATTGTGAGGGATCAGCTCTCGTGCTGGAAGTTCAATGTGAGGAGTGGGAGCTGGCAGGTGGGCGGGTGAGCGGTGCGCTTGCCCAGGGGCCCTGCCTTATTATCTATGATTATACAGGTTTAGCGTTGGGCTGGATCCAGCCCGTCTGAACAAAGCAGCAGGATTAGCAGGCGTGCAAATAGGGAGCAAAGCCAGAGGGTTCCAGCAGTGTCAAACACAACTTTGTTACTCTGACAGAATGTATAAAAGTAAATGAAAAGGCTGTATGATTGCTGTTGCCATCCTGTTAATTACGCTGAACTCATGCTTCATTAGTGCTACAATATGCTTCCATCTTAACAAAGCCCTATTGGGTGTATGGAGCCACTTTACTATTAGTAAAATGAAGCCTTATCAGCAAGCTCTGTAATTCATTTTGTAAGACAAGTCATGACATATATTGTGTTGGAATTGCACTGAAGAGACAGATTACTTGCTTAACACTTGCTTTTCCTAATGAACAGGAAAAGATGTTTTCAGAAATAAGATATTTATTGTATTGGGAGCTCTTCTGATCTCATGCCTAATTACAGTGCATAGTCCTTTAACAGTGCTTCAAGTAGTTCCTAAATAACACAAATTGAACTGAGCTGCTTTTGCCCTTGCACATTCTCTCAGTGGCACGGTAAAAATACTGTCAAGCATTAAAATCCCTGTTTCTTGCTGGCATTGTGGGGAAAAGAATTTTGCATGTAACCGATACAGTATCCCTGCAGCAGGAATGCAGCAAAAGCACTAGCGCATCCCCCATACCCACGGTCCCTGCTTGCAGCAGTATAAAGCAGTCCTGGTTAAGCAGCACAGTGAAAACTTGACACAAGTGAGGAACTACGTGTACTGGCTTGTCCACTGCCCCCAAGAAAACACTGTGCTCCCCTGACCCTGCCGTATCGTGGGCAGAGTGTGTTATTTGTAGTGGTGTTCTGATCGATGTTGACCGGCAGTGGTTTTTCTATGGACTCACTGTGCTGGGAAAGGAGTTTGGATGGAATTAGGGGACAGGTCCACACTGGCCTCAGCTGCAGAGCTGACTTCAGGCTGTCCTGCCCTACCAGACTTCCCCACTTAGTGATGTTGGTGGGGTTTTGTGGCTGCTTTCAAAACCAGATTTCTGCAGATTAGAATTATGTTAGAGTTAACGCCCACCCCCAAAAAAATAATAATCCCAGAGAGTTTTTTCTGACCTTTTGCTGTCTGACCTATTCATCTAGTGCAGTGTATGGCAGCAAACGGGTGAGAAAGTGGATGACTTTAACAAGTCTGCCACCAAGGGTATAAAAATTAGTTGTTTTCACAAAGGTATGAATTTGAGGCAGAATAATTTCCCAACCTGTGTAACTAATTGTTAGTTACTGTTAGGGATGTGGGGGCAGGTTGTGTTTTGTGCTCTGGTGTGGTTCTCACACAGTATCTCTCTCTTCTACAGGCTGAAGTCAACTGTCAAATGTTGGCTTCATTTCAGCACAGCAGGAGGAATACCATGGTGCTCCACCATCTTTCCCAGAAAGTCCTCGTTTGATGGATCCCTTCTGGGACCCCCAGTGGAAGCATCGCTCTCTGCCACAGCCAAAAGTAGCTGGGTCCAGCAGAGTGGGTCACACGTGGTGGAGTTAAATTCACCTCCATCCCCCTCGCAGTTCTGCCTGCCAGAGCGATCTGGATTTGCTATTACCGGTGGTAAGATCAGGGAAAGATGTGTAGCAACATCTTTTTATTTTCATGTTTCCTCCTTGTACCATTCTTTAGCCTTACTGTAAACACCCATGCTTACTCACGTCTTCCTCAATAGACCTAAAAATATCTCCCTCTTCCCATTTCCAGTGCTGTTCTTTGCATTCTGAAATGGCCCTATTTGAGAGGGTCATAACAGCACAGTCTAATGAAGAATAAAAATGGCGATGAGGTAATGTGGCAAAAACAACTCTTGGAAAGAGCATCTCTGAACTGCTCACCGATTCTGTTTGCTCTTGCAACTCAGGCTGTTTGTATTGTCATCCAGCTCCTGGGCTGAAGGGCTTTTGTTGGTGTAACCCTGTGAAATCCATGGATTTTATCCCAGGGTGGCTTCAGTCACAAGTGAGTGCCGTGGATGAAGGGTGCAGTCTCATGTTCACGTGCCAGGCGCTGCACGATTGCACGTCCCCAGTGAAATCAGCACCAGCCCTGAGAAGCCGGGGAAGCTGCGCTTGTTCACAACACATAAGGTTTGCCCCAGCGCTCTGAAATGAGCACTGTCGTACAAAATGTACAATGGCAACAGGGAACCAGAGGTGGTTTTGCAGAAGGATTATTATTTACTGCTTCAATAGAAATACCTTACTCTTACAGGCATGAAAAATGCAGCACTACAGTAAATTTGGGAAGATCCTGTAAGATTTTCTTACAAGATGGAATAATACCTTTCTTGATGCCTTAGGGCCACCATCACCATAAGCCACAGTTGCAGGTTTTCAGCAGGTTAGTTTGAATCTGGATCAGGTCCCTTGCTCTGCTTTGCTACGCAGCTGTAGAGGTGCTTGAGCTGAAACAAATTGATGCGACAGGATGAAGCAGGGCAGGACAGGAACGGCTGGTTTGGTGGCAAGGCCAGCCTACATCAATTTAAAGTGATCACAGAACTATCACGCAAGGTGGGCGGTTGCTCATGTTCTCCACTGCTTATGGTCAAGGACACACCACTGGTTGCTTAACCAAGTGGTTTCCTAAGCTCATCTTTGTGTAGGTTACCTATATAACCAAAAGTGGATAAAGAAACTAGTGTGTCAAATAGCAAGAAACTGTAACTACCAACTCACAGTTGTGGTTTTAGCATATACAGGCCATAAGAACATCTAATTTTTCATTCTTCTGTCTGTATTTGTAAATGTGGATATGAAATGATCCATTATCAATGAGTTCCCAATGCGTTCCAAGAATAACTTCAACAACAGTACAACATAAATCCACGTGCAGATGTCTAATCCAGTTAGTCTATGGAGTTTTTTAGATAGCCTTTCTGGGGTGAAATAACCTTTTTTGAAAAGTGGATGGTCAAACTTTAACATGTTGAGGAGCACAAGCTCCCCTCCCACTTCCCTGTGTGTGTGAACTGAGTTTGCAGGGATGGTGGGTGTCAGGTGGCACTGGACATATTTTGCTTCACCTCTCATGCGCCTTAACTCACCACAATGTTTTGCATCTGGGTCAGCTGTGTTTTTATCAAGCATTAACATGCATAAGGGTTTGCCAGTACTTAATAAAAATGCTACTGAAAACTGCATTCTTCCACCTCTTTATTGAAGCAGATTATATTGTGTTTGAACTGTGTTTGAACTGAAGGTACACTCATGTGAAAACTGTTATATTCATAACCCACACCCAAGCAATAACAAAGAGCTCAGCTAATGAAAATCACTCAAAGGAAATCACTGCCCACCTCTTCCAAGATCAATTAGAAAGATTATTCCAGCATCCCTAATGCTACCATGCTGCTGTTGTACTCTAAAGCACCTCTTCCCTTTAGAAAGCTAAGGCAGGGAGTCTGACAACAATATGTAATAAACGGTGCTGGGAAAAAAGCATTTCTGGTGCTATTACCACCGTAAATTCCTACAGCAAAGGACAACACTTGGACAATGTAAATATATAAGGTCTCGCTGTGAGGCTCACATTCAAACGAGCACAAGAACAGAAGGTTTGGGGCCAAAAGCTGCTGCCCACAGCTGGATCAGAGAGTTTGAACCACGTTTTCAGACAAAGGCTGACAAAAACCTGTTTCCCAGGGGGTTTCTGTCTTTGGAGGACACCTCAGCTAATGCTCAGTAGATCAAGGATCAGCTGGAAGACAACTGTTTCTCCAAACAGAAGAAAACATCCTTGCTGGCAGTACACCAGCAAATTCAGATGCTGTAGCATGAGAACAGACAGAGTAGCTGCCAGAGAAGAAATGCTGTGTGTAGAGCAGGGAATCCAGCATTCTGCTGCGTGGCTTTGAGCATGGCAGTGTGGGCAAACCCTTGGCTGCTGGAACATGATGATGCTCCACGGGATTTGGAGACAGAGAGCAAATTATACCAGTTGAGAGTTTGGCTTTCTTGTGGATATTCCCATTTCTAAATGTGTTTGTTCTTCTCCCCTTTTTCCTCTCTTCTGGTGTCTCTGTTGACAGCAACAGGTTTCTCTCAGGGATTTATTTTTCCCACTGCATAGGAAGGTAGGTCTGAGCTTTAGCAATGCAGAGCTGAATGCTGGAGTTTCTTAGTAATTGGCAAAAGTCTTAAAAACTGAGAGTCTAGTATTTATCAATGATGAGAAACTGTCAGAACCACTTTGAATATTTGTCTGATGCTAATTGTTCTGCCAAAACCAGCTGATTTTTTAACGATATGAAAAATTAGTATTGCCTAAACATGACTTCTCATTGCAAAAAATGTGCCAGTCCTTGAAACAGCATTAAAGATATAATTCATTGACTTATGCAAATGAAAAATGTTCATAATAATTTTGGTAAATATTTCATTTAGTTTAAATACAGATCCATTTTAAACTGCAAACATAGGCAAAGGCAGGTAAGGTTTATTTCAAACAGTTCACAACACAAAGAGCTGCTGCATTTTTCAAGCGAATCTTCCTTCTGGCCATATCTGGAGACTAAAAGGGAGTAGAGAGAGAAGAGGGTGAACCTTTTTCTCCAATGGTCATGACCATACCACTGAATAACTATGTTTTTGCTCTTTACAGTGGTGTTTTAATATGCGGTGTGATTCCCATGCTGCGCTAGGGAGGGAAAAGTGCCCCAACCCAAATAGCTAGGAACAGAAAATAGAAATACTAATGTTAACTACCCCTGTGTTTGAATAAGAGGATTTGTGGAGCACAGCAGGAAAAGCTGAGGCACTGGTTCCCTGTGAGCTACGTTCTCACTCTTCGCTCTCTAGCCATGTGGTTCATTGGCCTGACACATTACAATGCATTAGTTTGGCCGTGTTAATTCCTTTGAAATATGTTTCAACCCACTGTACTTCCAGCATCGCAAAACGGTTGATTTAGCTTTACGTACTTACACGTTGTTGGAAAGATAGGGCGTTCCCTATTTGACTCTGTAGCGTTCACTAATGACATTCAGTTTTCTTGTCTGAGCCATCAATAAAAGCTTATGAGCTTCTGACTTGTGTGATTGCAGTCACAAACCGGTCTTTTTTAGATGTGGAAGGTGCTTGCTTTTATCATGCCAGAAGATGGAGAAACTTTAATTCCCTCCATTGATAATTTTTATCTTTGCTTTGCTTGCTGCTTACGGCCACCTTCGTCAACAGGTGCCGCACCGACCACTTCTGCTTGTGGAGCACTAGTGAGTGCTCGGGGCTGTTGGTGGCTGCTGGAAACAGCTTCATCTTCCAGCTTCATCGCTGTCCATGGCAAGAGAGTCCACCCCATCTGGAAGGGATTATAGATGAGAGGGATGCGGCGGGACTGCCCCATGCCCACACTGCAAACTGCCCGTGGCCGTGCAGGGCGGCAGGGCGCCAGTTTTGTGGCAGGGCCACAGTTTGTGGCCGTCTTCACCCTGCTAGATCCGTTTGTCCACACTCTTCTCCTTCCTCCACCCCAGTGTTTCATTTCTATGTGGCTGTTCATAACCACCTCAGTCCCCGCTGCTGGGAGGGAGATCCCGCAGTGCGATGGGGACCATCTGTTGTCCCCCGACACAGTGTCCTCAGGGTCCTCCTCTCCCACCTGGGAAGCACAGGCAAGTCCTGCCCTTCACTGTTGGTGATTAAAAGCTTACCAAAATCCACAGGACTCCTCTTCAATAAAACACTAGTTTTCACCAAATGCAACAGGTCAAATTTCTCATTGAATTTCTGAGACCCAAAGACCCCAGAGAGCTTTGCCTGAAGCCCAGGAGTTTGGTTTTCAGCCAATGCCATTGGCAAGCAGAAGAGGAAAGGTGGAGAGGGGGGTATCTGTTACATACCGGTTCCTTCGGTATCCTGCCATTTGTGTGCGTATTCAGCTTTATTTTCCCTACCTTAGAACGTTTCTTTCCCTCAGCCAGGGAAGCTGCTGCTTTCTCTTGCTGCTTTTCTAGAGAGCCTGTTTTGGATTATCTCCATATTCCCAGAGGGTTTGTACCTGCATGTCCCTGGAGGGAAGCAGCTGACTTTGTGCTCTTCAGGTGGGGGAAGAGTGTTTGCACAGCTAAAATCACCTTTGTTTCTCACGTTGGAGTTGCTTACATCTAATTTGCTGTCCTCTGTTATCACTAGGCACTTTAAGAGCTATTGCTTGCCAATACACACATTGGCTATTCTTTTTTGCTAAATGCATTTCATTTTGCTCTTCTAAGAGGTATCTCACTATCTGAAGTCCTGCACAAAGCCAGAAGGGGGGCAGTACCCCCGCTGCCTGCTCCCGTTGCTGGGCAGTGCTGCAGAGCAGCTCAGGTACAGGGCAAGGACTTTTCCTTCAAACAGAAGTTGCCGCACGGCGTGGCACCAGGGCCGACAGCCCGGCTTGTCGGCATGAAACTCCCAGCAAAGCCTGGAAGGTGAAATCCTGGAGTCACCAGGGCTTTTTACCCATAACTTCAGCAGACCCAGGATATCACCCCCTCCACCCTCTCCAGCAGCGCAAGACAGGGTCCTGCAGACCTTGTGCTTTGCTCAGCACCTTCAGTTCAGGGTTGAAATCAATCATTTGGCTTTAGATTCAGTTTGAGTCCTTGAGATTTCCTGGAAAACCTTAGACAAGCAGATAGTGCTTACATGATTTGTAACCCAGAAGAGGAACAGCCGCATCTTTCTCATGGCAGCAGGAGGGCATTGCTGCTGCAGAGGCCACCTCCCTCCCTCTCTCTGTGGGTGCAGGAACCTGGGGAGCAGGGTGCGCCGAGGGAATAACCTTCAGTCTGAAAACCACGGATAATATCCAGACTGCAGGCCCTTGCATAGATGTGCTCCCTGATGCCAGCGAGGCGTTGCAGGTGCTGCAGAGCCGGTGCTGTGCTCGGCGCTCCCAGCTCAGACCTGTTGCTTTTCTCCTTTGGCACCTCGCACTGTTACTGTGTATTACAGCTGGACTCCAGACGTACCATACTGTAAGATCTTGCTTTAAGTATTCCCTGAAGATGCACACAGCTTTCCCAATTTTTAAATGCTAATAAAAGGATTAGCATCATTATTTATTTGGTTGCTGTTTTCTCCCCGATGCACACATGTCTGAACAGACACACATACGTGGCCCAGGGTTTTTTTCTCTTGTGAACGAGACGACATCAACAATGTTCTCACCCCCTGCTCCCATGAGGGGTTTAAACAAGAAATCATTCATTTAGCTGAAGTTTTATTTAAGATATAAAGTTCAAAATGCTTTCCACTAATGTGGTCAGCTGTGTTTTTCTGTTCATCAGACTGGGATAAGGGAGAGGCAGTAGTGGAATAAGAGGACCTAAAAGGGAGATCACACAGATTGAGGGGAGGGTGCAGCAGGAAGGTGGGTAACAAGAAAGGGATGAGTGAGACATTGGGAAGGTTGGGGCTGGAAGAGATTTCAGGACAGGGAGTTGCAAGCTGCTCCGGGCTGGGGCAGGGCACTGGTTTGGTCAGAGCATTCCAATCAAGATGCTATTTCTTAAGTGAAAATATGCAAGCCCCATCTCCCAGCAGGCAGCGCTGGGCTGTGCCCTCTGTGATGTGCTCATGGGCAGCAGCTGAGCCTGCTGGCCCCTGCGAGGTGGGAGGTGGGTGGCAGCAGCGCTCCTGGGGACCCTTCCTCCTGCGGCTGCAAGGTAAGGCCCTGCTCTGGCAAGGGATTTAGGTTTTTCTTTCCTTGCCAGAAAGACAAAGACGTGAGCAGATCCCTCATTCCTGTTTGCGTAGACTTATTTGTGGGTTGCAGCTCTCCTGCTGCTCCTCCAGGCACGAGCCAGTGGTGTGGTCAGGGAGCTGAGTAGAAACTTTTCCCGTTAGGACCCAAGTTGGTGGATGTAAGGAGGTTTGTTTGTCTTCACCTTTCTTGCTGCCGTGTCATGGAAGTGCAGCTGGGTTTGCAAGTGCAAGAGAAAGAAAGAAAGAAGCGGGTGGTGGTTTGCAGGCATGC
>JAVJGJ010000060.1:12331481-12367539 GCA_035590215.1 Microhierax caerulescens
GTGGTTTGCAGGCATGCTCACTGCTGCGCAGCCTTCAGCTGGCGGCCAGCACAACCACCAGATCAGGTCAGAGGCTTCGGTGGTTTTGATCTGTGGATTTTTGTCCAAGGGAAGATGTGACCTTTCTGCTGAGGCTCTTGCCTCTGGTGTCCCTTGTAACGGGTAGGGTCAAGAGCAAATGCTAAAATACAGCTCAGATGTTTTCCCTGAGCTGTAATGGCAGGGTGGAAGCACTGTAGGTTTTTCTTCCAGCTAAACTAAATACCCCGTGTCTTTGATTGTAGAGATACATATTTCGGGGGGTCTTTTGTGTAGATCAGTACTGTGGAATGAAAATGGTGGAATAATGATCATTCTCCAGCTGCCTTGTGTTTTTTCCCTAACGTAACCTCTCTGGTGCTGCCTCCAAGTGTTCCTTATAAAGCCCGAGGACTTTTCTGTCCTCTGGTAACTACAAGAGGCAGCCCAGGTTAGTGTGCTTTCAGAGAACAGAGCAATCATTGTCTGTATCTGTGAAGATCTGAGAGTTAGCCCCAACGGCTGGGATAAATAGTGGGCTGTGAAAAGAAAGAACATGTGGATTTCTGAAACCCATCCAAGCATTTAAAGGATTTCTCGTTATACCCAGATGATCGCAGTCAAAATGTAGGATGTATCCAAAACCATTACAATACAGAAAGAGTAGGTGAGGAACAAAATCGTTGGGGATTGTTTTAAAGCATGCAGATGCTGAATTCAAGATGAATGATGTTTTCTGGAGTGCCAGAGCAACCCACAAAATTCACATAAACACTTCTGGGAATGTTTATCCCATGTATCATTTATGGATCTGTCTTGTGGCTGGAGCATATGGGGGTAGAAGGGAGGGAAACTCTCTGGGAGTGTTTACAGGAAAACGACGTGGAGCAGTTTTGATGCTTGTATGTGCTTTGCTCAAAATTCAGCTATGGAGCACACAACACTGTGACTCGGGTGCCTCTGGAGATCCACAAATATCCATTAAAAAAAAAATGCTCACATGAATAACCACATTATTGCAGGAACACAGCTTTCTTTGGCCTCATACAAGGTAAGGCAGTCTGGGTTCCCAGCCTGACCCAGCCCAGCTTCCCTGTTCAGCTTTTCTTTTTCACATGTAGTGGAAGTTCACAGTCAGCGTTAATTTTGATGAGGTCTGACTGCTTACACACGGACATAGCTCCATACCCTAATTTTCTTAACTGGCCTCAAATTAGAGATTAACTGTCTTTAAAAAGTGATGATGCTTTAACCCTGTTAATTTTTAGAGAGCAGAAACATATGACTTAGAATTTGATGCATTTAGTAACGCCTTGGAACAGTTCTGGATTTTCAGTATGTCTGTATGCAGACCCTTTCCCCTCCTGCCTGTGCCTATAGGAAGCCCTTTTCCCCTCCTGCCTATGGACCTGCCCTAACTCTAAGCTAGTCTCTTCTTCACAACTTTTAGCTGGCTTTAGTTTCAGGTCTGTGCTACTTTTCTGTGCCTTCCCAGAACATTCACTATGGCACTAGGATACAGAAATGGAAAAGATTGGCTGAACTGATTTGTATGAACACCTCTTAGCTGGCTTTCTATAACTTTCATAGAGTTGCTGTAACCTGTTATGGCTGATTATAAAGCTATAGCATTAGTGATCATCAGTGATGGTGCAATCTTTGCTGTGAGCAGCGGGATTTCTGCAATACCCATCTTGGTGAATACCTAGGCATTCTTTCTGCAAATCAGAAAAAATCTGCTGAGAGTGTGAATCTTTCTGTTGCTCTACCCCATAGTTAAAAGGAGTGGTAGTTTGTATTCTTAGTCGTTCCTCTGATCATACCGAATCAGCCAACTACTGTAATGATAAAAAAAGTCATCTCTCATGTGATAAATAGGGATATTTCATCCTAAAAGGATGCCCAAGTGGAAACTTGCCGGTAAGATGACCCAGGCTCGCTATCTTTCAAAGTCAAGCTCACTGGCAGGCTGCTCATAGATTTTAGAAATAATCTAAAAGCAGAATAAAAGCTGAGCCTGTACCTGAGATCATCAAAACTGATGTTAGCAGCAAATCTGACAACTTGCTTGTCTTAGAAAATCACTTGTGAGGGTTTTTCAGTTTGTTGGAGTTCCCTCAGTGGTTTAGAAAAATAAATATAGATGTACTGAAGAGAACAGGTTTGCTTAGGCAGCATCCTAAGCCACGTGGGGAGCCCTGAGCATAAGTTGATTCTTTCTGAAGTTTAGGGACTTCTCCTGTACACATAATGATGGCTGCACTGAAAGGAGAGCACCTGGAAAGCGAGTGGCAATAATCCCAGTGCCTGGGAAAGGTGGTGCAATAAGCAGGGTTAGTTCTAGAAAGATTTGGCAAGACCACACTGTTGTGTTTCAGGTGTGGAGTGAAAACAAAAGATAAATTGAGAGGGTAAATAATGAGTATGTGCAGTAGAAGAAAAAAGTTTCACTCCGTAAAGGCTTGTGGTATGCTTGCTAACCTGCGAATGGGTGACACCTTTTTGTGATTAATCCTGGGTGTCTAATTGGCATGATCGATACACGGTTAATTCTCAATAACTGCACACAGTGAAAGCCCTATATTCCAGCTGGACAAAAGCAGCCAGGAGTGAGAGGGCAGCAGTGCTGGTGGTGACCACTGAGCTGGCAGACTTCACCAGCTGTGAGGCCAAGTTCACATAAATCCAACGGGACACAGACTCCAGAAGGACCCAGCAGTGTCTCCTGCAAAACTAGACGGGTAATAGAAGCTACCAACAAGGTGCTAAAGTGCTCAGAGTTGTTAGGGATATTAAAAAAACTCCAAAACCAAAACAAGTTGTGGATTCATAAGAATAGATCAAAGCTTTTCTCTGTGGTGCCAGAAATATTGGGAAACCTGAGACTGCAGGAAACTCCCTTGGGTTTTCTCTCTGTTATAAATTCTGACCTTTGACTCAGCTGCCCAGACACGGTTTGGATTTTCCGTTGGTTTACCTCATAATTAGATGAAGCTCAGCGGTTCCAGCCGAGTTTCTGGGTTCAATCAAATCATCATATATATGAACTCAGAAACTTCTCATGGAACGTCTACTGGGAATTCACACTGCGGTCCAAAACCCAATAAAAAAAATTCTCAGAAGAAATCTTTAAGTGGCATCTTGTACAGATGCCCAGAGGAACGTGTGTGGTACTTTTGGCGTGATCCAGCTATTGCATCCCCTGTCCCTGTGCCTGCCTCTAGCTTTCGGCAGTCCGTGTTGCTGCAGTAATTGCTCCCTGCTCCAAACTGCTCTGTGGAGCTCCTGAGCCTGCACGAAGCCTGATCCGTCTTTTTGCCCAAGCAGTGCAATAATTTAGACTCCCGAGGAAGGTTATGCGAGTAGACTTGCGTTCATCTATAAAACTTACACTTGAACACTTGTTTTTCTGCACTGATGTGTGCAAATCATGCAGCAGGACATTGACCCCCCCCAAAGCCGCCTCCTGCCGCTTTTCTACAGCATCCTTTCTCTGTCTCGGGGAAACCCGCCTCAGTTCTCCCCCGTCTTTGATTTCTGCCTGGCCCGCTTATGGCCGTGGGTTATCTGAAGGCTCATGGTAAAGGGAAAATGTGAAAATACGGCAAACTGCCACAGCTTGTGATTAAATTTTTGAAAACCTTGCCTCATCGGCTGTAGTTTGTCAGTGAGCAGTTGCTATTTAAATTGTACTGTTTGCTATTTGGATGTACCTACAAAAGCCTTTAGTCATCTGGGTTTTTTAAAATAAATTGAGAAATATCTCTTGGTCAGATATTGCTTTTGCATTTGGACTCTGTATGGTAATAAAACATTTCAGTATTTGCATTGCTTGCTTGCAGCTAATGCTACGTCCCTGGAGGTTCTATTAGTAGAAAGAGTATTTTCTGTAGAGGAGCCATATGTGTAGAAAAGATAAGATTTTCAATTGCATATTTTTTTAAAAAATAAATATATTGGTCAAATGAACAGCTGGTCTAACTCCTGTTCTCAGTGAGCTTCCTTGTGGGCAGGCTCAGCTCAGAGCATTTATGGAAGCATAGCACCAGTTACGGCACTGGTGGCTCAACTGTTATTAAACAATTAGTAGGAAATAGCCCAGGTGAGAGACAAGGAGCGTAGGAAAAGCCTTGGAAGTTATTTAGGGAGATTTTTCTGAGTTAACCTTTTCACCGGGTTACTGTGCCTGAAGGAATACTTTGCAGCTGGTGTAAGTTTGATACATTTTAGATGAGTTGCTGAGTTTTATCTTGGAAAAGTGGATTAAAAAGTTGCTCTTGCTCTGTTCTCATCCTTATTTTTCATGCTTGGGGCCAGGCAGTTCAGGAGGTGAGTGATGGGTTCCCGTCCCTGCTGGGACTCTGGCAGCTCACGTGAAGAAGGTGCAAGTGCTGTGTGTCACCTCAGGAGTGGGATGGGGGGGCTGAGGGGGCTGCGGGCACTGGTGTGGTGCAGTGCCCTGGGGGTCCGCAGCATCTCCCACCTGGGCACAGGGATAACACAGGGCTGTGACCTTGGGAAGGTTGAGGTGGGATCTGTTTGTGGTCCAGATCTGGTATATCTGTGTCTGCCGCTTGGATTGCCCTGTCTTAAAATTACTGTTTCGCATGTCATTGGTCAGAGGGGTTAATAGAGAGTGTTTCTGCAGAGTAACTTATAGACTTCTGAATCACCTGAGCATCCCCGTGAGCTGACCACTGGAGCCAGGGCAGCCAGAGATGGCTGAGCTGCCTGTGGACACACCGGTTAGCACAGCGATTCATAATGCAAAAGCCCTTTGAATATTTGAGACTGTGTGTGGTGATACGAGTTTGGCTGAAGTTTTCAGTCCACTTCATGAATTTGAATTACTCGTGAAAAAGTGGAAACCAGAGGTCCAGTCCTCTTAGAGGGAAATTGTGACATCAAGGTTGCTGAAGAACGGATTTATGTGTTTTCATCATATGCCCCTTGTGCTGTTCCTTGGCCAGCTCATTTGCTGACATCCTTCTGATTTAGGATATAGATTGTGCATTCTCCTCCCAGTCACTTCCCGGGTGACAGTGACGTGTTTTTTGAGAGAATACCTGAGAACACAAATCCATCAGGAATTTCAAGGAGAGTGGCTTATTTGGAAAATAATAGGTCTAAGTTTTTTACATCTGCCTCCTTACGAATGCACATTTTTGTCTAAAAAGGCAATGCTTCTCTGGAGAGGTGTTCTTGCGGGTGTTTTGCTTCTTTGTCTGAGCTCTGTGCTCTGAAACAGGCAGGATGGAATCTTAACACCTTTCAAGTAAATGAGAGTCTTGCTCTTAACTATTTTACTTTATTTCCACTGGCCTCCCTCCAGGCCAGTAGGACGGTAATGTGTTTACAGCACCTTCTCCAAGATCTGTTTCTCTGCTCTTTTCCTTCTTAGGACATGAAGTGTGGTGCTGCTGCTGCTCATTGTCACAGATGAGAAGTGATAGTTGCATGTTGATTTAATTATTATATTTTATAAACTCAGGAAATCAGTGGTGCAAGTTAACTGAGCTATGCAGTGGTCAAGGGACGTTAAATACCCCAGGCACCATGTGCAGGTGGTTTCCTGGCAAAGGAATGGTCAAATTTAGCCTGAATTGGTGGGATATGAGGTTGCTGTGGACAATTTGGGATCCTTGGTGCTCTGTGCAGCTCCTGTTACCTATGGCTAAGGATGATCAAGGAGGAATTCCCTCGAGAGGGATCCCCAGCCTGGCAGAGACCTGCCTAGATTGCTGGGGAGGAGCATTTTGCAGCCTCCTTGGTTGCTGGTGCCTCGGGACCCTGATCTGGGGTGCTTGGACCCTTGCTCTGTTTGTGTTCTTCTGGTCCCAGGTCCCCAGGTGATAAGCCACTACCCTGCTGCAGCCTGGCTGGTGCCAAAGGAGGGAGCAGGGATGCTCCTCTTGGCTCTGCTTGCTGCCACAGTCTGGACCATAGTCAGGGATGGCAAAGAGCAGGGGACAAGTCCCCGTGTGGCTGAGGGTGTTCAAGCCCACTGCTCCCAGTTCCCAAGTAACTCATGCTGGCCCCTTTTTGGATGGCGGAGACCTCTGGTCTCACTTTTTAGTAACTGTGGTGTGGTCTGGTGAAGGTGTCTTGGGGTTGCTGGTGTTCACCTCCACGTCAGGGGCTGGGGGGGGCACGAGGGAGATCCCTCAGGTTGAGCATCTCAGATGGAGGAAGGCGCTGAGCTGCCCTGCTGGGTGGTAACAGCCTGCAGCTATCACAGAGGCAAAACACGGGGTACATGAGTTCACCAGCCAAGGTGTGTTTATTGAGGGCAGTTTTGAGGATGGTCACTCTGAACTCAAGCACCCAAACCGCCCCCCACCCACCACTTTGGGCTGTCGATCCCTATTGTCGGTGTAGCCTCTGGTCTAACACGGGAAGAGGTGTGTGTTAAAAGAGAACTGCCAGCCGCTGTGCTCGTCCCTCGTGCCGATCTGAGAAATAAAGTATGTTATGGAGAACTTCTCCCCTCATTCATTTTCAGTTAATGGGTAAAAATAGCTGGCACAGCTTGAAAAGTGCAGTGCATGTAGTTCAGGAAAGTCTCAAGTCACAGTGGGAAGAGTTAAACTGCACTTAGTTAGTCTTGTTAATCTGATTTATTATAAGCAAAGGCACTCCAAGCAAAACAGCAATCCCTTAGATTTTTGTAAGAGATCTGACAACTGTTTTACAGAAGCATCTGATAACATTTAAGAATATTAAAAAAGCATATATAATTGCCTCCTAGGAGAGGCATTTGTGCAGTGGAAGTCAAGAGAGTAGATAGTGGCACATTTGATGAATAACAGTAAAGAAAAGCTGAGCTCTCAGAAACAATATTATGAAAGCGTGATGCCTAAAGAGTATTTTCATGCTGGCAAAACTTTACACAAATATTTAAGGAGTAAATCACTTGTTCTCAAACTCAGAGGTAGCATTTATCCAGGAAGATACAGAGACTGCTTGCTTTCTTGAGTAGCAAATACTGCACCCTGCCCTCCCCAGGTTTTGTGCCTTAGAATTCAGTGGGCAGGCGAGTAGATCAGATCTTAATATTAAAGATAGGGGAGAGGAGCTGGACATAGGAAGCAGCTGTTTTTTTATAAATTTTAAAAAGAGTCTACTTTATCCTGAAATACAGCAGAGATTTAATTTCACATTAAATAAGACTGTGATCAGGATATTAAAAAAAAGTAAATTTATATGTCTTTGAAGGACAATACATAGTGAATTAGCCTGGGATAGGAAGAAACATAGGCTTACTGTGCATGCATGGGTGGGATGGAGCTGTGTTCTGGCCCGCTGCAGCTTCATTCTGGGGCACTGAGCTGCACTGAGGCTGTGAGGATTTGGAAATCCTGCACAGTCTGTCCCTCGCAGCCAAACCCTTTGTGTCATTAAAGTCAAGTACTTCCAGTCTTACGCCCTATTTTGACTTGTTACCTAGTGTTTGGGTTTTTTTTTCCCTTCTACGTCACAGCGCTGATGTTCCAGCACCCTGGCAGTCTCCCTCCCTCCCCATGCAGGCAGAGGGAATCAGGCAGCAATCCAGCGCATCGGCACAGTGAGCTTTGCTCATGGCATCCCATCTCTTAGCAGACAGGAGAATTCCTTATGAAAGTTCGAGTTACTGTTATTTTACATGCTGTCCTAGCACGTGCAAAGGGCAGCCTCAGAATAACAAACCTTCCTTCCCCATCTCTTTATGTTTGGTGATGTGCAGAAGGATTCAGCAGGGAGGCTAAGGGCAGCACGAGGTGGCAAGGAAGTCGCAGGTGGCTGTTGCAAAGCATCTGCTGCCTCAGGCTGTGGGGAATTTTTTTGCAAAAGGCCGGTATTGCATCGGTAAGGCACTCCTGGCCACAGAAATACATCTGGAGAAGTACAAACATGGACTCTGTGTCTACTTGTTTTTCTTGTCCAGAGAAAAACAATTATAAGATGTAAGATAACACTCTGAAGGGAAGTCTTCTGCATAGGATCCTGCCCTGGGACAGCAGACAGTGAGAAAATTCCTTGGTGCAAGCTGGGTCTGCAGTCGAAGCCCCAGTTTTGCTCTGGGTAGCGAGGCTGCTGCTTCATGAGAGCTCAGAACTGAATTTATGGTCCCTCCTATCATGGGACAAAATAGAAATGGGGACTGGAAGATGCCCCTGTGGGCTTTGCTTTTAGCCTGATGGCAGCAGGGGTCCTTGGGACACTGTTGCGGAGGAACTCAGCTACTAAGGGAATCGGGAAGATCCACCAAATCTGAAATAGGAGGTGCCTGAGACCTTTCCTTCTAGCTGTTTTCCAAAAAGAGGGTTTATGGAAAAATTTCCTCCACCTGACATCAGATCAATTTCCCCAGCACTTAATAGATGCAGTTTTGCACCCATTAACTTTCAGAGAGTCTGTTTAATGCCGTGGGTCTGGTGTGCACTAATTCTTCAAAAGCCTTGAAGCTAAACAGGCTACTCTGTCAGTGACATGTGAAACTATTAGAAAGATGGATGTGTTAAAGCTCTATAGCAGCAAGACTCTGTAGCTGTGGCTGTCAAGTGGCTCCTGCGGAAGGCAGCAAGGCTGCGTGGGTGGAAACCCTCTTAGGTGGGAGCAAAGTGCCCTGTGGGGTCCTGCAGATCTTCAGGACTGCCAGCCTGATGCTGGTGAAGGATTTGTCCGAGAAACCCTTCCCCTTCCTGAGCTGTGAGATTTGGGGTACGACACCCTCCTTGCTGGAAGGTCAAGGGCTGGGAGTTGCCAAGCCCATCCCAAGTGCCCCCTTCAACTGCGCGGCGTGGGGGCTTCAAACCCCCTCATCTAGATCTTTCACGTGCAGTGAAGTGGCCAGTCCCAGTGTTATGAATTTTATTTTCACATTGAGAATGAGGTGGTTGCGTGTGGGTTTTTGGGGGGGGTTGGGATTTTGGGGGACTTTTTCTTTCTTTTTTTTTTTGTTTTTGTTTGTTTGTTTGTTTTGTTTAAAGTTTGAGCTGCTTTTCCTTCCATTCTCAGATTAACTCAACAACCTTTTTTTTTTTTTTTTTCTGAAGCTGAGGGAGCTGGAGCTGGCTGAGATGAGGCCAGCTGCATTTCATAGTGCTTTGAATATCTTGAGACTAAGAAACATGTGGAACTGGGATTTATTTATTACAGTAAAGACCTACAAGGGTGTGTGTGTGTGTGTTAAGAAAAGATGGTGAAGGGAAGTTTTCAGACCGGATACTGGAGACTTCATTACACCACCAACCTCTACTGCTTGTCTCATGGGTTAATATTTTTACACCATGTTAAAACCATGCAGCTCAGATGGTATAAACCAAAAAGTCATTATAGAAGAGGATAATTCCAACTTCCAACCTTTTATTTTAAAAAGATACCCTATGGGGAATTTAATCATACTGTGCTAATCACTTTCATTATCACCCGTACAAGCGTAAGACTTCACAAAGTTCTCTGAAGAGCAACTTAGGAACACGGTGCCATCAGCTTTTATGGTTTCAGGTTGCTTGTCGGAGCCCCTGTGAATACGCTCTGTGTGTATCTTGTCTCTTCGGGGATGCAACGCTTGTGTTATCTCCTCCTTCCTCTAACAGCAGAGCACTCCTCCAGGAGTTGCCTTAATGACAAAACCTCCGAGGATCCACCAGAGAGGGAATTTCCAGGATTCTATAAAAATGTAATGGGCTTCCATGGAAATGGTTTGAAAAAACTCAGAGAATTGTACTCTGTCTGTAGGGGGGTTTAGCCATCCAAAACTGGTCTCTTGCGGTAACGTGATCTGTTAAACTCTACTGAATGTTTCCCTGCAAAGTGTATCTTTTCCTGTAGAGATCCTGAAATTCTGTACTTCCACATAAAAGGAAAGATGACTATTTGTTTCATAATCTGTTTGGCCCTTTTCAGAATGCTCTGAATGCCAGACTCGGCAGCAGAAGGCACTTTTCAGTGTGTTTTTTGTTTTATCTCCTTCAACGAGACAAGTCTGGGAGGCACTGGACCAGAAACACTCTGCAGAGCCCCAGAGTAACACATGACGTGCAGGAGATGAGGCTGCCTTCCAACACCGAGCACTCCATATCACATTTCAAGTGGTATTTAAATTATCTTTTCTGCTAAAGCCTGGAGAATTAAGACTTTCAGAAATGGTTAATCTCATATCACTGGGGATCCAGATTCCTCCACAGCCAGGGAATCTAAGGCAGGGCACGCAGCTACTCGGCAGCAGGAGCTCTCGGGTCTGCAGGACTCGATGTCCAGGCTGCATCCTCACCAGGTACAAGCAAGGTTAGCCCTGCCAGACAGGGCTGGCAGCTAAAATCAGACCTTCGTACATTTGTGCGTTATATAGAGCATCACTTGGAGGAGCAACACTAGAAATATTTAAATATTCTGCAAAAGCTGAATTTCTATACTGTGCTTTTTTTTTTTTTTCTTAAATCCCATTTGGGGCCAGACTCCTCACTGGTGTGCATCGTTCTGACTTTGTGAAGCTGTGCTAATTGAAAGCAGCAGAGGATCTGTCTCTCTGGTGTTACATTTGAAATATTCATACAATTAAACAGTGCTTTGAAGTGCTCTGGCGCTAGTTGTACTCTGCTTTACTTTGGGTGGTCAGGAGATGAAAATGGAAATGTTTTAATTAGATTTGGTCCTAAGAAAGTGTGCCATGTCCTTGTTGGAATTTCCTTGCTAAGTGATACTACACCTTCTCCTCGCAGCTCAGAGCAGTTGGCCCTGTGCAGAGGAGACTGTGATAAATGGTTGGTTTTAATCATCTCTACTTTGGAGTGAATTAGGAAGGAGGGGGATGTTTTTATTCACTGAACCGTATTACTCCACAGAGAAGGATTTTAGACCGGAGAAAGAACTTGAATACATCTTGGCTGCAGGACAGGATTGAATTCATTTGTTTATTTGGTCTTGGGGTTTTATTTTTATTCTGCTTTTTACAGTGGAAGAAACCCACTTCAACTTTCTGCATAATGAGGTGCCGTTTTCTGATATGCAGCATCTAAAGGTCAGAGAAAGCCTTGCTGCTATAAAGTAATGGCTTATGCACTTATGGAGTGCGTGTAGGGGGGAATTTCCTCTCCCCACCCGGAGCACCAGCTCGGCTGCAGACAAAAGCTGTGGCAGGGAACTGGGGCCATGGCACGTTCCCCATACAACTGCACCTTTCAAGAAACTGCTGTCCCTGGTGACATAACATTGAGTTTTAAAATTTATTGTGCTGTTGGATGGGGATTTTTTTACATACTCGTCTCATTTCAGATTAATTTACAAATCTTTCAGTCTCTGTTTTCACAAAGCTTTCACTCAAAGTTGTCATATTCCTGAGCTTTGTTGGGTAACATCTTGTTGGTGACATACCTCTGGCGCAGCTAGAAAATAACAGCAGATGAAATGTACATAGCTTTCCCTCTTCAACAACAGCAAACATTGATACTTTCACAAAAACATTTTTTTTCTTCTGGAGTCTTAAAAAATTATATTTGTGTGTGTATAGATAATTAAAATCATGTATAGTGTATACGTGCACACTTTTGTGCATATATATAAATGCTAGCCACTTGGTGATATTTCTGGAAGGTTAGATGACATTGTAGTCACCGAGAAGTTTACTTCCTTGAAAGTTTAAGCTGAAAATCCACAGGCAACATTAAATCCACTGACTTTAGTCACCAAATGAACTTGCCCCTCAAATGTGTATTTCTGTGACACCCTCCTTCCACTGCGAGACTGTTTTCTAATTTTATTTTCCTCTTTCATCTTCCAACTGCTTATCTGTCCTTCCAGATTCATTACCTCTCCTTTCCTTTCTCCTTGCTTCCTTTCTTCTCCTGCTGTGTTCCCATTTTTAATGATTTATTTTATGTTTTATTTTATAATGTTTATATCTGCAGAATGAACTGGTTTTATAACCCCCCAAAATGAATTCTATAATTTATTTTCCTTGGGAAGTTAATGTTCACTGCCGCTGAACAGCCTCTCGCTGATAGTGATGCACACCCTGATATCGATGCTGGGTGACTTCACTGCGGTTCAAGCCACACATTCTGGCTGAGTCAGAGTCAGGACGGGATTGTGATGCAGGTGCCTGTGGGGGGATGACCAGTCTGGGGTAGGAACTTAAATATAGCTGTTCTGAAGCAGACCAGTCATCCCTTTGTCTCTAGCTCCTGCAATTAACAGATGCTTAAACAAGAGTAGGAACTGGGGGAGCATCCACAGCAGCAGCCAGCTCCTCTTACCCTCCTTGCTGTAGTACACAGCAAATAGAATTTGGTGATTTCCTAAGCAGAAACTGCATCTCAATCTTCCCATTTAATAGCCATTACTTGTTCCTGTCTTCCATAAGTTTGTCTAACCCATCCATGAACTTATTTATCCTTTCAGTCTCCATAATACCATGCCAGAGAGTCACTCAATTATGCATGGAGGGGAAAAGTATTTCTTCCTTTTGTTGTAAACCTGAGGCCTGATCATTTCACTGGGTGCCTCTTAGTTCTTAAGTGTGGAAGAAGGCCAGGAAGATGCAGCACTGGGTTTATAGTGGGTTACGAGCCTCTGTTCAGTGTCAGAAAGCTTTATCTCCTCCTCAAGGCAGAAACACCTCACTTCCAGCTGAAAACTGAAGTCCATAAACGCGTAAGAGTTACCAAAGCGGTGCATGAGGACTGCAGAGGTTGCATAACTCATCCAGGGTATTTTTAAATAATAGCACGTCTCACTATATTCATCTCCCTTGAGCTTATTCCTCAACCCCTCGGTACATTTTGACATTCAGAGTTAATCATACCTTCCAGCCAGAATATGCAGCACAAAACCATTTAGGAAGAAAGCTGCAGCTCTCTTGAGCCCAGACCGCGGATCCTTTGGGGCCGGGCAGCACCAAGGCTGGGCGGATGGTGTAGGTTATGGCACATAAACGGTACCAGCTTCGCAGCATCCCTGGGAAATGCCGGGGGCAAACGACACAGCTGCTGCCCTGGTTACTCCTGTGCCTGGGCACAGGCGCAGTGCGTTTCTGCTGTTCCTTCCCTCGGTATTAGTATGGCTACTCTGGTCACCCAGCAGAGGACTGGAATAAGGGGGTGTGGGGGGGTGGTCCAGTGCACTGGAGTGACCACCCCATGGGGGTTCTTGTTCTCATCTGGCATCCCTGACCATTGGCCTGGGATTTGGGGGATTGCTTTCCTCGGTGGCTGTCTGCAATGAGAACTGCTTTATCTAAATGCAAACGCTGAAGCATTTAGAAGCTGGAAGGAAGGGAAGCTGGATCCAGATACTGCCTTCAGGAACAAGATGTGATTCCTAGTGGTCTTCGTCTGGGTTTTGTCTCAGGACAGGTTTGCCCTGATTGACCACCTGCCTCCTGGCCACCACCACAGCGGAAGCACAATGTACATCTCCCGTTTGATTATCTGGGAACGCTGAGCTCTGCTGCCAGTAGCATCAAAGGGAGACAGTGAGAAGAGCAGTGGGAGGCAAGCAGTGTACTCGCTTTTGATTTACCCATGAAGGAGGAACAGAAAGAGAAGGATGATGAGGTGGCCTGCAGTGCTTTGTGGAAGGGAACATCTTTTTCAATTATCCATGTCTGCATTGTGTAAAGGATCAGGAGTTCCAGTACGTACCCCCCTCAACATCCCACTTACGTCAACATAGATCAGCTTAATGCACAGAAACGATAGGTGATATGAACAGCTTATCCAGCACACTGGATAATTGCTGGGCACTCCATCCAACCAACAAACCATTCTCTGGGAATCTTTAATACTTTGGCTGTGACCCTTGGGAGTGATTTTAAAACTTGCAATCTTCTTTATCTCCTCCTGCAGTTGAGGAATAAAAACTATTTTCAGGAATGATTCAGGCTAAAGACCCACTCTGTGAAGAAACTTGCAAGGAAAATACCGAAGGTGGGAGATCCCTGAAAGCTGGGATGACAAAAAGAAAAACTGTGTGCATGACAGCATGTAAAAACATTTTAATTGGAGTTGCTCTTTGCCCACCGTAGTCCTGGTCTAGCACAACCCTGCAGTGCTCTCAGCCTAAGAGAGCAATTTCCTTCTTGCAAAGCCCTGCAGAGAGGAGCATCCTCAAAGCCCCATAATATAGCAGTCTCTGGCAGAAACAAACTGCATGGGACTCACTTTCCCCAGTGCTGCCTTTTGATTATGTTGGTATATACTGCAAAATAAGATAAAAAGTCCTCTTAGCATCAAGGACACTATCTCCCTAGCAATCCAATACTTGCCAGCCTGAGAAGTCAGACCAGATGTGCTTTGTTGCTCTTGAAGTACCAAAAAAAAAAAAAAAAGCACTGACTACAGGGTTATTAGCTTAGGAAAGTTGTCCATCCGCTAAGAACCATAAATAATCCACGACAGCCTCTCTGCCTGACTCCACATCCAATCTCCTCTGCTTATGCTGGTTCACAGCCAGATGAGATTCTCCTCCTCACAGCTGTCCAGCAGATTATTTTGGGCAAAGATGTGATGAACTCAGCTGGAACCACCTGCTGCCTCTTTGGTTCTTGTTAGCTCCATGCAGCTCTTGGCATTAGACTGGGCAGTTGCTTCTGGGAGCAAGAAAAGATGGAGGGACCTGATTATAGTTGGAGACTGTTGCCATCTTCCTGGGGATGGCAGCCAGCGATGTGGGCAGCAACACATGCTGGTAGAAGAGCTCAAGGTTGCACCAGTGTGTATTACAGGCTGGCTGTGGCTTGTGAGCTTACAGAGTGTGGGGTAAATAGCCCGAGAGGCACGCGTGCTTTGGAACACTAGAAGTTGTTTCCATCAGCTGGTGACTCAGGTTTTGGGGGCTTTGTCACTGCCTGGTGGGCCTGGAGATGGGCATTTCCCACCTGCTGCAGGAATATTGGTGCCACTCCATGCTGTGTCTCTGGCTGTGGTTTTGGGTGCTGGTAACAACTTACTGAACTCTGATTTGAAAGGGATGAATAATGTAGAAGGGGGAAAAACCAAAAAGAAGCTATCATGGTTCGATAAGGTTCTACCCACGCATAATTTCTGCTCACCTCTGGTAAAACTGTAGTATTAGAAATAGCCTGTTTCTGTCTAAATTTCAGCTCCATTTTCATGCCTAATGCTCAAACATGGCCTTTTCTTGCCTACATGCATATGCATCTGTTCTGATGGCACAAAGCCTACTTGCACGTTTGCCTGTTGCGCTGGGAGAAAGTACCTTCTCACACTTAATTACCCTCAATGAGAACTGCCAAAATAGGCGGCATCAGCTTCAGGGCTTCAGCCTTTGCTGTGTCTCCCTGATCTAGTGCTTAACATAAGAGACTTATAAAGGTTGCTGTGAAGAGGAGAAGAATAATCTTTTCTTCTCTCCAGGATAAAGTAATGGCTTAAACTTCAACAGGGAAGATTCAGACTAAAGAGGAGGCAAAACCTTCTAACGGCAAGGATGAGGGTTTCCTGGGGAGGTTGTAGGGATTCCACAGCTGGAGGTCTTCAAACATGGGCTGGATAAATATTTATCAAGAGTGACGTAGCCACGGCTGAGCTTTCACAGCGGAAGGGAGTAGAGAAAGTACGTTGCTGAGATGCTAAGGTTCTTTCCAGCTTTTTGGTTCCATGAAGTAGGCAAGACCATTTTCCTTCTAAACAAATAATAAATAAAATCTTTCACTTCTGCTGCTCAAGCTTCTGCTCTAGGGTACAGAGTCAGGATATGAATTACCTGTGCCAGGAAACATGAACTGAACCGAACAGGACAGAGTACGCTTTCCCAGCCTGTACAACCCAGCAGCTGTGGCATTACACGCTGGATCAGCTGCGGTTTCTGAGTGTATTTACTGTCAGTCCTAAGCCTGGCAATAGGACACTCGAAGGGAACAGAGGTTCAGATCTTTGTGTTCATGCATATCTTTTTCTGATGTTGTCTTAACTTTCTAGGGTGTCTAAAGCCATCTTTAGGAAACATCGTTGGCAGCGATTTGATTATTTGCTGAATTTACCTTTTGCTTCTCGTTGTATTTTTAGACCCCTGCCTTGGTTAGTAGTTCTACACACATCCCCTTGGTCTGCTTGCACCTTCCTGGCTGCAGCTGCCCCATTTTGCATGAGCAGTTCATGTGCTTTGCCTGGCCAAGAACTCTGGGACTGATGATGGTGTTGATGCTATAAAACAACTTTCTGTCATTACCATGGAGAAATGGCTCCTGGCTGGACAACAGGAGAGGGGGAACCCGCTGGGCTGCCTCAGGAGCAACCAGAGATGTTTATTCGATGTGTCTGTCTCCCTGTTCTGGGAGTGCAGAGCCTGCAGCTGGCCCAGCACATGCCCTCCAGCTCTCTAGGGCAGCTGGTCCATCTGCTGCCCATGGGGGAAGGAGCTAAACCTCTGCTTCTTGCAGGGGGGGCAGTTGCCTGAACAGGGGGGAGGTGGTTATTTCCCTCCATAATCTAGTAGCCGAGGTGTGGGTGGCAGGATAATGATGCACCCCACAGCATAGATGGCCCAGATTCTGTGCTGACTGAGCACTCCTACCCATGAATGTATGAGGTGGTTTATTTTCAGGGAGTTGGCACAAAAAGGAGCCTGTGGAAATTCAATTAGCAATCAGCACGTGTTTCTGGCCATAGCTCTTACCGTGGCAGATGAGGCTTATATGACCCCAAGACCATCCATCTTCTTGAAGAGAGGAGATGCTATGAACACTGCGTGAGGTAACTGGGTGGTTTTTTGCATTATTTTGCCATGGTCCCAGCTGGTCACCAATGGCTTTGTTGTCTCAGTTGATTTGGAGCCAACTGCTTTGCATCTGGATCTTATTTCCCCTGGAGAATGGCACTTTCTGAGTAAATCTGTGTTACGCAGGACTGAGGAGAAGGAGTGCTCTGAAGTCAGTAGAGTGCTGGAAAACCTTATAGTGTTTTGCAAATTTTCCTTTAAACTGACAAACCATTCACACAGATCTTCTCATTGCTGTAGATCATAAATATATCGCATCTAGATAGGTGTTAGCCTGCCAGCGACACTGATTTGGGACTGAAATAACAGTAGTTTTCTGGCCATTTGGCTCGATTGTGGATCTGTGTCCAAGGAGTCCATCAGCAGGGAAAAGCAGGTAGTCCAAAATAACCGAGGGGAATGAACTGCCACTTGATGAGAAAAGTGAGCCTCCCCATTCGGACAGGAGAGGGTATCAGGGAATACAACTGAGAGATCCAGAGGCTGAAGTGCACTCAGAACTGTTTTTCACTATATCCCGCAGCACAAGGGAGGAGCTGGGCTCCAGCAAGGTGCTTCTCATCCTTCTGTGACCAGGAGTAGCGGTGCAGTGCTTGGCTGTGTAGTAGCAGCCACCAAAGCTTTGTTGGGAGCTGGAAAGAAATTGCCTACTCTGTCAGCCAAACAGGAGCATCCCAAGCTGGCCAGTACTGGTCCAGCTGGGAATACTGGGCCAGCAGCTGACAAAAACAGTGTGGTTTGTATGGTGTGGATGCGACAAACCCCAGAACAAAAATCTCTAGAAAGGGAGCCTCCAAGCTTTGCTGGGCTCATGTGAAAGCCAGTCCTGGAGGCCAAACGTGTATAAACAAGCTTTATTAACCAGGTGGGTGGATGCCATACCAGACAGGGTATGCAATGGGTGTGCAAGCTGAAACCTTTCGGTGTGGATGCACGTGGTAGGTCTGTGCCAACACAGCCAGTGACCTGTGTTCATAAAGCCAGTCTTGATTCTGTTCTATGCTGTGCAATTAAGACAGCCAGGGAGACCACCGGTTTTGCTAGAGCATTCATCAAATTAACATGCCACCAGCATCACATTAATGCCAGTGCATGAATTCTACGCAGGCAGCAGCACTTTTACCTCAGTGGAAAAACCTACAGCTTCAGGGTGATGATGTGTTGCATACCTCTTCTGCTTTAATATTCACTCCCTGAATTGCTCTCTTGGATGTGTTAATTCCACATGCCTTTGTCTGCTGTTTTTTCTTTCCTCTCACAAAGCCAGGGAAGAATAAATAGCAGTGTAATGCAATGTGCAACAGTATAAATGCCCTCCAAAGAACAACTGCTGAGACTGTTGACATGAGAGTTTGTAAGAGAAACAAAAGAAAATATGCTGATTCTGCTGGTTTGCTGCCTAACTCATGCTATGCCTGACTAAATGTTATGTCAGAGCTCCATTGCTCGTGGTTTTCTGATGCTTCACTGAGGAATAAGTGTCATTGTTTAAGTTATGCAGTTAAACCTCAAGTTGCAAGCTAGAAGGACTCTCCTCTCTTCTATCAAACGCCTGTCTAAACACGCTTTTATGGAGTACAGACATTAGATGAGACATCTCACTTTGTTTCACAATATTCTGTAATAGTTAAGAGGAGGAGAGAGATACACAGAACACCCCTGCCTGCAGCACAGGGGTATCACCACCCACCTGCCTGTCACTCTGCTCAGCATCACCCCGCAGGGTGGAACTGGGGGGAGCTGCCTGCTGCAGGCAGCAGTGGGACTGGATCCTCGCCTGGCAGGAATTGGTCTGGGAGCCATGAAATCTGGTTCACAGCCAGGTCGAAATCCAAAAGGATGTAAAAATACTTGACATATATGGGGGATTTAGTGAGAGAGATCTGTATCATCCCTACCATCATCCTCAAATGGAAGAACTGGAGGTACAAGTGTTCCATCCAAGGTCCGTAGGGTAGGCTGGTACCGAGATCAAACTTGGATCCCAGGCCTCAGCACGGGTTGCTAAGATAGAGCAAGGGTGCTCCCCAGTTCCTCAAATACATAAGGAGCCCATAATCTTACAGGGGGCCCTTCTTGTCTGCCCCACTACGTGACTTGCTCCCCCAGGCTGTTGTGTTTCTCATTCACATTGCATTGCAGAGGAAAAATAGCAGTGCCCTGAGAGCTAAGTCCCAGGTGACCCATGTTTAGAAAATGGAGCAGCAGTGAAAGGATAACATACTAATCCACTTTAGAAGTGCACTCTGACAATGACCGTAAGACCCCCGTCTCTTCTTGGCTCTGGACAGTTCAGGTCTGGAGTGCTGATGGTATTGCATAACAGTGTATTACAGCAGAATAAATTGCCTTGCAATTAATGACAGGAGGTTAATAAAGTTGTCTGAGGCAAGGAGCTTAAGGTGGGGAGTGGTCCATGCTTTCAGCTTTGGCGACTGTTGGTGCCATTGCATCTGGGGGTTTCAGCGGCAACCTGACCCCCAGGGGACTGCAGGGAGCTGCAAGGAGCAGAAGATGTTTGGAAGGCGCTGTGCATCTGCCCACGGGGGGGTGAGTCACTGCCACTGAGCGACAAAGAATAATTCAAGGTCAGCAACCGAGTCTTGGGAGCCACCTTGCCCGTCTCGGCTAGATGTTCGCTTAAGACCCACGGTCTTTCTTTTCTGTTACATATTTTTATCTTCCCACCTGGTTATCTGAGGCTCTGAAATGTGGAGCATGGCTTAACTCAAGAGATAGTGATGATGATAATAATAACTTAGCATTTATCCAGTAAGGTCCCGTGGTGGAAGCACCGTGCTGAGCTTTAGTGGTTATTTGATATTAGTTTCCCTCATGTATCAATCTGGTAACTTATCAGGGTGAAAAAGCATTTGGTCTATAATCTCGATTTAAAACTACTGTGGAACAGCACATTAATTGGATGCAGGCATTGGACCGGGAGGGTCTGGCAGAGCTAAACAGAGGGACTGGGCTGGCAATCTGTTTCCAAAGCAGGGTGGCACAAAGTGGCAGAAACTTCAGGAGCATCAAACCATCTCTGAAGATTTACTGCAGAAAGGTTTTGGGTACTTGGCACAGGGTGGATGCTGAGCTGTTGTAGTCTGGCTCCCCAGGAAGGTGCATCCAGCAGCATCTTTGCGCGCCTAGTTGCCTGCCTTTGAGTGGCGTTCTGCAGAGGTTACGGGAGATGAATCGGGGCCAAAGTGCTTAATGATGCTGCGTTGTAAACTTCAAGTAACCCGGTAAGGCAGAGCTCTGCTGCCCTGGGGCAGTATTATCAGAACCTCTGACTAGGAAAGGAAATTATTTGCTCCAGCCTTTGGAGCGGCTACTTTCTTTCCCTCAAACTGGTTGTCTTGGCCATGGTGCCTGGGGAAGGAAGGGAGCAGTCCCTGTGCTTGGCAGTGGGTTGGGATTAAATGCCTAAGTGACCCACCTAGGGATTACCTCTGGCTGGGGAGGATTCTCAATCAACCCTAAAATAGACTGATACAAACTGATCCACAACAGGCTCCCAAAGTCTCCGTGACAGCTGAATTAATTGCACAAAGCTACTCACAACAGCAGCACCTGCACGTGTAAAACTGCCTGGCAATTCCAGTTAACAGCATCTGGCAGTTTCAATAGAAGTGTCAACAACCCATGCAAAGGTTACTGGAATTAAAGGGAATTACAGAATTGGTTTTAAAAACTTAATAAGCTCATGAACTTGGAAGATTGGATACACAGGCTCTGGTTTTTAAAGCTGTTCTAGTGCATCCTTCTGGCAGAGGTTATTTCTTTGACCATCTGTGAATGCTGAGCACAGAAATAAGGCTTGTGGCAAACTTTCCTTTCACTATTTCTTTCCTAAAGCAACGCTGTTCACAAGCTCCCTAGGAAGAGAAGCAAGCCATTAGAAAGAAAAAGAGTAGCATTAGGTAAGGCTGGTGCAAAAGTCTAGATCACTTCAAGTCACAGGAATTTTGTCATGAATTTCAGGGACTTGACAAGCATTTTTTTTTTTGTGAGGTTTGGATATAAACGAAGTGCAACACAGCATCAAAAACAGTGACAGATTTTTAATGGATTTTGTTGGACTTTGATTCAGGACCTGAACAAGAAGCCTAATACCCCTGAAATCAGTGGCACTTCTGCTGATGACATCAGCAGAACTTCATCTGCTAACTTCTACCTGACTCTGAAATGGATTCTAAAATCTTTCTATCGGCCAAGCTGGTTTTAGTGACAAGAGTTATCCCTGTGCCGTGACAGCAGATGTGACTAAGGGGCACTCAGGGATGGATAACTCCTCTGAATCCTCCCGTGTGCTTCCAAGACAGGTTTCATCATTCATCCCCCTGGTCATTAGGCACTCATGATGCGCATTGCAATGCCTGCAGAAGAAGTGTTGATGCTTTTGGGTAAATTAAGCCACTGGAGATTTCCCAGCAGGGGAATATGAAAAACCTCCTTTGTAATGTGATGACAACAATGTGTCCTCATACCTGTGCATCTGGCCTCTAAGCCAGTATCCCCGTTCTTACCAAAAATCCTCCTGACTACTGCAAAACCAGCCTGAACTACGTACACAGTATTCATAGGCTTGATGCATGCACAAACAAGAAACAACATCGTACTCCAAAATCTGTAACAAACCTCAGACCCTCTTGTTGAGATGCAGAAGAGATGCAAGTTCCTCGGTGAGTTACGCCTCAGTAACGAAGGAGTGTATGTTCAGCTGCCTTCCCATCAGCTCATCAATCTCTCGTATCTAAGGCTGCCATTGTAATTTTTGGGTTTTTTTTATGTCAAAGAACAGATTTATGGGTAAACAGGCAAAAATCAGTAAAAGGAATGGAAATGAATGGCCACCCCTCGTTAGGCCATTCCCCAGGTCCTTCATGCAGACATGAAATATGCCAGTGCAAAATCTTTGTTGCTTTACATGCTTGCTTCAGGAAATCGCTTGCACACATTCCCATTAGTGTTTCTCTTTGTAAGTGGAATAACTGAAACTTAAACTAGTATTTGTGGCAGAGGCTGCACACAATGAAGTGCCAGCCTTCCTGGCTTGGGGGGGAAGTGCCTCCTCCAGCTGGGTAACAGTGGGTTAAGCAAAGCCGGGGGAACGCCGCCTGCTAGTTTCCACCTATGCTTTGACACTGCTGTGCTGTGTGGCCTTGGGCATGTCATTTAACCTTCCTTCCCTGGTTCCTTCTTTTGTAAAGCTGCAGGATGAATACCTACCTTCCCTGACAGTCTCCGCTGCAGGGGTTTTATACAGAATAATAGAAATGAGTTCAATTTTTAAGAAAAATGAGTCAACGACCTAAACAGTATCACTCTCTCTTTAGCACTGAGTTATGTGTCCCATCAAGCATAGCTTTGGGCAACAAGGTGAATAAAGTCGCAATGTCATATTGCTTAGACACCTGCTAACTGTACCATTTGTAAAGTTTGCCCACTATTAGCAGAGAGAGAGAGAGGAAGAAAAGCAAAAAGTCTGGCATATCTGCAATTTGGGCTTTGCTGCTTTCATTAGAAATTCTTCCTAAAGCAATTGAAGGTCTAGCTGGCCTTGAATATTATGGAAAAAAGAGAGAAATCTCCTGCTTCCCTTTGAAATGTGCTGCTTCCCTCTGAAAAATGCATGGAAAAGACAAACATTTGGAATGTGCCTGTAATCTGTGCCCTTCCTCTCACCAACTGGTAGTCATAGGCAGCTGATAGGAGCAGCAGTCCACAAAAAAACCCACCTATATACATGACCGACAGCTTTTCAATGATTTTTTTTTTGCATTTTCAGAGTTGGAATAATGTCATCACTGTGTAACATTGCCAGATTCTCTGATCTCCACAAAAACATAAACTGTATCCGTAATGTTAGAGAACACTTCTCATTTGCAAAAATTTGCATTCCTAAGATGTGCATTAGAAAGGCAAAATTCTTTGCAGAAGCTGGTGTTCAGAGCGTGCAGGGCTGCCCATGCAAGCACACGCTCACAAATGCTATATTCCTAAAAGAGCAGAGAACAAATAAGGCAAGGAAAGAGTTTCCAGAGCCCTTTGGAGAAAGTTTCAAGGACATTGCAAAACTAACTTTTTGTGGATGGAGTGCTTGTAGGACAGCTGCTTTGGGCTGCTGGAGGATGCTCATGCTGGAGCCGTGGCCAGAAGTGGGGCTTTGCCACCCACTGGGTAACTTTGCTGGCTGCAAACGAACCCAGCCCAGCAGTGACATGGGGAGCCTTAAGTGTCGTTGTCTTCTGTTCATGAGCAAACCTCAGAAATCCTACGTCCCGAGAGCAGAGAGGGGAGATTGTTGTGATTCTGGCTGGATGAAGAAGAATGAGGCGTTTTGCTCCCACGTTACCTCGGTGGGAGCTGCTTGACTCTGCTTTTGTACGTAAGAGTTGAGGAGCATCGCCACTGGGCTGGTTCAGTGCATTCATTCTGTGTTCAGGTTTTGAGGCTATTATGGCATTGGGTCACTCACTTGGGTTCCTGTAGGCTGCTTGACTTGCCTCCTGGCAAAGAATATTTTTTCCAGCTGAACTGCTGCAAAGCATGTGTTTGATTTTTTTAAGTCAAGGCTAATAAATGCAAAGCAGATGGGGAGGTGTCCTCTGCCTCGGAGAGGCAATTCCATCAGCTGATGACATGCGCAGCAGGTCACAGCTTGAGCAGAAAAGTTGATGCCCTCTCACAGCTTTTGGGCTTGGTGGGCAAGGACAAACATCTTATTTACTTTATTTATTTATAGATAACAATTTAGGGATGAAAAATTGCAAGGAAGTATCTGAAATGAAATTTGGCTATTCCATTCCCAAGGAAGAAACAAACAAATTTTGCTTTCAAGCCTAGACTGTGTGTCTGTTGCTAGCACAGACAACAATTTTTAAAGGAAACTTCCCAAAGTGGAAGTTTTAATGAGTTCTCAACACCGTATTCCATCCCTTGGATTTGCATCATTTGAACCATATTTCTACAGGTAACTTTTCCAAGTGGTGCACAGCACTATTTCCATGAATGCCTCTGAATGAGTGATTCATACTTCCAAACTCCCGATGTACAAAAGGGGTCCAGACATTTGAACAAACAAGTGTAGCGTTTTTCTTCTGTTTCCAGTGGCTTATCCATGGACAGTCAGTGTGTCCATTCAGGAGAAATTCACACAACCATTTTCATCCTCCTCTGGGGCAAAAACCTATTAAACCATCTCTATCTGCAGCTTGTGCCCTGCAGAATGGGCAGACTGGGGTGCTGCACCCCACATCTCTCACCTGTGCCGTGGCAAGGGATGCTCTGGGACTGTGTTGCAGTCTGGCTAGTCAGATCCCCAGCTTGCACTCTGTCCAGGGACAGTGGAGCTGCCTTGGAGGCTTTCATTACACTGTTGCTTTGCAGGAGAATATCAGAGAGCCTGAGGATGAAGATCTGCTCTTCTCTGTGCCTTCATCTCTCTTGCCTCTGGGCTATGCCCACAAGCTGGAGTTTGCTCTCACAGCTCCAAACAAAAGGAACCCAGGAGAGCACAGGAAGGTTTCATTCCCTGATGTAATCACATCCTAAAAGAAAACGGCCCTCTTGTCCTGGAAATAGGTACATTAAATAACTCTCCAATGTTCTCAGCTCAGTGTTCAGCCCGAGCATTAAAAACTTTTAAAACAACTAGGGAAGCCATCTGATTTTACTATGTCAGTAATGATGCTACAGCTTTGAGAAATTAATTTCTCCCCCACTGCATCCTGTTTGAGAAATGATATCACATTGTGAGATACTGCACCAAGCTTCGCTGATCACATTGCATAACAGGATGCTGGCTAATGATCCAAGATAATAGAAGGCAAAAGCTGAATACGTTTTTAAAAATCATCACATGATACAAAATAATGCCAGTACTTGCTACTATGCAAGAGAGGAGAAACTCTTCTAAATGGGCTGCCCAGATGCTCCATCAGAAAGAACATGTTTTCATAACCCGAACCAGAATTATCCACTTCATTTTTTTTTTAATTTTTTATTATTTTTTCAACAGTGGAATCAATGAAACACCTTAGGCTGGATGCTCAGCAGGTGTAAATCAGCAGTGCTCCACTGGAGTTGATGGATCATTATTTCCTGCTGCTGGAAAAGGAAACTAAGAATAGACGCAGTCAGCAGTTAAAAGTTCTCTAGTCCCAAGCAAGTGCTTGCAACGTTGACATCATTAACATCAAGCAAAATCCTGCCCTCATTGTAGATTAATAGCAATATTCCCATCAAAGCTTCAGAATATCTACAGCAGGGACCCCAGGTGAAATCCAGCCGGCGTCACTTAGCGTTAGTTAAATCCAACTGCCGGTGCTTATTAAGAAGGTTAAACTTTGCAACAAGGACACTGCAGCTTATGCAAGCGATGACTCGCCTTCCCTGACCTTGCTTTGCGGCTGGTGCTGCACGTTTCTCACCAGCAACACTGACAAACTTCAGTGCAAATCCAAAATTACATGGAAACCTCGTGATCTTCCACTTTCCTTAGTTCAGTGATGGTCTCACTTTTACAAGGCCTAACATGTGAAAATCAAGGGTGGAGGACAAGGAGAGGAGACATGGGAGAGGGGGAGAGATGAATCGCTCTGCCCAATAAAACAGTCCAGTCTGGTTTTTGACCCGTTGCTGTTCATTACTCACAGCTCCTTGGGTGAATGGATTTTTTTTCCTATTCAGAATAATTCTCAGATCTCCTACCAAAAGGACCCATTAAACAGGAGTATGCTTGTTCAGTTTCCCCCTGGAAAAATTTCAGAGTAATTAGGAAGCAGAAAGAATACATATGGCCAGGCATATAGCCGGAATAATAATCAAGAACAGCGAGGGTGGGGGGAAGAGTCGGACAGCACTGCCTGTGAGACAGCCTGGGCTGTTTGGAAACTGTGTGCCCAAGCAGCATCTGGTCAATTATAAGAAATACATCAAATGAAATTCAAATTCACTCACAAATGAATTAAGATGAGAGGAAAGGGGAAACATTTGCAAAGAATTTAATTAGAATAAGTAATTCAGACAGTACTACCTTACCTCTTCAAAAAACTGTACAAATATTTACTCTGCTTTCCCATGCCCGGGCCTGAGATGGTACCCATCTTGCTGCTGCCACCATGGAGTCGTATGTTGGGTTTTTGCTCGGGGTTATTCTTGCAGCCCGGTGCACAGCGCACGGCCCCTCACCCAGAGTTACTGTTTTTCATAGTGTTTGTATGTAGAGGGCTTTATGGCGACTTGCTGCCTGAGTGGGAAACAGGAGTGCTTCATGCACGTAGCCAGTGTGTGTGACAGGAGGGAAAGATTCCTTGTGATCTTATGGAGGAAAAAAATATCCCATGGTCATGACCAAGGCTGGAGGGTCTCGTTAGGAGTGTGTCCTCTGTGTGTCAGGGTTGGGATCGATGCCTGAGCCCATGGGTCCCTCGGAAAGCCTCTCTCCATGAAAGCCTGCAGGTGTTAATGACCTGCAATACCCATTAGTTTTGATGGTACCAAATGAGGTAATCGAAATCACAATGAAGGAAAAGCCTGGATGAAGATACTCTTTAATGAGGTTCTGTGTCATGTAACATAGCTGCGTCTGTCTCTCCCCTGCCCACCTGGCAGCGCGGCGTTCTTCAGGACAGCACTTCTGCATGTGTTTGAACTCCGGCAGAAACAGAGGCAGAAGCTTAAAATGAAGCATGCACTGAAGCACCACCCCGAACCCGTTCTGTGCTTGCTTAGCACAGCATAACAAGACACTCCATTATCAAAGAGTAGGAGGGAACAGAGACGCTCTGCAAATAAGTGTTTAGTTATAGTATTTCCTCTAGTGCCTGTTCCTCTGTCCCTCCAGGGTCGAGTGCAGAACCATGTCTCCTGCACCACAAGCTCATTAGCCTTATTTATCTCTTGAAGGGGTGGACATGGATTCTGACATTTAGCACGGGAAAGCAGATCTTCAGCACCAATCTGGAGATTAATTGTTGACATTTCTCTCCTTTTACTCCTTTGACGTGTGTGGGGAAAAAAAATAAAAATGTAGATTTAAAGGGAGGTGAGTGGGAGAGGAGCAGCCCAGCTAAAGGACACCCTGGTGTTGCAGAGCAGAGGCCACCATGCTCCCCTGGGGTGAGTGCTCCTAATGAGAGAGAACAGCAGTGATGAGCAAAGTGAGATTTGCACAGCCCGTCCAAGTGCAGGAGGTGTCAGAAAAATCATCCATCTCACATTTCCCACCCCCTTCCTCCAGCACATGGCTCAGCTGTGAAGAGGTCCTTCACACCAGTGCCTGCACACATGGAGCCAGCACAAATAAGGAGCAAGTGCTGCATGTATGGCCTTCCTTAATGCTATTTCTTTGTTGCCTCCTGCTATTTTCAGTGGTGCACCAAGGCTATTTAGACTATTTTTGTTGTTTGCAGCAGGCTGGATGAATGTGTGTGTGGTTTGGTGACAGTAGACAAGAGCAAATCACAGCTCAGAAACCAAAGAGAAACTAAACCAGTCTCATCGCTTTGGTCATCTATGTTGTACTTGGACAAGCAAAGGCGGGAGAAGTTAATGAGAAAACATGGCTTGAAAGCCTGGCCCTGGTTAAACTGGTATCAAAGAGCCCAGCTTCGGTAGGTGCAGGATTTCTGCGGAAATAAGGTCCATCTGTCTGTTAATGACAGCCCCAGGCAGCATCGGGCACATAAGACCCTGCCTCTGAAGGCTGGGACAGGGAAGTGCTCCTTCAGCTCCCAGCCTGAGCACTAGCTAAGGCAGGTTTCTGACAGGTAACACCTTTAAAGCCCTGTCTTGGTGCAATGAAGGGATGCCTGAACCCAGGTTCCTAAAATTTTCTCCATTTTGGATCCTTCCCTAGGGTAGCAGAAAGAGAGAATGGGTTACTTTATTGTAGGTCCATAATTAAGACTTTTTCTAGTTGCATGTCCCACTGGTTTTCAGCCAGAGCAGAGATGCCAGAGCCACTTGTTGCTTCTAACCATGACTGTCAGATGCTTCTTTCAGCATCAGAGCTGAACCTTCCCCAGAAAACAGCAGATGTTTGCTGACTGCATCCTCCCAGAGCATCCCTGGTCTGTCCATGGGTTGCTGCCATGTGGCACTGACAGCATGAAAGTCAAGTGGTGCCTTCAAACACAGCATCACTCCCAGGCAAAACCTGCCTCACACAGTAGAGTAGCACCAGGTGTGATCTTTCCTTGATAAAACACTGTGGATAAGGATTTGATCTTCCCAAGAACAGGAAAATTCAAAATGTTGCTAGAGGGATTAAATACCTACATCTTTTAATGAAGAAAAAATTCATCATTACTGTTACTATAGCAGACAGGAAGACACCGCCAGACAGTAAATCTGTCGTGGTGGTTATTGCCATTTAATATTGAGTCAATATAAGTAATGTCTTGGAGTCTTTCCACATAAACTGATAAAGCAGCCAGGACATGGGCTGCTCTCCAAGTAGCAAGTAGTTTGAACTTGAGATTTCTGTAATAATTTTTCTCACTCTGCTGAGGAGGAAAGGGTAGACTTAAGGGCTAAGGCATTTGCTGGAAAACTGGACTGAAATCTTGGCTTTGGCTTCCTATGTGACCTTGGGCAAGACATTTAATCTCTCTGAATTGCTGTGGAAGGGAGATCTCACTTCTGCCACCCCAGGAAACTTATTTAGATTCTCTGGGATACAAATTGTCTTTTATTATGGTTCGTATTATCTCAGCTTGATCCAAGATCTGGTGTGTGTCTTGGATTTGGAACATAGGAGACATCTGTGAAAAATGATATATTCCATAAAATTCAGTTCACAAGAACCTTTTAACAAAGACCCTAAGTCTTTCATTCAGAAAAGTCTGGTAGAAGATCTGGTAATGTCATTGTTCTACTTAATTGTGCACACAGCCTCGGAAAATTCATCAACGTGCCTTGTCCTGGTGTGAGATTCAAAATGTTTGGCTCATTGCTATTGAAAATCATGGTTCTTGCTGCTGCCATTGAAAGGACTTTTTGCTGGAAATAGTGTCCCAAAGTAATTCCCATGAAAAGGCTGTATGCAGAGATCAATGTGCAGTGGCTGGCCCGAGAGGATTAAATAGCAGTATGTCTTCAAAGCTTTAGGATGAAAGACAAAAGCCCTGTGCCCACAGAGGCACCGTGTGGGCATGTCCTCTGCGTCCAGTCACGAATCTGTGCTGGAGAACGGGCCCAGGGCTTCATCCAGAGCAGATGGGGAAGGGTGAGGGGAGGTTTTGCAGCCAGGGAACTGTCTGGTGTGATGGAGGGGTGCACGCTGTGACAGCTGGTGGCATAGGCAAACAAGCCCCCCTGCACCGCTCCTCCTCTCTCCTCCTCCCATTCTCCAGCACCCTAATAAATTGTACTGCACCAATACAGGATTAAAAGGAGGAGAGAAGCACCACTTGTTACAATCAGTGAGCTGTGGGGTTTTCAAACTATGGGTGATCCTGGATATGGGTTTCAGACACGGAGTCTCAGGTTAGGAAACGAGCCAAGGAACTGAGACAGTTGGTAGTGACAAATAATGCTTAAACACTGCGTCAAGCCCTGATCCACATTGTCAAGTTCACTCCTTTTCATTCCACTAAACCCCACCTTTATGGTCCAAGCCCCATGCAGTCACACTGATGTGGGGTACAGTCACCCTCCCTCCTCTCTCTGTACGTGTATTTGGTTGAATTCCTTTGCTGGTTTTCCTTCTCTTTTCCCAGCTGTCTGCACTGATGTTGTCCCCCGTTGACACGGAGGGAGGGCAGACGTAGCTTGTTGCTAAAACCACTCGCCTTTGGCTGCCAGATTATAGTCCTGCTCGTGCCTTGTGGCTGGTGGGCACTAACCTGTGGGTGATGCTGGGATGCTGCACTCAGCCCCAGCCACCTCCCGCAGCTCCAGCTGAGCAGTAACAGAGATGTAATTACACTAAGATTTCTCTTTGTTGCCTTAAGAAATCTTTGCACTTTCTTTTGTTCAATGTGTATTCCAGCTTGACTCAGCAAAGAGCTCTAATGGGGTAAACGTGGCAATACACTTGGGTAAACCTGTCCCAAGGGAAAACAGTCTAAATCTTTCTGGTTTAAAAAGCCTCAGTCAAAGGTTTCCATCAAGACGCTGAGTTGATGTAGCAGTTTATCAGTTGTTTAATATTTCTATAATCATGCTTAGCATCCAAATAGGTCAGGAACCTATTGTGCTATGTAGAAGACAGACACGTTCACGTGCACAGTCTCCAGCACATTTTGAAAGCATCACTGATGCCTCCAGACTGTTACTACCGCCACCAGTACTTGCCTAATGGGAAAAATGAGTACTGAAGGTGTTTCTTAATGCAATGAAAACCCTTTGTGGAAGTGTTCAGATACACAGACAAGAGTTTTCTCTGAGCTTCTGTTCTTGAAGGCTTCATTTCAGACAAGGAGATCTCCTGAACTAGCTGCACTTACCTCCTGTCTCTGTGCGGGCGAGTTCTGTATTGATTCTGGATCCAGATATGCTGCTTATCAGGGCTCCGGTTCAGGGTTGCTCCAGGAATTGTGCAAGGGAGTTGGGCAGTTTGTATTTCTCCTTTCCCTTCCTTCTGCCCCTCTCTGCCTCCAAACACATATGCTCAGGTGTTTACTTGCTTTGTACATGGCTGCAGGAGGAGTCAGGTGTACAGAGTGCTACCTGCATGCACTCCTATATTTCTCTATACACCAGGATAATGCTAGGCTCTGAATAGGCTGATGTTAGCATTTCTGCACTTTATTTTAGCAACCCAGGCCTTTGTGGCCCTTGGATTGGTGCAGGCAGAATATGCCCAAAGGGAGCTGTGACCGTGCAAAATCCTGGCAGAGGGGAAAGGCAAAAAGAAAGAAGAAATAACGGCTCTGGCCATAGCTCCTCTCTGCTAGCAGTGCAGCAGATGGCGGAGGGTTACTAGACAGCAGTTCCTTGAGGCTTAGCATAAGCCAGGAAACAATAAAAGAAAGAGGGGAAAAGAAGATAGAAAAGGGAATTTAAACAGATTGTCATGTCACCGTTCTATTCCTGCCATCTCAGCGGGAAATTAATCACATAATGTCACGTAAAAAAAGCTATTCTCGAAGGTCCAATGCAAAAATAGCTCTGCCCTGAGGGCACGAGAGAATCAAACCTCAGGGGAGGATAAGGGAAAACAGTGATGGGGGCAGGGAGGGTAGCACGGGCTGTGCTGGGAGGGGGAGCAGTTCATTCGGCCAACCCCCAGGCTTAGCTCTGTCCCATCGATGCATCCAATGGCTCTGAGGAGTGGGAGAAAAGTAAAAAAGCTACAAAGTTGACCTGGGGAAATGCAACTCCCCTATGAAAGCAACTTTCTGCTCTGGGTGGGGGCAGCAGGTTGGGGGGCTGCAGCAGGGCAGGTGGGGAAAGGGCTTGTTGGCTGGAGGAGCCAGCCTGATGGAGCCACGAGTCAGCAACACCTTGGCATCGCAGAGAAGTAAATGGACCGTTCTCTTAATTGCAGATTTACAGCCAAGATGGGTTCAGAGGAGTCCATATTTCTTCAGAGGAGTTGGATGGCCGTGGAGAGAAGGCTCCCTGGAGAGATATCTAGGATATGGATGGACGTTACCCATAAATACAGTGAAATAAGTTTCCCATTAGACTTAAATTCAGTGAGGCAGCATGAATCACCTTAAACATGCATAACTCCCCCTTATATATCACCACTGCTGAAACATTAATTAACCCATAATAACCATCCCTAGACACTCAAAAAGATCTCATTCGTTCCTCTATCCCAGCACAACTGCTGGAGAAACAAAATAACGGTTTCTGTGTCAAACTGCAACCTGTGCATTTGGCACTGCAAAAAGCTGCAGGGAGTCCTCCACTCTTCATCTGGGAGGTAATTAAGGACCCATGGGACTACATGGCCTAGGGGAAGGGGTGGCTTTCAGACCTCTGCTTGGTTCTTTAAGATACTCATATGCTCAAGTGCTTTGCCTGGACAATGCTACATCTGATGGCAGAACATGGTAAGACTAAGAGACCTGCCTGAAATGTGGTTGGTTTCCTTTTTCATTCATTGGTTTTATACAAGTCTACCAAAAAAGAACATGTTGACTTGCATTAGGTTGCACAGATTGGTTTGAACTAGGTTTCCAATAAGAGAGAGGCAGCTGAAAGAGCAGAGCAAGGCAAATAAAGAAAAGCCGCTAAGCAAATAAAAGGGCTATTTAAAGTGGCTGCATCCCTATCTGGAGCTCCTAGTATTTGTGTCTCTGCCAGGAAGACCAGAAGCCAAAAACAGAGAAAGAAAGGGAACTAAGTGGAAAAGAGAAATTAATTCTCGAGTAACTGAGAACAGGTGCTTCATTTGGGCACTTGGATGTGAATGTACTGCAGTTGGTTGCTCTATCGACAGGGGAATTCAATAAGGGAGGCTGGTGCACTGATGACAGAGCTCAAAGAATGAAAACCTGTGTAAATTAACTCCCTTCACCAGACTGTGCTTTATTGAAAAGCACAACTTGTCAAGGCAATACCTTGAAGGTCACAGCTGCAGCAGCTTGGGCAAAACCCCCTAAAACCTCAACCTCCTAAATACCTCATGTAACTAAAGGGACTTGAGTTGCAACCCTTTATTTTTCCTTCTGCTGACAGAAGGCTGGTGCCTGCCTGACTTCTGCAATGGAAATGGGCTTGCTTAGATCCCTGGGCCATGACAAGGGGAGAAGAAACAGTTTGTACAGCTTCCCACACTGCCAGGAGGGCAGCAGGGGAAAACAAGCCCTTCCTTGGCTTGGCTTGGCTCTGGTGGTGTGCTGCACCAGCCAGGACACCTGAACTGCTGCTGGAGGTGGTGTAAGGAGCCTCCAGAATGGGCCAACAAGAAATTGCTTCCCCTGCTCCCAGTGCAAGGAAGAAGCAAGACAGGAATCATGCCTATCAGCTAGGGCTTCAAGCAGCATTCCTCAGCAGCATCCCTTTACTTAAGTTTGCAGCTAAAGACATAACCTCACCCAGGTGGGTTGCTTCTGTTGAGCTGGGGTCACTGCACATCGTCCAGAGGGAGCTGGGAAGAGCAGCAGCTGTGATACCCACCCCCCTGTCACGGCATGGGTGACGTCTGGTGCTGCAGACAAAGTTATGGCATCCTGACTCCATGGGATGCAGGATGATGTTTCAGAAAAGAGTTAAGAGCATCATGTCAAATATAATTATGAGACAATAACAGCCTATTAGTTCCAGTGTCTAATTTTAAACCTCAGACTGTCTAAAACCCCTCAGTCTGCTTTTAGAAGAGCTGTCAGCCCCTCGAAATACGAATAAGAAGCATAGAGAATGGATAATCTCTGCCTGTCTAAGGGTCAAATACTGTCTTCTAGAAAAGGTAAAATGCCCATTTCATCATTTACTCATTGAAATTTTTCTTTCTGGCTAGATATGAGCAGTTTCTCCTGGGATGAGCAGACTAATACAAGGACTTTATCTGCTTTGACTCTGAGCTGTTGCAGTTCCTTTGAAACGGCAAAGGCATAGGGGAGAAGCACCATCCTCTGAACAGCTCAGCCAGCTCCTCAGTTATCCCAAATCTGACCAGTTCCTCCTTCCTTTGAAGCATCCCACTCTCTTCTCTCATTCCCCTGTGCACTACTGCAGCCTGACTTTCTGTACTCACCCAAGTCATGTTCTCTGGATTAATGTACAGATCAGACTGTTTGCTCTGAAACATCTTTGGTAACTTGCAGGTCAAAGTATCTACAGAGAAAAATCTGATTTGTCATGTGGGTATGAGCTGATAGCAAGGTTTTTATTGTTTGATCGTCTTTAGTTAATGTTATACATATGCAAATAATACCTTTCAAATTTTGAACACTGTTTGGGTAATTATTATAAATTGCTACACAAAATATTCCCCCCCCCCCCAAACCCTGTGATGTAGAATTGAATATTGTATGTATGAATGATGCATCAAAAGTTGTCCGTATCCTGAGTCAGGATATCTTCCACTAATGAAGTCCCTAAAGAAATGCACCACAGACCTTCTGAGCTGAGATAATCTGATGGTTTAGATATATCAAGAGATAGCTAAAATAGCATTAGATGTAAGATCTTCCTAGTAAAATTCACCAAAGCAACACATAAACATCAAAGACTCTTAACTGTTATAATATATTCTTCTGTTTGGGCTGATAAGAAAGTAGGGTAGTGCCCTAGATGCATAGCTATGAGAAGTAGTGTGGCTCTTAAACTGTGGTGGTGTCTTATTTGTATAGAATTATAAACATCTTGAAATTAATTAATTTTTGCCTTGCAAAACATTCTCTAATTTGCACATCTACAGTGCGAGGTCATAATATACTTGATTTTTCACTGTTGGCCAAATATAAAAATTAATAATGCTCAAAGGTTGCACATGAAATTGAACGAAAAAGCACTTAGTGTTAGCACTCTCAAAATAATCCTGGCTACCTGCTAGATATCTGTTGGTTCTGCTCATGTGAGTGAAACAAGTTAATTCTTTATCAGATCAGACCTCGTCTTTTGGAAATAGACACTGTCACATATGAAATCATAAGTTCCTATCTTCATTTTTTATAATGAAGTAGTTAGAATATTTCATTCCTGCACCCTGAGTTGAAAGAATGATAAAAAGCTAGTAATTCAATTAGAAATCAGATTCTTTTCCTAATGAACAACTATACATTGTGATACTAATATTCATGCATAGTGCTAAAAAGTGTTTGCAGGCTTGCTAGCCACTTCACTGAGCTCTCTTGAAAATACTGACTTTCTGGTGCTCAGCCTTGAATGTCGCTGTTAGGCTGTGGGCTCCTGCTCTGCAAGGTACTGAAGGTTACATGTGCAAGTCACATTTGGTAACTAAAAAATTAAGTGATTATGAAAAAATATTACTAGCAACCCTCTCTCTCCAGGTGCTTTCTGAAATCCTCCTCCCTGTTGAAGGTAGTGAAAGTGTTGAAGCACCTCCATGCCATCTCATGGGGTTGCCACATGCCACCATGCAGTAGCAATCGAACCTTGTCTACTGCCTGCCCTGTGCCCCTTGCCTCTGAGGAGCAATGCAACCTGTGCTCTTATATTGCTGCTCTGTCTGTGTCTTCTCCCCAAAAACATGCCCTGCGCCGATGTTGCATGGATGTGCTGGGTGAACCGCCGCAGGAACAGCTTTGCTGTCTCATTGCTGCAGAGCCCCTGTGGCTGTGCTTTAACAACATGGCACGTGAAAACAAAGTTATCAGAATAAACCTTTTAGCTATAAATTGCAGGTATTAAAGATCCATGTGATAATTGTCTTATCTGGCTCCAAATGTGCTTATGATGCTGAGAGAGAACAAATTGGATTACGCCTGAAACAGGCTCTTCCATTTTCATAAATTACCCAGGAAAGCTGCACGGGCTCAGAAATGCAGGCGCCTTGCTTTTGGCAGACTGTGATTTTGTTGAAGGACCTTGTGGAAGGGAACAAGCAAACAAACAAGCTGAGAAAGGTCTATTTCGGGGGAAAGGCTGGAGAGTTAAGAACGACGAACCTATGGCAAAAAGCTGTATAAAAGCAGCAAAGCTATAACAGAAGAATGGGGTTAATTTTATATAAATATCTCCAAACCAGGACAATTTTTGGCGGTATGATTAGCAGAGAAGAACAGATGTGTCCCCCAGCTCACATCATCTGGAGCCCTCAAATTTGTCTATTTTTCTCTCCCAATTCCTCTGCATTTTACTGTTTGCTCTTGGATTTTGCCATGGGAGGCAGCAGCCACTTGGCCCTGGACAGCCCTGGAGGCTTAACATCAGCGGGTGCAACCTGGCTTTGCTGGCAACGTCCTCCTCTTACATCCAGCACAACTTAATTGCTTGTTTATGGTGTTGGTGAATTTTTCAAAAGATACACCATTAGTCTTCCACATGGGGTGGACAATTACAGCTGGAGAACTATGGGAAGATATGAAAGATTGATCATAATCTCATTTCCAGCACAAACTAAAACTGCCGTGTGCTCCCACAGTGTACCATCTCCCATTTAAATGCACGTGAGAGCTGTTGTTCAGGCTTGGAAAAGCCATGGGTGGACTTTAAGCCGAATGGCTTTGTTACCCCATGCTGAGGGGGTCAGAGATCCAAACTGAATGCAAAGTGATGCTGATCATGGAATCACAGAACCATTTAGGTTGGAAAAGACTTATTCAGATCATTGAGTCCAACTGTTAACCTGGCACTCCCAAGTCCACCACTAAACCATGTCCTTAAGCACCACATCTACACATTTTTTAAACACCTCCAGGGGTGGTGACGCCACCACCTCCCTGAGCAGCCT
>JAVJGJ010000060.1:12367936-12400241 GCA_035590215.1 Microhierax caerulescens
CACACTGGGTCTGACACGAGCCAGGGTGCTGCTGGCCTCCTTGGCCACCCGGGCACACGGGGGGCTCATGCCCAGCCGGCCCAGGCAGCCCCCCCAGGCCCTTTTGTACATGGATGTGACCCCATCCCGCCGCTCCCTGGGCCCGGTGGCGTTTTACCCCGGGCAGAGCCCCCCCGGCCCGGCCCGGAGCCACCGGGCTCTCCGGGAGAGGCTGTGGGAGACGCTGCCAGAGGCTTTGCCAAGGCCCAGGCAGACGCCACCCACAGCCTTTCCCTCAGCCCCGAGCGGGTCACCCTGTCACGGAGGAGATCAGGCCCGTCAGGCAGGACCTGGTGTGTGAGTTGGTCCCTTTGCCCTGATCACATTGGCCAAGTGATGACTGACAGAAGCTGACATCCAGGAGCAGCACCATTAGCATCATTATAAACATTGGATCTAGTCTGTGTCTTGGTGGCACAGAGGAACTGCATAGAGCATATGTTATTTTACATACATTATTCTAGCTGGTTAGAGGTGACAGAAAGTGACAGAAGTTCTGAATGGTGTTTTAAACTATGGAAGCACTTTCAAAATACAGTAAGGCACACAAAATGGCTGTAATAAATATGAATGCTTTTTGGGCTCTGATATATGTTGAATCTTGAAATAGTGTGGTCAGTGATATCTGCCATATCCCCAACACAGATGATTTTTTAATTTCTGTCTTTCTTTCGCTCTTTTTGGAGAAGAAAGGCTACAATATTTATCTCAAAACAGGCTTCTGAATTCATAAAATATATTTAAGTTATTTCTTCACTTTTGTCAGCTCTTCATAAAACTGCTCAGTAAGCTCTTTGGACATCTTAAATGGATTTTCCTCTCATTGGTTTGCTCACAATGCTCATTGTTGAAAATTATTGGTGTTTAAAAAAAAACCCACAAGCTTTTAGAAAGATAAGCTTAGAAAGGAAACTTAGAAAGACAGAACCAGGAATGGGTTAGCATTAAGAAATATACTGAGAAATGTTACAAGGCTCCAACAGCAGCAAGCCTGGATCTTCAGGTGAGAAACCAGCTCTCACCAAGCTCACAGTGGCTCTGGGAGCTGTGCAGGTGGGTCCGTCCCAGAGCTGGGAGTCATGAGCTGAGATGAAGGGAAGCCCTTTGCAATGGCCTTGGGAAGACTATGACCAAGGTGGCCCATTTCCAAGGAAAGTCTATTGCCGCAGAAATACTCTTTCTTTGTCCCATATTTACAAAGCTCCCTTCCCTAGAGAGCTTTGTCAGGTCAGGCTGCTCTCCTGGTGTGAAGCCTGCAGCAGCCAGAAGCCATGGGACGAGGGATGACCAGGCTGATGCCTCTTTCTTGTGCTCACGCTCCTACTTGTGAGAAGGGAAGCCAGGCTAATTAATACATGATACTGAAATTTTACTGTCTTCAAGGATGATCCTCCTAAAGCCAACTGCCTTCAGTTTTAGGGCAGTAAATTGCTGGCAGCACAGAATAAAGAGACTGAACTTTCTTTATTAGCCTGAATATTCCTTATGGGTCTGGCCAAAGAGCTGGGGTTTTTTTTCTGTTCAGTCCTGGTGCTCTTCATGCTCCCTCCCCACTTTCTGCTGATTTTTCATTGACTGCAAACATAACAAAAGACCTTAAAAATTAGTGCAGGGCTTGTTTCTCCCTGTCACCTACCCACTTACTATAGACAAAGTTGTTATCACCTGGTAGCAGCCATTGAGCAGCTGAGTAAATGCATGATTTACTGTTGGGTTTTTTCCCGTTAGGAGAGAAACGAACATCAGAGCCTCATACCTTTGCAGTAACCCTGTTTATGTAATAGGAATGTGTGCGAAATAGACTTATTTCCCAGACAAGGAAAACAAAGTAAGAAGGGTGTGTTCCTATGCACAGCACCCAAACTGACCCAGCAGTCGTCTCTGAAAGTTTCATTCCAGGCTGTCCTGCAGCCTTGCTCAGGCCATCATCTATGTAATATATCTGCTGCTCCTCTTTTTCTCTTTCCCACACACTTAAAACACCCCATCCTCATCACATACACCCATCCATAATCAAAATAATATCAGTGGGTCCTCTTTTCCAGCATCATTCATGTTCTCAGGTGCCTTGGCATGTGTCCTGCTCATGGCAGTGATGTCTGCGTTGTATTTTGGAGGGCTCCACATTGACCAGTTGCTCCCAATCCAATCTAGTGGGAGAACAAGACCAAAGGACATAGGTCATGGAGCTGAAGTGAGCAGCTGAAGGAGGCAAAACCAGCAAGGAGAGGGTGCGCTGGTTAAATCTTTGCACGTTTTCCTCATTCATCCCCCCTAAGGCAACATCTTTATTGTGGTCTTTGCTCCTACACAAGCCCACACATCATTATAGTTGTTTACATACCATCACTAGCAATAATAATAATAGCTAAGTAATAATTCTTCATTTGAATGTGATGAACGGCTGCATCTCTCAGTAAAAATAAATACATGAGGAAAGGGAAAATACATCATTGTTACTAGCAAATGAGGCATAGTGCAAGAAATTGAAATATCTGGCTTATGGAAAAGCAGGGAAAAACAACTTTGCAGGGAAGTCTTAAACCAACAGGCATAAGGATCATTTATCGAACATAAGAGAAATTAATAGGGAAAAGGATAATTAAGAGAGATAAAAATGTTTGCTGAAGTTCTGTATAAGTGAGTACCAGCAGGCATAAAATTAGAGCTCAAATAAGAACATAGATTACGGTTTCACACTGCAGCTGACATATGCAATTTGTACATTATTTTTTTTTTTTTAATTTCTATATTTTTAAAGGATGAAATGCATCCCATCAGGGAAGACCCCATAAGTTGTCAAACACTGAACTGCCTGGCTCCCTAATATGACGGGTGAAGTTAAAGCTCCCCTTTCTGAGCAGCACAAAGACTTGTGCAGCACTCTGCCCTGAGCATGACAGCGGCCACAGTCCTGCAGAGCTCGGAGGGCTGGGTCAGCACGCCGGCAGCTGGGTGCTGGGTGCCTCCCCACCTGTGCAAATGTGCTCCACAGGGCACCAGTCTTCCTCTGCCACCAATTTCTCTACCATTCGTGGAGCAAGGAAAGGGGGAAGACAAAGGAAAGCATCCCTTCCCAGGAATGTTCCGTGCTCTCCCTGTATGCAGGGCATTTGCAGCACCCTACCTGCTGTCCAGCCTTCCCTATCTCACTCATGGTGTCCTTCAACAACCCTGCTGAGCCAGGCAAAGCCCAGGATATCTGGGGTTAATGCCTTGTCAAGGTTCAAAGGCAGTTCAGGGAAATGCCACCAGCTGAGAGCTAATAAGACAAAGCTGTGCCTGCTCAAGCTCAAGGCTTTAGAGGGAAAGGAAAGGGAGGTAAGTAAGCTGTTTGCTCCAGGGGGTGATGTGGGGTAGGAAGGGAAGAGGGTGGTGATGGGTCATGCTACATGGTGCTGCTCTTACACCTCTCAAGACTTTGCTTCTGCACTTTCAGGCTTGTCAGGTCCACACAGGAGGGTGCTATGGCCAGACTGGCACCTCTCTGCTTTGAGCAGAGATGCCTTTGCTTGGACCCTGCTGTAGGGATGGTGATTCTTGCTTTCACCTCTCTGGGCTCTGCTGGTCTCCTCTTTTTCCTCCTGCAAAAGCAAGTGTGCTGTACTGGGGCCAGATGGGTGCTGGGCAAGGGGTGTTTGAACCATTAAGGTTCTTCAGTGCTCTAGGCATCTAGAAAGTCAAATTATTCTCTGGTGGGATCAGGCTCTTGTTTTCAGTTCTTATAGGTTTGGGTTTTATTTGGTGATGTGTCAGTGAGAATTTAGCACTCTCTCTGAAGCTGGAGTAGCTGGATTCATGGCTTTGACAGAGCTTTCTGTACCAGCAAGGGAGGAAGGTGAATAGATTGGAAATATTTGTTTAATAGCACCCTAAAGCAGCCTGCCTGCAAACTGCTGCATGTCCAGAATGTGTAACGGTGAGGGGGTACAATGTTTCAATGCCCACCCCCCCCCCTTTTTTTTTTTTACTTACTTACAAGCTCATGCTGAAAACTCTCATGCTTCTGCTCTCTGGTATAAACATGTCAATATTAAGATCATGCTGTTATTATACTTCTAAGTATTTTTCTATGAAGAGGCTGCAGGTTAACTCCACCAGCATCTGTCTTGAATAGCTGAGTTTTAGCTCAGCAGAAAGCAAGGACCTAAGACCTGTTTCATCAAAGGGAGTCGATAGTTCTGTTTCGTGTTTTTCTTCCTCTCCTGAACTGTTTACATAATGGCAATTTAGCCCCTGTTTTTTTGTCGACATGTTCCAGTCCTTCAAAAATGGCCAAAAGTGCTTGTCTTTTTCCCGTAAGCCCTTTTGCCACTCCGCTAGAGGTGAACTATATTGTTAAAAACAAAAATTCAGGAGTGAGTCAGAGGCATGAAAGCAAGTGATAACAATTAGGAACTGCTGCTCACCTTTGATGTTCAGGGAGTTGTTCAGTATTTGTGCAACTATCCCAGGCCCTGCTTGTCCTGCGTGCGGGGGTGGCCTGGTGGCAAGGCAGAGCAATGGTTTGTCTCTATTCATAGCAACATGGAAAAATAAATTCAGGGGCTACTGAAGTGAGCAAATGTTACAATAAGCTAATTTTTACAGGTGGACATATTCATGCAAGAAAGCTAGAGTTAGCTGTTTCTCAGGGATGTGTGTCATTGTTTGCTGTAGTGTTATCTCACATGCACGTATATCCATGCTGGAAAAAGGCTCAGGTTTCTGCGTTGTGGTGAACAGTAGGAGAGTAAAAGAATCAACGTCTTTATTTAATGAAGCTACATCATATCCTTATAACTCTTTCTCTGAAGTAAACTGCTTTAGATTTTTTATATTAGCAGGCAAAAAGTCTCTTGGTATGCCCATAATTAATTGTGAACCCAGAGTACATTGTTTCAGTTTTGCAGAGATCCAGTCCATGCATATTCATTAAAACTTAGTTCAGCCTTTACTTTTATTTTCTAATGATGGCACAGAACTGGGGAAACGTCTCTTTACCCTCGCAGTAATGGAAAGGCTGGGATCAGGCTGGGATCTTGCTCTCCTGGCATCCTGTAACACACACTGACTTCTGACTGAGTACTTTTTTACTAGAACAATATATGAGAAGCTGGGTACTGTGGTTTCTTAACAAAGTGGAGGCATCAGAGCAGAGAAATGAAGACTTTTTAGGCTAACCATGACAGGAAATATGGGGTACAGGGAAGCTAAGCTCTGCAAAAAAAGAAGAGAAGCACAAAATTTAGTACTTTTATTAAAAATAAATAAAAACACAGACCGGGACCTTCATCTTTCAGGGAGCAGGAAAGACTCCTGTTATGGGTGAGTTTGCCACAGGCATCTTACAAAAGGGACACACTTCCAGGTGGGAAAACGGTGTGTTGGCTCCAGTCTCTCACACGCTGCGACACCAGCTGTCCCATACAACGTGGGATTTCCTGTAGTACATTCACAAATCCTGTGCCCCTTATTAAAATGGTGTTACTTGGACAAAGGTTTCAGCAGAAGCAATGTGCAGAAGTAGTCCCAGGCTGCTACACATGGCCGGCAATAGGCAATGCTATTCTCTAAAAGCCTCACTGGAATGTAGGGCATGTAGGGCTCCCCATCACCACCTCTCCTCCTCCTCGGCTCATGTGCCCGCCTGCCTGGGGTCTCTCTCCTCCTTCCTGGCTCTCATGGTGTTGTGTTCATCAGTGGTCTATTTCGCATCTTAAAGGCTTTAAATCTGGCAATCCTATTCTGACTGCAGTCAAAGGAGATGTGGAAGCCCATTATTTCTACTGCATCTTCCTTCAGTCACCTCAGAACCATCCCATCATTTCCCCTCCAGCCTTGCATGTCAGAAATTGCTGTGAGATTAATGAAGACATGGAGATTCAACCTTGGGAAATCAGATGGCTGAGCCATCTTAAGTTTATCCAAGGACATTATAACCTCAAATTCAAATGTGACTTAGATGAGGTCACAGAAGAGAGAAAGCCTAGGAGAGAAAGGGGGTTGCAATTAGGAGCATGTAACTGCAATAATTCTTCAATTTCCATGCATGATGAAATGAGTCTGTCCTGGCAAAGCTAGCCTGAAGAGAGGATATGTTCCAGTACGTGTTTGTGAAATGTTTATATCATCCAGGAGGAAAGACAAAGCTATTTGTGTAGCAGCATGTTGGTAATACTTCCACATTTGATCTAATCCCTAAAAATGGTGTGTGTGTGTTGTGCCAAGCTCCAGATGGTGGATTCACATCCGTATTAGGAAAAATTAGGTTTAGACCCCAATGAGGTGTTAATTTTTAAACAAGTTTAAAACAGCTCAGAGCTAAGAATAGTCTACAGCTGAGAGTCTTGCGGTAAACTAAGGTGAAGAGAAAATGCATAGAAACTTTTATAAAACAATCGCATCACGACTGCGTGTGCTAATTCAATACTGAAGAAGTGCAGCACGCATCCCTTTAGTTCAGATGCTGTTGAAAAGACAGCAAAAAAAATCAGCTGAGAATGTGCAACAACACAGTGCAGGACAAAGGACCTTCAGGAATGCTGTAAGTAAGGCTGATCTCACCTTGGAGACTGGATGACAGCCTCTGAGATATTCCCATTTGTGATATTCTAAGGCGCACAAAGATGCACATAGATGGTATGTATTAGACCATTTGGTCCAGAGGTCATTTAAGGGCACTGTTTGCCCCTTGCCAGTGCCCACAGGCATGGAAACACGCAAGGCTGAAAGCTTGAGGGGATGGTGGCAGTCAGAACAAATTGTCTTGAATAACTGCTTTCTGTGGAACATGATCCACCAGGTGGAGGGAGTCTGTGATCTCCTTGCAGTGGTCAGAGGCTGTGAGGTTCCCAGGGCTCCTCCATGCTCAGCAGCATCAGAACAAGCACTCTGGGGCTTCTTGCTGTTCTAAGACAATTGCACAGAGCTGGTCTTGGGTTGTTTGTTTGGTTTTTGTAAAAATGTGAATGCTTTTTGAATTTAACTTCTGAAGTATGAACCTTCTCTGCTCATCAAGTCCAGGTTGTAATTGCTTTTATAATTTCTGAGAGCTCATTTGTACTCTTGTAAGGTGTTGTACCCTGTTCTTATCAGTTGAACTGGGATATCTCTGGGAACTGTTTACTGTTTGCCAGTGGATCCTAAGGCATATGGTCAATTCAGTTGTGAACGAGAAACTGTAAGAAATGGGGCACTTCCTCCACTGACCCACTCTATCTTCTTGATGTAGCACTCTCGCAGGTTTGCTAAGGTGCTCAGAGATTAATGTAGACAGAAGAAAACAGTGCAGGGACTCTGGTTTAACCATTCATTTTGATGTAAAGAGTATGTAGAACAGTAGTTAGGGTGACAACCTGGGGTTTAGGAAAGCTGTGTTCAATTCCCTGCTTCACCATGTGTGACGTTGCACCTCTGTGCCACAGCTCCAAATCTATATAATGGGACAACTGTATTTTCCTACTTTGTGGGGTTCTTGGGAGAATAAATGTCTTTAAAACTGTAAAGTGTTCAGTTAACCTGACAATGAGATCATATAAGTGTATTACATAGATATGGCAGAATCCCATGAAGGTGGCTTTAAGATAATACTAACATCTATCTTCTTGAGTTTGATTTTATAAGAGACTGCTCTGCATCTGTATTTCAGTTTATTAATCATCTTGCTGATCCATCCATCATTCAGGATGATCCCTGGCCCTGAAAACCTAAGAGCTTTGTCACGACCTGCATATTAGAATAAATATTTCTTCCATCTGACAGAATTCCTGGATCTGACATTTTCTTAAGTATCTTATATTTTCTCCTAAACTAACAGCAGCTAATAAAACACAGTGATGATTTTTACAAGGTGTCCTGTAACTCAAAGGAATAGCTTGCAGATTTGAACTTTGCTCGTCTTTCTAGATGCCTTGCCTGGGCTCTAGAGATAGGCCAATTCCAGTGATTAAGGAGTTCTGTTAGTATCAGCATTATTCAGAGTTTTGGCTGCTTTATCTCTGTCTTGCTTTTAGTCCCAGCTGAAATCAAGAAATAGAAAGGCAAATTGAATGAGAGTGATTGTTATTAATTAAAGGAGAAAGTTAAAAAGTTATCCAAACTTTTTTGGTGTGGAAAAAAATGTTGAGGTATGTGATGTCTCAAGCTTCGCGAACAAGTTGATGTCTATTCCTTCTTTATCTGAGTCCATTCAAGCATGCCACACAGCTGATATGGGCCCCATGCAGCTTTATCTGAATCAGTTCTCCCAAAGTCTTAAACTATATAATTAAGCTCTTTTTAGTGACTGGAAAACTGCCACTAAATTTGAAATCTGTCATGGTAATTTCAAGGCTAAAGGAATTAAATTTAACAAGAGATATTAGTCCTAATTATTACCCTATCTCTAGCCTTTTGCACTTGCCTAAATTCTTTAAAAGTTTTGTCCCTTCTGTGACACCTGATCATCAGAATTTTAATTAAGGCTAATCAGGATGTCTGAACCATGACTGGCCATATATTACTCTCTTTGACTTAATAGTAGGTGTTCATCTCAAAGCCTCATTGTATTAGTTACTTGGGGTGACACAGCTGTCATGGTTTCCAGTTTTGATACAGCTTTTCCTGAAGTTATTTGAATTGAATGAACTCAATTTAATTTGTAATTCCAGAGTAGATTATCACTTTTCTGCATTATGGCAGGCTTGCAACAGGCTAAATCCTTTTTGGAACCATTCATTGTTGCCACTGATAACATATTTAGATGCAAGGTCTGATTTTTGTCCCAGAGAAGTATAGATGAACTGCTTATACCAGCTAATTTTTTGCTGGTAATTTAGATTATTGACTTCAGCAAATATCTTCATTGATTCCCTATAATTTCTGTCGTCATGTTTTTCAGTGGTATATAATAAGCTCCTCTAGAGTTCTTAATAGCATGAGTATTATTACAAAAGCTAAATCCACATATGTGAAGAAGAGAGGGACATCTATGCATCTGTCCTTTGAGGGGTAAACGTCCATTAAAGAACACTGGTTCCACATCACAGCTCTCAGGAAAGGAAAGGTTGGCTGGGACGGACTGTTCACCACTTTATTCCCATTTATGAAATTGTTGTCTATCCTTAGTTTTCCTATGGCAATCATTTGACTTTAGAGCCACTGTTTCCTCTTCATTTTCCTTTTCCTTTTCAGCAAATGATACTTTTTAGAGAAGAACATGTCAACAGCTTATACTGGTTCAGACCATGGTTCCCGTTAGCTGACTGGGAGCAACCAAAAGCAGGCTCCCAAGGCACAGGGCAAGGACACTGCAGTAAATATCAGTGCCTTCCCAATATATTCTCCCCGCTCTTGATGGTTAGAAGACCAGTGACTTTCTGGGCTGGAGATCCAGTTAGTGGTCTTCAATAGCCTAAAATATGTTTTCTTGCCTGAATTTATCTAGATGGGTTGTTGCAAGAGACCTGATCCTGCAAAGTGTTGATTCATAAAGGTTTTTGAAGGCAGTATTGAAAATGGGTGTGTTTTTGCAAAAGAGGGGTGTGCTAAGACAAGTCTGTGTGGCAGGACAGGGTGGCTGGGTCACTGTCCCATGTCAGGGGTGATGTCCTCTGGAGGCTGTAATGGGCAGCTCTGCGCTGTGACTGCTCTTTGTTAGTGATACTCAGGGAAATAGAACCTATTGCCAACACAATATATTGTCTGAGGCTGAACAAGAAAGCAATTATGGTACCAGATTGCCTTTAACAGGTGGAAGGAAAAAAAAAAAAAAAGCCCAAGGTTTCTTCTGCATCTCAGCTTGTGGGCTGACGTTCAGATAAGGTGAAAACATCATAACTTGCAGTGATTAACTGTGAAACACTGGAAGTGAGTGCTCAGAAGTGAATTTGTTCTCAAACACAGCCTTAAATACTTTCAGCTGCGCGCTTCTTTTTGAATTGCACAGCCTTCTGTGACACCATGGAGCATTTTTATGTGCAGACTTAATTGAAACAGTCTTATTTATAGTAGTGAATATTCATTCTTGTTAAAGGTGATTCTGAAGGAGGCTAATAAATGTTCTCGCTTTCCTTTGCATTGGCTAACGATCTGGAAAACTAATATACTGCCATTCCCTGGGAACCTGATCTTGCTATGCTGGATTATACTGGACCAAAGTTGTATTTCACCTTCCGTTTATTTATTATTCACATCTCTCTAATGCCTGAAGTTCCTACTGTGATGCATCAGGCATAGACCCAATGGGCAGTCCATGTCCCAGAGCTGGCAATTTAAGTCTGAGATGAGAGACGACAGATGGAGCCAGGGAGACAAAGAAGTACAAGGAGATAATTAGATCAAATCCATCAATGCAACTGGCCATGGTCTTCATGCACTAATGCTGCAGCAAAGGATTGTGGCAGAAGAGTGTTTAAGGAGACTCTTCTAAGATGCATGTGACATACTATGCTAAAATACCACCTTTGATACTAAGAAAGATAATTTTAATCAGAGAATTTGATTTCAGAGTGAGTTATTTTTATCACTGATCAGTAGTTGTTCTTCACAGTACTTTGCTCTCAGTTTAGCTATCCAGGGTTTATCAGGCTGAAGACTGGCTCATCACATGTCAAAGGAGATGCTGGCCCTTCGTGCAGCTGTAACGCAACATGGAGCTGCAGCTTTTCACGGGGTGAGGTATGACAGCATGGACGTATATGATCTGTCCAAGCCTGCAAGCTAACTGTGACTGGTCATGTAAATTTTTTTCTTCTGTAGTGATGATGTTTCATCATTTAAATTGCCAGAAACAACCAGGATGCATGGCAGTATCCTTTGCCTCAGTTCTTTTACGTAACTGAATGCAACATTGCACTGCAGTGAGGGATTTGGGGAATCTGAGCCTGTCCTCGGCACTTATTGCCTCCTTTCTCAGCCAAGGAGTGAGAGGAGTGATGCTGGCATTGGGAATTGATGAATACTGAGATTTCATGGGCCGGTGCTCCTGTGAGCTGCCTGAAGGCTTAAGCTGTGTCACCTGGAAAAGTTGTGCACTGGGGCTACCCCTGTGTGGGGGTCCCCAGCTCCCGCTTAGGGAGGTCTCTGGGTACAAGAAGTAATAAAGGATGAAAAATGACCTCCGTCAGCAGTCTTGTCTAATAACTCTGGCAAGTGATTCTCAGTCTGCCTCACAGACGTGTACTGAACCCAGCCTGCGCTCTCAACAAAGGCTTTTTGTTAATATTTGTTAACAAATATTCTCAAACCAGGAAATAAGCTATACAATGAAATACAGAGCCTAATGCTGGGAAATGTCTGTCGACTTCCAAGATTTTTTTGCGTACCCAGCCCTGCTCATCCTTCTGTGAAAACAGGAGGCACGAGGCTTTCATCTATAGCTGCCATTTTGTGCCTATGGTGAACTGTGCTCAAGTAATTTGACTGGGACGATCTTTAGGAAGCACCAAAATGTGTTGGTCCCACCTCAGGGCAGAAAGTTCATCTGAAAATCAGGCTGGTATGAGGACTCAAGAGCAGCTCATTGTGCAGATGGGCTGCCCTTCCTGACTCCCTGAGCAGTGGCCAGGGTGCCGTTACAAGTGTTGATCCACCCAAGCAATTTCTAACTTCTGGAAATTCTATCAAGCTCTGACAGAAGCAACTTTGGAAAGTCATGGACAGACCAAAAGTGGAATGAAAAGCCTCTGAATGGTAAAAACAACCTTACTCACACCTTCTCTAATTCTTCTCTCTCCTTCCAAAAGTGCCTCCCTCTGCGAGCTTTTGCAATTACCTCTCATTAGCCATTGACAATAAAGGAAGAGAAGGCATAAATTGGAAGCATGAATCATATCCCAATTTAGCCTACCTCTTCTGCTAATAAAAAAGCATATGCTTCTTAGATACTCCTCTGCATTAAAGCTAAGAAGGAAGACAGAGGGAAAGCTGAACCATGCAGACTTTTACAATGAAGTATTTTCTATTTTCCTTTAAACAAGAGAGTAGTATGTTCTTCTTAGAACTGTCTTCATCTGTTACCAGGTATGCACCTAAACTAGTTCTCCATATCTAAACGTGTGGGAGGAAAGCCTGCTTTCTGGCTAAGTATCTGTGTGTCTGGGATTAACTGTGCAGCTCTGGTGCAGATTGTGTGTGCTTGAGCATTCTTTATGTAACAATCTGCATTTTACAGCTGAGGAAATCAAAGTGCCCTGACACAGTTCATTGAAAGGGCCGTATGAGACCATTGCAGTAAAAGTGAACTTGCCTGTGTGACCTGCAAGATCCTTCTAGCCCAGAATTCCTGAGCTCGCAGGCTTGACAGGAACATTAGTATTCCTGAGGGCTTCAGGCACTATAATGATGGAATAAGTTGGTGGAACAGAAGGACTTCTTTAAACAAACAGTAAAGATCTAATAATAAAACACCACCAGCTCCAAATATTCTTTTTCTTGAATCAAAGGATGTAACATAGATTAGGATTAGGTGGTTGTAATGCTCAACTGACAGTATAAAGCAAACACTTCTGAGAGCACACAGGTATCTTTCAAGTAGATCATATAAAGACCACCAGTGATGATATCCTAGACAGAAATAAAGTTACCCAGCTAGGCCGTGGGCCCATTGAAATAATCCAAATTATATCATTTGAAAAATACATATTTTATTCTATGGCAGTGTTTTGTATGTTTTCTGTAGTGCTGTACTATATTCATAGTGAAATGCTCTTTTTTTTTTTTTTTTTTTTTTTTTTATAATATCCTTAAAAGCACAATGTGGTTAATTTAATAAACTCTATATTTAATTTACAGAAAGCTGCAGAATTTAAACAGGCCGAACCTACTTCACAGAAAGAATCAGATATCAGTGAAAAAAACACCGCCAAAACCCCACAGATTAAATATTGAGGACTTCTCAAATTCCACATGGTTGTAAAACAACCTTTGGTACTTAGACAGCATAACAACAAGGCCACTTAGAAGCAACTTTGCAAAAACTCAGTGCAGATCTGTTGCACTGCAAAAACTTTAAAATGTGCAAGCTAGCTGTTGCGCTATTGTATGTTATTACATCTTTTCAGGAGAGAAAGGAAATGAAAGCAGTAGACAGTGTTCTCTCTGAAATCTATTTCTTTTATCTTGTGCTGCTACTAATGCATTAGTAGAAGAAGAATCTCTCATTTGAGTAAGTGCTAAAAATGAGCCTCTGGAAAAATGCACTGTGGTACAATTCATTGCATTGCAAATCCCAAAGTATACCAAGAGGTGCAGTCCGTGGCGTGTTGTGAACTGCCTGGGAAGAACGCAATGAACGTAAAAAGTCATGAGCCCCTGTCTGTCTGGCGAAGCCAGCTGAGGGCCTGGCCATGCCCTGGCCAACATGACTATGGTGAAGTGGCAGCATTTGCCCATAATATGTAATGAAACTTAAACAAAGTGTTCTGGGGTAAAATTAGCAGTTTTGTGAAAGTGTCCCAACTGCTCCGCACAGGCCAGAAAAGTCCCTCTCTTCCAAGAGTGACATAAATAGGCAAACTTAGAAAACTGGGGTTTGGGAGAGCATTTTTTCCTCTCTGCACCTTCTCCTGTGCTGAAAATATACAGAAGTGGAAGTAAGTTGGCAAGTATGGTTTCTGAGTACCGAAAGTCCAGCCCTGTCTTGGTGTGTTCCAGTTGTGTCACCATCGGCCACAAAACCAGCTGCTATTAAGGAAGTGAAGCTGTGGTGTCTGATCCGCAGGGTTTTTCTCTTTGCTGGAAAACTTCCCTTGCACTCCATCTGTCAGACTTCCCTGGAGTCCCACGTGCTCCTGGAGGCTCAGAAAGGAAACAACAACAGGAATGAGCCTTTCCCATTTCAGAGCTGACAGAAGAGTCCTTTGGTAGTGGTGGGGTAATGACAAGCAGAACAATTCAGATTAGAAGTCCACAAATCCACTTGACTAACACAGCTCAGGCCAGCAGTGCCAGATAATGAAAGTTATTAGACGAAATACAGCCCTTATTTTAGAAGGTGATACTTGTCTTTATCTCCTTTATGTTCTTTCTGTGAAAACTGTAAATGCTCCATCCTTCCCAGAGCCTTTTCAGACCGGCTGTGTGGAGTGTATAATATGCTGATATTTAAGATTTTGTTCAATTTTATACTCAAAAGGCTGAGTCCTTGGCTCTAATCTGTTAATGCCTGCCACTTCTGCAGGCAAGACCATGCAATGAGCTCAGACGTGAGACACCAGCAAAAGCTTTATGGACCTTCAATTTCCTATGTGCTGGCACTGGTTACCCAGGCAGATTTTTAGGAAAGGGCTTGAGAAATTTTGGTTGGAGTAGTTTCAGCAGGGTTGCTTCTGCCATGGGGCGGCCTGTTGGACTAGATGACCTCTGAAGAGGCCCATCCTCCTTTACATCGTTCACCTTTTCTTTCTTGCCTTGGTCATGGTGGCTTTGTGTTTTCTGCTTTCCATCCATGCCAGTTTTTAGAAATAATTATCTGATCCTGTGGTCTCTTCAGGACCCCCCAGTGCTGCACAAGCGGCCCTGCAGCCCTTCGGACCAGGCAGACACACGGTTCTTCTTGCCCTGGAGAAGAACCTGTCCTCTTCACAAGCAAGAGGAAACAGTGTAAGCTGAGGGGGTGAAACAAATCACATGTTTATCTCTATTTAAAAATTGTACGAGAATTCCCATGCTATCTTACTGACAGATAAAAGCTAATATTATCACCTGTCAGGGGAAAAGAGGAGGAAGACTGGAACATGATCTCCTGGGAAACATGAGAACCAGCATCAAGCGAGCTGTTCGACAGGTGGATCCAACAGACTAAGGTAATTTCCTTTTTTATTTACTTCAATGGGTAGCTAAATAAAACCCCATAGTGAGATCCCTGCTGAATACAGCTGTTTTGAGATCTTTCAGAGTTACTGATTTCAGCCTTAAGCTGTATTGAAGCTTCTTTTAAAACAAAGATTGCCACTTCTGGAAGTGCTACAGAAACTTGCTTCAGGCAGGTGCTCTCTCTTCCAATCCTCAACAACTGCCATAGCTCACTGCAGCTCTCACCTGAAGTGTGAAAGGACAAAATTTGTCTGGCTGGAGAACATCCATCTCACAAAAAAAAAAAAGAAAAAAGATTAATATTCACTGCGTGCCATCCATCAACTTGGAAGTTCCCACTTCCAGACATGAATCAATTTATTCCTTTTGTTGTCCAGGACAAGTATGGTAGACACCTTGCTCTCTCTAGGCTGTACATCCCATCCAGGAGGCACAGGCAAACCAGCAGGGTTCATTTTTCACTGTCACCCATTAGATAAGCTTCACCTCGTTAGAAAGATGTCCTGGGAATGAAGTGAGGGTGGGAACCCACAGCGACGACCCGCCCTTGACTTGAGACACAGCTGCAGGGATAAGGAAGCCAGAAGCTTCCCATGGGCATCCTGACACAGCAGAGATGCAGACACTTCTGTATCACCCACACAAGTGAAAAATTTTCCTTTCCTAGCCCATTCCTAGCTACGTTCACATGAAGAAAGGGGACAAGTCCCAAACATCCACAGCAAAATAGGCAAGGAGGAGATTGTTATAAAAAATTAAGGAAAAAAAAAAAGTGCCAATAATGATGTGGCCACTGGTGTTGAAAACAACACAAGTACTGAGGGAGGGATGGGGCTTTTTTTCCACGAGCACCTGAGGGGTATTCATTTGCTGAAAAGTATTTTCTTTTGTATGCTCAAGATGGTTTGAAATGCCTTCAGGAACACAGCCAATTCCCATCTGCATCTCCCCCCTGCCTTGCCCTTTTCCTGTGGGCTGTCCTTCCAGAGAAGAAATACAAAAGGAGGGGAAGCTGCTCCTGCTGCCTCTGAAGGTCACAGATGTGAGAGGTTTGTGCTGGCTCCCCGGGACAGTCTCTGAGAACAGGTTTCAGTGGCATCTCCCGCTCGCTGCACCCATTGGCAAGATACACACATGGCTGTCAGCACTTCTGGAGAATCTAGCATGCAGCTGGTGGGAGAAATGAGAGAAGACAGGAAAAATTGATGCAGACACCTCAAAACAGTGAATCTTTCCTGTGTTAACGTTTCTTTGTAACTGGGCTGGCCATGGATGGGCTTTAAACCAGCTGCGCAGGGAACATGACCAGCTCGTACACCACTGGCCTGGCAGTTCTGCTCGTGTTTTGGAGGGGGATGTATGTGATGATGCAGAAATCCTAGGTAGTGTAAGACTCCCAGCAGCTTTTACAAACCAAGGCCATTTAAAGCAGCCTGAAGGTTGCTCTGCTTTCTACCAGTGGTGGATTTGGCCTTTGGCCCATGCCAGGATCAGGAGTGGAAAAATGCCTCTGCCTACCTTTGCCTTCCTACAACAGCAACGCTGAACAGCTCTCTACTCTGTTAAATCTGATTTCCTTAGTGCTATTTCTGATATAAAGGTAGAGGGTCATTGAAGTTATACTGATTGCAAAACCACTGTAAAAGTGAGGAAAATTAGGCCTGTTCTGCTGTTAGCCAGTGTGCAGTTTTTACCTGAAGTGAGCTTATTGCCACAAACCTGTCAGCAAACAATATGTATGGCGATCAGAAATACCTGGGGAGAATGCGTTTACTGATGTGTGAAATGCCTCAGCCGTCACTCAAGCGATCCATGCAGCTCCAAGGACAAATAAGCAGCATCTGCGTTAATGCTTTTTGCAGCATTTGGTGCTGGCAGCTGCATTTCGGGGGGCCAGTTGCGGAGCAAGCCCTCGCCGCTCTTCCATCAGCTGCGGTTTCTGTCTTATGTGAGCGGTCTGTGCCTTCCAGGGGGTTTCAGCACAGCTGTTTTTCCTCCCTCACCCAACACCATCTCAGATCAAGTAAATTTCAAGCTGCAAGGAATGCAATTTTAGTCACTATAAAGCAAGGTTAGACATTTCATGCTGTAACTAGAACTGGCAAATTCCAGTGAGCTTCTTTACTACTTAAAAGCAGAATTGATTGTACAATAGCGAGGCTGAGATCATGAAGGAGCAATTTCTCTTGCACAGACCCATCTGGGGCAGTTAGATGACCTGCTCTGTAAGCTGTAATTTTAAAACAGTAGGACAGCTAAGCATGGAACTAAACCTAGAAGGAAACCCTTGAAAAAAGGGTTTGAAAAAGGGTCTTGAAAGCCCCCCAGCACCCACTAAAAAGCCCCATTGCTCGTGGATTTCTGGACGTACGATTCTGGCACTCAGAGCTTCCCCGGTTCAGTTAGCCCATGTTGTTCACTGTTTGCAGTCTGCATTCATCTGTCTCTACTTCTTTCTGCTCATCTATAATCAAGTTCTTGAGCCACAAACGAGCTACTCAACAACCCACAGCCTTATGTTTGTATCATAACCCATTAATCCTGAGCATGCTTTACAGGAGGTTTCTATTTCTAGAATAGTGGAGAGAGGGTTAATAGACGTTGCACAGACACAAACATCTTGTGTTGAAGCTTCTCCTTATCACTCAAGGTGTTACTGGTAGCAATCAGCTATGGTCACAAGCAATATATTGACCTGTTGGACTGTATAACAATCCATAACATTTGATTATCCATTTCTTGAAATAACTATGAATTGTTCATTAGCCCTTTATAAAGTATTTATATACTCATCTTTCATATAAAGCATGACTTTAACATTACAAGTCTGGTATTTGGCCTTTTAATTCAACCAATTCAAAAATAAGTAAGAAACAAGTTTTTAGGGCATTCACATCTCTTTGGCTGAAAGTGCTGAATGTCAGCACCTAGTCCCAGATTCATTTGGATGGGGGGGATGGGGGGACTTTCTCTGTCTAAACAGTTTGTCTTGCTGAATTGTTCTCCTGTGTTCCCTCTCCTGTTAGAGGAGAGATTGTGGCATTATCAGAGCAAAATAGATTGAACCCATCTATTTCAGGTGCCAGGCTCAGGATGGGTCAGATCACTCTCTGACTCTGGAGATGGCCAACCTGGAGAGACTCCAAAGAGCTGAGATGAGAGCATCCCCACCCTTCCTGACACTGAAGGCCTGCTCTAATTCAGGAAAGCACTTTAGGATATGCTTAAACCAAAGGGCTGGATGGAGCTGTAGCATTTAGCCAGGGCAGGAGAGGTACACCACGCCATGCAGGGGGGAATTCTTAAGGCAGCAGCGTGGTTTACAGGGCATCTTAGCGCACAGAGTGGCCGAGAATATCTAGATGTCCACACGTGGAGTGAAGAGCTTAGTTACAAGTGTAGGAAATTTATCTTTATCACATCAGGAGGTTTGAGGAACCTTGGAAATTTCAGCAGGGTATTCAATTCTGAGGCACATTTGTTGAAGGGTCTTTTATCTTTGGCTGCAGTAACTTTCTCGCTCTCTCTCTGGCTCTTAGGACTAATAACAGCAAATCCAGCTAATGTTTATGAAAATGCTTTGTACAGCTTCCAAGTTGGGCACTGCACTCTTTCTGGACTGCGGTCCAGTCATCCTCCTTCATCATCTCCATGTCCTACATCATCGGGCAGCAATGTGTCACAAGATTACACATCACGATTTAAACCCCGTAACAAGCTGTTTTGAGCTGGGAATGTACAAGAAGTATGTTTTGGCAAATCATATGAGAAGCAGAGGAGAATAGCAGATGTTTCCAACAGGCAACCATTTCCAGTTTGGCCATGAGTCTGTACTCAGGACCAGTCTCTAGGTAACATCCTCCAGCACTGGGCCAAGGGGAACAATGGCTCTTTTGATTCCAGTGCTGCCTTGGTATCTGCAAACTCTGGGAAAGCCAGGTCAAATTCCTTCCAACTTCATCTTCATCCAAAGAGACACAAGAATTTCTTTATTCTCTGTCCCTGGCTCTCCATGGCTATAACCCAGAACCTGCATTTGAGCAACTGGAGGCAAAGATCCGAAATATTCACAAGGGGAATGGAGTAGTGAGAAGGCGAAAGACAATCTGCTGTGATATAAGGTGGGTAATTCCCTGTCGACGCCTGAGCAAACACACAGACACCGTGGCAAGTAGCCTGACAGATGGTTAGAGGGGAGCAATGGGCTTTTATTCACTGAGGCATGGCCGCCTTCTATTTCTGTTTGAAACAAAGATGTAACCTGGGTAACAGTTCTCTGCTTGTTCGCTTAATTGGGCCCAAGTTGAGGGGATGGATGTCCACATGGGGTGCACTGAAAACAGTTAGGGTGCCCAACGGTTCTTCTTCTACATCCATAAATGTTGGTCCATGTGTCCATACCCTGAGAAACTCTCTGTTTCCAGCCCACCATCCCTTTGGTGTTGGCACTTTGAGCCCAGCACTTGGGCCAAGGGTGGTTTAGGTGCCAAGTCCTCAGCTGCTGTGCCTGGGCATGTCACCGCTGCCTGATTGCAGCCTGGCATGGACAGTAATGGGTCTTATGTTCCCTTTGGGGATGCCTTTGCTGTCCTTGGATGCTGTCCTGCGAGCGTGTGCCACAACTCCCCTGTCCAGGGTACGAGAGCACCCACCACCAGCGCAGCCTCTGAGCAGGAGACAGCACCAGGGATGGGGAAAACAGCTGAATTTCTCCCCTTTTCTGGGTAAATCTCCAAGGGTCCAGCCTCGGGCAGCCCCCCACCAGGGAAGGGGCTTGCTGTGAGGCTGGCAGCCCTGCCACAGAGATGGGCTGGCCTGCAGCATCCCTGCGAGCTGCACTCTGCAAGCAGAAAAGACTTTAAACGCTTTGCTTTCATTCATTTGCTCTTTTGTTTCATCAAACTATCAGTGCAGCCAGCCTGCCTCTGATGTCGCCTTTCAAGTGATTTCCCTTGCCGCTTTCACAAACACAAGTTTATCCCTCCTAGAGAGGTGAACCGGGGATATGTTTAATATGAAAAGAGAGAGGCGAGGTAATCAAACACCTGCTCCCTCTAAAACAAAGCCTTTCCTCTTCACAGGCTGTTGAGCACTGATGAGGAAAGGCGAAGGCGCACACCAGCCCTAAGCCGGCGCAAGGTCCAGCCTTCAGAGTGGGCAAAGCTGGGTCGTAAAAGCAGAAACAGGAACGGCGCTGTGCCGGGGTCTCAGCTGCTCGGCCCAGGCTGGAGAACAACGTTTTGCCAACATTTTAAGTTGAAAATTATAGGCGCTGTCACTGCTGCCTGCTCCCATCACCAGGCAGGGAAAGAGCAAGTGTGAAGTGGATAAATTTAAGAAAAATTGGCTTTGTTATTCTCCCTTGAGAGCCCCTGGGGCTGATCTACGCAGGCATTGTGCCTCAGTGGATCCCATCGACTTTGGCCAGACCTGGCTGTGCTTGGCCCTTTTCGCTCAGGACTTCATGCTGCTGCTGCTCCTGGGGTCACTACGCTGTGGTGGCCACAGGTCTGTGCTGGGAGCCAGCCTCAGCACCTCCAGCTGGGCAACCCCAAATGCTGGCATGCAAAAAATGGCTGTGACATAAACCTGGTTGCCTCCTGGTTGTAAAAGCATTGACAGATGAGTGTGACCCTTTTTGTAATGCCATCCCTCCTAGACCTCCCAGGACTACATCTCTCTGGGTGCACAGCAGATGTATCACAAAACACAAGGGCATCTGCAGCAATGGACAGAGGGACAGGTACCATATTGCCACCCTTCTCCTCCCAGAATATTTTCTTTTTCTCTTGCTGCCCACATAGCACATATCCATGGCTCCCTGGCACTGTCCCAGTTACAGTAGGGGACCCCAACCTCCAGACAAGCCTGTGGGATGGGCATTTCTTGCTTCCCTGAAGGACTTGTCTCATGTTTTTCAACATGAGACTTGTCTCAAGGTTTTCAGTCCTTCACATGCCAATCTGAGGTTTCAGATGACTTGGATGCTCTTGGAGAATGATGTTTTACAGTACTGAGGGGAAAAAAGGACAGGGCCAGGGAATAAAAAAAAAGCCCAATATCCAGAAGGATTTCTATACCCCAACTTGTGGCAGTGACACTACGAAAGCAGCTAAATAGAACTGGCCAATCCTAATACTTCATCAGGTGCCCTTTGCCTCCCGGTGAAAGGCAGCAGTGCCCTCACAAACGTCAGCCTGAACATCCTCAGTCAGATCGCTGGTTGCCCATGAATTTGAGATGGTGTCTCATTGCCTCTAATGGCTGATGCGCAATAATTTCAGAGGGAGCTGCACATGATGCCCATTAGCAGGCAATCAGGCATCTCATATTTCTCTGCCAACACACAAATCTCCATGCAGGATGGTCATTTTCTCTGGCCAGGGCTAGGAGCCCCCTGGTCCTTTGGCTGTTGCCTTCATCAAGCCTGCAGCCTGGAAGAAGAACTTTTTGCCCATCAAACACCCGCTAGGACCGACTGCCAGGGAAATAAGCATATATATCATGTGGAGTACAGTGACATCAGCTCTGGAGTGCTCTCTCTCAGATCAGATGCCTGAAAAATCCCATCTGATGTTGACTGCTCTGAAAGGCTAGAGAGGCAGAGGTACGTATTTCAGACAAGCAGCCCCCAAAGCAAATCTGTACAAGTCTCTACAGACTGCACTAGTGCTTGAATTGTAACCGGAAGAAAATAGGCTGCCAAAATATAGCAGGGCTCAGGGAGTTATACGCAGAGCTGCTTTATATACTCACCTGCACGGTAAGCATTGTGCACCACCTATTGTACTGCTCTCCTTGCCCATATTTCATTATAGGTTTGCCATTTCTCAATGTGTAAAAATAGGATGTGCTGGCATGGTTTAAATGGTACTAAGAGCACCGTGGAGAGGCACAGTGATAGCTGCAAGGGAAATGAGGAAACGGGAGTTCTCCTGAGCAAAGAGCAATATCAAGCAAGTGCTGAACTGACAACCTCTGTTGCTGAAACTGAAATGCTCTGGCAAACAGCCACCACCACATACATATATACAGCAACCAGCAGCCCCGAAGAGGAGAGCATGACAGAAATGCACTCAGCAAGTAAAGCCTCAGTTGTATAAGACACTGCAGACAGGATAATCCTGCTATTTTACCCATCTGAGGAAAGGCAGGTTTGGATTTGGAAGGCAATTCTCCATGGCTTTCTACTTTGTAAATTCAAAGGCAAGTGGCTATACACTGGTGCAGGTCTCGCACCTCCCTGCTGTCCAGGATGATTCAGGATAACTGGGAGGGAGGTCTCCAGGGCTGGTTTTCTGAATATGCTGTGTTTTTGCTTTGCTGCAGCATAGTGCAGTAGCCAGTGCTACCCAAGACACCCAGTTTTCACACCCACCACGTCCCACACAAGGTGTGCTCCTGGTGCATTTTTGTTTGATGTTGGGGCTGGTCTATCCAGCCTGGTGGTGGTGGTGGTGGTCAGGGAACCAAGCCCTTCAGCTCTCTGTGGGTGCCCTGATGGCATAAAGGTTATGTGTGACCAGAGCGAAAGAAAATAAGGAGGAAATCGGGTGATTTTGGAGACTTGTTTGCTGGGCTTTAATATGTTTTGGATAATTGACAGCTGGCCTTGCATAGTCACATTTTTCTCTCAAATATCTCTGTTTCCTCAGGTGACATTTACCTCTGCTTTTTAAACAAAATACAGTCAGAACCAGACTATCAGAGTGCACACTGATTGACTGCTCTCAGACAGCTCTCCAAGCCTCCTAAACACGCTAACCCACCCTCTTCCTGGTGAGTAGCTCCCAGTGATTTCAGCATGAATAAGGATGCAGCTCTGCCAGGAAGCATTAGTGAAAACATGATCATTGGTAAGAGCCACTCAGCCTTTCTGAGCTGAAATTATCCACAACAATATTTTTATAATTCTGGTTTTAATTTCTAGTAGTGGGCACAAGAGTCACTCTTTCAGCTGCATAGATAGCTTTTCTCATTATCTGACATGGTAATAGTTTCCCCAATATTAAGAACCAGTAAATGATTAGGATTTTTGGCTTTTTATCCCAAGATAAAATTCAGCTTTGTATGAAAAGAATCATATTTATGTTTCATAGTAAAAAGTTGTGGGGTGTTTTACATGTAAAGCTGAATCTCATTTACAAATAGTAAGGAATAAAAAGAGAGTTTGGCTAAAATGTTTATACTAATGTTTGGGAGTGATGGAGTGGAGAGGCTTTTGGCTGGAAAGCAATGTGTGTGGGATATCTGTAATTCCCCCAATCTAGTGAATAGGACATCACTTTCCTCTTTGGGTAGTCCCCCCTTTTCATCCAGTGAATTCAAATCGCTGCATCTGGATAGGAAAGAGGACTTTGAGACATCAGTGAACAGCAAACTGCAAAATCTCTGGACCTGCTATAAATGTGATGAACTCCTAAATGAGAGATCCAGACACACAACACTTCTCTGCCAGCCCGGGGAATTCGGTATGACACAGTCCAGTGAGCTCACCTGTGATTGCTCTGCACTCCCCAGCACTGCTTTTATCCCTCACCCAAAACACAGGAGATTGAAGCCATAACTAAATCTCAGCATCACAAAAGCCAGTTGCTAGGGCTGGTACCTGGTCAGTGAGTCTCTGGTATATAGACACTCAGTGGTATATAGGCCTTTTTCTACTGCCAAAAGTCCTCAGCAGCTGCACATGCTGGATTTATCAGACTTTATGAGATATGGCACCACAGAAATTGGTCTGAGACTGCTGGACTATTTACTACCACTGTACCAGAATAATTCATATGTTTATTCCCCATCCTGAATACATCCAAAACTAAACCTTCCAGGTGAAGTTGCACTGATTTAAAGCTAACCATAAATCCACTGACCCTTAGTAAGCCATGCTTTTTCTTTTTCTTTTTCTTTTTCTTTTTCTTTTTCTTTTTCTTTTTCTTTTTCTTTTTCTTTTTCTTTTTCTTTTTTTTCTTTTTTCTTTTTTGAAGGGAGGGAACATGGATCTGTTCAATGTTGAGAAAAAGAAAGCAATTTTCCAACCATACGCATCAAGCAAATCTCTAGATCCTTTGCACTATGCTGTTCCCTCCTTTTGCTGGTTCCTGTTTGTTTTTATCTCCCAAAGCTTTCTACAGTCTCTCCCGCCCTCCTTCAAATTTTCTCCCTCCTAGCCTCTTCCATAAGGAAAGCCATAGATGGAAATATGCTTGGTTTACTTGTTCCCTCTCTAAGCACGGATAGCAAACAAAATAAAGCAAAGTCCCTATGTGTGCCATATGTCAAATCATTTAATCAGTGCACGTTGATTCACTGTCTGTATCATGCACTGCCCTTGATTGGGAGCTCTGCAAAAGGAGGTAACCCCGTGGTGCTGCACCAGTAGCAGATAACTGATTATTACTTGGCTGATATTTTTCCCCTTTGGCAAAAAGGGTTGATTTTAGAGGGGGCATAATTTTTCCCTAGCCTGCTGATGGTTAGATTTTGGCAAACCTCTCTATTTGGGACAGCCTGTGTGATTTTAAGCTTGTTTTCAGCTCCCACTGCTTTCCCATTAAGTTTTTTTGTAGTTCACTTCCATGAATAGGAGCCTGTATCATCCAGTGCTTCTCTGTTCCTGCATCACTTCCAATCTCTTAGCTGTTTTCTGCACCTCGGACATTGTTAATCCAAAGCAAATAACTGTTTCCTTAGCTATTCTGCTGATTAGCTAATTTAAAAGTGCAGATTTTGTTCACAAAATTCTCGCTGGACACAGCATAGACAACAGCCTTTTTGCAGCTCCAAGCACAGGGGCCCATGACTCCAGGGCCAGTGACAATGAATTCAGATGGTTCAGGCAAAAGTAGTGTTTCTCAAACTAGACCGTTTCTGTACAGAAAATGGGTGCGATGAAAACACTTCCACCCACTGCATTTCCTCCACAGCTTCCAACAAACTCTGTGGACAGCAAATAAAAGGATTCTGTCCATTTTGCCAATGTCATCCAGTTATCAATCTCCATTCTGCCTAAATGTTCCATATATACAGGGGCTAGGCAAGCAGGTCTGCACTGCTGGCAGACGTTTGGAGACATCTGACAAAATTAAAAGAGCAGCTTGGAGACAGGACTTGGGTTTCTTCGTGGCTATTCCCTTGCGAGGGTCCCAGACCGGGTGAGAAGTTGTTGGTAGGTGGCAGCTCCAGCAACAGCTCAGCTCCATGTGTGGCTGTGAGCACAGGAGCAGGCATGGGGACATCACTCCCAGACTCTGGGTCCTGCTGTGGGCCATAAACAAAAGAAATCCCCCAAACCCACAGACTTAGTAAGTTAGAAATGTTGTCCCCTGTGTGAGGGAGTGTTTGTTAGGTTCTGAGAACTGCCAAGGTTACAAAACCCAGACCTCCCACAGGGAGTTACATAGACTGAGCAAGTTTCTCCTCCATCATAGTTTTACCAAGAAAGTATCAGCTGGTATTTTTAAGGAATACTGAGGACAGGAGAAACTAATCCCTTTTTATTTTTTAATTTATTTTGGGGTTATAGACTGATAAAAAAGCCATTGGATAAATCAGATGAATAACTCTATCATCTATATTTTTCCCTGTCTTCTTTAAAATGTCAATAAGAAGATGGGAGTTTTTTCCATGCCTCTTAGGAGAATATTTCACAGAGATTTTGTCCTGTTTCTTAGTTCAGACTTTCCTTTCTGTCATTTTTATCGTGCTCCCCTTAGCATTACATTTTTGTACACACAAAATAATTCTTTTATGTCTGCCTGAACATGGTATCCATAACCCTAGTCATTACTCAGTGAAGCTGTATATATTTAGTTCATCATCTTTTCTCATAAATCAATCTTTTCAACCCCCAAATCATTTTAGCTGCTCTTTGAATTGTCTCCAATTTGTCTGGATTTTTTTTTTCCTGGTAATGAGGTGGCCCAGAACTGAATGCTGTATTCAAGGCAGGCTGCCACCAAAGTAATGGGAACCAGGATGATTTCCATTATCTGCTGTTTGACACAAAACTTTATGTGAACATGTTGCAAGAAAAGGTCTGTCCTTGCCAATATAATAGTGCTGAAAACATACACAATACTTATGCTGTGCGTTCAGTGCTGGGGCCCCCAAGCACCTGCATTTCCTGGATTGTGCTATTTTTCAATCCTGTAAATTTTGCCCATAAAAAAACCCTAGGGAATTTGGCCTTTTGGCTGATTCCAGATGCAGTGTCCAGGTAGCTGAGGACTGAAATACAAAAGCAAACCCGTATGCTTCTGGTGCAGTTACAGCTGTAATTTTTTTAGCAGCTTGATCCACTGTCTCCTCATTTGGAAGTATCAGGTCTACACCCTAGATGAGTTGAGATATTTTATTATTGATATGAATGAATGAATGAATGAATGAATGAATACATGAATGAATGAATGGAGCGAGTAAGAATAAAATCAGAGATTGATTTTCTTTAGTGTTCTTTCCAGCTCTCCTGAGCTGATCATCCAGGCAGATGAGGCGTGGATCTCTCTATGTCTGCACATGATTTTTGCATAGGGATTCTTTTATAATTTTTTTTAGAGGGACCAGAGTATTCAGGAGGGGTCCTGCATCCCACCTCTGGTGGTGCACAATCTATAGGTCTTCCTCAAAGATGATCCTCTTTTAGAATGACTCACTGAGAAAAACACCCCATCTACATTCAAACTTTTCCATTGTTGAGGGTCCCACCCCAGCCCTTGACCAAGCAGTACACAATTACTGACTAATCTAGTTAAGAACGAGTGTTTTCTGAGCTGGAAGGCTAAAGGCAGTAACAAGCCACAGAAGTGCATCAGGACTTTCTTTTGGCTGTGCCTGGCCAGCAGGGAATGCACTGACCACAAATCAGTCGTCTTGGTACAACAGGCAGCACAACTTTCTGTAATTCAGGTTTACATAAAAAACAGGTTCCAAAGGCCAAACCCAGACTTGTAGTAGGGATGAACCTACCCCATGCTCTTCTCTCTACTCTAACATGGTGTTGCCACTGCTTGCAGAGCCAGGAAAGGCTGTTGGGTTGCAGCAAGGGGACAGGACTCACAGTTGCAACACTTGCCTGGAAGGATCAAGGTCTGGTTTTGCTTTTCTGGCCTGGCTTCTTCATAGCTACACATGGGAAGATGCCATGGGGTCCTGGATCCTCCTCCTTGGTACTACGCAAAGGTGCAGTTTCACATTACAGCTTCTGTAATGGTGGCTCTGGCTATGAGTGCCAGGGTCCAGTAGTTTACACCCTCTTTACTCCTTAAATCCTGCCCTGTGGCAAGTGACTGCCTCCTTGGCTGCACTGGGACATCCAGACAAGGCAGTGAGCTGGTACAGAGGAGAAGATGGGCTCCAACCAGCTCTGCTGCCGAAGGACTCGGTGTGTTGGCCCATGCCTTAGGGCTACCCTTTCAGGACCAACTGTCTTCCTGGAAACTGTAAGGTGGAGTCATGCCCTGTTTTCTGCAGTGTGTTATCAGTAAGACTGAGAACCGCAGAGGACTGAAGTTGCGACATGCAAATGAAAAGCAAGCTCAAAACCACTGCGACTTTCCAAGCCTATCTTGGGCCCCTTCACGGAGCAAAGGCCGGACTGAGCCTTGCTCCTGACACCTTGCAGGTCTCAGGTTTTCTTTTGCATTATCCAGAAGCCTTGTTCCTCCTTGCCCTCCTGGAAATGCATCGTTCAGCTTCTGAAATCCTTCCTCAGCTCCAGCTCGTGTCAGGTCACGGGACTCAGCTCAAGCCAAGCTCTCCGCTTGAAGCATTTACTGATCCATTTTTATGGTACAGCCGTCACATAAATACAGCACCAAGTTCTCCTTATGGCCATCTGGGGACTTGGTAGCTGGTCTAACAGCCCTGTTATTTTGATGTTAAATAGAGCAGTAAGAGTAGCGCAAAAACAAAAATCAAAACCCTAACAAAACAAGGTCCCCCCACAGTTATCAGGATTTCTGGAAATTATTTCCTTCCATCCACGTGCCAGCACAACAACGGCCAGTCCCTGTTCCTTGCACCCATAATGGGAAAGAGCAAAAATCAATAGCAGGAAAGAAGGATCAATGCAAAAAGAAATGGCAAGTTTCGTTTTAAAAGATTTTGGCAGAGGGGTTTTAAAAAACGATGCCATCTGTGGTATTTCTCTACATCGACAGCATGCACTGTGGATAATGCCAGTCCCACATCAATAACATCTGCTAATGCCGCTTTCTGAGTGCTGTAATCAATCCTGCCCAGCAGGCCCCGGGGTAGAAAAGTAAGCTCACAAACGGCGCCTGCCATCTGCATCCCACCCGCCCTCATCCAAAATCTGGCAGCCCTCACCCCAAGCGCCTGACAAGGCCATTGCTCAAGGTGCTGGGCACTGAGGTGCTGGGCAGAACGAGTCGGGGGGTAGGTTACCCTCCAATGATGCCAAAACTATTCCTTTACTTTTTTTGCAGTTTGTCAGTCTTGAATGCAACCAGCAGTTTCCCACAAGAGTCTCTGCACATCTGTCTCTGGTTGGGACAATGTGGCTCCTGTGCCACGGCAAACCCCACAGGCCACCATGAGGACGGTCATGCCAGGACCCTGGCTATCACGGGGGCAGAGCTGGACTGTCACTGTGCTCTGGGAATGCACAGGTGGGCTGCAGGTGCGTTTTGGTTTGCCTGTGAAATATCTGAGGATGTGTTTTCAGTACTTCCAGGGACGATGATGAAGGGATGCAGGGAATAGTTTAACCACTGTTCAGGGCATGCAGCCCTGTGACACCTCGTAGCTCTTATTCCAAGAAGAAACTATGCTTGAGGTGGCTCTTGCAGAAAAGTTTTGCCTGTTCTTTCTACGTGAAGCATCTTGAAATCTGCTGAGATTCGAGGTACCACCCAACTGTCAGCCTCACCCATTATAAAATAGCCATCTTCCTGCTAGAACATGTTGTTTGCATTACCTTGGTCTGTGCTGGCTCCAGGCAGCAACAGGAGTGATGGCAGTGCGATGCCTGTCATGCTGAGCAGCACTCCCTACATCCCCCAGCCTCCGTCCAGTCTCTTCAAATACATTTATATAATGCTGCAGTTGCAGGGAATTCCTTTGAATGCAAAGTTCATGGGGCAGTAGCAGAAAGGAGGTGGGACAGGAGCAGATGCATTTTCTCTTGGGGCTGGGTGGGCTAGTAGCCTTCAGCATGCAGCACTGAAAGCATCCCTAAGGGCTCATGAAATGTAATAGAGAGTAGGATGTCATTTCAAAGAAAAAGTGGTCAAAACACACATATTTGATACAAAATCCCACTGTACAGAGGAACTTGTTTCCTACCAGTCTCATTTGATATCCATTTCTACAGAAACACTAGGCTGAGGTGCTGGGAGAGAGGGAATCATAAAGTCCTCATGTTGAAGGGAACATTTTGCCTGGATTAGAAGAAGTGGTGTTTCCCTAGAGTCTGAAATATGTTTGACAAATAGCATAATTTTTTAAAAAGGTTTTACTTTTTGTAGACATGATAACAGGGGTTTGACACCTATTTTTAGCCAGATTGTGAGCATTTATTGCTTTTTCTCCACATACAAATAAAACAAATGCTCCCTTCAGAATTGTTTGCTTTCAATAGCACAAAGCCAAGCAGTTGTTTTAATTAGAAGGTTTTCTATAGACAAGGGCATTCCCGTAATACTTTTTCTGCATCAAGACCAAACAGAATGGGAAACTTGGTGCAACAGCTGCTGAGAGTTATCCATGACAACAGATACAGCCCAAAATAAAGTGAAACCTGGCCGGTACCTGACAGAGAGCCCAAGTGCCCAGCTGCTGCTGCTTATCGACAGCATCATAAATGGAAACCTCTGCCCATCCAGCAAGCAACTACATGTTCACAATCTCACTGAGTCCCTCTGCATATCTCTGGTAGCAGCATCACAGCAGTATTGGCAATGCACAACCTGAACAGTCATGTTACTGCACTAGCACCAGTTTGGCACTTGCAGAAATTTTGAAAAAGAGAGCAAAAAAGGAGAAGGAGAATGACGTGGTGAACTTGGTTAGATAAGTTTCACTTGTCAAAGAACCGTTGAGGAAAAAGACTGATGTATTCCAGCCTGTTGTATGGTGTATTACAGAAGCAGTCTATTTCTGTTCTGCTATTATGCCATGGAGAATTTATCTCTCTGCAACAGCAGAAGCGATAAAGGAAAAAATTGGCCCTTTTCCTGGAAATTGACTCCAGTACTTTGGGGTGGGTTGTACTTGCTTTCCTTGCAGCTGAATGCAAGCCTATATATTCCCAAAGGAACCCCACAGTGGAAGCCAAGGTGCTCTTGAAGATCAAGTGCAAAACTCAATGACCCGGGACAAGAGAGCAAGTCTCGAAAATAATCAGCCTGAGCTGGCATCTGAACTATAAAGTAAATCAAACACTTGGAGCTTTGAAAAGTTCAAAAGGCTTTAAGGAAGATAAAATCAGTTGCCATTAAACTTCTTATTTAAAGCCTTGTATTTGGTTTTGTTTGTTTGTTTGTTTTTAATAGAAAAAATATTTCCAGGGAGCAGCTACAAATTCAGTGTGATTGGAACAAGAGAAGGCCAAACTTCTCCATCTGAGAGGAGGACTGAAGGTCTAGATATTGGAGGACACGAAGCCTTTGACGACAGCCAAGAGGAGAGCATTTGATGCATCCCATATCAGAGGTGCTGCCATGCACACAAGATGTATCACCTCGTGGTTATGCTTTATAAGAATTGTCTTGAAACAATCCAGAGCAAAAGTAAGTGTTTGGCATTCAACCCATTTGTGCAGTCATATCAAGATCCACCCTAGAGCTGCAAATAAAAAAAAGAAGTTTGGAAAATGTAGGCTTTTTTCCCCCTTTTCTGTCACTGGCATGGGCCTCAGCTATGGGCATAGACCCCACTGTACCATGCAGTGACTCAGGGTGGCCAAGATGCTTTATCCTGAAAGGTATATACAGACGCACCTTCTGTTGGCCAGCAGCTGCAAGATGCATGTAGAGGAATTACAGAGGAATGATGGCAGGTTAATTAACATTGATAATATACAGCTGTGGGCTTGCTTCAGGGGCAGTGGGTTGGCTGATGTGGCTAAGGTGCAGCTGTGCCTGGTTCCTGCTAATAGTTAAACAGCTCTAAGGGGTATGGAAGAGAAGGACCATATGAAGAGGAGCTCTGGATGAAGAGAGACCTGGAAGAAACAGAGGGAGGAGAGAGAGAGTGTGCCCTGGATTGTAGGAGAGATGAGGAGAGGCCCTGGGAGAAGCAGGGGGCCCAGATGAGGAGAGGCTGGCTGGGAGAGGAGCCAGAGAAGGAAGAATCTAGATGCAGCAGAGGTGAGAAGCAAGCGAACTGGCCTGAAGAGGCTGAAGAAACAGCACGGACAGTAGATGAATTTTTGAAACCTTGTGGGGGATCAGTGGCTGTGCTGGGGCAAGGCATGGGAACTACTTATTGAAGTTAATCTGGTATGGGAAGGTAAAAGCCTTGTTGCAGCCGGCTGGTTTGTATAATGCTGTGACAGATACACACCCTGAACTTCAGGGAGACTTTAGGAATAGCTCTTTGCCAAGAAAAGCAAGGACGGACAGGCTGGGACTGTGCCAGGTTTGCAGATGCTGCTCTCCCTCATTGCTGGGAGTGACTCTCCCAGGGGACACCACAGGCTCAGACCTCCCGGGATGGGTTTCTCTCCTCCTTACTGCTAGCAAACAGAAAAACATCGCCTCTGCACCAGAGGAAGAGAAGCAATAGCAGGTTAGCGTGGACTGACAGGCAGGGAAACCAAAACAAATGATAAAATAAAGAACACGGTGGTTTGCTAAAAGGGCAAAACAGCTGTATTGGCACCTCAGTTCTCAAACCATTTCAGGCTGCTGTAGGTGTGTGAGGCAGTATCTAAACAACCAAGGCCCTGCAGCCTCCAGAAGGTCAGCCAGAGCCACCCCTGCGCTGCCTCTGCCGTGAGCAGCACGTGGGCCTTGGGGCTGGCCAGGGACATCCCACCGTGCCGGCCAGCATGGGCCCCGCTGCCTGGGAGGCAGGGATGGCCACTGCTGCGAGGATACTGGGGTTAGCCTGTGGCTCCTCGGATCGCTGCAGAGCAGGGATCTTGTTTGAGGCAGGAGAGGTGCTTTCTCCAGCTCAGGACGGGAGCCTGGCTACAGCTGGCCAAGAAACTGATGGGGAGGGTAGCCCTGGCTGCGGGGGGCTGTGCCGGGTGAGGTGCTCTGGAGGATGAGGTGCCCCTGCAAGGCTTTGGGAAGCTTTAATAGCACCCCCAAAAGACACTGTGTGTATGTGGGGTGGGGGGCAAAAGGAGAGAAAGAAATCTGGAGAAACAAGACCAAAAATAAAGGGCACAGAGTATGAGAATGAAGCATGAGCTGCCTTTGTCTGTGCTCCTCTGGGAAGGCAGGGGAGCAGGGCAGCCAGAGGGGTGATGGGGGGGGGGGGGGGAGCTGCAGCCACTCATCTTGCTGTGGGGACCTGCCACACG
>JAVJGJ010000060.1:12400341-12416725 GCA_035590215.1 Microhierax caerulescens
CCCCCCCCCCCCGCGGCAGCCACTCATCTTGCTGTGGGGACCTGCCACACGTGTCTCCTGGGAGCTGCCGAGCTGGCAGCACACAGCAGCCTTGTTTCACTGAATGAAGAGGGGAAAGCAGCCAAAGAGGGAGAAGCATGAAGGAGGGAGTGAGGCTCTGAAGGAACGAGCAGGGGGGAAGACCCCCCCCCCAGTCCCTGGCTGGCCTTGGCTCTTCCCTGAGGCACCCAGAAAAGCCACACACGGGTTACGGCGATGTATCATTCAGGGAGCATTCTCTGTGGAAAAGGATGGTGCTGTTTACGTGATCTATAGCGAGATAAGATTATTTATAATAATGAATAACGAATTCCTACACGTGTTAACTGGAGCTGCAGCACAAACCTGACGCCCCCTGAGAGCAAAGGACTTGCTTCCACCCCATCTCCCCACGTGTACCTTTCGCCAGCATCACCCTGTCAGCACCTTTGTTCACGTTTAATGTTTATGCAGCACAGGGTGCCAGGGACCGGTTGGGCCAGGGCAGCAGGCTGTGCCCATCGTGAGCCCTGCCTCCTGCACCCCGCTTATCTGCTCTTCTTCTGCAAGGCATGCAAGCACCCCAGCAGCCTTCTCCCTATAATTTTAATGATTTTTTTTTTTTAATTTACTGGTGTTGTCAACTTGCGAAGGGGTTAAAATCAGTCTGACCCTGCTCCCCAGCCACTTGGCTGGATGGGCTGAGACAAGTGGGAGATACTTGGAAACACCAAGCAGAACAAACTGCCCTTTGGTCCTTCCCACGGGATGTTGAGGACCCCAGGGATGGCACAGGCTTTGAGTTCTCGCCAGCTGCCAAGGAGCTCTATGATGGTAGTGATGATGGTGATGGGCACGGCTCAGCTTCAAGTTCCACACCATGAGTCACATAGACTGGAAGGAACTTCCCCAGGGAGCTGCAGCCCTTGGTCCCACATGAGGTGATTATTTATTGACTGTTGATAATTCAACTCTTGTGGGAATGAAGGGGAAAAACAACCAAAAAATCCAAAGGGTTTGGAAGATACCCAGCTTCTCATGTTCTGGCCTTCCTGCTAACAGCCTGGGAGATGGTTTTGGTGATAGCTGGTGGAGGCTGAGGCCATTTCTCAAATCTTGGGAAATGTTTGTGAATATTTATTCAAGTTGACTGGGTTGTAGCATTCCAGTTTGCATTGCAGACATTTATACTTCTGCTCCATCATGTCCCTTTTTTGCTTGCAAACATTTTGTGGAACGAAAACAGGCATTTTTGAGCACCACTAATTTTAATCTAATTTCAGACAGGTTGGTAAGTTAAGGTCAGCATTCTGTCAATGACAAATTTAATGAAAATAAAGGTCCAGACACCAAATGTTATGGAACTGGATAAGGCTTTTTGACTGCTGTCATTACAATTGATAGTTCTATTCAGTCACTTGAAATTTTATTGATTTTTTTTTTCCCAAGCACTCCACCTTAAACTTATTTTTCATTTCAAGAAATCAATACTATGGATCCTTTGACACAAGGCATGCAGCATTCTGCCACAATATGTATTTCATGATGGAAGGAGCTGGGATTTTTTTTTTTTCTGCTCACTTCTTTCATCATGAAAATAAACTGAAAATCTTGTTTACTTATAAAAATACAAATCTGGGGAAAACTTCCTGCCCTTGATTCTCTGCACTAGATCACTTGTGTTGCTCTCTGCCGTGGAGATTTTTTTCCCCCAAAGCCTAGCTGCTGGTGGAAGGCAGAGATATGAATGTGCGATGAGGTTCATCTAACAGCTCTGGTAAGTGGAAATTTTCTTTATTTTTCATCTGTCTGTTTTTCTCTCTTGTTTTTTTCTTTTTCCCCTCAATTCTGCTTTCCTGGGCACAGGTGGAAAATCTTATTTTGCAATTTCATCAATAAAATGAAAAAACCAAGTTTTGCATGGGCAGAGGCTCAGGGATTGGAGCTGTAGTTAACGTTGCTGCTGCAAATGCAGTTGCACTCTGGGTCGGTGTACACAATGGGCAGAAAACATGTGGGGTGATGAAGCGCTAGCAGGGATAGTTCTCTGTGAAGCTGCCTGGTGAGATGGGTGAGACCAGGCGTGGGTGAGGGGCCTGGGGACACTAGGTTGTTGACTGCGGGGACCGGTCCACACCACAAGCCCACATCCATCAGCCCTGGGCTGGTTTTTCAACACACACCCAACCATGCCAAACCATGGGCTCGGACAGGTTGCATCATGTGAGCTCAGGTGGCACCAAAAAAGTCTGTGGTTTTGGACACGTCAGCAGCAGCAGAAGGTGCTGCCCTGCATCACCAGCCTTGGGAGGCTCTGATGGTCACCTTCACTCTTCCTGTTTGACGAGAGACAGACATCCAGTTCCTAACCTTCACATCATGTCTCCATGGTATATTTTTCCTATATTTTACTTTTTAAAACCTAATCTGTACCTGAATAATGCCTGCTGCTTTCCTCTGTCAGGAAAGCTCATGGGAACAGAAAGATCAAAGTCAAATCCCTTCTCAACCCAAAGGAGATGACCCTTCTGGGGTCCTTATAAACACCCTGTACTGTGGATCCAACCATCTTTCTGACCGATAAATAATTTAGTTCTGGGTGTTACAAATCCCTGGCTTTTTATGAGTATAGATATTTATTACAAGTACAGGAAGTCTCACCTTTATAAATAATTAAAGTTGGTTACACACAATGGAATTAGTGAATGATCTGAAATTCCTGTGAAAAAAAGTACTGTTCCTCTTTTTCAGGGAGAAAAAAAAAAAAAAGAGAAAGAGAGAGGCAAGGGAGTGATAACAATGTAGGAGCATATAGGAGGAGTGAGTGGACTATATCTTTTTTTTAAGTATCTCTCTAACCCAACGGATTTGTGACTACAGCTCTGTAATTTTGAGGTAAATGAATTCAATTCTGAGAGAAGCAGGAGAGGTGGAGGGAAGCCTGCTGTCAACATTTGTATAGGTGCAACAGGTATAAAAAGACAATATTCAGCATCCATATCTTATTACATCCACCACTAAACCAGAATGCTATTAGCAGTCATGGCACAACAGAGAACAGGAGGGGAGATAAAAAAAGAAAAGAAATCAGGATTGATGTTCTCTTCCTGTATTTGTTATCTTACAGAAAACAGCAGCAGAATACAAATCAACCCACCACATGTACAGGAGGGTGTGATCCTTTGAGATTTTTGTTTTATGGATGAAATAAATTCAGTCATTGGGGGATGAAAGGCTCTATAAGTGTAAAGAAAATCTAACCTTTTGCACATTTTTTCCTCCAGTCAAGAGCTTTCAGAACAGAGAGTGGTGTGAAGGGAAACGCCAACAGTGGCTTGGCTAAGGATGGTCACAATTTTCCTCTCATCAGAAGAAATGTTCTGATAGAGTTCTTCCACTCCTTTCATGGCAAATCCTTCTTGGAGGTGACAGAGAAATGCACAAAAGGAATTGTTACTCATTGAGGAGGGGGAGAAAAAAAGAAAAAAAAAAAAGCTTTTAAAAGGGAAACGAGCTAGCTAGGGAAAAGTATGTGGGCAAAAGTGGAAATAAATATGTTCTCATTCTTCAAGTTTCAGCAGAGACTGACAGTCTGCTTCTTTCCAGTTCTCAGTTCTTGACCTGAAAACACAAGTTTATATGCACTACAGACCAAATCAGAATCTGTTACACTTCTGAAGGAGTCTGTATCTTCCTAAGAATGTAGAAACACAGCAAGTACCAGGCTAGCAAAGCCATCTCACCTCTTACCACCACAACCTCCTGTTCTGCGCTGGTGGCATTTCCCACATTACAGTACACCTTGAAAAGCAAGAGAGATTTCACAGCTCTCTATATACTGGACACAGTAGAAAGAGCTGAAATTGGACTGAAAATCTACCTAAAATATTCCCTTTTTCATATCCCTTATAGATTGACATATTATGTGTATAATTTTTCAGGCTTGTACCCTTTGATAGAATATAGTGATTCACAAGGTGGAGCCAAGAAATTGGTCATTATGATATCAGTCATAAGCACATAGCCCTTAAATTTCCAGCATAGCAAGTATCCCAGAGCATCTTGGATTCTTGGGTTTCCAAATACATTGTGCCCAGAAGGTGATTTCTATGTGAAATCAAACTACATTCTAAACCAAAGGGCACTTTTCAGACTGGCGATGGAATTCTTAATTATGCAGCATCAACCACAGCAGTACTAGGGAGAAGCAAATTCACTTACAAATTATGCACATACATCAAAACCACCCTCTGTTTCAGAGATAAATGCCCAATCAATCCCATCTATTTTGCCATCTACAGCAGACGCTGCATCAGGCTATTTTATAACTATAAATTTTAATATGTCTTTCCTCGCTATAGTCCGTCAACTTGTGATTATCCAGACTTGGGGAGGGAGCTGAATAAAGTAAAGCACAGTCTAACAAAACCAGTGTAAATCAGATTGTGAGAATAAATGTTTTCTTTTCTATATTAATCTTAGCAAAAACTGGAGTGACAATGTAGAAAAAGGTCAACAATGGGAATTAAAGTGTTTTATTTTTGGTATAACAGTTCATTCGCAACTAGATAATCTTCCCACACATAATTAAAAGTTGACAGTGTCTGTGTTGAGAGCTAGGTGAGAGATTCAGGGAAAAAGCAAAGTTGATTTTGTTTCAGTCTTTGCTAGGACTTTGCTGCTTAGTCCAGGTGATGGATTAAGATGGAGTTGGGATGCAATTTACAGCTCTGTCCCCTGGGCAGCCTTTCCGGAGAAAGGAGAGCAGTGATGGAACAAGCGTAATCCTGATCGCTTGGCAAAATGTAACGCACTTCCAAAACACAAGGGGCAGGGCCACAGACAAGGGTTTAAATAAAATCAGTTTGTGAGAGAAAGATCTATTGCTAAGTGTAAGTTGAAGCTGCAGCCAGTGCCCAGCTGGGTAGAGAGGATGGACCAAAGGCAATGGTTTCATCAGGAGAAATGGATCGAATTGACCATCACAGCTCTTCCGGTGCTATGATGTGCACATATAGGAGAGGCAGATAACGGTTAGAAGAAATTCTCTACATTCAATAATCACCCTTTTCTGTACATTCAATAATTGTCCTTACAGACATTTGATTCCCTATTACATCTTTCTGAATCATATTAGAGGTAGCACACAGAATAAAGATTGGGCTCCCTCATTCTTTTATGCCTCTAAACCCAGCTGGAATGCTAGAAAACTAAAGCTCCTTTTATCTCTCTCTCTCTTCTCCGCCCCCCCCCCCCTTCCCTTTACTTAAAGGAAAAGGTGCTTAATAGTAGTTTTAAGATTAAGAAGGAAATGGGTATTTAAGAAAGAAACATATTCCTCTTGGGTCACTATGAAAAGCTGTTTCATTATTGCCTAGAACCAATGGAAATAAAGCCAGCATGTCATCAAACCCTTAATACGGTATTAGATCTAATTGAATCTTTTGCATCTATTTTTAATGAGCAGCTCGTTTGTTTAATATGATGGCTACATAATTATGAGTTTGTTCTCTACTTGGGACATATTGGTTCTAATGCGATGATATTTAATTGCTATCTCTAAAGGAATTATAAGAAACAAGCTGTCAAGCTTGAAAATACAGTGAATGATTCCTGTCCACAGGACTGAAGAGGCTGCAACCCATTCACCTGTGTGGTGCCCCCGAGGGGACCGAGCCTTTCGTCTCAGGTTCCTTCATCGGCATCTAGCCTGGATCTCTGTACGGAAACCAGCCCGATGCCGAGACATGCAGATGTATTACTGGGTGAGACTTCCCATAAAAAGAATTAAAAGCCTCATATTAAATGTATGGTAGCTCAGTGCAGCAATAGTGAGCGACAGGAACAAGGACTCAATCCAGCTGTCGAGACAGAAACAACAGCACGCATTAGGAATGCACATCTGTTTTCATAGCAGTATCATCTGCTTTCCTTGCAGCCATATGACCCTATTTCTGTCTACTCCAGCACCCAGAAATGGCTTTAAGAAGCCACCAAGACTCCTGCTGGGAGCTGCCTGCCTGGTTTCTGTCTGCTGGGCCTGTGACTTAACATGCTGTCCCTGCCACATGTCACCGCTCAGCACTCTCTCCTCTGCTCTGCTCTGGCAGCTGGGTATTGCTGAGAGAGCTGACAGGAGTGGAGGTGAGGGAATTATTGCTGGTAATAACGTCTGCAGCAAATCTAGCCTTCTTGCCACACTTCATTTTAACCAAACCTGCTCCGTACGAAGGGATCGATCACCTGTAAATTCTCCCCAGTGCTCAGGTTGAAGAGTGGCTCCCCAGACCTGCGTGCCTTTCCCATGGCTGCGCACCAACCACAGGTGCCTGTTCCCCGGTAAAATTAATAAAACCCCTTAAAGCTGCACGTAACAAACCTCTACCCTCAGTCCAACCCCACCTCATAAGGAACAGCCTATGGCCCTTGATTTGTCCTTTTTAACTACTATTGGTATTTATAATTTCACTAAAAATGGCTTTTCCAGTATTTTTGCAGAAGGGCTGAGTGCTGTGCCTTACCCTGCGAGTGAGCCCTGAGCACGAAGGGGTTACCCAGCCATAAGTGCTCCACGCAGCGGGGCTGAATGCAGGTAATTTCTCAGCCAGCCAATTTGCCATTCTCTCTCTTTATGCCATTACTCTTCCCTTCGGTATAAGCCTCCCTCACACACGACCCCATCAATAACACTGAGCCAAACACAGAGCTTTGTTTAAAAAAAAAAAAAAAAGAAAAAGCTGTGGATCCTCACAGCTATTGCTTAGCCAGCTCTTGCTTAACCAGAACGACTGTTTGGGGGCTGGGGGCCCTAAGGGAACCCCTTCAAAAATGCATAGTTTTCTTTGATGACATATCCTACCCAGTCCATTCCTGGGCTATGGCAGTGGCACAAGTTAATTGCAGAGCCATTGGGGAATAACATCACTCCATTGACATGAATAACTGCAGAATTGCCATTATTTCCAGCAGAGCTACAGTGCAGTCCCCACAAATAACTATACAATTGACTTATATAAACCCTGTTATTGTCCTTCAAATGTTTCCTAGATAATAGGAGCAGTCATTGCGATGGATTTCATAGGTATGCATTAATAAAATTAAAGATTTATAGTTTAGCCAAAGTCAGAAATCTCATTGACATTACAGAATCATACTTGCTGCTTTATTCATGAAAGATAAACCCCATGTGACTTATGCAACTTTTTGCCTAAATGAGGCAAGAAGGATTTAACCGGTGAAACACACTGGACAGGCACAGCTTCAGCTTTCCTACAGACTGTGCACCAACAGTAACCTAAGGGACACCCAGAGCAGTAGCTTCGCACCTTTGGACAGGAGAACCAGTAGATCACTCCAAGCTAGGAAAAATCTGTATGGACTACGGATGCAAATGTCTAGAGGGAAGTAGGACTGACAAAAGCCATTTTTACTGTTTTCATTATTTGCTCCAGCTTAGAACAACACTGCAAGGGATTTTGTTTATTTGTTGAGGGTGGTTTTTTGTTACAGTTGTGTATTTTGGTCTTCCAAGTGCAAGAAAGGCAGACAACAGAAGGAGGAGAAAGGACAGCACAGACTGAAACACTGGCTTGGGCAGGCAGTGAAATATCACACTCAAGTGCCTGAACAACCCACAGTGAAGAGAAGATTAGAGAAATGAACAATAAAACTGACTTTTCCATCTTGTCCTCAATGGACGGGAAAGTAATGGAAATCTCATGAAAGATAAATGGTAAAGTTAGTTTAAAAAGGAATTAATGAAAGTAAAAGAGGATGAGTGCTCATTCCAGGCTGCTGATTTATATTTTCTATATTTTAGTCCTCATAACCAAGTTCTGTCTTGTTAGCCATTAGAAGTTTAATACAGGGTTACACATTCAGTCAAAATCCAAGCAGCTTTTAATACTTTGAAGGAGCACTATGCTGCATTTTGAAAGATTAGGAAGGGTGTCCTTGGCTGGATCTGTGCATATTAAAAAAGTGATCTTCAAACTCAAATTTTTCTTGGGGGATGGGGAATAATTCAAACCATCACTCCCTTTTTTTCTTCCATTGAACTTGGTAGAATGTAAAGTTATACCAAACTTAGAACAACAGGAATAAAGGTTTACAAAGAATCAGCTACAAAATGAGTGGCTCTTGTGAAGATGAAACATACTCCAAAATTAGCTGAGGGTTTTTGGTGTTGTTTTGGGGTTTTTTTGTTTTTTGTTTTTGTTTTTTTAATTCTATATTCTTTGTCTTTCAGCTGCTCACAGATTCTAGAAAGAATGAGCTAATATTTCCACTTCTTCCTCTCAATATTTTTCCACAGTATAAATAATACATAACAATATTGGCTTTATTTGGAAAAAGTGGAATCTGTCTTGGTGTCAGAGCCAGGCTGGCGGCAGCCACAATGAGAATGAGGGTTATACACCATGATGAAACCTTCATGTCACACAGTAAGGACCATGAACCAGCAAACCCATCTTTGGCTAGATGTGCTGGAGAAACATGCACAAAGCGATGTATAAGGATGGGTAAAAATAAGCAAAGTCCTTTTTAAAGCAGGAGGCACAATACAAACACAGCCCCAGGCTGCCCACACCATCTTGCCAGTGACTCAGCACCGAAACTGAGCCTCTCCTAGACCCAACCAGATAGCGCAGTCTCCTGTGACTCATCCCCAAAACAACAGCGAGGCTGCCAAAATGCGAGCGGGGTGTTGTGACAAAGATACTATGTGCCAGCTTTCTGGGTGAGACCAACCCACCCACTTCTTATAGGAAAGGACAGCAATTTCAGGTTGCCACTACTGACCTGGGCTGAACACAGACTTGGGAGTGAACAGGTCTTCATCTCTGCAGCCAGGAGCTAATCAGCTAATAGTAATAGGCTAATAAGTAATATAAATTGGCTAATTAGCTAATAAGTAATTTAGAGCATTGGAGCCCCAGTCAGCTCCCTGGCTGCAGCTAGAGGGTGTGGATCCAGATCTCTGTAGATTGACAGCAATGTCCTTGATCTTTTTAGCTGTATAAATAAATAAACAAATACATCACATTTATGCATTTTCCTTCAGAAATGAATGGGAATTTTCCACACACAGTCAAGGAGCAACTCTCTACTCAAGGTTTCCTCCCATGCATGTCCCCAGGACACCTACATAATACAGGATCCTGCTCCAGGCTTTGCTCACATCTCTGAATCTCTTCTGCCCGGCTCTGCTGCCATAAAGCAGCTGCTAGTGCCAAGTGACTTTCTGCACCAGTGGTCTTCTCATGAGCAACACTGATTTTTCTTTCCTTAGCAACTGAAGATGCAGGGTCTGACTTCAGTCAATTGATTTTGATGGGGATTGCATCCACTTGCACAGGGAGGAATTGGATGCACCGCAAGTGTCTCAGTCCCTGACTGAACAATTGTACTAACAGCAAGGACGCAAACGCAACAGATTTCAGGCTGTCGCAGGTAGCAGTAACAGTCAATCACCTGCATGAAATGACTGTGTTATAGTAAATCCTCCTGCGCCATGAAGTGAAACCATCCTGTTCCCGGCCTCTTCGGAGTCCAAGAAGCAACTCACTTCTTGATGAAAATCAGCTGGCCGTTAGTTTCCCATGGGAACACGTCGCACAGTAACTTCATAATCCATGATCGGAAAGAAGGAATGCAACCTTGGCAAAGCGAGTGCTTTTAGATGTAAATTCCCCCAGTGCCTGCTCACTGTTCTGCACTCTTACTCTGATGCATTAGTATTTATAAACTACAAACTGCTTTTGCTGGGTGTATATTTCTGTAGTGGCCTGACCTCTCAGCCAAGACCTCAGTCGCACTGCAGAGCTGCGGCAGAGAAGCTCCCAGAAAACAGCCCCACTGTAGCATCCCATGCAGTAAAGGTGACCCCTGTCCTGTGACAGCCATGCTGTGCTGTGAAGGGGTTGCCTTGGTGCAGCCACATCCCAGCTGATCAACAGATGTGAATAACTTGGCCATGAGTATCCTACTGCCATGTGATAGATTTCTGGACGCTTTTAATCCTAAAAACACAGTAGGTGCAATGAGGAGGCTCTCAAAAGTCACGAGCAGGGCATCTGGTTGGGTTCCCTCTTCTCCATGCCCTACCAGCACTGCAGATTTCCCTCCCTGGTGCAGGAGGAACAAATATATTAACCATCATGGCAAATGCCAGAAAAATAAACACAGTCACTTTCCAGGCCCTGATGAGTAGGGCACATCTCTCCCCAGAGAATAATCTCCCAGAAATCGACACATAACATTGAAAGACAAATGAGAATGAAAAGGCCTCTCAGATTTAATAGCCTCCATGAATTACACTGCCTTTCCTCTACATGAACTGTCACTCTTTCCATTAAAGAGTCACTGTCATCAGTAATCCATTTTAAGATTTATAGATGTGGAGATTTATAGACTTACTGTTCTTATCTGCTTTTTTCCCCCCATGCATCTCCATGGGTCCCCAAAAAGGTGGGATTCTATCCAAAACCTCTGCCCCGCATCTGAAAATATAAACATGTTATGGGATGGCAGGATTTTGAATTGGATGACAACAAAAGCAATAATGCTGATAAGGATAGCAAGGATGATAACGTAATGGGGGGGGGGGGAGAGGGTTGGAACGATGGCAAGGACAAGAAAGGATAAAAGATGAGCAGGGGAAAATAAGAAGAATAATCCAGAATTTAATTTATTTTTCACAAATTCCCACTCTATAAATTCCATTATTTTTTGAATGAAAGAAATTAATTAGGTTACTTTTCCTCTTTGGTCATCTTTAACTTAAGAGGAAAAAAGCAACACCTTATATCCTTGGAGTGAATAAATTCAGATTCAGCTTTTGCATCCAGGAAGGCCACTTTACAGTGCTCACAATAAAGAATATACTCAGGTGGGAGTATACTGACATTATGAAGTCTCTTCAAACAGCTAGAGGAATTTTAGTATAAATGAGCCTCAAGCTCCTCGCTTTGCATATTTTTATCTGATTCTAGTGCAGTTGCACAGTTTGTTCTGATAGTAATTGAATACCCATATGTGGATTAATACCTCCAGCACAAAAGAATTTGAGTATGTTCATGCTGCTTGAAACTAGTCTGCATGTGCAACTTGATATTGAGTAAAATTGCAAATACTTATGTGACTTAGAAATCAAAGTACTATTCAAAAGCTTCTAACTCAGTCTGGTTTTGGGATGTGTGTGTAAGAAACAGATCCATTTATCCTCACTCCATTATTCTACATATAACACTGACAACAGGTAGTGTTCAAGGCAATTCTAAAAAAGTAACATTGGACAAAATTCCTTAGATAACTTTTAAAATCTCTCTTCCTGCTAAGTACTGCTTGGCATATTTGTACTTGCTTGCCTATAAGAACTAGGACAAATCTTTTCTGAATTTTGTTGCTGTGTTAAAGAAAGCTGCTGTATTTGGTGAGCTACCAGAGAAAATGCTTTGTTACAAATGGCTACAGTGTAAACCAGTGGAAGTCTGCAGGCAACACTATCGGTGTATATTAAAAATAAGGCTCTCTTCCCAAAAGCAGATTTGCTTAAAGAACTGTGGGGACTGAATGTGTAACGCATTCTAATTAGCTTCCTTTTAATCATAGCTATTACCACAGGCTATCGTCATATTGGAAGCTGTCTGTGCTGATCCTTTACAACATGCACATGTGACAGCTGTCAAAGTAATTATCAGCACAAATTTCACTTTCTATTTGTATTTTGTAGCTCCAGACAGAGACAAACTTTAGTGATGGATTAATTTTGCTGTGCTCTTGAGGAAAGGCAGAGCAGTGCTAAGACTCATTTTGAATCGATCCTACTCAAGCTCTTCAGCAGATAGGGTTATGACCCATGAATTCAAGAATGGCTTCCTGCGCTCTTACGTGTTACACAGGAAGGAAACCACGAAGCCAAAGCTATTAGAGTCTCCACACTGAACAAACAGGTTCCTAAATAAATGCCCTGGGCTCATTGCCTTTAATAATCCCTTGGCTGAATGTCATTAATATGCGTATATTTTTCTCCTGACAGCATTGTTCTCTTGCAAAATAGTTTCTATACTGGGTCTTCTTATGCACGCCACCTTTCGTATGGCACAACGGCTATTTGAGAAATAAAATTCAACAGGGCAGAACTGTAAATGATGGGAGTTCAGTGTGCTTACACCGCTTTTGTCCCATCTTTAAGGTGACACTGAACAGAGGTCATTTCATGGAGCGACAGCATGGCAGAGACCTTGCAAAGAAGTGGGATGCTCAGCTGCAACCAAATTCTTCCCCTCTGGGAAGTGTGTAACTGTATTTTGAGCACCAAGGGGATGTTTGTGTTGTTCTGTGGGCTAAGAGAATGGGAAAATGGCATAGAGCTTGCTTACCCTTCCAGCACTCCCCTGGCATCAGAAGGGGGGCTGTCTGCAGAGGCCTCCTCCTCCTCCTCTACCTGAAGACAGCTGTTTAAAAGTGCATGAACTGGCAGTTAGGGCATCTTCCCAAACCCATGGATCTTGCAGATCCAGGAGGAAAGGAGACATTGTACCTGAAAGCGCAGAAGCTCTCTGCAGCTGCTCCAAAGGCTCTTTCCAGGCCAACTAGCTCCTGCAGTCTGCTGCAACATGAGGAGCTCCTCGCAGGCCACCCTGTTGTGTCAGTACAGTGGTCAGACGCTGTTGGTGTTCACCGCTGAACAGTTCCCACTTGGATCTGCAGCAGCAGAAGAGGCTGGAGCAGCAGTTTGGCAAATGACTTCTCTCCTTCCCCATCTTCTTTGCTCCAAAATGCCCCAAATCTCTTGGCAGGGTCAGTTGTGCTGGAGACCCGACGGAGAGGGAAGCACACAGGAGGCAGCAGCCCCCATACCCATGTGACAGCTTGCAGAAAAGCACATGTGATCGATTATTAAATACATCTGCAAACAAAGCAGATGATTGAAAATGCCATTTCACAGCCTCCTGGCAGCAGTTGCTGTGCTGACGGGGAGCAACATGGTATCAGACAGTGGCAGAGTCCAAAACTTGTTTTTTACACACACATCCCCCCTACTTTAGGTAGTGATTTAGAGATCAGAGGAAGAATTTGACAGTTTAATATTTAAACAATTTGTTCATGTTTAGACCATCATGTTAATGATCTGTGTGTCACAACAATAATCAAGTGGGGTGGAAACTCGTTTGCAATTAGCCACTTCTCCTGTCACAGCCTACAGCGCATCAGGCCCATGGCTTCTAATTTTAGCCAGATGCTTGCTTTAAAATCTAATTTACATTCTGTTTTCCCCCAAAAGTCCACAAATACTTGTATGTCCCCATGGGTCTGTATATAAAGTCTCCTGACTGACTGGAGATGAGTCTGTGACAGCCCCTGATGCAGAGATGGTCCCTTCCCTCTTCCCGACCATTCAACCTTTCAGCTCTTTGTTCCCTGCTGTGATCCCCAGATGACTGCAGTCCTCTCCCTGCTGTCCTAAGAGAAAAACATTTCATTTCTGGGTGCCACGCTGGGCAAGACACTTGCCGTACCCCTCATGGCTTCTGTCTGTGCACCATAAAGTATCCTATAAATGTTAAAGGAGGACACTTTTATTCCAAAAATGTGGGTACTTATCAGAAAAAACAGAGGAAAAGCCATAAAAATAGATATCCAGACTGTGTTTGAACTATTCAAGTGGTGAGAAACTAGACTGATTGGTCCTGCTGCTGCTCCACAACCCTTATGCAAAACCAGACTTAAGCCTCTTCCACTAAAATACCCTCCTTTTGCCTCCCTCCCTCATTAATAATCTGCATTTGTGCTGCTACTAATCCCAGCCAGAGGCCTGTTGTGCTGGAGACTGTGCTTACAAAACCAAGACTGGTGCCTTCAAGAGCTTTAAACCTCACTTTAATTTTGGTGCAAATTACGTAAAACAAAGTGTTTGCGGCACTGTTCAGCAAGCTGGGGAATTTCTTCAGGAATTTGTATTATGTTGGAAAGTGGTGTTGGACTCTTTTTCTTTCTTTAAATAAAAGCAAAACAATAACCTCACTGCCAGCAACAGCTTTTACCAACAGTAACCTGCATCATTTTTACAACAGCAGAGTTTTTGACTGATTGTCCTGTGCATACCAAATCTCAGCTCTGCTGTGGTGGAGACCTGAGCAACAATATCCACAGCAATGTGCCGCCTGCACCTCTTCAACGTCTTTATTAATGATGTACAGCTGAGCCCCTGCTGCTTGCTGGCGCTTACCATCAGATTTATGGCTAACTTCCAGGGTCTTTCCCACTACTCTTAATTTATTATAACAGCAGTGTTCATACATGAGCGTTTCGTGTCAGGGAGACGCCAGCGCACCCAGTAGCATTACAGCAGATGAATTGTATTAAAGTCCTACAAGTTTAGGCAGCCAAAGTCTTGGGGAAGCAAGTCCCTTCCAGCTAACAAGCTGCAAAGTTGCTTTTTTAGCCTTTGTAAAGTGGAAGTGGCTTTTTTAGCCTTTGCTAAGTGTTTATCATGGTTGTAAAAGAGTAGTTTGCATCCGGCTGCTGACTCTCAGAAGCCATCCCCAGGGGGGGAAGCTGCAAAACTGCTGAAGTCTGAGCTAAGCCCTTTCATCTCCAACCAAGTCATTGCAATTCAGCTCGCAGAGGGTAATCTCTTTTTCCCTTTTTCCAGTGTGATTTGATTGTATCTAAACCTCCCCAAATTCCCACCTCAGCTCCTGCTTCCTGTTATATTTACCTCCTTTCTCTTGATATATTTTTTTACTTTTGCCCCAAACTGTATTAAAAAGCTGGTGAGCTCCAGGGATAATGTTCCCAGGGGGCCACAGACCTTCCCCACACCAGAAATTATGTAAATGGTGATGTGAGGCTTGGAGGTCTTGGGCATAATGATCACGGAATGCTAGACTTTTGGATTCTTGGAGAAGTAAGGAGGGGGTCAGCAGAATGGCTGCCACAGACCCCCTGAGGGCCGGCTTCAGGCTGTTGAGGAGCCAGGAGGGCAGAGTCAGCCCTGGGGCTGGGGGCTCTGGGCAGGCTGGGCGCTCCTTGGGGAGGGAACATGAAAGGTCCGGAGCAGGCCAGCCCCACGTGCTGAAAGGTGACGGGAAGACCACCAGCATGGCTGAGCAGAGAGCTTTGGCTGGAACTCGGGGGGAAAAGGAGAGTTTATGTCCCTTGAGAGAATGCCAGGCTGACCTGGTGCCGGGGGAGGCCGTGGAGCAGATCACCCCGAGCGCCATCACCCAGCACGTGCGGGACAGCTGGGGATCGGGCCCAGCCAGCGTGGGGTTATGGCAGGCAGGTCCTGCCTGACGGGCCTGATCTCCTCCGTGACAGGGTGACCCGCTCGGGGCTGAGGGAAAGGGTGTAGAGGAATTACAGAGAATGACAGCAGGTTAATTAACATTGATAATATACAGCTGTGGGCTTGCTTCAGGGGCAGTGGGTTGGCTGACTTGGACAGTGCACAGCTGTGGCTGGTTCCTGCTAAGTAGTTAAAGAGCTCTAAGGGGAATAGAAGAGATTGACTGTATGAGAAGGGGCACTGGATGAAGAGAGATCTGGAAGAAACAGAGGGAGAGAGAGTGTGCCCTATATGTAGGAGAGATGAGGAGAGGCCCTGAGAAAAGCTGAGGGAAGGAGGGGGCCCTGATGAGGAGAGGCTGGCTGGAAGAGGAGCCCGGAGGAAAAAAAGACAGTAGAGGCAAGAAGTAGGTGGACTGGCCTGAAAGGCTGAAGAAACAGCACGGACAGTAGATGAATTTTTGAAACCTTGTGGGGGATCAGTGGCTGTGCTGGGGCAAGGCATGGGAACTACTTATTGAAGTTAATCTGGTATGGGAAGGTAAAAGTCTTGTTGCAGCTGGCTGGTTTGGATAGTGCTGTGACTGGGGGTGTCTGCCTGGGCCTTGGCAAAGCCTCTGGCAGCGTCTCCCACAGCCTCTCCCAGAGAGCCCGGCGGCTCCTGGCTGGGCCGGAGGGGCTCTGCTTGGGGTAAAATGCTGCTGGGTGGGCCCAGGGAGCGGCGGGATGGGGTCACATCCCACTGGTGCTAGGCACAGGTCATGTCCCCCAGGTATTGGGGCTGGGCTGGTTCTGTTCAGTATCTCCACTGGCAACCTGGCTGAGGGGATGGAGTGTACCCCCAGCGCTCTGCAGATGGCCCTGAGCTGGGGGAGCGCTGCCCTGCTGTGGGGCAGGGGGCTCTGCAGAGGGGCCGGGCCCACAGGCCGAGGCCGGTTGTGTGAGGTTCAGCCGGGCCCTGCCCGTGGGTCACACCAGCCCCACACAGCGCTGCAGCCTGGGGCGAGTGGCTGGGCCCTGCCCAGCGGGAAAGGGCCTGGGGGGGCAGGGGTTGGCTGATCATACTACAGAC
>JAVJGJ010000060.1:12425509-12445686 GCA_035590215.1 Microhierax caerulescens
AAAACCCCCCCCCCCCCCCCCCGAATTACTCCTGGGCTCACTACTTATCCTCTCCATAATTTGCCTCACATCAGTTTTGTGTAGGTATTCAGGCAGCTCAGAAGCCAATATGTACCAAACATTAACAATGCACAGAAAGAAATACACTCTGCCCTACACTTTGTTTAGCTGTTTTCACTCTCTGTGACTCCCACGGCAAAAAGCAGGAAATAAGTGCAGTCACTACTGCTGGGCAGGTAAGAATACACGCAAGAAGCAAACCTGCATAGTAAAAAGGTGCCATTTCTCCTTACATTTGTATTACAGACAGGAAGAAGACAAGTCAGGGGAAGCACTAAGGAAATAGGGAATTGGCAGGAACTGTGAAGTGAAGAAAGAGCACAAGGCACACGAGTAGATTTAAATATATTAAAGCACTGTGTTTTCTTCTGGGTCCTCTGGAGAAACAGAGACTGTTTTAATGACTCAGCTCTTCTATAATGATGGATTTTTCATGCCGAATAACTCAAACAAGCTTGTACAAATCTCAATATGAAACATTATGCTGTAAATACTGCAATAGTTACTCTTACATTTTTCTTCTACTGGAGCACTGTGATACTGACTGTCTTTACTCTGACTAATAACACGTCTGATATCCATGCAACTCACACCGCACAAGATTTAAGTAAAATGCCAAACAAGACTTTCAGTAACTACCCTGCAAGAAGCTCAAAGGCAGTTCAAGCAGCATTAGCCCCAAATCCTACTCCAGGATCTAGAATTAATGGCAAAGATCTGCATGGATAAAATGCTTCCCTGCCATGTAACTTGGGGAGCAACAAAATCTCTTGTGGTGCCTGTGGCAGCATGGGGAAAGAGCTGTCACAGGCTGAGAGATGACACACAGATGAGACCGAGATTGTAGACACAGATGAGACCAAGATTGCAGACACATAAGATTACTATCAGCAATGAGAGTACATCAACAGGATGATAGGTCAGGGTAAGAACAACCTCTTGGCACAGGGTCTTCATGCTCCCAGGCCCTTCCAGCCCTACAGGACCACTGGTTGCCACTCAAGATGCCCTGCAGGCTTGTTCTGTTCTCACATCCCACTCCCCTTGCTCCCACAGACCACTGTGTGAAATGGCATCCTTCTCCCTAAGAAGACAAAGCAGGTGTTTGAGCATCAAACACCGCATCAGCTTTTAGTGCCTTGTAAAATATGCTAAGGGAGGTCTTACATTCACCACCTACTTCTGTCCCTCTCTTTGTAAAGTCTGCTGTCCCCTGTGTGTCTGTAGTTGTTAACTGGTGGTACTTGGATCCCGGAGGGTCCTGTGAGAACATGCCAGGAGCCCAGGAAAGCACACTCACAGTGAAGAGGCTAACAGCTGCTGTAGGTAATGCTACAGGTAATCCATGCCTCTCCTGAAATACTTGTTTGTGGTCTGCAAATTGCTAAAGGCTGAAAATACGTCTCAAGCAACAATATATTGCTCCAGCTTCTACATAGGAAATATCAATACTCCTTACACACTTTAATTAAGCTACTGGCTATGATGACGGTCACCTAATACTTGCTGTATCTATGACATGAGCTCTTGTGGCCACAGCTCCTTCAACTGTGTAGCACCATGCGTGAAATAAAATACCCTGACTTCTCTATCAACGTGGGCATACAGCTGTGCTGACACAGCCACACAGGTTTCATTTCTAGTGCTAAATACAGCAGAACCAGAAAACAAATTGATTTACAGGATCACAGGTGGTCAATACTGTTTAATTATCAGCACACTGTCTGGCACTGCCAGTCCAAGTGACACCCGTGCCTGCTCCAGGGGACAAGATTCTCATGGGCAGTAAAGACAGAAGAGTACAGGTCTGGCTCCTTCCATCCACCCTGAGCAGTCCTACACCAAGAAAACTGGGTTTGCTCCTCCAGACAGACACGGGTTTTTCTGTCACATGCCAGAATATGCAACACAAATCCTCAGACTGATGCTATGAAAATACTGCTGTGATGGTCTGCCATAAGGCCTCATATTTTTAAAGATACTATGAAATGGGGAAAAGACAAAAAAAAACCCCAAACCAACCAGTATTGCCTTAGGGCCACAGAGGCATCATAGAGAGACCAAAAAAGAAGAGACAGGCCACGTTCTGTGTAGTGTGGTCAGGACTAGCCTGTGCCACTTAGCCCTGTGTTATTTAGCAGTGTAGATACAGTCATAGCTCCAGAACCTGCCACGTGGGTGTACAGGCACACTCTGCACCGACTTGTATACATCTATTTAGACATTCCTTATGCCACAGAGAAGTGAAATGACTTGCCCAAGGACCCAGGAAATTTGTGGCAAAACTACACACAAGAGGCAGGTGTGCAAGTTGTGCGTGCCCTGACTTAATCAGCAGACCAAAACATTAGCATCCCATCTCCGGTGTTTTAAATAGGAATACACGGTTTTGCTTCCTCTAGGCAGCTGCTGTGAACCTCCTCAGTTCGGCAGTACATTTCTCATTACCTTTCATGATGATAGCAGGTTTGATTTGTTCCCGAGGGAAGGATTTTCTCCTTGCACCTCATTACCTCTCTTCTCCTTAATCTGATGTTCCTGTTTCAAATGCCAGCCGGCATTTTCAGAAGTGTTCTTGACAATGGTTAATTATAGAAGAGTCCATCAAACTACATGGATGCAGGTCATGTAAAGACTGCTGGGGACTTTTCCTGCCCTCAGAAGGAGCAGCCAGCATGGCTCCTCTCCTCCCAGGTTTGTGGAGGCTCTGGCAGCCCACCACCACCCGCCGTGTGGGGTCATTCATCTCCCCCTGCACAGCTAGATGGTCCTAATGGAAGATGAAACTGAAATACTCTGTCATCCCACCTTCTCATCCCTTGCTGCCACTTACTTTGTGGATACATCAAAGTGGGAACTAGGAATCTTTTGATCCTAGCCTCCAAAGCTCTTACAAGAGGATAAGGCAGAGGCCAAGCTGCAGCAAGTCCTGTGTCTCTGTAAAGAACGGCAACATGCTCATAAAAATCACGCTTGCACAGACACCTTCTGAGCTCAAGCCTACAAGAGGTTGACAGCAATCAGCTCTGTATGCCACTGCTGCTGCTCCTCACAGCAGCAGCTGTGCAGCTTGAGCTTCTCCCTGAAGCACAGAAGTTTGTGCATCATTTTCTCCATCACAAGGATGGCTTGATCCTCCCAGCCTGATACCTTGGGCAAGAACGAGTTTTCCAGCAGTTGGGTTCCCTCCACGCACAGCTCGCTCTGCGGTGGCAGTCGGCAACTCCCCCTGCTTTGCTCAATGCTCAATACTTTGCTCACATAAGGTGCAGAACCAGAAGAACCAGGACGAGAACAACTCTCTGTTTAAGGGAAAGGAGTGTTCATTGTGTTACGCACACCATAAACAATGTCAGATCAGTCTATGCACAACCTCTGTGGAGCTGACAAATATTTGAAAGTTGTTCATTTACAAGGAATGAAGGCTTACTCTAGTCCTTTTCTGATCTAGCAAGGACCACGATGGAGAAAAAACCAAACCCTTTTGCAGGAAAGCCTTACTATCTGCTGCTTCTCTATCTGCTACCCTGGCACAGAGGAAAAAATTAATTCAATAACTTGATCCTATGTATCAGTCTTGGTGACATGCAGGGTATGAGTCAATGAGTTGGAATAACTCAGAAAATTCTAATGTCAGAGCTGGTACTGGAACTTTAATTACTGTCAGCATCAGCCTCTTGTTAGTTAGGCCTCTTGGGTAGGTGTTAGCTTCTCAACATATACTCTGTAGGGCACAGATCATCATCTTGTTCTGTATTTACATAGCGCCTAACACTGTGGTCTGGGTTAATCACCAGACCTTGGGGAAAACAACTCCACGGAAGTAAATATTTCAATTATGCTGCAGCAAAACAACCCCCTTCCCCTTTATGGCTAGTGCAAAGCCCCTCGCACCACTACTGAGGTTGCTAACAGTTTGGTATTTCCTTCCAGATAAAAGTTCTCTGCCCTTTGGAAAAAGCCTGCCCTTGGTTTCAGTTGCAGCCTTTCTACTATTATACACTTGCCTCGGTATAAGGTCAAAAAGGGAAATGCCAGATCACTACAGGCCTGATCCAGACCCTACCGAGGTGCGTGGTTCCTGGAAGGGCTGGGATTGCTTCCAGAGGAAACCAGCTCCTTATCCCGACTAAGCCCTGGAGAAGCCAGGTACTGTTACATTCCCAATCAAATGAGCAAGGAGACAAAAACATTACCATTTGCCGCTATAGATAAGCATTTGAAAAAAAGTAATTCATCCAAAACCAATGCTGCTGATTTCTTTCAGTAACACAGGGGATCGCAGGCATGAACAGTTACATTGCTTAACTTTGCCCAGCCACTCTGCTAAGATGCAAATAAAATCCCTTAAACGGAAAGAAAACTCTTGATTTCTATGTGCTCACATGATACAGCCTTGAGAATCAGTATCAGAAGCTCAGCATGAATTCTCACCTCCTTGGAAACCTAAGTTACAGCACTTGGTATCATATCCTCAGTTACTGTAAATCAGCATTGTCCCACTGACGACCCTCCACACCAACCTTGGGAACTACATGAAAAACAACCTGAGTTGCTGACATGAGTTGAGAAAAATCAATTCTTTCCTCTTGTAGATATTTGTTGTTAGTTGTTCATAAACAAATATTTTCTAGTGCTCACTCTTTAGCGTCCTTATGATCCAGTCAGTCACCTAACAGAACTAAAAGTTGTGTCCTATTAGACTGAAAAAACAGTTCATTTTAAATTGCAATCGCTTTTCCTCCAGGTGTTTCCCATGTGAACACCTTTAATTGAGCGGTACCATGCCACTTCAGCAGGACTTTGTGTTTTCTAACTATTCATACATATCTGTTGCTTTAAGAGGAGAGCCAGAGATGTTCACGTTTTACCCTGCACATACTAGCCGGGCAGAGCAATCACAAATCAAAGTACCACATCCAAATCTCACAGGCTCCATTCATGATCTCCTGCTATGAGGAGTAAGTGTAAGTGTGCCTCAGGGCTAATGCTCACCTCATCCAGGCAGAAATGCTTTTAACACCAGGGTCAATCACTTTATTTTCATTCCTATTTGTGTACTGGAATTGCAGGCACCAGGAAGGTTTTGTGTCTTTTTGTCTTCTAAAAAACTTTTTACCCATGTCCATGCACACCCATAACTCACCAATCTACCTTTTACATACACATAGATGCCAAGCAGACCATCTCCTCTGGAATCCATGCACCCCAGGTAATTGGTCCACTAGCATGACTGAGACAGCTTCTGTTATTACTTCAGTAAAATATTTTGTGGAAAACAGAACCATCAGCAGAATCTACAAACAAGCACTGAGCAACTCAGCGTTTATCTGTCTACTCATCCATGTCAATGCTTTGTGTCAGCATGAAACATTGGTCTCCACAGTTCACATTTGCCCTTCTGAACTACAGCATAATAAAATATTTATACTTCTCCCTGAGAAGCTACATGATAGCCATCAGTCATACAGGTTTAAAACAACTGAGTGGCAGCCACTGTTCCATTATTAAACCTCCAAAACACACTAATGAAGCTGTTTGATCAGCTCCTGTGCTACCTAGCTGCAATCAAGCAAACACCCTCCTACTTTGAATACATTTAAAACAAAATCTTATAAATTTAGTGCCAATGTGTTTGAAAGGCTAAGTGGACTGCACAGTGTCAGCTGTCGTACATCAGCCCTGCACAAATGAAGCTATCCTGCTCCACAGATAGATATCCTTTCATGTGTCATCGGGGAAGCTAATGTGTAAGGCTAAGACTTGTGTTCAAATCTAGCTGCTTTCACAATGTGGGAAGACTGTGCAAGGCTGTAACCATCATACTCACTTCCCCTGAGGTTTAACTTACAGTCAGCTGAGGTCTAGTGTCTCATTCTCAGAATCTGCCATATGTCTACCTAAAAGAAAATTTGAACAAGTGCTTTTCTATTTCACTATTATTCATCAAGTCTGCATAAGACCCATAAATAAACCATAATCACTTCATGCCACCTACAAAAATGTCTGGTTTTGAAAATACAGGGTAGAGGAAATAATTGTTTAGAATGCTTTAGTTATCAGTCTGTGAAAAATTACTTATCTGTTCCTGATATTCAGATATGTGAGCAGAGTTAGAACAGTCTGATGGGGAAAACATGGGCAATGAAAAATGTTTGGTTCAAAGGCTTGTACCTGGGCTCTCCTGTGATTTTAAACCACAAAAATACTCTGAAACAAGATGTACCATGAGCAATTCCAAAGAGAGGATAAACGGCATTAGAGCCACTTTACAGCACATCAACACATCTTGTTAAATCAGCAAATGAAGACTGCAAATCTGCCTCTTTAGAGAAACAAGTCATTGGTGCTTGAATTGTTTGTCAGGATTGTCATAACATACTTTAGCCTAAAATACAAGGATCTTTGTGTCTCTTTATGTGTTTTTAGTGAAATCCTTTTAAGATCTGATCAGCTACACTTCCCATAGTGTTTATCTGAGCACTTATTTAAATACTTCCACTCAAAACACGTGCATGTGCGGATACTTCATTTCTTCTTCTTCTTCTTGGTCTTCATTTGCATGCTGCTGTCTGGGTATTTTTAAATCAAAATATGACAGAAGTGAATCATTTGGGGATTTTTTTCAATACATCATGCATCACTAGCAATATTTCCTATGCCCTTTGACTCACTCAGCAGATAACCTACTGTAAAATATGCAGAATTGCTTGTGAAATATGAACGGTTAAGACATCAACTTCTTTGTCAGTGTATAAACCTGACTCCTGCAAGCAGTGACACCACCTGATGAGAATATTAGGCATGTGTACAGGCAGGGTTTATTGAACATGTACAGTCAGCTGGTTTGGAGGTGATGGCACCTTCACTGTTAGTGTCAAACATGTTAACATGAAAACAGTTGAGAAATCCTGCTTCTTCCATCACAAGTTTTTTTTTTTATCCTTTAAAGCTTGCACAGCTTAAAAAACCTGACTCTCCCTGGTATCCTTCACCACCCTCACTCCAACTCCTGATTTTCTGGAGACATTAAGCTGGACCACTTGTTCGTCTCCCTGTGTGTGTACGATGCTTGGCTAAGATTTTAATTGTAGGGAAACAGCCCAAATGACACCAATTGTCCACAGTAACAGGATGGAATACTGACACCTGCCGGCAAAGGGCTTCACGTCACTCCTGGACAGGGATTCACCCTCCATCAACACCCTAGAGGCTGATTCCCATCTCCATGCGCAGCAGCCAGAAAAAGCAGGAACTGAGTCCAGTTATGATGCCAAACGTGAAGACCAAAGGCTATCCTTACACTGTAAAACAGCAGCATGAGTATCCTGCTCCCTGAAAGCCGGTGGCTCTCAGCCAAGTCCAAGGAATTTCCCACCGTTCAGGGAAGACGACAGCGTATTTTGAATCTCAGCGAAGACAGTGGGGATTAACTGTGCCAGGAGGAAAAATCTTTTGTAGCTGGAAAAGTGCTGACCTGATTTAATAGCCCACTAAGCTGGCAGAAAACCAATCTTAGGAAAAAGAAAGAAAAATAAAGTAGCCATTTTCTGCCAGATTCATGAGCTGAATTTTCTGCCAGGTTCATGAGCTGAATCTGCTCAGCATTGAATACCTGAGATGGCACCGGGGTTGGGTGGACAAGAGGAGCACAGAGAAAGCATACAAGAAAAAGGCAGCAGGATTGCCCCTTCTGGCACCAGCAGCCAGCTGCTAATAGGGCTCAGCTGCCTCACCAAACCGCATCTTCAGTCTGTGTTACCCTACACAGGTGGGCAGCAGGAAAAAGCTTCTACTCCTCTTCTCCAGACTGTCCAGATTATGTACACAAAGGCACTGAGATGATCATGGTGCTGGCTTTTCCTTTCCAAAAATGAAAAAAAAAAGGGAGACAAAAATGTCTGGATTAATTACCACAGTCAGAAATACTTGCATATTTGCATTTCCCCTGTATTCCTCATGCCACGCTCCAGCAAAGAACCTCACCTCTTACTTGCTTTTGAGAGACTCTTGTCTCTAGGAAACAATACGAAGAAAATGACAATGCTACTGTTCGCACTCACTGTAGTAAAATTAGCCCTCTTTGAAACAAAACACTTGAGAGGCACTTGCAGTGAATTCAAACCCCTTGCTATATATGTTGCTTTCACTTCTCTTTAAACTTTAATTGATTACAGCAGAAGTAATCTTTTTAGTTGTTTTGCTGAGTGCAAGGAGAATATTTTCTGCAAGAAGGCAAACATGGATGTGACACTTAAGATGATTAAGGAAAAGCACTCTTTTAAAGCCTTAATGAACTTTATGAAAGCAAAAAGCTGTAGAGTTCCAGAGTTCTCAGCTCTCCAGGTTCACTGCAGGACACACTGGCACAGGCAATATTAAAATTAAACCACACAGTGTTCACGGAAACTGGTGCAGTGTTGCACCAAGGAAATTCAGGACATAAGGATACCAAAGGACATTACAAAGTGACGCCAAACACATCAACTTTTGCATTTCAGAGGAGCACGTTTGAAAAAGTGAAGAAAGAGACTCTTTGTAATCCTGCTGTACCTGTTTCTGAACAGAAGCACCAGAGAAGCTCAGATAAAAGTCTCTTGCATTCGCCTAGTTAATTGCATGCAGATTGTTATTAAGCTGTTTCACAGAGTTGTGGAAGTTGGTGCAGACATCAAGGGGAAGGGCAGAGACCAGCTGCAGGGGAAAGCAATCCCAGTGCTGGGGACAGTCCCACATCTTTCAGCTGAAGGCTGGGATGCAGAAAAACCCTGCCAGAAACAGTTGCTATCACATCTGGGTCCAACACCTGAAATACTTTACTTCCAAGCAAGCATTTTCCTAGCTCTACCTGTTACAGAACCTGTTAGACAGAATAAAGTAAAATTATGTTACAGATTTTTAATGCTGGAACAGGCATTTTTGTAATGATGCATCATTGTGGAATACCTGTGTGGAAACCAGTAAAAAAGATCTGCCCAGTGAGCTGATTTGAAAAGCAGTGTTATGGTATGAACAGAAAGAATTAATGTCTACAGTGCCACTACATCTGTTTCACAGCATTTCTTTACCTGGGCATAAAATTTTCTCTCAGGCATCTTTTCTTCAAAATAACATCAGAGAGACTGCAGAAGTTGAAAAAGCAATGACTGGAACTCTTACAGATCTAGAAAAGTTTTTATATGAGAATAAGATAATAGATAAAGTTTGATAGAAAAAAATACTATAGATATAATACAGGTTTAACTAAACAATGAATAATAAAAAGAAAGTAGGTAATACATCCTTATTTACTTCTCATGATAGAAGAATGAGGTATCACTCGACTGAAAGAAGCAAATTTAAAATGAATACAAGCAACATAATATTTCACACATTGTAGGAACATAATATAATATTAACATAATAAAGAACATAATATTTCACATTACAACTAACTAACCAGTACAACTCACAGCTGTCAGAAGGCAGCAGAGCCAAGAGCTTAATACAAATAAAATTAGATGCTTAGAGGAATGCTTTGAATGCCCACAGGTAAGAGAAAACAGAACCTGTTTGTAAGGGGATAAGCCAGGGATGCAGCTGCTGAGGTAGGAAGAAATTTTCAGTTACTGCTACATAGCTAAAAACTGTGAGATTTCCTGACTCTTGTAAAACACATGATGATGGACTGTATGTCCAGTGCTCTGATCCAGCACTGTGTGAGGGGAAGCATCCTCTCTCCACAAGAAGACTCGTCACCAGAATGTTAATGCTCACTTGCACTGAATTTGTTCTCCTTATGCGTATCAAAATACTATGGCTCATTGTCTCCAAGCAGAAGTTCATTCCAAACTTTAAATCATTTCATTAAAAAATAAATTACATTAAGAGCTAAGCCTCAACTTTCAATTTTGTTTCGTGCCATGCTCTCAGGTTTTCTTTTTTATGACCACTGTAAAAAGAATTTAAATTATAATCTATCCCTTGGCGTATTTCATACTGTAAGTTTTAATCAGGTCTCCCAAAGGAAAAGAAAATCTAATAGTACCTTCAATCACTTTATGATCTTGTTTAGGGTATTTTTTTTTGTTTTTTTCCTAAACAGTAATATTTAACATCTCTGCTTTTCACATACCCATATTTCATTTATTCTAGATACATTCCAATCTGTATATATCTCATTTAAATATTCAGTTACCCCTGAGCATTATTTACTACACATCTTTTTCCAGAATGATTAGTATCATTTTGTATGGCCCCATGATGCCTTCATGTACAGCTATACAACATCTAATGCAGCTGAAGTAGCATATGAGACCTTCCCTGTGCTTCAAGACATAGCATTTTCTCCTCACACTGTTTTTTTATTTCTAAACTCTGATGTGCCTCATATATCAAAACCCTCCTATTTCTGGTGCGTCGTTTGTTTTTTTTTTTTGGGGTGGTGGTGGTGGTATGTGCAACCCATTATGATTTTTTTACATCCCATTTTATTTTGCATCTGTAAATTAAACTTACTCCTCTTAAGACTGTATTGCCACCAGTTCAGTCACACTTCTAAAGAACTATGCTAAGATTTGGAATAACTAAGAATACTGATGGCATCACAACGCCATCAGTCCTGGCAGCAAATGCAGCCTCTTTGAATGTATGAATAAATAGCAGGAGTTTAAGGGCAGGTGAAAAAGAGCTTCTGTGGACTAAAATGTTTCTGCAGGGCAAATCCCAATGGCCAAGTTTAAAATAGGGCTAATGGTCACTCAGGAACGACCTCAAACTCCTTGAGGTTGCTTGGAACTGTAGCCTAGAGGTAGCCGGCATTTTCCTTGCAAGAGGTTCACACTTCTCGGCATTAACAGTCCTTATGAAGCAAACAGAATCCACACAGGTGAGCTGTCCCTGCCTTTTTCTGCTGCCAGCACGTTGTAATTTATGCTACAGCAAGTCTCAAAGTGGTCTGAAAATACTAAGGGCAGAAAGATACAATGACCCTAACCTTAAAAGCCAACACTCAATCGGTTATGTGAAAAAGAAGCTGCAAAAGTTGCTGCTAGACATATGTTAGTGTTTCCTCACTTCATTTGAAAATTGGATCTTCCATTATTATTAATTATAGATATACTGTTACTTACTATTACAGATTATCTAGTTAATTTTTCACTAATTATCCTGAAGATACAACACAAATATAGCGATCGGTAACCACCAAATTTTCCAGTACTGAAAATGATGGAAGCCTCCAAGCTAAGCTACAAAATACAAGTCCAATTCTTAATACATTCATTTCTGGGAGCAAAAATACATTATGCTTTAGTAGAGTAGTAGCAGATTATTCAGCATTCCTCATTACACATAAACCACTTTATTTTCAAGTGCTGACATTTTTCAGCTTGGGTAATTATGCCAAACTGAGGGAGGAGGGGTTATGTTTTCCAGACAAAATGGTTCACTCGTTTCTAAGAACAAGCTTGCAAAAAATGATGGGGAAAGCTCTGTTGCTCCATGCTTTGTGGCAAGAACTTGTAATCCTGCTCGTAGTACCCTCTGTGTCAACAGTGTGGCTTCAGCCCCATTCAAATTCATTTGAGTTGGGTTTATGCAATGCTGCAAAGGTTTGAAAATCTGCCATTTGCACAGGCTTAAGAAAGATGTGTCAGGGTGAGTGCTGGGCCTTGCTGAAGATGCCAACCTCTCCATCCCACTGCTGGAATCACAGTGGCATGGGTGGCCCTGTGACTATCAGCCACTGCCAGTTTCCAGGGGATGTTCCCTGCTACAGCCGCATGGTAAACTGGATCCACTAATCTGGGTTACAAAAAACCAAAACCAGCCAAAACAGGGTGGAGGAGAGGAGGAAAACACCCCTCATCCAGAGTAGCAAGGTGATCCAGTTTACCACGGAGAGACAGGAATATGCTGAAAACATGAGGGAAAACTCCTTACACCAGTATTGCTGCAAAGACAGAGCACATGGAGCTGCAGGCTCAGCTCCTCCTGCCATCCCCACTCCCAACCGCGAGGACTCCAGAGGACTTTCATTTCAGTGCGTGCTCCTAGTCCCATTGACTGGGGTAAGACTGGGAACTGAAACATGGAAGGAAATGAGGACTGAAGTTTCACTAAGACTTTTTTTGGCATGCCACCCGTTTACGCAACCTCTCATCACCAGCTTCCTACCAGCCCTTCAGCTGCATCAGCCCAAGTCTGGGTGGTGGCCCTGTTCAAGAGAAAAGCCTTTTATTGGTACTGGGTTACTTCTAACCAAGACTGGTTTCCCAGTATAACTCCCAATGTGGCTGCAGGAGCATCTGTGTGGGACCAAGAGGGGTGGGGACCAAGAGGAGGAGAGAGGGCAGTGGCTTATTTAATCAGGCACTGCCCAAAAGAAACAATTACAAAACTATGTATTTTATACTGTTTAGTACAAAAAGTAGTCTTTAACAGAGAAGAGGTTTTCTAAGCCAATGAAAAAGGGAAAGAAGCCAGTACAGTGGGGAAGGCAATGAGTAAATAGGGGTGGGGAATCTTGTATGTCTGGAAGCAGACAAGTGAAAGAAGACACAGCACATGATCTCCTCCCTTTTGGCAGGGGCAAGAATTTCTGTTGGCCCAGGTGCCCCTGAAATGACATGCTAGGTCTGAGGGCAGGAGGAAATGGGGGATATGGTGAGAAAGGCCAGAGAAGGACATGTGGAGATTCAGATAGGCTGGGCAAAGAGCAGAAGGATGGAAAGGGGCATTATGGTGGCAGAGAAATTAAAGCTTGCAAAATAGGGTCTAGCCCAAGGACAAGACAAGTCTGGGAAATGATCATTTTGAACAGAAAAGAAACCATAATGTTTGGAAAAACAAGCAAAAGAGTCTGTTCACTGGGGGTAGCTCCTCTGCACAACTCAGGCTGGAACCAGGATCATGAGCCTCTGCTGCTTCTCCATCAGCAAATACTAGTTAACACCATTAAGTCACTAACAATGTAGTGTTGCAGAGCCCTGACAGACCTCCATCTCCATACAGAGCTTTGAATAACGCACAGTAAAAAAGGCCTGCGGCTCTAACTTGAACAGAAGGAAAGCAAGCGACTGAGCACACACTTGTTAGCAGCACTCATTAATAGCGAGCAGTGTTCGCCTTCTCCTTCTTTGAAAGAGATCATTGCATCTGGGTTCGTCTTTGAATGAGCCCAGATCTGATGGGCAAGGACTATGGAGTAATGTACTTAAAGACCACAGCAGAATTTGAACAGATAAAGAGGCTGAATTAAGCTTGTACACACAACACTTTCTGGCATTTCTTAGGAGAGCCCCTCACAACCCATTACAGTAAGCAGATTCAGAGCCATGGTTTCTAATAACTCTTCATTTTTTCAGCCAAAGAAAAGCATCTAGGCCAACCCCACACACACACTACCACCACCCAAGTGGATGTTATAAAACTTCTCCAGAATTTATTGTACATCTTCAAGTACTAGTTAGTAGTTCAGTTCAGTTATGAACATTGAAGCATAATATTTGCTCAGGTTCAAGACTTCCAGATCCCTTAGTTCAAAACTGATCACCTGCTTCCCTTCAAAGAAGCCACCTCCTAGAATGTTACCATATGGAGATGCTCAACCCAGGGTTTTTTGTTAGGATTTGGGTTGGTTTTTTGTTTGGGTTTTTTTTTGAGTCCTGGTAAGAATAATCATTTTTTCAGAGGAATAACTTAGCTTTTCACCCACAGTTCTCAGAGCAGGTTTCAGTAATAATGAATAACACTACAAATGAAGAAAACTATGTCCAGCCAGCTGAATCACACCACCTCCCTAAACCACATTAAAATTAGAGCTGCTGGGAAGTGTCCTTTAAATTTACGTAGGAGTCATGCTAAAAAGCAAACAAGGAGCATGGTTTTATCTGATTTACTCCTTCCAAAGTTGTGCAAAGTATCTATGCTCCTGTAAACAGTTACTGCAACCAGCCTGAACTTTCATCAGAAGTATTACCTTGGGCAAAACCTGATAAGCAGTGCACATTTATACTTCCAATGTACAAGCATACAAATGGGAATTGGTACCTATTAAGAAAAGGTACCACTGCCTTGCTCCAGAAGTTGCCTAAATCTTTCAGAAGATATAGCTGGAAATGAGCCAAACCATGCACCTATGCACACCCCTACTCCAAACAAAATATCTGGACTTCTTCCACCTTTGCTCTTCCTGCTACTGTGTCCATTTAGCCTAAAGAAAGCAAACTTTCGTATGTCAACCACTGTTACTCATGCACAGTAGAGAAGATGACAGACTTTCTACTACTGAAACTGCAGTGATCTTTGCACCAACAAGGTGCAATGAGGTGTACTACCAAGATGAAAATGCGACCCTACACAAAAAGAACCATCTCCAAAAGGCAGGGTTCCAAAAGGCACAGTTTATGTCTACTCAACATTGCCTGTGAGTACCACCAAGACCAGGAAACTCCATGCAACAATTACACCTACTCTTATATTTGAGCTATTCTTCACAGGAACCATGCCTGAAGTTTTAAGGACAGTGTGAATTTAAGCTTTTTGTCATGCAAAATGAATACACTCTGAAATGACATGACTTATTCATGTACCTGCAGGGTATTTCTTGGAAATTACATAGCCGCTTATGCCAGCAATGGGAACATTACTAGTGGAACACCATGTTATATCCTTGTAACAATGTAAATGCCTCAGATCACCACAGTATTTGATAACATCACAGAGATAAATGTTTCATCTATGTATAAATCTAGCAATGGAGGACTGATATAGTAGCAAGCCTATCTGCATTCCTGCAAATGTACCAAAGTTCAAAAAATATAACAACTGAATCAAAAAATACAGCAAAAGGTATTTAAAGACACATTGAGATGCAGTGTGTGTTTCTGTGGGGACAAACTGGGGTGGGGTAGTGGGGGGGAGTCTGATTATGGTAAATGGTAAATAAAAAAAATCTAAAATTATTCTCTAATCTATCAAAACTGTCCAAGGATAAAGGACCAAGGTCTGACTTTCAAGTCAAGCCAAATTATTTCTAAGTTACTGAGTACAAACAGATGAAAATCAAACTTCAGGCAGATCAAGTCTGACGCAGACATACAGTAGTTACAGCTGCTGTCCTGGCATCGCTCTGTAGGCTGCAGCAGGTCTTTTGGTGTTGCTCTCTGCCCCTAACCACACCCTGGTGCAGAGAATGAAACACAGCTCTGGAACTAGCCAGGTACCAAAGCTTGCTCCTGCCTCCCCCCAGCTTCACTGCCTGGCACCTGGGCCATCCCCCACAGTACATCCCTGTGCTCTCTACACCAGGTAGTCCTTGCTCCCATCATGCCTAAACCAGTCGTATGTTTACTTTATGATTGCTCAATTAACAGCAGCTCATCAGTAGTACAAAAGCATGTCCCAAGTGCCTGAACTAAGCTTGGTCAACAACCCCCTGGACATTTTAACGGTTACCTTCAAAAGCCCCTAAACCCCACCAATATACACAAATCTTTGACAAAAATTAGGAAAACAAGTAACAGTGCTAAATATTAAATGCAAAGAAGATGGTTGTATGAAGCAGTGAAATCCCTTGCTAGCTAAAACATGGACACAGAAAGGATTCTGAATTAGGAAAGAGGAAGAGATCAAATACAAAAGGGAAACAAACACAGTGAAGTGTTCTGTGAAAGTACATTGGCATCCCGAAGCAAATACAAACCCAAGTTCAACCAAACAGAGTCATATACACGTTATGTTTCTTTATCAACCATTACAAAACGGGTAAGTCTGTGAGGTATGGAAGCTGTCTGCATGGTGAACTTCTCCCTAAAGAAAACTCTGCCAAACCGAGGTTTCAAGCATGAGTTCCCCATCAGTTTTCCATTAACAACATTAAACATTTCTGCAGATATTTCAGAAGATATTGATGTGTTTACAAGAAGAGTGCAAATAATGAATGCAGACACTGAAAAAGTAAGTTTGTTTACAAGTTGTAGAAGTTGAGGATTTTTAGGTTAAGAAAAAGAGAGGTTATTTTGGGACCAAAACACACATGGCACTTGCTAGATCTTGAATGAACTTTTAACTTTTCAGCCCTATGAAGAATCCAGTGTCTGAGATGGTATTATAAGATCAAAATAAAAGTGTGAGAGAATAAAGATGGAAAAGACTTTGCAACATCCAACCAGGCCCACAAGAAGTCCCTTTATTTTCAGTCTCAGAGAGCTGTTCCGCATGGGCAGGCTCCATATCAGCACTGTGATTCACCCATGCCACACCATTTGCAGGATCAAAGATTTCAGAAAATTCTCATGTCAGCTTACAGGCCTTACCTGAGGAGTTCCCTACCTTTCACGCAGCACAAACTAAAGTTCTCAGGTTGCATGCTGAAACTGGGAACCCCACGACTTCCAATGGTAGCCTGAGCTACTCCCGGCAAGCCCCTGTCTCCTTCACAGCCTCTGTGTTACGCCTGCTGAGACTGCACTGAGGATGTCCATGAATCAGACCAAGAAGCTGATTTATCTGGAGGGTTAAGTTTCCTTCAGCTAGATCAACTGTGCAGCCCTGTTCCTGCCCTGCTGGTGTATCAGAAGGGTGGCACAGGGTAGAGGAAAACAGGCAAGACACAGAGGCATCTGCTTACGGTGACTTAAGCACCTCTAGAACACATAAAACCAAAGTGGCACATTTCATTCCACTCTTGCTGTCAGATTATTTCCTGCTGGCCTCCAGGCTACTCCTGCACAACAACCCCACAAAGTAGGAAGAAAATACTCACCACCAGCAAGAGCCTCCTCTCTTGCGCTGTCATCGTCACTAGGCTGAAGAATATTCCAGGATGTCAAAGTAAGTGAAGAAATGTCTTCAGGTGATGATAACTTCAGCATGTCCATGTGATTGCTGTCAGGCTTGTAACGTGGGATGAAACACTCTTTGCCTTGCTTAAAAATGTCCTTAATGATTTCTTCTGTCTGGATTTCATCTGGCATGCTCAGGAAGATTGCAATTCTTTTGGATTCTTGGTACTTGGGATGGCCAATCACCTACATGGGAAATTGATGCAATCAGCTTATGAAAAGTTTACGAAAAGATCGACTTACATTATTTTAATTCAACACATAACTGGAGCAAAATAGCCATTTTAAAGTGTAGAGATACAAACTATCATGCATCATAAAGAGAATAAACTGACTTCATTTCCTACCCCAGTATTTCTACCCTCAACAAAAATAAAATAGATTAATTTTTTCACCTAGTGAACAAAACATTGCAACACAGGTTTGGGCCAGCAAAAAACAATTTTGGAGACAGTCTCCTGATCCCTTAAATATTTGCACCATATAGTGCAGACACCCTCAAATACCCAGTATCACTGTAGAGAGATATAGCAGGTCAGAACTGCCAGCTTATGCAACATAGGAGGTTTTTGCTTTCCTTTTCTACCACCCTTTTTACATGCTACATCTCTCATCTGGGCCTAGGTAGAATGAGAAGCCTATAAATGATAATAACTCAAAAGAAAATTAGCATCAGAGCAGACAACTGCAGAGCACAAAGTCTTCCAAGACCAGGTCCCTCTTCCTTTTTTTAACCTGAAACTCCTTCCTTACAGCAAGTTTAGATATATGACTTCAAACATCACCTGCTTCTAATAGGTGATCTTATTACTGTACATTTTTCAGAGCTTGAAGGAAAGATGGCCTTGCCATTTTTTTGATTTTCATGAGGTTCTCTGTGCTGGGCTTATAAAAGACTGAATATAGGAAGGAAAATAAAAAAAAGCTTATATGGTGAAAAAGTGTTAGCAGATTCATATCTCAACATGTCTCTGCCCCATTCCAAATTGAATTCCACTTTGAGAGGAGGTTTTTAAAAGCTTGTCTTCTCATTATCTAGTACCTTACCTATTTTGTTACTTACATCTGGACAAAACAAAGACAAATGTGTCCCTTCTCACTTAAATGTGATTTATTCTTATTCTACGCACTTGCAGAAATCTGTCAAAAATACCAGGCAATTGAGAAACTGTGCTTATCTATGAAACAGAGAGCACCAAATCCTCTGATCTGTGTTTGCATAACTGCAGGGTAACTTGCTCTTCTGAGCTTTAGCCTTTGCCCTGGCCCTGTTTGGAGAGATAAATGTCCCTATCTAAGTTGAGATATGGTTCTCAGTCTTTTTTTTTTTTCTTTTTTTTCTTTCTTTCCAGCACAGCAGCTAAAAGCCCAGGTGAAATATTCAGAAGATGGATATATTTTTTGTAAGAAGAAGAAGAAAAAAAAGAAACACACTGGACCAAATTATGGTAATGTGTAATGTGTTGCTTGGCCATAGAAACCATCTTCACAATTCAAAACATATCTTACTTCCTTTTGTAATTTTCCCAACCTTACACATGGATTTTTCCCCTGTTAAGTGAGTCAGCTTTTAAACAACAGATTTTCCATGGAAGCTCTTGTTGAAAGAGTGGACAATTTGGCCAAATTGCAGACTCCAGACAACACCTGTGATTCATGTTATTGAGGGCCTCCAGAGCCAAATAATCTCATCAGTTTGGAGAAGAGAGAGACCAACACACAGAACTCTCCTCTTTCAAAGTGGTGCTATGTGCTGTGGGCACCACTCAAGTCTGATCTCCTCCAACAGGTCCAATAACACATTGATTATGCTGTACAGAAAAACATGAGGCTGAAAGATGTAAAACCACATGCAAGCAGGAAGACAGAATTTCAGATGTTTTCAGAACTGTGAAGATGAAGCACTTTCTGAGAAGAGCGAAAAATTTCCACACCTAACAAATATTATCTGCCCTCTTCACCAGCTGATGGCTATTTTTGCAGAATCAGAGCATGCAAACAGCATGACTTTAATCATGAACATAAACATTAAAAAAGAATAATCATCCAGAAGCTAATTAAATGCTAGTGGCTAGGTCAGCCTGTGAAGCTATTTCACTTTGAATTTAAAGACCATTTTGAGATGAGATTTTATGACTAAAAATATTGTTCAGGTGTTATAAAATAACCTACTCTTTTATTAGCTGCAAGCACTGATGTATGTTATAAAGCTATGTTCTCAGCTTTATATTGTTCCAAAAATTTTCTCAGGATTTTCAAAAATTTCTTTGTGTCTGCTGTATTACCCTCCTGTAAGGAAGCTGACTCTACTTTCTGCCACTTATGCAATGCCTCTGTCTCAAACAAGCTCAGGATTTTCAGTTTGTGTCAGATTATTAAAAAGGAAAGATAACATTGATTTATATGTCATATTTCCTGATGCCTTCTTTTAAGCAAAACAAATGCTCTATCTTTTAGTGTGCTCTCACTAGCAGAAAGGAGCGCTCGCAGCAGTCAGACAAAGGCTGAGGGCTCCTAAAAATTTGGTACTGTGCAGGGTAGGTGCTTATAAAGTTGGCAGACGTCTCTGCATTTTTGAAGAGGATGTATGCCAGTATTTTCTAAAAACTGAGATATTTAAGTCTGGGATGTGTGATTACTGTAATGCATTACCATGACAGTAGGATGTGATATGAATTATTATTTTTTAAAAGCATTCCCAGTGAGAAAAAGGTTATGTGAGGTCCAGTTAAACTCCTTGTGACCTGAAGTTTCTGTGCCACCAGGTCCCACTGGTGAAGTGGCTACACATTAGCATTAAGTGAGGTCTGGAAAATGATTTGAGATCCTCTGGCAAGAAGCTACCAATATAAATGTAGATCATGCAGAGTACCTGCTGGTGCTGCAGAAAAAATGAGGACTGTGCTCTATTACACGCAGTGACTGCAAAATAAAATTTTATTGTGTTTATTAAAATGATGAAATACATCTATATAGAAACTTTGTAATCCAAACACAAACAGGACATTTCAGAAGTGCACGCCGGTATCGTGCTGTGCGAGCGTAGCAGTTAGCTAAACCCTGCTTGATTTCTTTTTAAAGTACAAAAATAACATTAGAAATGGGATTGCATGGAAGAAATAGCACGGGAAGATGCGGAAGGGAAGCGACAGGCAGTTAGTTAGACAGGAGGCTCAGTCGAGAAAGTCGCGATACTCCCAAACGCGTTGCCGGGAGCCGGCCATAAACGAGCCCCCGCGGCCGAGGCCCCGCGCACCCCCCGCCCGGGGCTGCCCGCGCCAGCACCACCCA
>JAVJGJ010000060.1:12455121-12479030 GCA_035590215.1 Microhierax caerulescens
GATACGGCCCCCCAGGGTCCTCAATCCGCCCCCCCGCTATTTACAGAAACACCACCCCCCCCCAACCCCCCCTGCCGGGGGTTGGGGGGGGAAACCAAGCAGCCGCAGATCACTGCCTGCCACTTAATCCGCGTGTTGGCCCCCAGGTTAAAAACTTTGAGGACCCCTGATCTAAATCAATCATGATAATTGTGTTTGCTGAAGAATTCCATCAGCACTAAGTCTCCTGTCCAAAGCCTGGAAAGGTCATCTCCATAAGAAGTTTTGGGAGCGGTTCATTCTGAAACACTTCAGCCCAGCTCCTAATCCTTTCTAGGATGGAGACAAAGCAGCAGGATCCTGGATCTGAAAATCTGCGGCAATTGAAACAGAGATTTAGAGCCAGCATATATTCTGGGTGTCTCAGAGACACAGAAGACAAGCTCCAGGAAGGATAGGAAGGTGTCACTCTTTTTGCATCTTCTGTGCCAGCTGAGGTATTCTGGGCCAGTTGGAGAGTGATCCCCAGTATAAACTAAAGTGAGTAGCTACTCCAGCTTACTGTTGAGCTGTGCTGCAGTCCAGAATGACCAGGGGCTGAGCAATATGGCATTAGCTCTCTCCTGCTCCCAAAATACCACGCAGCAAAGGCTGGGAGGATGGATCATATGAAGATGCACACCGTGGCTCTCCACAGCCCAAGCATGAGAAGAATTCTCTGAAAGGCCATTCTGCTCACCTTGTGACTGCTCTATAACACTCCAGTGACAAAAGGGGACTATAGGAAGGGACAGGTTACTGTGTTACTCAGGGTTCAGCTGCTGCCCTGTCATTTCCTCTGGTAACTCATCTCAACCTGGCTTCTTATGGATCCCAGCTCCTCTCATCATCATGAGCCAAGAGGGCAGCCAAACACACTGCTCCACTATGCACGTGCCATGTGTCATCATATACATGTGTGTAGACACATGTTCTACATTCTCATAAGCCTTTCCAAATGTTTATCTAGGATTAGGAGAATTTGAACAAATAGTCATAGTTGTCAGCAGTGAGCCATAGACACATGTGGCTCCCTAAGCTTCCCTGACAATGCAGCATGAACAAGTAAAGTCTTGGTAGAAGCTTTGCAAGATCTTGCAGATGCCAGCAGAAACGCTGTCTGCTGAAGCCAGCTTCGTTGCTGAAAATACTTGCTCGAGAAGGTAAAAAAAAAAAAAAAGTTTTTTTGTGAGTGTTCATGAAATAAGAAGTCAGGAGCTCCTGCCTCAGTATGATAATCTAAACTGTGTGTCCCTCGCCCACAGGCCAAGGGTGGTCTGTGGGCTCATTCTGCTGTGGCAGGTGCAACATGGACATGTACAAAGTCCATTTGTATACTGATCTACAGCTTTGGTTCACATCTGTGTCTTCAAAAGACTTAATGCCATCAGGAGAGACAGGCATTCAACATCATCTGCACCATTTCTTTGAAGCTACTTTAAATGGTGGTGATACTCAAAATCTGGCAAAACAGCATTTCATATTTAGCATACAGAGTCCACTGGGTGAGAGTTGCAAAATATGAACAGGATTTAGGTGAAGATTTCCCGCTGAGCGTGAGTAGGATATAGGTGCCTAGTTCCTTTAGGTACCTTCATAAAACCTTTCAGCTATTCCATAGGGCAGTTTAAAGTCAGGCATGCTTTTATATTCTTCACTATTTGATTTTCCAAGGGAAGCTTACATATCTCATGTTTTTAAAATAAATTGCTTCAAGATGCAAGCTCACTTCACCCGGTTTGATTTACCTGGATGCCTTAGAGGTCTGCAATCCTCAGCACCAGCCCTCTCAGCAGCATGCTTCCTTCTGCGCCTCTCCCTCATTTAATCCAGCCCTGCATCTGCTCCTGTTACTACTGGAAACCCTTGCGCTGGGTCAAGTGGTAGTGCTTCATAGATTAAATAACTTTCCTATAGAATATAATGTATTCTTTTAATAAATCATTTTAACCCCCCTTTTACAATATCCCCTCTGTTGATGACCCTATAAAAGGGGGTTGTAACAACGCTAGTATTTCTAATATAAATCACTCTTCTTCGAGGTTCATAACTCATCTTTATTTTGTTTTATATGCAGGGTTCCAGTCTGGGGGCACATTTGTTTTTATTCCCCTTTCAAATTGCTTTGAATTATTTTAAGTTATAAAAATGAACAAAAATGCATATGTATAGTGTAGAGATGGTTTCCTCTTTTATAATCAATCCAGATCTTTGAATAGAAAATATGTTTAAGGAAATTAATTTGTAATGTGATCTCAATAATTTTCATATGCTGGAAATAGATATTTATATTAAAACACATTTCTGAATCCTAATTCAGTAAAATTACAATTTTGTTACCTTCTCAAATGTGTATTTGCATGAAATAGACAGTGCTAGTGCCTACTGTTTATAGCTTTTTTTTTTTTTTTTTTAATAAGAAGCCCTTTATCTAATATATGAGGAAGACACAGACTACATTGCTGTTTGGTAGGACTTTTCTGAAGTCTAAAAGCAGTTGGTATAAAACTCGTTCATTCTGCCTATAGCCTAAGAAACTGAACTGCATGTGCTGGAATAAAATCTCCTGCATAAGTCAACTGCAAGGAAGGACTTGGGAGCCTAATACCCCAACCAACCCTTCTGGAGGGTTTTATAATCCAAACTGCATTTCTTAGTCTGATTTGCACCATTTCAGCAGACACTTTGCTGTTGGCACTGTGCAGAATTTTCAAACCCACAATGATTATGTGCAAATTGCTGCAAATTATAGCAAGAAATTAGCTGTAGCTCCCATGGCGTATTTTTATCCTTGTGTTTATTATGATATTCTGATCCTCCAAAAAAGCATGCTGAGATGGCATTTCTGTACTCCTAGGAGAAGGCTGTGAGCAGAAATAGCTAACTAATCTGTCTCCCCAGGTATTTATACCACATTTGTCACTGTGCTGTCTGAGCATGTCATACTATCCCCTCAATCTTTTTAAGTGAAATGATGTCCCATTAAGTAAGTGTGAAGGGAGCTGATGCTACCATGACTTGTTATCCAAACCTACTGCCATTCTTTAACCAAAGCAGAAAGAAATTTGCTTTTGAGCTCCTTTTTTAATCATGTAATTTTACAGCGCTCTGTGCTTTGAATTACATTTGCCCATCTCTTCATTGCAATGTCTGTGTATAGAGCCCCCGGTTCATCTAGGGAATTAAGCCTGTAAGCGTGTTAGTAATGATGCTAAGACGGGTGCGTGCTCAGGCACTAAAATGCCGTGTCTTTCAGAATGCCGAGTTCTTTCAGACCCTTTCAAGTAATCTCAATGCAGAGAGCATTTAGTTCTTTGTGCTGACTGGTATAGGTAATAAAACAACACCTGAGTGCCCCAGTCAGAAGCAGGGAGCGTGTTGTGCTGGGTGCTTCACCCGTTAAAGCCAGGTTTCCTGCCCCAGCTCACTGAGCGTGGGGAGAAGTGCTGAGCCGACACAAAGCCCAGTGGCTTCACAAAATAGCGGGAGTGGGACTGTGATGGTCTTTCATTAGGCAACAGTGAGGATGATTGCATTTAATCTGTGTGGCATTTTAATGGCTATCAGTAGCAACAGCAAGCAAACTCCGTACCAGCAGTTGGGTGTATGTAATTCTGGGTTTTCACAATAAAACCCCAGAACACCCATTCATCCTTCGCAGACTTGCCTTTGTATCAATTTGGGACTAGATTCTTAGCATGCCAGGGAATTATGCATCATAATGACTTAATCAAAGGCTTTCAGAGTGTATTCTAGAGCTGAGAAACCTTTCTGAACCCAAATGCAGATGGAAGCTTGGACCCAGCAGCGAGTGCTTTGCTCATGAAGTCAGAGGAGCTCTGCACAGACTGACCCCCAGTGCCTCAGCGAAGCTCTATTGATTTTGGTAACTTCATCTGTGCAGGGATGTGAATCTATCTACAGGGAACTAAATGAAGCCTAAAGTTATTGATTTTCAAGAGAAAAGAACTTTAGTTAAACATCTCATATGTTTTCTTAATTATTCCTGATTTTGAAACATGACATCACAGCAGACTAATGATATTAAGGAGTAACAGTAAATAAAACAGCCGGTTTCACATGATTTAATGCAGGAAGACCAGAGAGAATGAGATTCGGGATTCACTGAGTTAGACAAGGTTTATATTTGCTCTTTGTGCTGGATAACTGTTAATCACTCAATGAGAAACACACTTCCAATGGCCCGTGCTCAAGCAACGTAAATAATAGCAACATCCTTGTTTCTCCTTTGCCCTTAATCTCCTTTTGGAGGCTTGACAATAAACAGCTATTCTCAATCTATTTTGCAACTCAGAACCCAGATCCCAAAAGCCCCCACCAAACATAATTAGTTTGCTTTACATCCCTCCCTTATACTCCTGAGCTAATAAATAGCCACTGCAGTTCCAGAGGGGGTTCAGTTTTCTGGCTGCCTGCAGGGGATTGAGAGATGCTGCCTCACTCGAGTACAGCTCAGTCCTTAGCTGGGACCAGGGGTCTCTACAAAAGATGGCAAGCTACAAAATCTAGTCTTTATGTTCAGTATCAAATGTGGTGGTCCTATGGCCTGGCAGACCCCTTCAATTCTTCGAGTTTTGGTTTCCCCATCTGTGGGATGGGTTTCCCTGAAAGATTTGCTGATTCAGTGCAAACAACTTCATTTTCTACTTATACCACAGCTTTTCTCTATGACCTTGAGAAAACTCCTGGTCTCTCTGTAACTCAGTTCCCCACTTGTAAAATAGAGGAAATTACATTCAGGTGTGTGTCTTTTGCCTGTATTTAGTGTTACAGGGAGTTTACATATGTGCCTCAGCTGGCCTAGGCCGGACTGGGATGTCTTAGCCCGGGCTACTGATGGTGACAAGTCTGTGGCCACAAGCCAAGTGGAGCTGAAGCAGGTAAGAGCTGACTCAAAGGCGCATCGCTCCAGTCATCTGCCATCTGTGTGTGAGTCAGAGCCCTAATATTTGTTTTCTTCTATCCTTTGTTGGAAGTCGGTGGAGCTGTTTATTTGAGCAGCAGCTAGCGTGCTGTGACCTCGATCTCAGCCAGGCCTAGGTGCCAGTTTTAACACACAGTCTAATGTAGGAAGTTGTAGAGTGAGATGCTGGGTTTGGCATTTTTATGTATCTGTGTGTGTGTGTGTGTACCTCTCGAATTCCTTTTTTTTTCTCCCACATGACACTGCACCTAACAGATAGAGGTGCCAAAGATGCAGAACTCATAATTCTTTGGACATACGTTTTGGTTAAGTCACCAAAGATTTAGTGTTTGTGAGGCAATCTGAAAGAGAGTTTTATCAAGTTGATCTTATCAAATCTCTTTTCTTTCCCAGTATGGCTTGCTAGCTGTAAAATTATTCTGTTCAACTGCATTACCACAGTCTGAGGCAATTTGTTTTCCTGTGCATTGATCTTTGATCCAAGGTACTTGCTCCTGAAAATGTTTTTTCTGCTTAACCACTTAGATAGAAGCTAATTTTGTATAATCAAGAAATGGGTGTAGAACAACATTTCTTTCGTAGTGGATAGTCAATTTGTGACTAGATTACTATTCAGTCATGGTCAGATACTTTAGTGTTCAGTGTACTAAATTAATTTGTTGTGTAGCTACAACAAATTAATTTAGTGTAGCAAAAATTATAGTTTTCATAAAAGGGCAAAAATCTCATTTTAAAAATAAGAAATAGTTTTGTCGGTATTTAATGTTTTAGAAATGGAAAATTTGAAATAATTGTAATAATAAGAAACTACATGTATAGTTAATTAACTTGTAATCTAATGGAAACTAATCTCCCTTAAAAGGTAAAAGCACAATAGGCATGATTTAGTCAGGTTTTCTGTTTGTGGTGTCCAACTAGATATCCAACAAAGAAAATAACTGGGGTTTTATTGTAGTAATTCGTTGCCAGACAATTCTCTCTACATTAACCATGGCCTCTTGTGAAATCTGGAGGCATTTCAGGTGCATTGGGGATCTCTGGCTATTGTGTCTCTTTGAGACATTGTTTTCATCTTAAGGCATCCATGTGATCCAATCCTTTTTCTTCATTTCTGCAGGTTTAAAGCCCTGTCCTTCAGCCTCACATGCACATGCATAAGTTCCATCCTCCTGTGTGGACAGAGGTAGCATGCAGCTGCAGGATCCAACCTGTAAAGCTGCCATCTCAATTCTAAAGAGTTATGAACACTTCTGTCACCTTCTGAGGAAACAGGGCTGGATAACAAAGTGTTGCTCAGGAGCTCACGCTCTGGAATAGGGTTCAGTTTTAGCAAACATATTCCCTGATTCCTGGTGATATTAACAAGATAAGAGTGCCGAGACAAACATTTACAACCCCAATAATATACCAAAAGTGGTGTTCTGCTATGAAAAGTGACTCAGTAAAAATATCACTTCCAAGCTGCAGGATTATTGGCTTTCACTGAGTCCAGACCAAATGTGCTCAGTTTACAAGCAAAAATACAATATTTATTTCTCAGCCACCAGCCATAAAAACGGGTTATGCTCTAGGTCGGTTGCCCTGTGGCCCATATAGTCATTTCCCCAGGTAGGTGCTGCAGCCATGACCTGGCAGTGTTTTACCTCTGCTTTATATTTACACTAGCCAGGTTGCAACTGGATGTGAATAAGGTCAAAACAGGTTCCTTCCTTCTGATAAATGTATGGCTATTTGAATCGGATCATCTAGTCTGCCCTCTTTGAAAACACAAACCATAGAATTTCAATTAGCCCTTTCTCGTGTGTAACTCGTAACTCTGAGCTAAGAGAGGCTCTTCTAGCCAGACAAATCCCCCACAGCTTTGTCCTTTCATTTCTTTTAATAGTTTTGCAGGGATCTAACAATCCCTAGCGGATGCTCTGATTCACATGTGCTGGTGACTTGCCTTGCAACATCTGTTGTAGTTCCTTCTCCCAGAAGTCATTCCTTCCCCCTGTTATGCCCCTCCTGCAATGACAGCTTGACTATTCATCAAGCAGAATCTGATCTGCTGCATCCTGGTGCTCAGCAGATTGAGGTGGACAAACACCAGTTTCAGTGGTCTTTGATACCCTGGGTCTCAGTTTGGAGCACTGCAGTAGCTGTGATGTGAGAGCCGAGCCATCCCCTATAGCAGAGGCAAATCTCTCTTGCTGCCTTACTGTAAATCAATCCCACTTGTCCATCAGAGCCTTCAGCAGATGATTCTTACATATGAATCTGGAGCTATTGGAATGGCGCTGCAGTAATGTTGTAAACTGTCTTTCTACCCTGAGGTACCTGTTTGACATTCCGTGAAAGTTTGTTCTGCATCACTGGTATGTCCTGCAGCAAGTTCAGTGGTTAAGCAACCAAAATTGTAGGTAAAAAGTTCACTGTTACAGCTAAACACCTCCACTGGTGGTGTATTTCTGACCATGTTTCTGTATGTCCCTGTATATCTCTGGGTTAGGATATGGTGACAAGACATTCTGTCATCTTTAATACTAAACAAACTAATGCTGATGTCTCTAGTCCCCATACCCCCTTTAATAAAGTCTGAGATTTTGGTACCTGCTGGCATGTTTAAATTAAGAAGGTTGTTGAGTCAGCACAGGCTATCCCTTGTTATCGTGGGTAAATGATTGCATCAGTCAGTGTTGACTCCTAAGGAATTTGTAGAAATTTATTTCCAGACATGTAGTTGAGTTATCAGCCTGCAAAGGACTGATCGATAGCAATTGGTTTCAGCTATTACAGTGCTTTTAATTTGGCACATTGTCCTTTTGTCATGCAACATCACTGGGTTTCTTCTGTCTTGGGGAATCTGAAGAAAGGGAATATTGACTTTTGAGTGATTAAAGTCTGGGAAGCTTTACCTTCAGTTTGTCTATAGCATCTCCATATAGACAGAACAAACTATTTAAGTTAAAAAGATTAAGGCAATTCTGTGCAGGGAAATTTTATTGCAGAGATTTAGCCATGTATGTCTGGTTGTATTAATGGGAATCCTACTGCTAAATCCCTGTGCACCCTGCTAAAAAATTTGCTGTATCATTTTGGTTAAGCACAGAAAACAAGCACCATCTGAAACTCTTTGTTTGACATACTATGCTTGATGCATGGGAGCCAGCAAGAAAACAAAGTGCTGCAATGCAAATTCCTCTGTTCCCAGTACTGTGAGGAGACTGGTATTAAGATAAAGATGTCCTGGGACATCAGTGCTTGCTGTAAGGGATCACTGTAACAAGTCTGTACCATGACACCAACTTTTATCCTGCTACTGGGAATGCACCTTTCTTGCCCTAGGTCTCAGGAGTCCAGTTGGGCAACTCTTGACTGAGTTGGGCTCCTGGCTTCAAAAATGACACTCAGCTGTAGGGTCTAGATAATTTGCAAAGGATTTGGCATTGGATCCAATTTGGACACAAACCACTACTTCTGTAGTGAATTTTTCCTCTACCTTCCGTGTAAGCAAGATTTCAGCTTTGCTGTATGCTGGTTTGGTTTGGCAGCAGTTTTTGAAGGGAAGGTCTGATCACTTGTCTTCCCTTGTGGTGCAGTCCTATTCGTATAACGATAGGTTATATAAACAATGTGATATGGATAGTCTGTCAGGACCTCTATCTCCATTTTCAGATAATAAGAAAGTCCTTTCATAACTACATAAAGCAACACAGAAAATTCAAAATATTACATAATAAAAGAATTCCTCACCTTCCCTGAATTCAACTCTGATCTTCCTATCCTTCAAGCATATGTGGCAGAACCAGCCCCAAAGCAGAAGTTAGAGCAGACTGTGGGAATGCACTAATGATCCATCTCTCCAAGTCCAGTAGAATGCTGCATATCCTCCTACCGCATTTAGGAAAGATTTGCTGTCTGCTAGATAGTATGGCATTATCTGCATTACAGCTCAGACATCAGCGAAGTGCCTACGCATCCCTGGCTGAAGGCTGCCTGTCATGCACCTTCCTACGTGTATCATGTGTTTGGGCTGCAGTGAGTAAAGCTGCATATGCTCAGGTTCTAAGCCAAAGGGAGCTGGGCTTCACAAGTCACTGGGCTGCTTAGGAAACATTTGAGAGAAACTCGTGTGCTGCTAAAAATGAAGCTTTCACTGCCCAAGTCACAGTCTTGTCCCTGTGCCCAGCATGAAGACAGGGAACCTAATGCTGGTAGAAGTACCATCACTCACAAGTGATGAAACAACCCAAAAATACTTTGGGGCATATTTTTACGAGCAGCAGCATATCAGCTCTTACGTCCTCATCAAATTCCAAATCGAGTAATTAGCCCGCAATTTCAAGTGGCAATATTATTGTTTGCTTCATTGCCTACTGCACTCGCTAATGCTGTTTGTGCAGGATGGTCGCTAGTTCTCCAGCATAGCAGCAGTTAACATCTTAGCAATGAGCAAAAAAAGCCATTATCAGCTTCCATAGCACCTTGGTTCTCTTCAGGATGAATGGAGCAACATAAATGTAGAGGATTATTTAAAAACCCATTGCAAACACTTCTAGCATATTAGCCATAATAATAGTCCGACTGTTTTATTTGGCAATAATCCAGTTCCTTCATCAAGATACAGAACCTGGTACATGTACTTGCAGACCAACCGACTGGCTCATAAAATAGCAGGATGGCAAAATTATCGAGAAAAACAATGATGTGTTTTTATGTTGCTGTAAGTTATGGATGTGCAGTAAAAGGGGGACATGAAGTTCTTGAGCCAGTAAGCATAAAGGTGAGGTTTTTACGGCAGCTGTAAGTTCTGAAGTGTGCATTTAATACTGGATAATCTTTAGCTGCCCAGCCTGACTTTTGTGTACCAGACTAATAACAGTAATTGTGAACTAGATAATTTAGGAATTGCAAAGTGTAGCAAGACAATGTTTTCTTTGAGATCCCTGAGCAAAGACAATGTGAAAGATTTCAAATCAAAAGTAAAAAACGTAAGGGCCTCTGTAAGAGCATAAATTAGGCATCAGCCTGAATTCACTCCACATGTAGTTTATTTGAAATCTGAGGAGGTATCAAGGGAAAAGTTCACTTCTTCTATTTAAACAACATAGCCACAATAATACAATTATAACAAATGTAGTTTCTATGAGATTTAGTTTTAAATCTAGTGCTTATTAACAGATCTGCAGCCATTTTACAAAGGATGCCTCCAAGGGGCAATGGATGTGTGGCACAGTGCCAGCTGGCATTGACAAAAGCAGATCTGTCACCTCTAAAATGTTGATGATGCTCATCAGTATTAACCAGATAATTTTCTGAACAAATGACGTCTGGGGATCTGTGCAACTGGTTAAATTCTAAAACTTTATTTTTCAATCAAACAAATGTTTAACATGTAAAACTCCCTGGAAGGCTTTACTGAATCGTGCTGTCGTGCTGTCAGCGATTGCTAATGAGTTGGGGTGCTGGTACACTGTGTGTGCTCAAGGCTGGCAGAACTTACACAAACAGGGTTCATACTGGGCTCCAAACTCAGCTCAGTTCTGAAGCAAAGCATCTTAAGTACAAGGATTTTTAGAAGCATCTCCATAAAGGTATTGTGAATTCTTCACCCTCTCTGTTGCTGATTCGGAGTTAAGCATGGAAGGGGGTTAGGTGGTCCTCCATCACCTTGCCAGCTACTCAAGATGAGTCAGTGGGCTTGCCAGCTGAGCAAATCTCAACTCCTGAAGCTTCCTCAGTTCCTGCTCATTTGTTCCTAAAGGAAAGCCTGGAGAGAAGCAGATCAGTAACTGATCCCAGTATCTACCTATGGCTCAGCTAATTAAGAGGTGCATTGGGCACAGACCTAACCAGCTAAGCCATAGAGCACCTCTGTGCTGCGGATGTTTACTATCTTTTCTGTTTCTACAGTGGGGCTCAGTCATTCACCTTCTGTGAACTGTGGAGTTTCTTCCTTCACAAAGAGTGTCGCCACGGAAGAAAGTGTTACTCAACATGAGTAAATGTGACAGCAGCTGGGTCTATAGTTAAGTCTAATCTGCTCTGAAGTGAGAACCGAAGTAGGCCTAACCCTGCTGGATGAGTCAGTGGCAGAATCAGGGCGAGAACAAGAAACCCTTATTACCAGCTCTGCAATATAAACATATGCCTTCCCTCACTGTCTTCCCAACCGTTCATTAACACAGCGGTAGCAGTTAGATTCAGTTTATTTTTTTCCTCAGGATCAACTTTCACCTATTTTTCAAGTTGGGCAGGAATCCTTCCTCCCCTTGCCTTGCTCTTCTTCAGCTTTCTTTGCTCCTGTAAAACACCAGGACTATCAGACTCCTCATGTTTACCAATATGAAACAAAAATTGCTGGCAAATACAAAATGCTTTGTGTTTGCTTGGTTGCCCCATACTTGTCACCTGGGTACAGCTCTTACAGTTGCATTTCATTCTTCATGGGATGCTGCAGCCCCATATAAACATTTAAAAGCCGTGAGTCAGGCCTCCAAGAAATGTCATGCATGACTTAAAATCACAGGGATGATCAAAAACAATAAAATGCATGTTTTCAATTTGCCTTTGGGTTTTCTAAGGTTGTGAGGCACACCCATTTCAGGTGTTCAACCGCTTTGCAACCATTAAGGCTAGAATTTAAGGCATTCATTTTTCAGGAGCTACACATAATATATTGTTTTCAGAAAAACAGGGAATATTGTAAGACCTGATGACCAGAATCAGCAATACTGGTGCTGTCACTTAATGTACTTAGTGAAATTAAATGAGTGATTCTTCCTTTTCCATCTAGAATGAGGGTTTTGCTTTTTACATCAGCGCAATGACTTAGTGCTCAGATACACCAAACTACTTGAGAAAGTATAGATTGCTTTTGCTGAGACTTTTTAAAGTGGGTTGGTGTTGGATGAAAGTCATACTGGAGTGGATTGTCCCCTGAGAATGCACTTTAAGCCTATAGCTGACTGTGCCACAGACTAGGTTTGGGCTTGGCATGTTCGTTTCATCTCTTCACCTTCACACAGCTTGGCACAGCTAGACCGAGTATCATTCTGAATTTCATTCTTCCAGGCCTTCTCCTTTTTTCTTTTCTTGACATAAATTTTGAGCGTTACAGCAAGATGTTCAAACGGCTGGACTTGGCATACCCCATCATCCAGACCTTCAGACTAAACACCTAGCTGGCAGCCGCATCCTCAGATAAATTCTCCTCGGTTCTGCAAAATGACAGTGGAGCTTGTCTGGGCAGGGAACTAGCCCCATCCCACAGTAAGCAATGAATTCCCTCAGGGGCTGGTGGCCATCACAAACATCACCCCCTTCTGCTTCCTGTGCTAGAGGCAATTCCTAGAGCTTACGTTCTTGGATACAAAGAGAGCGCTAATAGTACCTGCCAAGATATGCGGTCCTTCCCTTGGAAAAAAAGGACAAGAAAACAAACTACATATGATAGGTGTTAGTCATGTTGCTTATTGCACTGTTGGCATGATCTCCACCTGGGGCTCCTATACACTCACATCCAGGATTTGGGGATGAGTCAGACTTACTGCACATGCACTTAGGGATGATCTGAGCATACACAAAACACAACAGAAATTTCGTGATGTCCCAATTTGCTTTTGCTTCTCTTTGTGCAACAAGATGTCTGTAAATCCTAGACAGAGTCCTTTTTCTCTGAGACAGTGTTGCTGGATGGGAAAACACAACATGCCTACAGGGAACTGCAGGTATGGGAAATACCAGTTCGTTTGCTAGGACTGAACAGACTAATGATGCTGTATCTTACGGCGCTACTGCTGGCCATGTGGCCTTAGTGGTGATTTTCTGAAATTTCTAAATTCTGGAGTCATATTAGCATTCAAGGTTCTCCATTAAACAAAGAGTTACTGGCCTCCATGCTTGTAAAATAATGCTGGTTTCACATGACTCCCCAGCATATCAAAAGATGAAGACAAACAAGAACACACTGAACCTGTATTTTGAAAACTAAAAGTCTGTAAACCAATCAGATGGCTTTGGGGAACCTGAAAATTTATTTCTGAACAGCTTGTGTCGGCAACTTTCTAATTTTCCTTTAATAGCTATGTCTGTGCTTGTGCAGTTTGGCTTCCTACACCTTCTGTAATAAAACGTATCAATGTTATTTCATATATATTAGACTTTTGGTTTATTTTTCCTTCTGGTTCCTGAGTTACTAACAGGAGAGATAACGTTATATGAAAGGCAACTATTCAGGCATTACAAGATTAAAACATTGAATGTATTTCCCTGGGAAATAAAGTTTTCAGACAATCTTTTCCACATATGGAAAAGGGATGAAAGCTTAAACACTGCCTGTTCTTGTTCCCTACTTCTAGCAAAAGAAAGTTGTTTTTCCCCTTTCTTGAAAGCAGAAGGGTTGTTAAATACAAGGATCCAAAACTGGAAGGACAAAAAAAGACACGGAGCTAACGCAATACATTGAAGGGAGAATGTTTGTTAGCCCTCAGTGGTGGTGTCTCAATTCCATGAGGTTGTTTTACTGCAGGCAAAACACAACAACATAGCAATGAATAAAATATTAAATGCTGCTGAGACTTTTATAAGGACATTTTTATAGTTCTACCAGGTGCAGTGTCATACTTTTAATTACCTGGACATGAAAAAGAGTGCTGCAAAGCTGAGGTGTTGATTCTGTGGTATACGTAAGGCAATAAAGGTAACAGCGAGGGAAGGGAACTCAACTGCCGGTAGAAGATTTTGTCCACACAGACACGGTCAGTGTTGTTTGTTCTGATCTGCCCATAGTTCTTACAGTGCTAACGGGTGGAAATAATTTTGAAGGGTATAAAACGCACTCATAAAAAATGTCACTTGATTTAGCCGTCAGATGAATTCAAAGCACTGGTGTCTTCCCAAATGCTGGCACTCTCAGTGTTTCCCATCGTGTCTTATTCAGTTTAATATACATAACGCTGTAAGGAGTAACATGCCCAGCCATCTGCTGATGCTCACCCCTGTCTTCTTCCATCTTTGTCACTGTGCACTTAAACTCTTCACCACCAAGGACCCCTATGTTGATGCAGCCCCCACGCATCTGAGAACTACTGCTTTGCTGAACAAGCAAAGCTTGTGCAGGGTTGTTCCTTGTCACCGTTCATAGGACCTAACCCATGAGAAAGTTTACCCCAACATTTCCCAAGACCTTTACCAGGATCTCATTCCTCAGGAGACGAATTAGTCCTGACTCCACTGAAATGTTTTCTACAAGTGGTGCCAGTGAGAAATCAAACAACATTTTTTTGCAATTAATCAATTTGCCCATAGAGTATAAATACTTGCGCCTATGCTAAACCTGCTCCCTGTATGCTGGTTAGGGAAATGCTTCCTTATCAAGAGACAGACCCTGAGAATGCCTGAGCATCTGCCATGCCTTCAGCTCCCACTGGCTCCAAGGACAACTGAACTCATCCCCTTTTTATCTGCCTTTTGCAGTCCTTTCCCTTCTTCAGGTCCTGGTATACTCCTATCTTATGAGTATCCTTTGACACTCAGCAACTTGTAACATGAGCTATTATAAGGTAGGGAAGTATTACCTAACACCATGGCAGAAAGAAATTATGCATCTTGCCCAAGATCATGCAGAAAATCTGTTGTAGCACTGGAGAAAAAAATACTAGAGAAGCAACTTTTTTTGAGTTAGATGTGGACTAATACTTTGGTCTTTAATGTTTATGATTTTCCCTGTTTTACTTATTGCTTTACTTTCTCTGATTTACTCCAGACTTAATATTGATTTTGAACTACACTGGCATATTTTGTTAGTAGATAAAGCTTCTGGTTTATGGTTTGTATTTCTCCCAATTCCTCTCTTCCCAGAGCAAGGGCTCTGGCAGACCAGCTCCAGCACATTTAGCAGTAGTTTTGTAAATGATCAGCGCTTCTCCCAGTATTTTCTGCTGGATGTTATTGACACTAGCATAAAAGTAGCACAAAAGCTTGTCTGTCTATACCACCGTTCATAATCCAGCATTTTAGCACCAGCACTTCCCCATCACCACTTTAAGTGGTGAGGCTGGCCAGCTGAATTGTAAACTAGATTACCCTCCCTTTCCCTGGTCCCCAACATGAAGGTGGAAGCTTCTCAGAGAAGAAAGGCCCAGAGGGGGACGATGGAACCTTATCCTTCTGTGGCCAAGGCCACCAGTGCTCATCTGCTAGATCCTGATGGAAGGCTGAGATCACTGTTGTGTAGGTAGACACACTGGGCAAGGTCTTCAGGAGCTGGCTGGATTACCAGTAGTAGTCTAGCTGTTAAAACCAGAGTTTGGCACGGGCTAATGACTCTAACTCAATGAATATTACTCCGATTGGCTTTGCAGCCCATGTGGCTCAGCAATGGCTACACTGGTAGCAGTGCCTGAGCTTTGTTTTAAGGTGGTTTGGGTCCATCTGTGTTACATAACAGCCACATCAATGCCTGCCATGTAAACGTAACAATGTTGATGTATTCGACTACATAATTAGGTATGTCAGCAAATTAACAGCAGTATACTAAGCACTATTCTTTGCGAGAGCTAGTGAGCTTGATGTGGGATGTGTAAATAAAATTTTGTACCAGTAAGGACAAGAAATTAGGTAAAATGAATTTTTCCAAGCAGATTCTAGAGACCGCTACATAAAAGAGCAAAGCATGGTGTAAAGTAGATTTTATAAGACAGTATTTATGAAGAAATTGAATTACACCCTCCAACTTTCTTATGGCTGAAGTGTGCAGGAACCCATCATGTCTTCACACGTGGGACACTATATTCTAGGAGGAGTGACCTTCAGAAATACCAGGGTTTTGGTAAGGGGAAAAAAAAAATCAGCTGCAGTCCAGAGCTCTGTGGTGTGCTGCTTTCTTTCTGCAGAACTTGTTTACTGTGGCAACTCTGATAATTAGCAATTTCCCAAAGATGTGAAAATTTTGCAAGCCTGTAAATTGTCAGAATATTGTCAAATGGTCACTGCTGTGAAAATAAGACTGTATCATGAATTCGTTCTGAAGACTGAGGGCACAAAATTTATTATCACAGATTCTAGAGATGTTTAAATAAAAGGACAGAATCATCCCCTCCAAGAGGACTGATAAGGAACAGAGAGATTGGGAGAAGACGCTTCCTTCTAATGTCATGATTTTCCTTTCTTTTAGGAGAGGAGAAGTAGAAAAGGAAGAAAGAAGCAGAGAGAAGGTGGCTGGGAGGGAGGTATGATTTATTGCTCTGATGTCATAATCTCCCAGTTTATCAACTATGTCATAATCCCACTACTCAGTAGTAAGTACTTCATAGGGCAGCAGAAGAGAGGAACAGGAAGAGCAGAGAGGGAGAAGGGTCAAGTGGGGAAAGGATCACAGGGAAGGAAGGAGGAATCAGAGACCTCTGAAGTTCCAAGTTAACTGATGTGCATTAAGAAATATTAGCTAAACCATTTACAGCAGGATCGTGTGATGTTAAGACAAAACCTCTTTTCAATCATAGACCTGTCCATGATCCAAATCCCCAGCTTTGCTCTGCATGTATTTTTGCTCAGGAAGTCCCCTGGGCATTTACTGTAACTCTGCTAAGTTGCTAGTGGATCTTTTTAATATGTCCTGTTCAGGGCACAGGACATTAAAAGATAGTATAGGGAACCAGGCACCAGACTTTCTTCAGATCAGATTAAACTAAACAGTATGTAAAATGGACCAGGTCTGGTTTATAAAATGTAGCAGGGATAGGGTGGGAATGAGGACACACAGGCCTCTGCTCTTCCAGAATTCTCTATGTCACTGTGGTCCTCACATAGGCTGCAGCAGGAGCTGCTCACATCTGATGGTACCCAAGGGATTGTGATCTGTTACAGGGAGAACAGGAACATGATACCTCTTTCTCTGCCCCTTCTCCCTGTGTAGAGATTGCAGGGAGCGTGTTCTGTAACCTACGTTCACTAGCAGTTCCTTGGGAAAATGCCAGCACGGTGGTGAGAGATGGATGGACTCTGTCCCTCCTGATGCGACACAATGAGGTTAAATATGCTTCAGAAAAGCAGTAAAGCTGTGTCATATTTCTGGCTAGGAAGACTTAGGGATTTCTGTGATTGCTTTAGGATCCTTGAATGAAAGGTACTACCCAAAAGCAGACACAGTTATCAATCTTCCAATAGGCTTCTTCCCTAAGGTAGAATACCAGGACCACAGTCATCCCATTTCAGCTTGATATCCCCGCCGAAGTTTATGAGAGAGCTCAGAGCTGATTGTGACAAAATGTTATGGGTATTAGGGGACAAAAATATGTGCTGCAGGTATATTAAAAGTCTCAGCTCCAAATTTCCTAAAGAAAGCATACAAAACCTCAAATGCAGTATGAACATCTATGAAGCCATAGAAATGTCCTGTTTTATTACTTTCTCCAGTAAAACATTTTATTGTTTTCAAATCCACCAAAATCTGATGACATTTTGACAGAGAAGATTAATTGTCTCACTTAAGGAAACACTGATCAGATCTGCTTTGCTGTAAAACTTTTTATTGGCTGCAAATTCCAAGTCATTCCAGTATCCAAGACTGCTTCAGAAAAAGACTTCAGGCATTATAATTTTACAAGAAGTGAATAACTGCTTGGAGATTTTTGCAAAATAAATGGCTTGCTTCTAAGCAATCAAAGCGACGTTTTAGCTTCTCTAATGAGGTAGTTCCCTCAAGGAGCTGGAGAATACTGACACAAGATATTCCCTCTGTTGTTGCAGCAGATTTCTCTGGCATTGACAAATAGCCTGTCTGAACTAGCAAGGTCAGATGGACAGTAACAGAACAAACAAGAACATCAAACGCGTAGTAGTCTGGTGCTCTTGGCATTCCTAGGCAGGCAGGTAAATGGATGAACAGACATTTTTGTCATTTGGAACATTTGTATCTAGGTCCTTGACAGATGTTTTGAGCATACTGTTTGCTTTCTAGACACCAGGATGTGCCCAGACACCGAGATTATTTACAGAGAACAGCCCTCTAAATCCAAGAATCCAGTGAAACACTACAAGTTAAGAGCTCTGCTACATGCAGTGGAGGCAACAGAAAGTTGCAAAAGCAAAAACTGGCCCAGAGCACCCTCAGGGATGCACTAAATTCTGCTGGCTTTTAAAGGCCTTGGAAGGAGTGCTGCTATTAAGGCAGCACCAAGCAGTACTGCGCTGATGGCAGGACCTTTGCTCCCCTTAAATTGCAAGGACTAAAGCAGAGCCAGACAGGGCCAGCTTTCTTCTGTGCATGGAGACTTTTCAGTGACCGAAGCTGTTCTGTTAAGCCATCTCTGGTCCCTTTATACTCACAATTTAGTACCTGGTCACCAGAGCGGTTGGTAGCCTCTGCGCTTTCTGTACAATGACCCATTTGTGCTAGGGTTTATGCAAGCATGATATACAGATACTTTAATGTTACAGAATTTAGGACTCCAGTTTTAGTTTCAAGTTGTAATTATTATGAAAACCCTGTTTCTACAGTAGGGTGAAAGGCAAGCATATACAGAGGCAGACGTGTCAAGATGCTACTGTTAATGAGTAGGACTGAGGAGCACAGAGAAGCTCTCAGTAAGACTGGAGTTCGTTGTGTTGATGACTAGACATGCATAGCATGAGCCACTCCTTCCCTGAAAGGCTTCACTATCTACATAAACAAAGCAGATGCTGGAGAAGAAAAAACACAGAGGTACAAAATAATTTCTTTGCCTAAGTTACTCATCGCCGACAATGGCACACTGTTCTACTAAATACCAGGCCATGCTCAATGAACTATTTAACATGGATAGCAAAAGCTTAACTGGGGAGTCGACAAGGGTTTAAAAGGCCCCTGCCCAGATTCCTAAAGCAGGCTATCTAGAAGGAAGCTCCCAGATTTGTAACTGTGCAGCAAAACAATCTGCCTCGTTTGGAATGATGCAGCTCAGTAGCTCCCACTAGAACCAGACGAGCTCTGTTCTGTGGAGGATCTCTGTCCTATGCTGCTTCCTACTTAAGACAGACTCTGAGCAACTAGTTTGCTCTCAGGTTCCTTTTGCAGTTCCAAGAGTATCAGTGACCTGCTGGCTCTGAAGCGGGTGCCATCAGTCTGGGCAGCACTGACCTGCCTCCGCTGGCTGCTCGGATGCTTTCAGGCAGCAGTGGGCATTGCCCAACATGCTCTGCCTGGCATCCTGCTGACTTGTTTTTACAGTTTTGACCCATTCATTCTCAACCTTTATCTGTGTTTTCACATGTTGTCCTTGCTGATCACTCAGCTTTCCCCAGATCTTCCTCTCTTCTGCCACCCCTTGAGAGGCAGAAGAACACAAATTATTTGTAGGGGTCCCTTCCAACTCAATATTCTATGATTCTGTGTCTCTGACTGTGAAACCAGTATACAGAAAACAAAAGCAGAGTATTGAACTTTTTGTACATTATGAGGCTTTTTTATTCTGACCATCTTCACAACAGACTTGATGAGTAAGACTCCAGAATAGCATACATAAATGCCAAGAAAGAGGATTTTCATTTCTGCATTTTTTTCATGAGAAATAGTCCCTGGGTTGTTTTGGGAAATGAATGCTGAAAGCTGGAAATCCTAATGGTAATCAGTGTGTTTTCATTTCCATATGTGCATCTTTCTTGCAAACTATGTAGCATCAGCACAGTAAATATCCTTTATGTAATTTAAAAGTAAAATTCATCATGAAGTATGCTGTTAGTTCTTGATGATAACATCATATAAACAGAAGCATGAGGGAATCTGAAAAGATCCTGGACCAATTTCTGCTCTTGGCTAAAATCCTACAACCCCCTTGAAGTCAGTGGTGTTCTGGGCTTGCAAATACAAGCAGAATTTGGACTCTAATTCTACAGATCTCTGAATGTGGGCATTGCAATAGAGAGCTGGCATTGCTGCTCTTGAAAGGCCACTGCCAAATGACTGCTGGGCCCAATTTCCAGTAGGCCTGGGTAATGGAAACTCCAGCTCATCCTGTTAGGATAAGACATAGAACAGAGGTCAAGGTGGCTGTGGAAAAAAATAATATAGTGAGATTCAGAATCAAACCAAATCAAAGACTCAGTTGTTCAAGAAAGTCTTGTACTTATGTCTTTAGGATTTTTATTGGTTGTCTCTCAGGAACTAGGGGCTGATTCTGCTCTCATTAAAGCCTATGGTGAAAATCTCATCAGCCTCGGGGGCTGCATGCTGGGCCCCAAACAACTAGATTAGAAGAACTGAAATGATGTTAGCACTAAACACCTGATCCAAAGCCCACTGAAGTGGATAAGAGACTTTCTGTTTATCAGCTCTGAAGATACAACTACCTCAAAATGAATACATTACTAAAATTCCTCAAGTGATTTCTAAAGCTTTAGCAAAAGAAATATCAAGCTACTATAGCAGAAGCAAACATAAAAGGAACCAAAGAAAAAGGTCCTCTGTGTTAGCAGATAAATTAAACGGATTTTGGAGAAGGGAGTAAAAATTAGAAGGAACTCTTTTCAGAAAAATTGTGCCAACACTTTTGAAAGAGGTATATGAATAAATGACCCTTAACATGAAAATAGGTTGTACTGAGATATCAAGATGATGGGACCCTTAAAATATGACAGGCAGATCTAAGTAATGCAGGTCAAGGAGAATAAGCACTGTTTCAGCTGTGACAACATAAACAGCAACTAATGTTCACCCGTTGTTCCATTTTGCTATACATCACCAAACCACCGGCATGGCTGGGAAAACTTTCAGCTCCCTCTCAGGTGTCTCAGCTTGTGCTGGGATCCCCTACCTGTCTGGAGCTTCTTGTGGACTGCTCTGTCAAAGCAAATTTATGCCTGGTAGAATTAAGTTGTTCCATGAAGATGAATGTCCCATTGCATACCAGGCTCCACATGCTTCTGTTGGTCCTACGTCCTGCTGAACATTTGTGTACTCTTAAAAATCAGTAATATTCCTGTCAACTTAAGGCAGAGGGAATAGCCTCTAACTCCCTCTCTGCAGCAGTTTACAGAAAACAGGCTTCTGTTTTCATCTGTTGGCTCAGGGTCACTTTTCGTTTCCCATCTTTAGCTGATTTCTGATCCTTTCTCAGAGTCAAGGATGCCTTCTCTGGGTGGTTAACAGCTTAGTCATTTTTCTGATTATACACTTATCTCTCTCCATATCTTACTTGAGCTCAGCAAGTTTTTTTAGCCTACCAGTCCTCAAACGAGAAAATTTAATGCTATTTCTTCATTATTATGTCTTCCATTCACAGTGGATCAAAATGTAAATTTATTTTTTAATTGCATCCTTTGTTCTGCCCCAAGAATAAGCCTGGCCAGCTTGTTTGTAAATGTTCTCCCTCAGAGACAGTTTGACTACTGGCTCTTTTTCTGCAGATGACATAAAACTTTGTGTTCCCTATTTCCCAGTTGTTTGCCTCTTTTGAGTTGTGGCAGCTTCTGACCATACCAAACATACTGATTCTGAATGCCTCAAGGAATCTACTTACTCCAGCATTATTGTAACTCAGTTTTGTCATTTTGGCATATCAGAAAACTGACGTGCTTCATATGCAACTTGAGCAAGATCACATGTGAACATTCTGCTGCCCCCCCCCCCCCTTTACATTTGATGCCATAACTTAACATTTGTTCCACCATGTGTTGCTGGTCAATAACTCCTGACAGGAGATGTCCATCTTATTCACTGTTTGCATTTCCCTTTTATTCCCACTGCTGTACTGCCAGCTGTTGTGCTGGTCGCTCACAACTGCAAAAGAATCAGTTGGCCTTTTTCTAAACATACACTGTGAATATTCCATGCTACTATTCTGCATCTATAGTTCTAATGATATGAAACCTGGCACAAAGATGGCAGTCTGAGATGAACCAAAGGGAATTCAAGGTTTAAAAAAATTGTATAAAAAAAAAAAAAGATGATCATGGAGAGGCTTGGAGGAATGTGATCATCACTCCCCACAGCTCCTTATGATTACTGCCAAGACCATGAAAGCGCTCCAAATAATGTTGTGGGGAATGCTGTGATACCCACATGCAATGCAGGTCATCTTCTGTTCATGCAACCTGGCATTTGGAAGACTTATTGCATCAGCAAAGACGGCCAAGAGTGAATAATCTGTACCAAAATAGCTGTAAAGCTATGTTAGCACTTCCATGCTGGTTGCACCAGCATTTTCTGCTATTGATCCAAGCTCGGATATTCAAAACAAAAAAATTAGGGGCCTTCTTCCCATTAAGTGCTTGTGCCAGGCTATGGATCGACCTACTTGGCTCACAGTGTTGGCAATAGCAAGCTCTTACTGACGGAACATCTCAGCTTGGGCTTTGTCTTTGCTGAATTCCCTATGTGTCCTCTTGCAATGCCTTCCTTAGGATAGTCTTTGAGTTCCTTTGCTCAAAACCACACCAACAATTTTTAAAATCTGTTCACTGTTCCCCTTGGAAATGGAAAGATATTTTACCCACCCTCAGCTTCTCTGGCTTCTCCTGAGCTTGACAACTGCTCATTTTTTCTCTCCTCCTTCAAAACTCTACACAAACTCAGCTTACCTCTTGGCAGCTCCTCTCCACTATCCACAGATAAATTCCTCTTTCATTTGTCTTGTTTCAACTCTCCAGAACCCTGCACTCCCTTCCTATCTGCTTTGAGCCACTAAGTCACTCATCACCCTTAAATCTCACCTTTAAAACCTTCCTGGTATGGTTTACCCCCGCCTGCGACATGGGGCGAGGCTGCGTATGGCGGGTGCAACGGGGAAACGTTCTGCGTAAAAATAAGCTGCGGGGAATTGTCTCCGAGCCCCGCAATGAAATAAATAAATAAAAAACAATTTAAAAAAAAATTGAGAGAAACAGAAACAAGTCATGTGACATACCGTAGATAACAAAAGCTCCACACGCCGCTGCTGGCTCGTCGCAGGGCAGGGGGCGGCGGGCAGCCCCGCTCAGAGCCGGCCTGAGCCCCCAGCGAGCCCCGCTCCCTGAGGGGGAACCTCCCCCTCACGGCTGTGAGGCGCCCCTCGGGCGGAGGGGGTGGCAGCAGGCGCCCACAGGGGATTTTTGCGGCGAAATAGAATTTATTTGTGGAGGGGGGGAGGAAGGTGGACGACGACGTGCCGAGGGATCTCCTCACGGACCGCCCCGCAACGCCCGCGCCAGGCCCCGGCCCTCAGCCTGAGGGGTGCAGCCCCCGCAGCGCCGGCCGGGCCCCCCGCCCGCCTCAGGGCTGGTCCGCTCAACCTGCCCGGTACAGGTGGCAGCTGCCCGGTCAGCCCCCGGCCGCGCTCCCACCCCTCCGTTCGTCTCGGGTCACTCGCAGTGGGGGGGACAACATAGACACGACGTGGGACGGGCCGCTGTCCCTTTAAATAGCATTCAGTGGTTTACGTCGCCGCCGTCTCCTTGTAATAATTAGTCGTGGGGCGTAGCACCGCCTCCTCCTCCTCGCAGCCTCCCTTTCTCGGCTCCGCCAATCAGCGCCCGCCCGCGTCACTCTTGAGGGCAACGAAACACGGAGAAAGGGAAAAAAAAGTTTGGTGAGGAGCGAGCGGGGCCAGGCGGGGCCGGGCGGGCGGCGGCTGGAGGAGCGTCGGGGCTGCGGGCGGCCTCCGCTTCGCGCCGGGACGGACCGGGCAGCACCGATAGACCCGCACTGCGGCAGCGCCGAACCCCGCTGTCGGGGAGACCGCTTAAACTGAAACACCGGTGGCTGCGGGGGCTCCCGCCGGTTAACGGGACTGTGCTGACCCGTGCTGCTTCAGAGCCCCCGGTAACGCACCCTCCCCTCTCTCAGGGCGAGTGCCGCGCAGGTTTGCAGCCTCCCGGTGCCGTGCCCGGGCTCTGCCGCCTGCCCGCTGGGCCCGGTTGAGCGAGGGGTCTCGGTGCCGGGCAGCGGCGTCCCGGGCGTGGGCGGCGCTGGGGCCCGCCGAACTGGCCGCGGTGACCTCTGCGGTGCTCT
>JAVJGJ010000060.1:12481065-12513989 GCA_035590215.1 Microhierax caerulescens
CCCCCCCCCCCCCCCCCCCCCCCCCCCCCGCCCCCCCCCCCCCCCCCCCAAGAAGAAACTATTCTCTTCCTCCCTGCCTCCTCCTGCTTCCAAGCCAATGATTTTGCTTGTCTGATGTCGTCCTAAATAATTTCTTTCACAGTGCTAATCCTTTTCAGGACTGTGGATGATGGTAACAATTGAGGAAGCAAACATGTAAATTTCCTTAGTCTCTTTCCTGTCTTTCCTTTAACTTTTGTAGTTTTGCTCTTTGAATTCTGTTTGATTTGTTTATTTAGTGCTGAGATACCTACACCTGTTCTTTATATTAATTATTCACCTAATCGAGGATAAGGGGCCTGTCTCTTTTTCTCATCTGTCATGTATTTGTTCAGGCCAAAATAAGTGTGTTTTGGGAGGATTTTTGTTCCTTATGATACTGAATATCAAAGTCTGTGGCGTATCAGGGCATAATTCCTTGAGTTTACTACCTTCCAGATAGAGGAGAAGAAATTCTTCACTGCTCAAGAAACTATTGACTGTATGTATTTCATAGGACACCTCTTAAAATAATTCTTTGTCTTACAAAACTGTGAATCATGTGAAAATAATAAGTTTAAAGTAAATTTACTTGACTAATCATGAATTTATGGCAAAAATTAAGAGCATTTTATGTTATGTACTTTTAAGAGTGTGATCTAAGAATGTAAGTTTACATTTCAGTTTGTCTCAGGTGGCACTTTCAAAACCTTATACAAATAGCTTGAAACAGATAGTAGCAAATTATCAGAAGGAGAGTAGCATTAACACAAACTACTGAAAAGTTGCTATGGTTACAGATAAAGGTAATCCCTGTTTCTGTGAAAGTGTTGCTTTAAGAGCTATATTAATCAGAATGATTTCTGAGAATTATAAGTATACAAACTTCTGGCTTCATTTTCTTGGCAGCTAATAGTTATGCAGCTATTATTTTCCTTTTTCTAAATACTGAATGGGCTATGAATTGCATTTGAGATACTTGATTTAAGCTACAGAGAGTATTACAGATTACATATAAATGTACCTGGACCATGCTGAATTCAATGGAAACTGTAGTATGGTACTTTTTTCCCACCCAAGAGATGTCTCACATAAAGGAAATGTCTAGATCCTTTCTCAAGGACTCTGACTAAAGCGAGTGATGTGGCCGTCTATCATGGTGCAGCTGTACAAGAGATAATTCCATGTCCTGATTTAAAAATAAAACAAAAAACAAACAAAAAACCCCTAACCACCACCAAACAAAAAAACCCCAAACCAACATCTTCACTGCTGAGAGTGTTTGAGACCTGTTACAGATGTGCAGCTTTATAGGCCAGAAGATAACCAGGGAGGGGGGGGGAAACAGTAAGTGATTCTTTTAATGGCTTATTTCCTATATAGAAGGAAGCAGTTGGAATTTAACATGTGAATGAACTTTTAAGTTCTCAGTGTAGCTAAGCCTTGGGTGCTTTGAGATAGCTGCTAAAACTTCCAGGGGAATGTGCTTTTGTCTTAGTGCATCTGTACTGTTGTCCAGTCAACTAACCAGCCCTGTCTGATGAAGACTCAGTATTTACCACATGCACCTCTTGTTGTTTCCAGATTTGATTACTGCAGTGCAGTAGTACATCTTGGATTGAAAGCAGCAAGAGAAATCTCAAAATTCTTCAAGATTACTGAAATCCCATCAGTCTGGTATGTTGTTCTCTCTAGACTCCCTGGAAGAGCAAGTTGAATTCTTTGTATGCGAGGGCCTCCTTAGTTACTCCTAAGGATACTGAAGTTTCTAGGATCTTGGCTTTTCATTAGCAGCCTCATTCTTGGGAAGTCATACACTACTAAAAACTATGGAACTCTGTATTGCTGGGGTTGTGTAGAAGATTGTTCTTGGTAGTGGTGTTTGTAGCAGGACAGTGAACCTGCACTGAAGAACCTTCAGTCAACATACACTCTGAACTTGTTTTCACCTGTCAGCCTGGAAATTGCAGGTATTTTTGCAGACTTTTGAAACTGAAGGCAGGTTGGAAAGGAGCTATTGCTACCTGACTTTTGAACAGCTGCGCACTGATCTGTTGAAGAATGTATAAGAATACGAAAAGGAATGTTTCTTTCATCACACAGAGAATTTTGTTCCCCCTGTCCTTATGTAGACATGGCCCTTATGAAGTTTATGTTGCTTAGATTTGATAAAAAATAATTACTAATGTCTCAAAATAATTTCTCAAATGCCAGAGTTGTGCTTGTAAAATTGTTATGTTTCCAAAAATACCTTAGACGGGCAAGTTTGAGAACTATTGTTCATAAACAGGCTTGCAGCATTTGAGGATGTGAAAGGAATGGGAAGCTAAGTATTACTTTTAAAGCTACCTCTAGTAATTAAAAAGCTAAAAGTCAGAGCTGCTATTGTTTAAAAATAATAAATAAAAAATTCAGCACATGCTGTAGTGCTGACATGATTGACAACCGGAGGGTAAAGTCCTTTTCTACAATGCAAGTTCAGTGTGTGTATGCAGCAGTCTCAGTTGCTTTGCTACTTATTAACGTGTACAGAATCCAGGAGGTATAATGTGTTCACGACTGCAAAAAACTTGTGAAAACTGGGAAGAAAGCTCTCGTGATTCACACTGATCTGTTGGGAACCGGGCAATGAGCAACCATCTCTTCATCTAATCCCTGAACAGCCATCACATGTAGCTTTTGATCGCTACTATTCTGGTCTCTGTTTGAACTGGTGACTTAAAGATGAAAGGCTCTGCTCTTGATCTCTTGAGCTGTCAAGTTCTCCAAACTTACTGTCTTCTGTATGTGTAAGATTACAGAACAAATGGCCTTTTAGCTGTTCCATGATTACAATAGTCAAATGAGTCAGGTGCTTTCTGTTGTTACTGTCCTCAGTGCAAAGTTCAGTGGCAGCAAACTGAATCTTTTTTATGTTGCTGTCAAAGCTTCCCTCCTTAATGTACTTGCAGTTGCAATCTGCTATTTTTGTTTTTTCTGCATTGCTACAGATATTGTAAGAGTAGCAAAGCCATAACTTGAGCCTGGACCTTAAAATGGTGCCTCTCCATTTTCTCAAAAATGTGTATCTATTTACAGGGAAAATAGGTGGCTTATGTGCAGAAATGAGCTTGCGAATCAGGCTTTTTAGTGTCTAATTTCACTAGGTCTCCTTCCGCATGGAATAATAACTTGAACAGCAATTTTTTCATGTCCAGATTCCTAACATTTAGATGCAGATGCGCTTACCCATGACTTCTCGCCCAGTGAGGTAAGGTCAATTATGAACCTAGTATGGTTACTCCACAGACTTTTGTGGGGGTTCTTAACTTCTGTGAGGGTAGGAAATGACCCTTAGGGCATTCTTAGTATGATGGTTTTGTGTTGTGTGTGTTTTTGTTTGTTTTAAATGAGCTGAGGTAAGCAAATCTAGCTTGTTGGTGTTGAATGGAGGAGAATCTGCTTTGCCATTCCCCTTATGCTCTGGGTATAAGCCCCACTCTTGCTTATCAGAAGCTGGCCAAGCTTCTGCCAGATCAGTGGCTTGGAGGCAGATGGAAGGGTCTGATGAGCCCCAGAGCTGGGCTGAGGGAGTTGGCCAGACTGCATGATTGGGAGGGGAAAGGTGGGGAGCAAAAGGGATGAAACTTCTCTGTTGTAGTGATAAGGCTAGTTGCCTGTGTAACAGAAGCATGAGCTCAAGTATGGAATGTCTGATGATAAAAATTATTTTTCATCACTGTTGCAGTTCTGACGTGGCTAGACTTCTGTGGCAGCTTATAGAGCTGGAGAGTTTTGGGGTAATATATTTGGTTTGTGGTGTCCCGTCCCATCGTCCCCCTCCCCCCCCAGCTTTTGAGAGTACTTAAACAGTAACACTGACTTTAGGGTTGTTCCTGCCTTCCTCTAGCACTAGGCAGTTTGGTTGGTAAGATTTGTGACTTCTGCTATTGTTTTTTACGAGCCTAAATTTTTTATTCTCTAAAATGAAGCTTTCCAAGATTGGTTACAGAGACACTTAGAGGACAATTTACTGGTATGTTTTATTTGCATGAACTGTGTTCTTGGTTTTGATTGCTTAGATAACATTTGTTCAAAAAAGTGTTGTGGAAGTAGTGGCCTGACAGTTATCTTCAGGGGACCTAACTAACTTCTAGACTCTTGCAGGGCACTAAAGTCAGGTGCCAGGGTTAAGGTCTGGTTCTTTCAGCTTATGTTTTAGGTTCTGTAGGGGAAGTTAAGTAAATCTTGTTAATTCTGTTCTTGTAGTGTTTCATACTTACTAACTTACAACAGTATGAATTGCTGCCTTTCAGTCCTACTTGGATTTGTGGTGTGATAGATTGCTGTAAAATAGGAGGTAACACAAAATGTGCTATTTGACCATTTCAGAGGAATTAAATGTCCTTCCTGAAGGTGGTTTTTATGCTCTTTTGGTGTATGTATCGGAGCTCAAGGGAGTACTTAGCTGTAAATATTTTCCTGATGCTGGGTGGTATTTGCAGTAAAGCAGTAATGCTAAACTGTCTTGGACTTGATTAATCTGCAGTAGGAAAGTTAAAGCAGATCACCCACCGCCTGCGCCACAAAATGGGTAAGTAAGGGCAGGCTGGCTGGAGGAGAGGTGGCGAGCACCAGGAACAAGGAGGAGTTTTTCCTCTCTGCCCCTGCGCAGTACAAAACCAACTCAAATGTGCTTATGCTGACAAGTGTTATATCTTCCCCTAGCTTAGTATTTTTAGTTATTTGTACACTAAACACGCGGGAATGTTGTACGTAAGGCAACCTTGCTAACGAGGTAAGTCTGGTGTAACTGATGGCGCTTTGCGGGTGCAGGAGGGAACACCGACTGTGTTTTGGCTCTCCCGTGTGTTGCTTGTTCGGAACGGGGCAAGGTTTTTCTCAAACGAGGTGTGATATCTGCACTTGTGAAATGTTTACTAAGCCTTGTTTTGGTTTTACTCTTGCGTGTTCCAGGCTTTTCACTTGATAGATGGGTAAGGAACCGCATCGGTGTTTACACTGAGGGAAAAGAAACATTTTTAATCTAAGCGACAGGCTTTTGTCGGGTGTTAAAGAGGAAGCTGCGCTGTGAGAAACGCTGCTGTCAGAAGGTGAACAGGATCTTGCAAATTTGTTCAGTTGAGCGAAGCCTGAATAAGCACGAAAAGTTTCTGGCAGGAGCCATGGTACCTTGTGAGATGGAGACAGTCACTTCCTGCGGAGCTCCTCTTCTGCTGACTCATGCTTTAAGTGGGCAGAGGAGTCTCTGGAACTGGCAACCCAGCGCATTTGTACCCGGGGTTAGTAACTGCACAGCGCGCCCGGCTTCCCGGGGTAGCTCCAGCCACTCCGGGAGCGGGTGGGCTCCAGCCCCACATGGCATTTCCCCACCCCCCACCCCACGCAGAGCGAGCGGCAGGGGGGTAAGTGCAGCGGGAGGCGCGTTGCCAGCCCGCTGGGGTGCTCGCCCCACCACCCCCACCCACCCCCCACCCGGCGTGGGGCAGGGCTGGGTGCCCCCCGGGAGCGCTGCTGACGCGGGGACACGGAGGGGCCGCTGGGCGGCTGGCCGCCTGCCGCTGCTCGTAAGGGCACTCGCCTGAGCTCGCTCGGGGCGACGAGTCGCCGGAGGGTCTAGTTTGTCACAGCCCGGAGCGGGGTCCTGTCCCTTTAAGAACCAGCTTGCCCAGGGTGTTCTAACCTGCCCAGCCTAACCTGCTAGCAAGGAAAAAGTTCTTTAAATAATGGATACGCCGCTCCGCCAATGGGGGAGCGGAGCCAGGATAGCGGGGCGGGGCTCCCCCACCTCGACCAATAGGAGCTGGGGAGGCGGGGCTCCGCGTCCAGGCTAGGTTGCGCCGAAGTACAGCTTCAAGTGAAGTTAATCTGGGGTGAAGCAAACAGAAAATTGTGGAGATTTTGTTGGTAGGAATTTTCCGGTTCTAATCGCGTCGTGTGGCGTTATTTCGCCCTCGGGGGCAGCGAATTTCATGTGCGTGGGGCTTTTTTTCATTGTTTCGTTTTCTAATGATGGCAGAATATTAACATTTATGCAGGGAAGCAGAACAAAAGGGCTCTTTAGACAGGAAATAAGGTGTTGAGAGGCTCAAACTTGACCGAGTTTCTTTTGTCATCTCTGGGTTTTCACCGTTTTTTTTGGCGTGGAGGGATCGAGTCGTTCCACCTCATCCGATGGAGAAATGTGAATTCTAAAATAGCGAGGATAATGCTGCTGTTTTGGAGTTACACAATGTTACAGGAAGGGAGCTCGATTTTAACTCTTAACTTCTCTGATGCTGATGAGATTTGAGCTAACTAATTATGACAGCTGCTAGGGGATTATTCAGTGATAGCATTTGCTTTAAGTCATTTGTCTCGAATTGTCTTTTGTTGTAGCACTGAAGACTGCTGTGCTGTTGACTGTATATTTGTTCTTGATGAGATGAATGGCTCGCAGGTCTTTAGTATTTAGAACAAAGATATGTAAAAACTGCGTAGAACATTGCAGTTTTTTTCTTCTTTTTAATCAGTTTTGCAGAGTATTTGGGTTTGTCAGAGCTCTGATTACAAACACAGGCAGGAAAATTAAGTGTTACTGCTCTGTTGCAGCTACTACCCTTAAAGAAAAAAAGAAGCCAATAAAACCTGGGGTGGGGGGTGGGTTTGTTGTTGGGATCGCTTATAATCTGTTTTGAATCCTGTATTGCTGGATGATAGCAGGTGTCCTCTTTGAGGGAAGATTATTTTCAGTTTCTGTACCAGATTTATCATACGGTATTTTTAGTGTCACTTTCTGTATCTGAAAGGGCTTCAGGAAGAGGAAAAGTACGGTTTGCCATGCGTGGCATGGGATAGGGCGAGAGGGAGGAGAGCAGGGAGTGGAGAGTCGGGAAGCAGGGGGGTCCTGGTGGGAATGAAGACTTTCTTTTACATGTCATGCTTTCTGTACCTTTAACAAGTATGTTAGATGAGGCCATATACAGAACAGTGCTTTCAGAGTGGGGAATAATTTTCTTACATCACTAAATATTTCCTGTTTTTTATGAAAACACGTGTCTATATACAGCTGCTCTTGGGAATTAGAAGGAAATACTCATGGCCCTAGTACTTGTTGAGTCTAAGGATTTTGATGGGTTTTGTATGATTAGTAAAGATGATAGAAGAATGGATGTGAAAATTGAGGAACAGTCTTCCAAATGGCAGTTGGAAGCAATTGCTTAGACATTTTACTAAATGTAAACAAGTGCGATTATTAAAGTGTATACCTCATTCTTTCAGTTTTACATTGAGCCATTTTGTTTTCTCCCAAAATACTGGGCATGAATTACTTTTATGTGTGTCAGTGCCTTTACATGCTGGCATCTTGCCATGTTCCAGTGGCATATAGGTCTGAATTACTAATTCACTCTTGCTATCGGTTTTTATCTTTTTTTATAACACTTCCAAAATGTTCTGGGTTGTATTTAAACCCTGGAAATACTACTTTAGAATGAGCCATGGCTATATGTGGTCTTTTAGCTGCGAGGTGATCTAGATCTCATGTATCAGGGGAGATAGTTAAGGCTAGGATATGTAAGTGCTTAAATACCTGGATTTTGAGTCATTTTGTAACTTACAAGTGATGCTAGGCCTAGACTGAATGGCTAGAGATCAGACTTCTGAGGTGGGGGCGAGAAAAATAGTGTAGTTCGCTGTAATTTCTATAAACTTATGAGTACTGTGTTAGACTTAAACAAAAAGATGCAAACATAGGTATTTCTATGCTGCTAAGTACTACAGTTAGCCAAAAGCTAGTTTTACTTCAAATAGGAAAAAAGCTGAATATATGAGGCAGCTTTGTTCATATTGTTTGATGACTGATAGTCATTCTTCTTGGGTCCCCTCTGCCACCCGACTTAAGAAGGATGTCTTTTCTGGGACCAATTTTCCTGATTTATTCCACACAGAAGTAAAATGCTCAACTCTCTCACCACATATGTACAAGTCTAATGCAGGCTGTTTGTAGAAAGCAGATCTGCCCTAAAGGATAAACATACCACTTTGCTGGCACAGCTGTACAACTTCTGTATTCAGGCTACAGCAAATGTTTCTTGCCTGCATTCAGAGCCGTTGCTGGCAGGACCCGTGTTGTCCCTGCATGAGGATTGGTTGTTCCAGCACTTCTTGTTCATAAAACCTTCTCCTGCACATGCTCCATCTGCAGATCTTAAACACTGTGAATGTGTTGTGTGCTGTGGGATTTATGTGTCTGCTTCTTGTGCCAGGATGGAATATACATCTCTGATGTAAATAAGAGATTCTTAAAAGTGATTTTAAACCTGTGTACCAAATGCAGGATCAAATTTTATCTCCCCTGTTTATGAGGCAAAGGTAATCTGTGTTTTATGGTCCTCTGACTGCTGGTGGCACATCCCCATCCCAGTGTCATGAAGTAGGTGGCCCACCATGTGCTGGGATAATAATCCTGTGCTCTGGTTCTGTGTAATACTACTTACAGAGAAGGCTGCACGCCTGCCTTGGGGTGACCTCTGGAAAACATACCTGGAGCCTTAGGGAGGGCAGACATCCATCCTGCAAATGGTGATCTGGGCTTCAGATCCATGCTTGTTGAGTGCCCTCTGCTACTTGCAGGGGCCTCCTGCCCCTCTTCCAGCAGAGAGGTTCTGTGAGCACTGGAGGCAAAGTCAACTACGTTAGCTATAATTGTTTTAAATTAGTGGCTTGATCCAACCCAACTGGCTCTTTTCCCCTCTTCTTCTTCCCCCTGTTTCCCAAGTGGTTTAGTGATTATTTCTGCTAATTGCTGCGTGCCCAAGGCAGAAGGGAGTGGGGGAGAGAAATGTCATTTTAGAGAGTTCTAGCTGCATCCACAAAGGGACCTCTGCCCGTGGTCTTTGATGTGGGGGTTGGCCTGTTAGCTAGTTTACTTGCAGTTTTCTAGGAAGGACCTGGTGAAGGGGTGAGAGCTCAGGGAGCTGTTGATCGTTACAGCCCTGCTGTTGTGGGGAAGATTGGTACAGGAGGGCCAGCCCTCTCCTGCAGATACAAGGGCTCCTCACAGAGATAGTTGGGCTCCTGTGGTGTGGAGCTCAGTCTGGGTGGGGCAGATGATCTGGCCGGTGATGTTTACACTGTAATAAGGTTTTGTGAAAATAAGCAGTTAATTACACATGACCTACAAAGGAATAAAAATAGCTTGGGTCTGTTCTTGCTTTAAAATCTATTTAACAGAGGCATGAAACATTTGGGATTTTTAAACCTGCTTATTTTTTTTTTTTTTTACCTTTAGAAATATCAGGAACATTAAGTCCTTCTTCCCTGTTCTTGTTGGATGTCTCAGATGTGTCATAAGCTTCTCAGCCCTTAATTGAAGGGGTGGGGTGATATATTTTTAACAGATCCCTTCTTCCAACTGTGTTTATAGGGCTTTTGAGCTGAATGGAGATTAGCAAACCCAAAGCTTTAACAGTGCAAAAATCGTTTCTCCTTGATCAAGTTGTGTTTTCTTGCTCATTCTCCAGTTGTTGACAGAAGCTGGTTTTTTTCATTTGAAAAGTAACATTTTTGTTAAAATATGCATTAAGAGATAAACTGCTTCATCTTCTGCTCCATTTATATCAACTTAAGACAATCTTTTAAGTATTACTTAAACAAATGAACACTTGCATTTGAGTATTTCCTAAAAATAGCTCCTTGTTAAGCAGCTGTTGTATTAAACACACAGCTTTTTCTTTAACTTAATGGTTCAGCAGTGTTGCAGAAGCAGAAACTGGCTCCATGCTGAAGACCACCCCTGCTCAGCCATTCTGCCCTGTCAGGATGTATTTTTATCATGGGAGTCTAACCTTAAGGATACGGTATTTGTCAGTCTGAAATGTAATAATCCTCTATCTGGAAAACGTAACTATAAACAGTGTGGCTGACTTGGCAGGCCCCAACAACCACCTGAACAGTTTAACTAGTCCAGGGTTTAATACAACACTTCACTGGTGTGTCCTGTAATTCATGATGCTAAGGCATTTTTATCTGTGTGAAGGACTGGGGAAACAAATACAAACTTAATAATCAATTTGTAGTAGGAGCTTAATAGCAGTATTTTTGAGGATAGAAGTGAGGTGCTTTCAGCTTGTTTAAACATTTTGCGTTGGATGTGGGTTTCTTGAAACAAGGACTAAAGTTTTTACCATTACTTGAACAAGCAGGAGGCTAGATAGTTCTCAGGTGTGTGCTGTTGATTATAATTGGGGTGATGAAAGCTGAATATTGCATGGGGAAGGCAGGTGTTTTCCACTTAAGGTTTTAAACTGTATTTGGAGGTGTGGGGCCGGAGAGAACTATCAGTTCTGCAGGCAAAAAATTGTAAAATTTCTGTACCTAGATTGGGCATATTCTTGCCTTTTTGTACAAAAGGCTATCTTTGAGTTATGATTGTCAGAAGAAAACATTTAATGAGTTGTTTTTGAGGATGGAGTGGCAGGGGAGATATGAGACTGCAAAGAAGGATAAAATTGTTTCTCTACTACCTCCTGTGTATGAATTTAAGATTACTATTTTTTTTAAATCATATATAGAAACAACACTTCAGTGCAGTGTAATGTTGTGATGTAGCAGTAGGTTTTCTGTACAACAGAATGACCTTGCATTGGAATGTGCACCATTATCAAGGCAGGCGCAAAAGAAGTGGCTGTGTTTAGAGTGTTAAAATGAAATGTTTTGGAGTTTGTTCTTCCTGCTTAGCTCCTTCAGAATTAACTAGGAAGCTTACAAGGTCGCTTTTGTTGCTGATTTAGAAGAGTTTTAAGTGAACTTCACCAGACTTAAGTTGGGATCATGCTATCGAAATACGCTAATATGATGTACTGTTGGATATTGGTGTTAAGTCCTTGAATAAAGTGTAGGTATTCACTACATTAGTTATCAAACAAGTATTGCAATCTTGGTGAAAAGTAACTACAAATGTATGTTGTTTTAGTGTTTCATGTTACCAATGTATTTGATTACTGACTTGCAAAAAAGAAAAAAAAAATTGTGGCAACATGGAAGGACTTACCTGGAACATTTTTTAAGGAAGAGACTTAAGAATTGCTCAATAGGATTGTTTTGGATATCGATGTGTCTTCATGAGGATTGTTTAAAGTATCCTGAGAGATGAGGAAGGCAACATTTAGTAACAATAGGTCAAGGTAAGTGTATTATTAGTTACATAACAAACAAATCGTCATCTGAGCATGTCAAGCCATGCAGGGGCTAAGATCAAGGAGTATTTGGTTTGTTGTGGACTGGACTGGGAGCTGTGCATGGTTTTGCCTTGTTAAGTCTAGTTAAATGTGATGTGGTGCTTTGATTGCTGTTTAAAACTCCTATGCATAGCAGTGGAGTAATTGGCTGGCTTTAAACATTTTTTTTTTTTAAAAAAAACAACAAAAAATCTAATTTCACACTCTGGTCACTTAGTTGATTGTGTTGCCTTCCTGCATTTGCTTTTCTCTTTGCATTTGTGAAACTTTTGACTGTTACTATGGCCTCTCTACTGCAAGAATTAGCTTGTTGTTCTGCAAAGTCATAATGTGACTGTGACCTGTGGTCTTAGGTTTATACCCAGTCATTCTGTATATAAATAAATCCCTGATTAGTTGCTACCTACTTATCCTTATATCTTCTAGCTGACATCCCCCACTGCACAATTAGAATGCTTGAAATATCAGTCTGGTCTGTTCAAGAAGACCTCCGTCCTTGCTGCAGCTCTGACATCTTAATTTCTCAGACTGTCAAAACCTGAGTTGAAGAATTTATTGCAACGTCTTTGTATGGCCTGATAGCTCTATCTGGTGAATTTACGCAGGGTGGCATATACAGTGTAAAATGTGCATTGTGGTATTGCTGGGTTTACTTAAGCAGTATCAAGCTAGTTGTTAAAATGGAAAGTCTTCTCTTGAAACCCAGGATTTGGGGTTAAAAATGGTTATTTTTAATGTAAGGCGTACAAATATATTTCGATAGTAGTGTGGGGTTTTTTGTCTTCGCAAAAGGAACATGAAACAAGAATTCTGGAAGACAGTGTTAGGGCACTGGGCTTTTGTTTTTCAAGCCATAGCAAGGACTTGGTACTTCTGGAACTAGCCTAATGTAATGCAGCAGCTGAAGCTGTGCTGCCTGGGAATGCATCTCCAGGCCAATCTGAAGGGCATTGGTCTTGCTGATCACCCTCTTGTTTCTGATGTTATAACATAATGGAAAGGAATATATTGTGCTCTTTCTCCATTGTTTTCTGATAGAAGCTCAGTTGGCTGGTGTTTGTGGATGGAAGGGAACAAGCATCCTGATTGAAAGCCACACCTTGCTGACAGTTGTGGCTCAGTATCTTGTGAGCAGGTTTTGTTCCCTGTTCATCCATTCTGAAGTGTGATACAGGCTTTAATATGTCAAGGGAAATAACTGAAGGGAGATCTAGCTTGCATTTTCTATGTTTGTCTACTGCTCCTTTATGTCATAAATTTTCCTTTCTCTAGAAAGTGCTGTTACTCTGTCATGTGTCAGTCTGTTCTCTGGCGGAATACAGTCGCTATGACAAGAGGATAGAAAGAAAAGTCAGATGTACTTGAAAAGTTATTGTTCAAAATGCTTCTAAAAATGCAAATTTCTGTTTATGTGGCTTGAGGAAAAAAGGGAAATCCCATGGCACTACTTAACAGCTTGGCCCTTTTGGATACAAGTCCCTCCTTTAAATCCATTTATGGCTGTGTTTTTCTATGTAGAATTGTGGAAAAAACTCTGTACAAAGGTACCATCGTAATAAAAAGGGATACAGTGGCATCCAGCCATGCTATTTTTAGGCTATTGTGCTCTTAACTTGCTGATCTAAGTATTCTGGACAGTAAGTGGGGGAGACGTTGTACTAGAAATGCATGCTCACATAGCTGAATCTTGTCTAAAACCAGAATGAATAGCAAGCTTGATTATCAGAAAGGCAGTTTACAGAGTTGTACCTGGAGTATTAGTAGGTAAAAAGGATGCTCTGATGATTAGAACACACTGTTTGCTATGCAGACTTTTACTTGAAAGCTGTCAGCTCTGGCTTTCTTGTCAGTTGAGAAACAGAAATACACACAGTCTGTTCTGTATAGGCTTAGGAATATAACACCCCCCCACACCCCCCTATTTTCTGTTTTGTGATGGCAGTGGGAAAAAGTGCCAGTCCTCAGTCAAATGTCTTTCAGTAGTTTTTAAGCTTTTCCTAAACAGTATAATGACCTCTCCCTCTGAGGAAGTAGTGTAGTATTGGAAACCTTCAGAAAGGAGTGTGTCTCACACTGTAAACTTCAGATCGTTCCTTAGCCCCTTATCTGTTAATCTGACACTGTCCTGGGTAGTCAAGGCTGACACAAGGCAACTCTTACTTAATTTTCATTTTGACCTCTTGGTGATGCATGCATTTTTCCTTGGCTTGTACTATGGGTGAGGCTATGCCTTGAGAGTTCAGTTCTGAAACTAACTAGGTAGTTTCACCATCCTCCTGCAGTGCACTGTTAGCCTTGACTCTTCTGGCACAGAGCTGTAGAGCTGCACCATAAACAGATAGAAGAACCAGTCCAAGCTTTTGAAGAATGAAGTCTTCAAGGTTCATCGTACCTAAAGCCCCAAATTACCTATATCATGAAACCGTTGCATTAGTTTGTATGTGTTGGATGCACGTATATTGATTGCACTGGGGCATACTTACACGTTGCAGTATTTCAGGCAGTGTAAGGTGACAATTGAGAGGAAACTTAGGAGAGATGCAAAACTTCATAGTGTTACCAGCTGGTATATTCATATCTTCAATACATATATTTATATGTATTTCGTTTCACTAAAGTGATGGGTAACTATCAGTTGCCCAGCATAGTGGCTGCTGATCAGCTGTGTAATATTTTCCTATGCTTTGTGTGGTGTGATAGGTTTTAGTATTTAGACATCAAGTGACTTGTTTGTGATCAGGTAACCTGGCCTCCCCAGTGATTGAAATAATTAAGGGAAAAAAAAAAAAAGCAAACCCAACAACAAAACCCCCTAGAATAGCATTAGGGTTAAAACAAAATAGCACCTTGGAGTCCCTTGGCTAAATTTAAGTGCATTGCAAAAGATGAAGAATGTGGCTTTGCCACAGGGAACATCATACCTCTTCTGCTGAAAACTTGTCCTTAAATAACCTCTTTGGTCAGGCTTTTGCTTTAGGTTGAGTTCCACATCGAACCACAGTAAGGGCATTGTATAATTTTGAACACTTAAATTAGACGTAGTGCATAATTCTAAATAGAGCAACACATCATGCATGATAATCACAATGTTCTTGGAAGTTAAATTCAAGATGTCCTAGCCAGAAATGATGATAGTTTTATTTATTAACAGCTAGGAACCCTGATATTAGGGCAGGACCTCCCTTAGCATTTGGCCCATGTCAAACTGTAGCATTATAAGGTAATTAAAATTCTACATAGTGCTGTTTACAAAAACAAATTATAAAGTGTTTTGTGCTTACTGTCGGTTCTCAGCAACAGGTGTTCTGTTAACAAGAAGCTGTCTATTTTGGGAACTTGTGTTAAAGCAGCTTTTATCTCTTCTGGGTTTGATATGCTTAAAATAAGTGAAACTTATGCTGTATTGAGAGAAGATTACTTACTGAAGCTCAAAAGAAGCGATTACTGAATCTGTATCTATTCAGTTATTATAAGTGTTTGAATCCTTCTTACAGATTATTCTTCATCAATGTAAAGACAAACCTGTTTTAAAATACAGCATGCAAGATAGTTTATGGAGTTGCCCTCCTTCCGCATCCTTTAAACTGTGGTCTGGTGTCTTAAGGGAATGTAGAGAATTTTAGATTCTCCTGATCCTAATTTTACACAACTTCTCATTTCTGAAATGGCTGACTTCAATATATGATGTCAAAGAAAGCAGAATGTAGCCTTGTCGTCTGTTTCAGAGGAGCTTTCTTACCTTTTGTAGACCATTTTAAAAGAAGGCATTTCTGTAATCTGACAAATTTCATATAAACCCTAAATTTATAGGACTGTGTAGGAATATGGAGAGCACCTTGAGAATTCCTGCAATCTTTGGCTTGGGCACCTTAATGCCAAAGCACAGCTATGATACAGCGCAAACTCTAGAGGAAAGGAAAGGGCTTCTCAGGCAGTATCTGCAGCTAGTGCAGCTCAACACTGGTTCAGCTACATGTGATGCAAACTCTGTTTTGTGTGAGTTGATGTAGCAGGCCACTGACAAGCAATTACTGAGTTGGTTTATTTTTTCTAATGGGTGTAACTCCTGAATTTTTATTTTTCTTGAGAAGAGATGCCAGAGCAAGCACTACCTAAAAGTATGCTCTTTTGTTAATAGTTGCATGTTCAATCAGAAGTGTAACTTCATGTGAGGTTTCTGTGGCAGTCTTGTCATAGAGACAGCCATCTTCCAAAGATGGACCTGGTAAGCCTGTCCGCCTGTAGCCTTAAATCTTGGATGATCTGGGTGCGCTAAGTTGAACAAGCACAACCTCACATTTGGAGAGGAAAATGCTGTGGTCTCTCCTCTGCCTTGTGTATGGACATAGCGTCCTTTGGGTAGGACAGTGTGACCAGTGGGGTGGCTAGCCAGTGTCCTCTGCATTCCTCAGATATGCCTCTTGGACTTCTGTCACCATGACTCCCCCAGTGACAAAGTACCAGACAAAAGACCAGTACAAAACCAGCTCCCCAAAACATGTGGCATGCTCTTTTCTTGTGTTGACTTGTTTTGGTCTATAATTCACTCAGAAATTGTCTTTACTTTGTACAGAACAACTATAGTTACTCTGTTGCTCTCAGCGCTTTTAATGTTTAAGTAGTTATCTTTATTGAAGGTCCTTGTTGTGTCTTGCTGTAAACAAGTGTGTCCAGCTTCCAAGAGTTACTTGCTGTTTTTTCTCTTGAACCCAAGGAATGACTTTTGTGTTGTGTGCAGGTTTTGTTTTGTTTTTTTCACTTGCATTTGGGTTGACTTCTCCAAAAGGGCAGCTTTGTCAGCTTTGATTTTCAGATAGTTTTCACTGAAGAGATGGAAGCTTAGAACATGCTGGTGGCACTCTTTCTGAAAGCATCTCTGTACTTCTGGGGGCTGGAGTTCCCTGGATTAACTGGGGTTGCCTACAAATGTATCGTGTTGCTGGGGAATAAGAAATAAATAGGAGACTCTTAAGTTTTCTAAGCCAGAGAAAAAAAAATGTTTCTTTGAATTTCACAAAGCTTGGATACTGTCATAAGGAAGGGCCTAATTCTAGTGCTGCAGTCTTAGTCTTGAACAACTAAGTCCAAATGTACATGCCTAACTGTACTAGCAATGATAAGCCTTGGCATCTTGAGTTGTATTTTGCTGTTTTAGGCTCAAATTGAAATACATGATAAATAGAAGGAAAATTCTTGAAGGCTTTATATGGAGTGCTGCATTTATTCTCTTAGGTGCTGCAGCAGTTACCAGATGTTCCAGCATAAAGTAGTGGCCATTCCCACAAAATCCCTGCCATCATGTAGTGAGACTTGGTAGCACTGTGTGGCAGCGTTCTGGAATTCCAACGCTTTCATGAAACTCCAGTTGTCTGTACTCTGCCTCTTAGAAAAATCCCATGTGAATAAAATGTGACTCCTCCTCCTAGTTAATAAAATGTACCTGTTAAATTGCGTGGTTTTTTTTTTTTTTTTAATCTTCAGTAGAGTAGTGAACTTCATGGTGTTGCCCCTTTATTTGGTATATAGAAGTTATATACCAAATATATATAATTGTATATATACTATACTAAAAAGTTTGGAAATTAAGTTAGAAGAAACTTGCTTATGCTTCTGGGTTTCGTCTGTAGATTTTAAGTGGTCACTGCAAGTAATTTGTTGCATTTGCATGATGTGAATGAGAGTTTCTGAGGTACCCTGTTTTACAGCAGTTAATCTTTGGTTCTACTAATCCGTACTTTACAAAGGCTGAGCGTGGCCACAAGTGGTAATTACAGTTTCAAAGTAACATCTATTAATAGTGTATGCAGACAGGCATAGAAGGCTGAATCCTTATTATCAGTGATCTTCTTGATACCAGTATAGAATCTGTGCATCTTTGTTCTTCCCTAGTAAGAGTGAAGAGGTTGTAGTGAAATGTTCTCTTGTTCCTCGGTTAACCTTGAGTACAAGAGCAGACAGCTGTAGTTAGCAATATGCATGGTTTAACACTAGAGGCTTTGTGTATACCAAGTGTTCCTGGGTTGTATAGTGATGTAACATTAGTAGTATGATATTCTGGCTCAGATTAGTTATGAAAGTTGCTAACGGTCCTTTCCTTCCAAAGACCTGAACTGTCTCTTTTCTGTCCATCTGCCACTTGTGAGATTTGCACTTTCTCTCATATGTGTGGCTCCCTCCTCCCCCCACCCCCCCACCCCCAGTGTGATTCTTTCCCAGTCCTTCTGTCTTAAATCCGGGATTTACACTGTACAGGTAATGTAGCCTTCTTGAGGGTTCAGATTTTATTTATAAGTCTTGTATTGAAGGATTTAAAGTTTCTGATTACTAAAAATTAGAAGTGAAGAAAAGGCTTCTGTAATTCTTTCTGTCTCATTGTAAAGTTTGTGCTAGGCTTGTCTAATGTCTGTGCTTGATTTTAGCCTCAAAATGTCTGTGCATGAAACAAAAATAAAAAGCTGTTCAACAGGAATAGATTGGAACATAAGTAGTTATTGGATGACTTGTCAAGTGAGTTGAGAGAACATCTTAAATGGTCACTAGTTCGAATATTTTGTTTTCACTATTAAGTCATTATATACATTCTACTTAAGTAGTTCAAATAGCAACTTAAAACTATATTTAGTTGTGAGCAGGAAGAAAACTGGATGCCTGCTGGAATGAATTGAAAGCTTTAAAATGCATAGATTCTCTTGGTGTTGAGGAAGTTGGATAACTTCAGTGTTTTGAAAAATGCAGCAGCTGTGTATTCTGCTGCCACAGGAACAAAGAGGTCGCTGCCCTTACAGATCTGCTTGCATAGTTGGTCCTTAACCATACTCACTTTTTTAACTCAAAGCATTCTGATGAAACTGGGGTAGAGTGTAACTACACATGTAGCTATGCTGGCAAATCTGAACCAGCTGTAGTGTGTAACCAGGGCAGGCTGTGGATGAAATGACATGTCTGACTGCAACCAGCAAGCTGTGCTGAACTGTAATGACTGAGGCCCCTTTTCAAATCTGCCAGTTCTTGGCTCCGTAGCAAGTTGCTGGGACATGGTAATGCCTTAAAGCAGCTACAAATGGTTGCTCAGTGAATGTCAATTGGGGCCTTTGGGGAGAGATGGATGGAGTAAAAAGAAAACAGGACAGTTCTACAACTTGCTGTTAATTTGTGAGTCTAGTGCTTTACACTGTGAGTAGTGTCTTGCTTCCAGCAGGACACCTGAGCTGCTGTGTCTCTGCGAATTCTGCTATGAAGCAGTATCCTTAAACACAGCCAGTGCTTTAACTTTTGCAGCAAGATTCAACAGCGCTCTGCTCTTAGGCCTTTATTTGCCATTTGTTTTGATAAGCCTGTGGAGGAATGAGTTTCCCATTTTTTTTTTTTTTTTTTTTTTTGTACCAACATGCCTTTTCATATGGTGATGCAGGTGGTATCAGGTATCTGTACCAATACATATTCTAAAATTACATATATTTTTGTCTACACAACCTCATATTTTTTATTTGTGCCTGATGTGAAGCTTTCTTTATATGCTTAACCAGAACAAAGTACCATTTTTGCAGTTTCTTCCCTGCTTCATTAGCAGAAAGGAAAAGTGACCATTAATATTGGTGCTACTTAAATCAGTGCTGAACTGCTTCATTATAAAGGTGATTATGATAGAGGAAGGAGTATTTTATCACTTGTTAAAAACTGGATTCATCCTTTGAGGTGAGTGTCAGCTGAAATCTGTCAGTGTGTTGATCTTTGACATTAAGAGTAGCTTAACAGTAAATGCTCTGCTTTCTTCTTGAGAAGTGTTTTCGAAGCTGGCATTGGTATGGCTCAAACTGCCTGGTTTGGTACTGCAACTGAAGAGGAGTGCTGTTTGGGTTGTCTCTTCTGCTTCAGCATTAGCATTTGGGGAGGGATCCTTCCCATACCAGTCACAAATTTTAGGAGTGTTTGCAGAACACAAGACTGCACTTTGGTTGGGGCAGTGGATTTGAGGATCTGCTTGCTTTCCCTACCACAACTTGAAGCATGAGGACAACTAGAATTCCAGAGGCCTTTTTCTTTGGGGAAGACAGCTGAAGAGAGGTCTGGTTTCTGTGTGGGGTTTTTTTGTTTTTTTTTTTCTTGCTGGGGATGGGAAGAGATTATTCCTAAACCTTGTGTGTTTAATCCTGCTAAATACTGCGCTCTCTGATCTTACTGATTAACATTTGAAGCCTATAAAGCTAGGGTATCAGTTATTTGAAAGTAGTAGCATATAAACATTTTAATTAGAAGGAAGGGGGGAGGGGAAAGACGAGTATTGTGGTGCCAGCTCTATGGGGAAGGAATATCCACAAATATTTTTTTTTAGTTGCTTTACAGAGTATTGGAAGAGGTGGCTTTTTTCCCAGAGAGCATGATATTCAAAAGACATACCCTGCCTCTGTTTCTACAGCTTCAGCTCTATACATTTTATAATTTGGAATGTCCTTTTTATGATTTGTTGTGTTTTTTCCTTGGTATGGAAAATAATTTACTGTGAGATGTGCACTGGGGAATGGTAGGTCCTGTAGCAGCAGCAGTAGCAATCAGGCCTTATAGATGAATGAAGTTGTTTATGTCAGGAGTAACAGGAATAGGTAGACTTGAAGCACCAGGTTTGTAGGAAAAGGATAGACTTAGCCTGCAGAGCTGTGTGCTACTGTGCTTCTAGTGGCAATAAATAGTTTTGAGAAGAAAATTATCAGAGCTATCTTTGGCTTAAGTTTAGCAATTTTTAGCTAATACAAAAAGAGACTGTTTGTTCCATAATCTTCAACAAAGTGGATGTTCTGGGGTTGTGTTGAGGGGGTTTGTTTAAGGCTGTTCCCTCTAGTATGCTTCCTTCTCATTAGTGCTCATAAAACTGGTTATACGACTACACTGTAAAGCAAAGGAGGGAACATGCTTAAAATACTGTAAAGAGGGTTGTTTTTTGTGTTTTGTTTTCTTGAAAGAGAATCAGTCCTGTATTTGGAGTAACAGGATGACCTTACGAGTGTTGTGTGAGCACAGCTCGGGGAGCAGGGGCTGGGGGGACAGGCAGAGCTCAGAGGTGTTTCCAGCAGCTTTACAAACTCCACATTCATTTTGTGGCACCTCAAACCGAGTGGGGCACAGGTATAGCCGTGCTGATCCCAAGACCTTGCAGTCACTTTAGCCGTGAAGCTGCTTCAAGTTTTGTACTGAAGCTGAGCTAGGAGACCAGTTTTGAAACCACAGGTAGAGTATGCATTGGGATATATCTTACAGTAGGCTGGATGCTCAGCAAGGGCCAGTTGCCCCAAAAAAGGGTCGTTCTATTTTCAGCCTTGTCAGTTCTTTGCACCGTGTGCAGTTCTCTGGAGTTGATCTTCTGTCAGATCAGCAAGCTCTCCAGTTCACCAGAATAAATATTCCTGGTTTTCCCATGAGATGTATGAACTGATCTGACTTGAGGAAGGGGAGGGGGTGCACAGCAGGGGCTGGGGCCAAGGCAGCAGACTTGCCCCTTTCATGGAGCTTCCAAGGCTGCAGTTTCAGTGGCAGCCCACCGTTACTGGCTTATGTGATGGCTGGTTTCAGTGATACTGTGGATCTTCCTGTGTGTGGAATTATGTATGATTTTGAAACAAATCCTCTGAAGCTGAGCCAAGAACTGAGGTGGGGGGTGGTGGTGGTGTCCTCCTTCCCCCCAAAACATCTGTTCAGTGATCTCTTGCTGTTCATGTTTGCTGAGATGGGGACAGTCTGGCTGCTCTGCTTGCAGCTGTTTGACTCCTGTGGGAGCTGTGAGGAAGAAAGTCCCCGAGGCACAGTGCTGTGTCATCTTGGCCTTTGCCCTTGGCCAGTAGTGGATGTGTACAGGAGAGGCATGTCTAAGTACAGTGGCAGGAACCACCAGCACTTGGATCTAGATTCTCTTACGTTTTCAATGCCTGGTTTTGGCTGGTGCTTCTCCTAATGCTTTAAGCCTGCTGTGCTGCTAAAACAAGTGGTTCCACACGTGTCTTCAGCTAGATCCTCTCTCATGCCCAAACAGCACACGTGACAAACACAAGCTCTGAAACCAGTCTATGTTAAACCTAATTGGCAAAAAATGGAGTGGTTGGCTTTCTAAGTTTGATCACTTCCTTGATTCATTTTGGTCCATGTGAGCACTGAGAGGGAGGGGGATCAGCGTGGGAGAGGGAGTGAGAAAGCTGGGGTGCAAGAGCTTATTGTACTGGTTTGGCATTCTGGCTTTTGGGTTCAGATAGATCAGCGAGCCATCTCAGCAGTGTACAGGCTGCTAAAATGAGTGTTGTCCCTTTTGGTCACATGTCGTCCCTCGCATCAGTTCCAGAGTTTTTCCCCTGCATTGTGCTTTTTTCTTTTTTTGTGTGAACTGATTGAACTTACTGAACTGTCGGAAAACTTTCTGTGGTGGTGATGGCTCTTTTTTCCTTGTTTTTTTGATGGCTCAGGGAATTAATTGGGTGGGTGAGGATCCAGCTGAGCACTGGAGCTGGTGTGGGTAATTATATGTGATTTCCCCCTTCTGAATGCAACAAGCTGTTGTATTGGTTCAACTTCTTTCTCATTTGACTTTGTAACATTGCATCAGTTTGATCCTATCTCTTCTCCATTTTACTGCCTAAATATTAGCAACCAATGAAGGATCGTCCGCTTCCTGTGGCTTTTATGAAAGCTCTTCAGAAGAATCCCTGGCACTTCCCCTTGGAGATTTAAGTGTTCTGGAGGCTCATGCCAGTGGCTTGTGCTTTGGCTGGTGGCAGGATCCACTGGTTAATGAACTTGAGAACTGGCTTAGCTGGAACTCAGTCCAGCTTTTCTTGTTTTTCTTCTGGGCATCTTTGTGCACCTTTCACAATTTGTTTATTGAATTGAAGCAGACTAGTTTGGTTGTTTTTTTTTTTCAGTCCATGTTAGAAATTGTTATGCTGTGATTGCATTAGCACCTGGTCCCTTCAGCAGTGGTTGTGTTGGGGAATAAGAAAATTAGCAGTAACTGGTGCTGTTACTGAGTTCCTGTGTGCTGCCTGCAGCTAACTGTTGAACGCAAAGGCAATCATGGTAGATTTTGAAAGTTAGGGTGGTAGGGTTACTTTAATATGCTGCTGTCTAAAATTAAAAGGATTAGTATGTGTATTATGACATTGAATCTCTAATAGTCCTTGAAATATTCTGTCCAAAGTGTTTTTTAATTAGTCTTTCGATCTTAAACATTCTGTGCCAAGAGTGACTTGCGTAAGGCTTCATCTTTAAATTGGTTTGAGTTACCAAAGCACAGAAAACTCATGTTCATTTACACTTTCATGAAATGGCTTCACTGAATGTTGGGCCCAGCATAAGAATTGAATTCCCACATGTGCTACTTGCAGTTTCATTCTAAAGGGCTGTCTGGAGAAAGGCAGGAATGAAAGTGCTCTTTCAGCTACAAGTACTGTACTTCAGCAAAATCAAATTTAGCTGTCGTTTGAGGTCAATGGGGGCTTTGTATGCTGCAAGCAAATGCTTCTATATTGGGGTGGGGGAGTGCAGTCAAACAGCTGAAATAAGCTTAATTGCAGGTTGAAGCTGAATAAGATACTATCAGAGACTTTTTTTTTTCTTCCTGCCTGTACGTCTTCCTTGTCTTATATCTTGAGTACTTTCTTATCCTTAGAGTGCCTTATTGCTGTGAACAGAAAACCTGACTGTCATTTCTCTGTTGCTGTTAGCTTTGCAACCCAGAGGTTTGCTTTTTGAGGTGTCAATTTCACATCCTTTGGGGAAATAAAACCAAAATGCAATGGATGTGGGTGTGAGGAGATGAGGATATTTGTCTTACAAACAAGTTTTCCATTATTTTGTTTTTATTTGGCTTCAAATACATCTTATGTAAAAGGAAATCCTTCTACCCTGGTGTACTTGTTACTGTAGTTTAATCTAGTTTTATAACTTGGCAATTGAAGTATCCAAGTATCCTGAAACCCCTTCCCCTCTGGATTTACTTTGCTTTGCTTTTGAAATGTATACTGATGTAACTTGAAAGATCTTTTTTTTTTTTTTTTTCCCCCAGTAATATTGCTTATCCTGCAAGAATTAAAATTATCCATGCTTCAGCTGAAGTTTTAATCGGGAAGTATAAAATGGTAGAGCTAAACTGATTTTGAATGAGATAAGTGATACCTTGAGATACTTAGTTTCTTAATAGGAAGGCTTTTCTTCTTTTAAAACTGATAAAAAAAGAGGTCAAGAATATATTTGAGAGTGTGTGTGTGGAAAAAAATGGAAAATTAATTTTACCTGAGTGATAGATGTCAAAGCTGCTTTATAAGTTAGACCATTTGAGAATATTAGGAGGCTCAGAACACTGTTGAAAATAGTAATTTGTTGTAATTTTCTTGTATTAAGAAGGTTTACAGATCCTTACAAGCCAGGGACAGAAACCATGGATTCTACAGTGTTGATGAAAACATATCATCTAAGGATGTTAAGAGTTGCCTTGATGTGTCTTTTATTTCTCATTTTTAGTATATTTTCACACAAAATTGATGTATAGGAGGTATACCTAGACTAATAGTTTTGACTGGAAGGGTGATTTTCTTTTTGCACGTGAAAAATTGTAATACGAGTTTTGTGACAAGTAGTTGTGTTGTCCTTCACTAATAATGCAGTGACTAAACAGTAACTTGCAAATTCATGTGACTACTGCTAATTATAATTATTATGTGGTAAGTAAGCATGTGTTACCATGCTTGAATTTCATTTTATAGTTCTCATTCACAGTATCAGCAGTTCAGGTTTCAGGAAGAGTTCAGCATACGTGTCCCCCTCTTAACTTACTGCTTCTAACAGTAATACTTCCAGTATTTTCTAAAGTGACTTTTCTTTGTGGGCTATATGTTGACCATAAAATGATGGGGCTGGAAGGGTCTGTATGTATGGGTTATGCAAAGCACACACATTACCGTATTTGTATTGTTGGGCAGACTTCATGGACTTTTTAGGAAGGGGCATTGAATTGCCCTCTAGGCATCTTTTCTAGAATATCTTTTTGCTGAGCTATAGGAAACTCCAGATTTTCAAATGTCAACTGTAAGAGAAGGGCTTTCTCAGGCCTCTAAAAACTGGGTTGCATGTGTCAATTTCAGGTTTATAGAAGAAGGGAAAATGGCTCAAGAAACTAACCGTAGCCAAGTGCCTATGCTTTGTACCACTGGTTGCGGATTTTATGGGAATCCTCGTACAAATGGCATGTGTTCAGTGTGCTACAAAGAACATCTTCAAAGGCAGAACAGTAATGGTAGAATTAGCCCTCCTGGTAAGTAACACACGTCGGTGTGAACAACTCAATGATATAGGAGGCAGTGCCTTGCTTTCTGGTCATGTCCAAATGCTAAAAGTATTGGAGCATTAGTGCAAACAGTTTTATTCAAGTGACTTACCTTACTGAGTGAGGTTGGATGAAGTGCTCATAATATAGTTGTGTTCGGATTAATCTGCTCAGAAGTAGACACTTGCTAATATGTTTGTATTAATCTGAGTATCCTATTTGAAGATACAAAAATACAGGAAAAAATACTATACCAACATATTTTTCCTGAAATTATTGGCAGTAGCGATAACATTTAGCTTGAGAGTGTTTGTTAAAAGCATTTAAAATGCAGGTATTTCATTTCTGCAGCCTGATGCTGAAGGATTAACCTGTAGACGCTGAAGAGTAGTTTCTCCTAACTTCAGATAGAGACACTTTTTGTGTTTTTTGGCCCAGCATCCCCTGTACTATGGTCTTTCCTACAAGGCAGATTGCCCATTGAAATAAGTGCTGTTTTTCTGCACTGACTCTGTAGAAAAAGCTAGAGTGCTTTTCCCCCTTTAAATTAATGGTGGTGTCCTCAGAAAGAGGAACCCTTTGTGCTTTTTCAGCCCAGTGTTTTCAACTTCAGCATGTTCTGCTGGGGGAAAGCAGGCTAGGGAGTGCTTCCCTGGAGCTGCTAAAATGTCTCTTCTGGCTGGGCTGGATGCTGACAGCAAGGAATCTCATGGCACACTTGAAGATTTCCCTCCTTGACTTTAATATTAAACTTGACTTTTAAAATTGCAGTAATAGCTTCCATTGAAATCTGAGGATCCGGGTTTTACAACTTCAAAATGGATCTGGAGTTGGCATTAGGCTGTTACACTGCTGTTTCTCACTGTGCTGTTTTTTAAACAAAACCCAAGCTTATCATGTCAGAGTACCGCAGTTTATGCTGAGAAAGCTGTTTGTAGAAGCTTTAATTAGCAGCAAATAGTAACTATTTTAAAGCTCCAGCTTCAAGATTTTGTGCTCTAACTTCTAGGGGCCTGGGGCTGGAATATAATCAAAATATGGCCAAACATAATTACTTTTTGTAAAATTATGTTTCATTATGATACAGGCTGAGATTCAATTACATTCCTGGCTCATGTCGTGGGGGTCGAAAAATAATTGCGTGGTCTAACTTTTGTAATCCCAAGAAGTAGTGTAACACATTTTACATTAGTGTCTTCCTTCCAGCAACTTCTGTCAGTAGTATAACTGAGGCCTTACCGGTTCAGTGCACAGAAGGCAGCGCCCAGGAAACTCAGTCAACTTTAGATTCTACATCGACTCCATCTATGCAGCCAAGGTAAGCTGTTTCTGTCTGTTCTGTGTTTTAATCACTTTGATACACATTTTAATGTAAAATGAAGTGTGCTGATACTGCATAATTAAATGCTGGGACCTGGATTAGGCAAACTGTAAAATTTAGCTGCTAACTTTAAAGCATGGAATCTCATGGTAAATAGTAGCTGATCTGTTAGCTACATCTTGCATTCAAATGCAAATTTGTCTTTAGAATTTAGCCTCAAATAGGAGCATTGCCAGCTTCTTGCTGCTCTAAAGGGATTTGGCTGGCCAGTTGTCTGACTCCACAACGTGCAGTTGGTTGTACATTTACCAAAGGAGAGCTCTTTCCATCTTAGAAATTCAAAGATTTTGTAAAATGGCAGAAAGCTGTTTACTGGAGTGCTCATAAATGTATGATACTGTGTTAACAAGCTAGTTGCTTCACAAAAAGTGGAGTGTACTAGAAAAGCAGAAAAATATGTGAAATCTTAGTTGTGCTACTGAACTGATTTCTTACTAAAACAAGTAATTTCCAACTGGATTATTCAAGGAGACATAATGACCTCTTGTAAATCACTCAAACTTCCTAAGTGCTCTCCATTTGTAGAAGCTAAATATTTGTTTATATTCAGTGCTACATCTCAGTTTAGACTGACACAACCAACAGCAACTTAAGTGCTATGGAAGTTTTTTGAGTGAAAAATGTTAGTGTCTTGTACTATTTGGAAGCTAACTTGCAGTAATACTTATTCTAGCTTTCCTTTAAAAATCAGAATGTAGTAAAACATAGGCTGAGGGTGACTTCATCAGTTGCTGTTGGCTGATTACTGTGCAGGCTATGTTTTCTGCTCCTTAGCTTTTTATAGGAGGTGTTACCTCATTCTTGGATCCTGCATATGAACTGAGAGCTAGGTGCCATGCTTGGTGCTGAATTTGGTCTTTCCATTCTGGGCTTTCTAATTGGGGTAAAAAATAGATACCTTATGCTGATACAACTCTTCTGGGTAAAAAAAAAAAAAAAAAAAAAAATGCAGAGGTGAACCAATTACATTGCCTTGGGTTTGTTTTCTTATACAACCTTTATAATACCATGAAAGAGGAAAAAAAAAGTATCTCTTTGATCACTAGCTTACTGGCTTGATTATTGGTTACATGAGAAATGAGTGGATAGTTGTTCTTAAACTTGCACTTAAAAAAAAAATAAAAAATCATCAGTGTCACTTATTCTTTCTCCCCAAATTAAAAACAAGGATTCAACTTCAGTCTCTGGTAATACTTCAGAATTACGATACTCTGAGGAAATACCTAGTAAATTGGCAATGCCCTTTTGTAGGTGACCAAACCTGCAGTTCAAGACCTACGTGCAATTCTTGGCAGTTAAAATTGCAACTCCAGTGTCCTGGTTGTGTCATGGGCTACTGGTAGGATTTTGCTGGTTCGCAGGCTGCTGGATAGTCCAATTTCTTAAGGATTCACTCTGAATCCAAGTGGAAAGGAAGAAACAAATTGGGCAGATGGGGTAGTGCTACCTCTTGCTTGGGACTTCAGCTGTGTCTTGTTCCGTAGTAGAGCTGCTGGATGAGCAGTTTGGCTGTGAGTTGACTCGCTAGTATTGAACGCCTCTCCTATAACTGTCCAGGGCATTCACCTGTGAATTTTCAGCCATGCTGTGATTTCAGCAGTATGACTGACAGAGTTGGGAAGTTTGGCCAGCATCACTTCACACTGTGAAAACTTAAGGCGTTCTGTCTGCAGCTGCAGATGCTTTATTACTGGAAGCATTGACATGCTGCAATGTTCTTGTTCATATCACTGCACGCTAAAGAGTTCCTCTACAATTATGTTGCTGACTTACATTAGAAAAATCCTTGCATGTTGAATGTTGCATTGTTGTTTCTTTGTGAAAGGATGGTTTGCCAAACTATCCCAGAATATTTTTTTCCCCCTTTTATAGTTGGTCTGGTTTATTGCATTCAGTATGAATGGAAAAATGGGTAACTCTTTCATCAGCTCACATTGTCCAGTATTCTTGGACAGTGTGGCCTTTTATAAGTGGTTACAGAAACTACTTCTGAGTGAAAAGTTTTGGCATGCTCTTTCATCAAGATATATTCTAATTATTTCTTTCAGGAATGCTCTATAGGGCATGGACATACCACATAAACGTAACTTTTTTTTGTCCCCTAGCCCTGTGTCAAGTCAGTCACTTCTAACAGAGTCTGTAGCATCATCCCAACCGGATAGTACGGCTGTGGACAAAACAGTACCTGAGACAGAAGATTTGCAAGGTTGGTGCCTAGTTGCCAGAGATGGAACTTACAAATATTTGTAAAACTTGGACTGTACTTAATATACTCCTGTTCAGGAGATGCCTTATTTTCAGACCCCAATTTTCTGTGAAATCAGAAGGCAAAAGAAAGATAAACTTTTATTTTTTTAAAAGGCAAGTCTTAAACTGGAAACTGTTATGTTTAACTAGTGATTTCAGTATCTGCCGTAACAGGTATTTAATTGCGGTTGGAAATTTACATTGTAAATCAATCTTCTGTTCTGTCTTTATGCTACAGCTCTTACATCTAAGTAGAAGTTTGAGTATCTTGTTACTTCTCAGAGTAGTCATTTGCAGCAAATAGCACACAGGTTGGTATTTGTGATAGAGGGTGTTACAACATAGCTGATAAAAGAATAGTGTTAGTAGCTTGTATAAATGTGAAACACCTGTAAAAGAACCTTTCACCTATGGACTGCAGTGGTGTAATATTTTGACCCACTGAAGTTCACTTTATCAGATTTAGAATTACCAAACCACAAACTCTGGTTGCTTGAAGGAAAATGGCTGAATGGGTGATTTTAACTATATTTGCCTAAAATCTTGTTGTTGATATAATGTAGATTTTTTTCCTTTGATTTTTGTTTTCTTTTTATATTTAGTCTTACAGAGTTTAAACTAAAGAATTTTTAATAGTATTTCTTAGGAAAAGGCAAAAATGCCAGATAGCATTCAAACTTTTCTCAGACTTTTAATCCGTAGACATTACAAAAGATATTGGTAAGTATTACGCCTTACTTCTGCTGACAGCTGAGGCTTTAGTGGGTAGAGTTATGTTTCTGTAGACTAGCCTAAACATAGGAGTTCGGGTTTTGCACAGATGCAACACATAATACCACTTCAAGGTGCTAAATAGAAGTTCTCTCATTGTACCTCTGGTATCAAAGTTCTGCTTTTCAGATAGTTTTCTAAACCTGAGCTTTCCTTTTTTGTGGGGTGGAATAGAGTCATTCAGCTACTGTGCTGAGTAAGGTCACCTCTCTGGTCACACAAACAGCAGCTGTGATACTGGGAGAAAAGGTTTTAATGCTAATACCATTTTGTATTTGTAATCATACCTCCGAGATGTCAATTATTAGAAACATGCTTATTCTTAAATATGTTCTAGATATATGCTCTAATACCTGCTGATTAGATTGTTTCTTGGAGCTGAGAGCTTCTGTTGCTTTGATTTTGACAGTGCACAAAAGGCATGCTCTAAATACTGGTCTCTCAAGCCTTACCCAGCTTGAGAGAAAAGCAAGTGCTGTAAAGGCTTATGCTTCTTAAGTTCTATATATTTGCACAGCAGAGGTAGGTTTGCAAGCTAGATTTTTAGTTGATACACCTCTGAGTAATACAGATGTGGCTCTGCTTTCATCCCTGTTCTGCAGTATGGGGAACCTGGGGTGTGCTGTATGCCAGCTGTAAGCCAGCTCCTGTGCAGGTGCATCCCTTCCTGGGAACCCCAGAAGTAGAACACCTCTGTCAACTGCAGGTTTATACAGATACGGATGTGGCATGTATCAGAGAATATAATGGCAACTTCTGTAAGCTGATCTTCCTACTACCCTGTCTTTTTTTTATTTCTTCTTCCTGTTAGTCTCCTGATTCTTCACCTTCTGTCTAGTGCCTGATTAGTATATATCTTGGTTGGCTTAGCTGTAAGTTGAAACTCCAGGTTCGCAGCATCTTGTACTGTGGGGTGGCTTGGGCCTGTGAAAAGACCCTTCCCAGCAAGTTCTCAGAGGTGTGTCTCTTCTTACCCATTTGGATAGATTTATGCTCCTTCTAATTCTCAACCTCTAAAGCTAGTTCTCCCTATGAGAAGGTAAGGTAGGTTGATCAACTAGAAGCTTGTATTTCAGGCGCTTATTTGCATTTTACAGTGTGTATTTCAAGGATCAACAACCTCTGTCAGGTGTTTAGAGTGCTCAGCTGTGTCCTGTGTCCTTTTCTTTGTACCGTAGTGATTTCTAAACTAAGAACACCGCCACCATGTAATTGCAGTTCTAAATTACAGTCCCTATTTATAACTCACTGTGGCAGGGTCAGCCTTGTTTCTTGAAGAGTTCCTTCTGTGCTATCTCTTAACTGAAAATCGTAGGAAACGTAGTGTTTCTAGTTTTTAAGTATTTTGCTTGGAAAGTGTAAGTTTGGAAAGAAAGCAGCTTATAAGGGATCCTAAGTGGATTTCACTGAGTTGTTGTCACAGTTGTGCATCATAGAATTTCTTTTTTTCCCCACATCATTCAGAATTTGAATTTTAGGCTGCTGTCAAGAATGTAATAGAAATGCGTAAGTCAGTTATTTAGTGTTGTGTGGGTTTGTAGCACTTAAAGGAAAAAAAAAAAGTCACAGAAGTGCGGTAGTTGGTCCCAGACTGAAGAGTTTATAATGCTACTTCTGTTGATGCAGAGGAGGAAAAAAAGAAATTGTCCGATTTGTCCATTTTTTTCATATTTATTCTGATAAAATTTTTGCTTTGTTGGAATGTCTGTTCTGAAGCAGATTGTTCTGTGCTACTTGTATAATAGGTCGGTCTATACTATTGTATGTAGTTGAGGTCCCCTTAACTTGCTGCTTTACAAAAGTTACTAGGCTACCATGCTAACGAATGAAAGATTGGGTGAATGGTTAAGCTTTCTTACACTACTTTTATTAGTTTTTTAAAGCAGACAGGTAAATGGGGCTTGAGTTGTATGCACAGTCCTTGCTGTTTGCAGACAAGCTAAAATTGCAAGGGGATAAAAATCCTGAAGAGCAGTTCAGATTTGTTTGTCTTCATTGGGCTTACGCATTGTAAAATAAATAAAGAACAAGTATAGAATGTGTTAATAAATCTAGATTTTGCACTTCATGATTGTGTGATAATGCTTGTGTAGGTATGGAACACTGCAAAAAGTGCAGATGCTAGATAGAGGCTAATAGAATTTTATTTTTGTTTTACTTTAATGCTGTTAAATATCATGAACCATGCCATTAAAGATGACCTAAAGTGAAACTCATTAAGGTACAATCCAGCTTTTCTAGGGGCTTTCTTCTATTCTGAGCATCTCTCCAACACGTTTTAGGTTGTCTCGTGGGCTGTTGCCTTTTACTTGGCGTTATGGCTGTTCAGATTAGCCAGTCAGGATTCCTTATGTGTTAGCCAGGGGATTCATGGGGCTGCCTCCCGGCAAGCCTGCAAGTGGATGGAGAGGCACTTCACTTCTCTAGGATTAATGAGTTTAAAACCATCCAGGTTAGGATTCATGCTCTATATTTCAGGGAGGATTTTAAAGGTAAATGAAACTTTGGGAAGGCAGGAGGAGTCCATCGCATGCTTTCTGGAGCTCTTACAACTGAAGGCCATAGGGTCTACAAGTACCAATTGTATTAATGGGTGGGCTTTTGGTCTCTTTGAGACTGAAAACTTCTAAGAGCCAAACCAGCTGCTCTGTTTCCAAGCTCATTGCGAACTGGAGAGGTCCATACGTACCATATGCAAAACGCACTCAGTTGTGCAGTATGTGTGGTTACTATTTTGAAAAATCAAAATAACGAACTAAGATTTTTAATAACTGGTTAAAAGGTATGTGGCAGTTCTTCTGAATGAAGTCACCTGGTTTTGTGCTCATCTAGGCTTTTAGTCAGGTAGAACAGTTAAATTCATTCATTGCTGACTAAATCTGAAAAACTTGATATTAAAACAATTAAGTTGCTACAGAATTTTATGTGGAGATAACCCGGACCCAAAGTGAATGCTGTTGAAGTAATTGCATCAACTTCAGTGGACTTTGTCAGGGCTGGCTCAGTAGGTAGTACTGGGGAGGAATTGGTAGATAACTTTAGACTTCTGTGACTGTACCAGGAGCTTGGAGGTAAAGTATGATCAGGATACAGAGTAGAAAATAACGTAGGATATCCTGATTTATTGGATGAATACTCCAGGGAGAGAGGAAATATTCATGAGAAAGATTTAAAACTAAATTCTATAGGAAGGTGTACTCTTATTTAATTTCTCTTCCTTACACTGAAGCTGTATTTTAGGCTGATTACTTCAGCTTAGTGTTAAAACATTAGGAAGTGGTGATCTTCTGTTTAGGATTAACTTCACGTTTCATTCCTCTGGAGGAGTGGGTATTCTCCTTAGGCCTGCTCAGATGCACTCAAGAGGTAAATGGTAGCTGTTTATACTCTTCCTGTGGGAATGAGGAACCCTTTGAGAAGCTCTGCCTAGTAATACAGGGGTGACACACATGAAACATCCAGAGCAGGGACAGAGGAGACACCAGAGAGGCATTAGGAGTCTTGCAGCAAATGGATGGAGTTCTGGTGGTGTCTGCAGGGATGCGAGCACTGGAGCGTGCTTTATCTTGCAGGTGCTGCTTTCACGATCCGTTGGAGTACACTGAAGTTCAAGCACGGCTGGCACAAGCGAAGCAGTAGTAAAAGCTTCTGCGTTTAGGAGGAAATCCAGGTTCTGCTTGTTTTGATCAGTTGTGAACATGCTCTGTAAAACAGGGAACGCCTAGTGGCCAGCCCAACTTGTCACCTCCAGAAAAATGAGTGTGTGTTCATGCTTTATGCCGTTTTGGTTAGTTGGCAGCTTGTACTGGTGCTGCCAGTGCTTCTGTTCTGCAGCTAAAGGCAGAGCTGGGACTGCGGGAAGGGAGGGAATCGGTTCAAGCAAAGCAGGCAGCAGCATCCTGAAATCCAAAGTACAGCATCTGTGGGAGTGACTGCAACATGTGTCCTGTGAGCTCCAAACTGGCGGTATTGCATTTTACCTGTGGTT
>JAVJGJ010000060.1:12514089-12528162 GCA_035590215.1 Microhierax caerulescens
CACAAAGGAAGGTTTTTATTGTGTGCATCACAGCTAGCTTATTGATGGAGAGCTTAACACTGGCACTTGGTCATCTAAAGGTGACTTAGTGTTTGGGATTTTCATGATTATCATAGAGGATTTTGAGTCAAATCTCTGGCTTCTGTGCAAAAGCAAATTGAGATCTAAAATTTATGGTTACTACAGTAGATACGAAGTGACTCGTAGCAGCAGTAGAACCTTCCTGCTTAGTTCTACAGTGAGCAGCAGCCCTTCAATATTTTCAAACTTTTTTAGTGTGAGTGCCATACGCACAAAGCAAGTGCTAAGTGTGTATGTATTAGAGGGCCTTGTTTTGCAGGGAACAGTGCCAGTTTTTCCTAAACTTGACAAATTGTTACAGAGACTTTTAGTAAAACTTACATTGAGGTAACTGGATTTTGCTACAATAGGAAGTACAAACTTGGCAATGTTACCTGCTAAACACTAATTCATGGCATGAAGTTTTCTTAATGAATTAATAAACACTGTAATGTCCATTCTGTGTAACACTTGTAAGAGTTCATTTGGTTGTCTTACCACTTCTGATACTTCTCTTGCATCTTTTGATCCTTACTGGTTTTGATTCTTGTAAACCTTTGAATATTATCTGTCCACTCAGAAACGTGCCCTTTAACAGCCATTTAAAGCCATTGAACCTTTTTTGCAAAACTATCAATTCTTAAAAATTTCAGGACAAAGAAAAGCTCTGCTCCTAATGGAGGGTGATGTTTAAAGGATTTAATAAACCATGTAATAACCTTTTTTATTTTTTTTTTTTTTTTAAAAAATGTCTTTTGCTAGATTAACCTTTGGAATATACTGTTGAGCAAGGTCTTTGCTGGTGCAAGTATTTTGCTACCCATTGATATTATTTGGTACAGACTACAATGTTTTGATACGCTGCAACAGTGGAAAGTGCCCTTTCCTTCAAAAAACCCCAAATCATCAGAATAGCAGCACAGGAAGAAAACCCACAGGAATTGTCATGCAGAATAGCAGTCAACTAGCGTAGAACTGCATCTCTGCCTAACGAAAGTCCAGCTGCACAGAGGTGCCTGCAGCTTTTTCCCTGGTAAATGTCTGGGCTTGCTGTTGTATCCCCTTTACAGCATTGGTTCTAGCTCAGCTTCCGTTGGCACTCCTCCCAGCTGGAGCTTGCTTTCATTCTTTGCTGCAAATACTCCTAGCTTCTGTGTACTTTACTCACTGGAGACTTGTCCTGCTGTGATCTAGCAGTGGCTGGTAGGCAGAGATTGGCTCTTAGCCCTTCTTGAAATTAAGTTGGGTTTTTTTGGTTTCTATTTCTGTTTTGTAACGTAAGGAATGTGCAAATGCATGAGGAAAACCAGCCAATTTCTATTTTTACCTGGGTTAGGCAAATACTATCACTACTTGTTAATATTCTCCCACACAACCTGTAACCTGCCTCTTAGCAAAAGTATCTTTAAAATGAGGTGTTTACCTGTATTTTTCTGGGTTTCAGGATAGCGTACTCCCACCCTGCAAGTCTATGTATCTTCAGCTAATGGTATCTCACCCCAGGTAGTAACTAGCCAGCCCCTGTGTGTGCTTTGAAGTATGCAAGAGCAGCAGTGTCAAAGTAGTAGAGGTTGGTTTGAAACGCTGCATTTTGTGTGGCCTCACTATTGCAACCTTCAGCAAAAACAATGTTGGTGCAGCATTTGCAAAGGGGTGCTTTACTCAACTGATCCTAATACAATGCTTCTTACAAGCAGATTAATGGAACTGGACTAGTAATACTGCTGGGGAAACATTTTGGTGTTGGATTCTCTTCCCACATCTGATGGTACTGAGTCTTAATCTTAAACCTAATTTTTAATTACTCTTTCTTTATGGTATTTTTGTATTGTGAACTTTGTATGAGCATTCAGTAAATTCTTTCCTTTAATTATATTGAAAGTCTAGGAGGAGGGAGTTCCAGTACCACTGCTGAGCCCATTACGCTTCAGACAGCTGCAGCAAAATGGCTACCCCAGAACCTAAATTTACAATGTGGGCTTTAGATAATTATATGACTTAAACAGAAGAAGGGGAGAGACAGGCATGTGTTTTCCATTGTTCTTATTAACTTTTTTAATATTAGCTTCAGTGTCAGAGAATGCAGAGCCTACACCTGAAGAACAAGACAAGTCGCTTGACAAACCAAAACAGAAAAAGAATCGTTGTTTCATGTGCAGGAAGAAGGTTGGACTTACTGGTAAGAAATACTGATTTCACTTTCCTTAGACTTGTTCAGGCTTTGGACCTTTGCAAGGCTCTCCTAAAGGGAAAATGGGGCATGGTCATCTCTGTGTTGCTGATTTGAAATAAAACTTGGCCAAAGGTGCTTTCAGCTGGCTTTTCCTAGATTGTTATTTATGTACCATTTTGTTTTTCAACTTCCTGTCTTTTAGTAAAGTTCGTAATTCCAAATACTTCCCTTTGGAAGTCTGCCTAGCTGAGGAATTGGATGACAGTTTGCTGCTCTTCACTAACCAGCTTTGCAGTGGTCCAGTGAAAGGGCCTAAGAAAACCTGAGTTCTGCAAGGTGAAGATTTATAAAAAAAGGAAAAGAGCTTAGGAAGTCTCTAGGAATATGTTTTCTGGTAGCGTATTATGTGATAGGAAGGAATGATGAAGTCAAATCTTACTGTAATTGCTTAAAAATGTATTGTTTGTGATTCTTATGCTTTCTGCAGCAGAGGCTCTTTGGCTGGGTGACACTGGTGACTGAGATTTATTGCTAGTGAGTGAACACATTCAGGATTTAAGACAAACCAGTATAATTAAGAATGTTGAAATGTCTAAGCTGATGTTTCTGTCCACAGGGTTTGAATGTCGGTGTGGAAACGTTTACTGTGGTATGCACCGTTATTCAGATGTACACAGTTGCTCTTACAATTACAAAGCTGATGCTGCTGAGAAAATCAGAAAAGAGAATCCTGTAGTTGTTGGGGAAAAGATCCAGAAGATCTGAACTGCTGCTTCTGCTGGAATACAAAAATACTCTGACCATCTGCAGATTAAATTGACTTGAGCTTATTTCCTTAGTCATCAGGAACGTAGAGCAGTGTATCTTGCCTAGACCTTTTAATCATGCATGTCATCAGATGAATAGATTTTTTGTTTTTGTTTTTCGTTTTGAAAATGACTCTGAACATTTATTTTCATTGCAGTTTTCTGTGGCTGAAGACTTAAGTAAACTTTACAAGTATTATCCTTTAAGATCATTTTAATTTTAGTTGAGTGCAGAGGGCTTTTATAACAAATGTGGAGAAAATATTGGAGGGCTGTGCTTTTCCAGGATAAAACATGCATGCGTTAACTTTGCAGTTTATTTTCTTGTTGTATATAGCTTTTCTCTGCAGCACAATTTCCTTTTTTTGATAATGCCTTGTATGGCACAACTAGTTATCAGTAACTGAATGTATTTTAATCATTATGGCTGCTTCTGGTTTTTTTTTCCCATTAACGAGAGGTTATACATGTTCGCATATTAGCTTGTTTGCACCCTCTACCTATTTATGTATGAATCATTTGTAATGAGAGTGTGTGCTGAGATTGTTTGTGTGGGGTTTTTTGTTTTTTGTTTTTTTTTTAATTGGGTTTTGTTTTTGTGTGTGTGGGGGGAAGGCTGTATGCACTTCATTGACTGCAGGTTTCATTGGGATTACATCCATCAGTCTGTCTGTACACAAATATGAAGAATGATCTGAAGTACCTGTGCTGTATTTATGTTTATCCACGTCTTAACTTTGATTAAATAAAATTTTCAAAAATCAGAGCCCCTGTGACTGTCACTGGCATATGTAATTTGGATTTCTCTTGCTTTATTTTCATGAGGATCTTCCACTGGTGGTTCCTTTTCTTACAGGGTAGTTATTCACAGAGACCATTTGTGTCCCAATGCCGGCCAGCTTCTGTTGGTGATGGGTTTTTTTGGTTGTTTTTTTTTTATACCTTTTCATCTATATCAGAAAGACTGCAGTTCCTGTAAGCTTTCCACCTTCTGTGTTCATACATTCTGGCCAGGGGGTTCTCTGTGCTGTTCAGTGTGTCACTCTGTGTGCAGGAGTTGGGGTTGTTTGTGACAATGTACTTAAGTTGAGGGCAGACCTACAGTGACTGGGCTGTGGGTCTGGGTGTGGTGATTCTGCTTCTAGGGAGTACAGCGATGGGGTTTGTGATCCACTAGCTGACAGATGGCACTGCACTGACTTCCTTGAAGTTAGGTGAGAAAATGATTCTTGGGACAGTGTCACCACTGAGATGTCCTTACTGCTGAGGTTTGTAGACTCTGTTGCATGCTGCCACAGCCACAACCCCACATGCTCTTTGGTGGATTTACAGGCTTGTAAGTCATCCCCATTTTGGGGTAGGAGGAATTGTTCTTTTATTGTCTTTTCAGTATGCTCAGAGCTCAGGAAGTTTATTCCTTCAAGACTGCCTCTTGTCAGATCAGAGTGTGCCTCAACTGTCCAACTGCTTTGGTCTTCTATATAACTTGCATGGTTTACGTAGTGCCATGGTAACTTCAGCCAGTGCTGCTTACCACCAAACTTAACAGTGCACTAAAGTAGAACTAACTCCTCTCCAGATGGTACTGATCTGCTGTTGAAATTTCACTTGGTGACTTGCTGCTGCTTTGAAGCATTTGTGAAATAAATGAATTGCATGGCATTATTTAAAACATTAAATTTTTAATCAAAGCTGGCTACATTCTTAAAATATGTAATGCTTTTTAAAAGCTATGGCTGGCAATTAGTAGATAAAGCACTACGTTTAGCATATAAACACTATGCAGCAGAAGGAGCTTTCTCTATCTGATAGCTATAGAAAGTAATCTGCAATACCCAATAATAAACGAAGTATCTTGTGCTTGCAAAAATTACTTAACCACAATCTGTGAAGCACATGGTTTGGTGGTTGGTTGTTTTTTTGGTGGGTTTTTTTTTTTATAGTAAAGAAAGGAATAAATAACTCTTTCCAACAAGTTTTGGTAATGGTCTGTGTTTTTATGGGTCAGAGATGCTATATTTCCTCAGAGTATTTGCTAAACTTCCTCTTACACAGTGGAGTGTGGAAGAGCAGCAGCTCTTCTATGGGTGTTCCTCAGTTTACTTTCCTCTTTGCTGCTCCTTCCCTATTCTGCTTCTCAGTCTGACTCCTCCCTCTTCCCTATTTCTGGTCTTTCTCTTCCTTTTCCTAGAAGTGTCCTTTTCTCTCCCCTACGTGCCCGCTTCTCCAATCTGCTTTTCAGCCGACAGTGATACTTCTGGGCCAAGCAGAGAGGAGACCCTGTCGTTTTCACAGTGATGGGGGAAACTCCAGTTGTGTTTGTGTTTTCTGGTCCGTGAAAGATTGAAAGAAGAAAAGGTGTAAGAAGAGCAGCTGCCTTTGGAATTCACATACTCCCTTCACCACCACCACCCATTACGAAGCAACAGCTCTGCTGGCCCTCGATTACATGGTGGGAAATGTGACTTTGCAGCGGGGAAGCTTGTCATGCAGTGCCTTGGCAGCACCCTGCCACACCTGTCAGTCTCAGAGCGATGTGATGAGCCTCCTTTGGCCTGGCTTGTACAGATTTCTCAGACTTAAGAATATTGAAAGAGTATGTGATCCTCATAGATCAGCTTGCGTTTAGACTGGAAATGCCCCTTCCCCTGACCCTTAAGAACTGTGTGTCATCTTTGTTTGCTTTGGCATGGGTGTTGTGTAACGGTGGTTGGTCTGCTTCTCAATCTGGTTAACTAGTGAAGCTTTTTATTTTGTGTCATCAGCTTGAGGTTAGCAGATGAACATTTTAATTAATAGCAGCACGTTCACAGCACTACAAAACACTTGAGTAAATCTGTCTTCTCAAGATGCACAGCGCGCGCTTGCAACATGCTTTCAAGATGTTTTTGTTTCATTTTTGGAATAAGCAGGCTCTACCCAAGTCCTGTAGCCTTGCCATGAAACATCTTCACTGTGTTAGAAACATTTCCAACAGTCAGTGGAATGGAGTTGTACTGTAGGTACAGGAATTTTGTAGGAAATTTTACCGAAGTTTGTGCTAGGCATTGTGTTATGTAAATAAGACCCCCCCCCTTTCAAACAGCACCATGTGAGCTTGTGTCTCCACTAGTGAGGATCTGTCACAGATGGGCTGTCATCAATGCTGTTGTGTCATCTTACACTGAATGTCTGGCTGTACAGTTTGCTGCATTTCTTCTAATGAATCTTCTGTGCCAAAAAAAAAAAAATTGAGTCAGAAACCAGTTCTTTGGCTTGGCTGTCACAAGCATCTAACCTTTTTCTTTATTGAAAAGGGGTGGTTTTTGCTATTTAGTTCTAATTTCATGGATACTCCCTCATTGCTTTCTACTTTTCCTGAATATGGGTGAATTTTCTCCTGCAGATGGGAGAAAGCTGGGGCTGGGAGCAGAAGGAGCAGCTCCCCTGCTCTTCAGGGTTGGTTGCACATCTCTTTCTTGTTTTAAGCTGCTGGAACCACCTGGAGATAATGGAAGCGCCCTGTCGGGCGCAGCGGTACAAAACTAAAAAGCACAGGAGGTGCAGTTTCACGTGTGCGGTGTGCAACTTCCCAAGAGTCGCTGAGCACCTGATGGAAGAACCGCTTGGTGTGGGCATAATCATTTCTCTGTTGCTCCGGCACGTAAGTGACCCTCAGAAGATAAGTGAGCAGAGTTACACCTGGTTGTAGAGCTGCCTGCTGAGATCCCCCACCCGCTGCCATGCACCTGTTGGAAGCTGGAGCTGGTGGAGCCCGTTTCTGCCCAGGTCCCTGCCTTGCTGGCACAGCAAACGGCTGCCGACACGCAGACCTCTGGCACTGATTAACTGCTGCCGGGGGGAGCAGGCAGAGGGGTGGGATGGGGATGGGGCAGCGATTGGTTTGGGGCTGGGGACAGAGGGTGGGATTTGGTGCTTCTGTGCTCTCGGTTACGACATCTGGTGAGGATCTTCCTCCTGCTAGGAAGGCACCTGGCAGCCCAGGAGTTGGGGGCTCTGCTCCGTAAGAGGGACTGCTCAGTGTTTAGCATGTCTTTCATCCAGGTAGACAAGGACTCAGATTTTCCTCTCCAAAATCTCCCCTACGGGGTTTTCTCCACTAAGGAGCAGGTGAGTAGCAGTAGACTTTGTCCTTGGGGTGTTGTCATTCTTCTGAGGCTATGAATAAGTGCAGAAATTCCCAGCAGCCTGGGATAAAGGAAGCCTTCCCAGCCTGGGACACTTGCATGGGCTTCCTGATTCAACAGCAAAGCTGTAGCTCTTGCGTTGTCTTTTTTTTTTTTTTTTTTTTTTTCTTTTCTTGATGTGGTTGATTTGATGACAGCTGCTTTAAAATTGCACAGAAGAAACAAAAAGTTAATGCTGACGAGAAGTACTTCGGCTAATGCATGCCCTAGTTTGTGTGTGTGTGACTGGTTTTGTGAGATCACTAAATCTGCATTTGATCCTTTCGCTAAGGGGCACAGCGCAGTTTGCACTGACCTTTTTTTATTTTTGAACACAATTCCTCATTTTCCTTGTGACCAAGTGTAATCACACCGTCACCCTTAGAGAAGCCACATTTTAATCTACCCTTGATGCCGTAGACCCAGTCCCTCTTGTACAGCATCAGCTGGCGTAAGGGGAAAGCGAAGCCTGAATAGGAACCGCTGTGTTTGCGAGCGACTGTTGACTGCTGGTCTGTTCAGAGCCTGCTCTTGGTGACTTTGGTGGCTGGAAAAGCACTAAACCAGGGCACCAAGTGCGTGTTTCATATCTGAAGCAGACCTGTTGTGTTTTGTTGGGCATATGTTTATGCAACTGTACATTGAACACATAGAACTGTGTAACGTTTAAAGCTGTGCCCAAAGGCCACAGGCAGAGCCAGCTTCAGGCCTTACATTTTAGGGTCGAATAAGAAAACATGGTTCAACCATTCCTCCGAGGAGGTAGCTCCCAACTCCCATTTTCATAAGAACTGAGCCCAGCTAGGCTGAACCTAACGCCTCTGGGTGCCTGATGGGATGAAGCCCTGGAGATGTGACCTCCAGGAGTCAAGAGCTGCATCACAGAAGGAAAAAGCGGAGGATTTATTTATCACTGCTCACAGAAACTTCACCATTATCTGTAGGTTTCTGCTGTCTCAGCTTATCCATACAGGCTTAAAAAAATAGAATTTAAACCGGAAGATTGTGTTTTCTGATGTGGTATTTTCCAAAGATAAAACTGAGATGGTTCGTTTAATCTCTTCCTAGGTGTGTGTGCATGTGTTATCTAGCAAGGTTGGATTATTTTTCTACCTTCTCCAGTAACTGTTCTCTGATGAAAGCATCTTCACTCAAATCCTATAAAAAGACAGGCAAGAACTTACGGAAATTATTTAGGAAAATAACGTTCTAGAAGTAGCCCAGTGTTTTAATGATTTCAAGCTAAAGCAGTTGGTGTCATTCCTGACTACCCCAGTTACAAATTAACCTGCATGACCTTTAGTTTTTTCTGCAGGAATGTTTGCTGAATAAATACTTACTATCATGTTTGGAATCTTATTTAGAATCTAAAGGTTAAAAAATAGTTTTAATAGCATGGATTTTGCAGAGGTGTCTTTTACCTTTTGGTAAGCTATTTTTCACGATGACTATAAGTAGTTTGTCTTTATTTGCCTAAAGAGACAAATAATTGGAAGTTGTCTTGGAATGCCGCAGCATTTTTAGAACCCCCGTACAGCTGTGGTGGGGTCGGCTGTGCTGCTCCCCCGCCGTCGCCGCCGGCTCCGCACAGCCCTGCCAGAGCTGCCGGGGATGAACAGGGTCTTTGTGTCGTGGGTTGCATCTGTCGGTGTGCGCAGCCGCAGTGCCCGTGCGTGTGGGATGCCGTTCCCCGAGCGAGGATCTCGGCAAGGGTTTGCCTGCGAGAAGTGGCGTGAGGATGGGTTACGGGGGGCAGCCTCGTTCGGGGGGGTACAGAAATAACGTGGCTGGGCGAGGTGCGCTGCATTCCCGGTATCCTCGCTGGAGCCCAGAGCACCCTTGGTCTTCTGGGGAGGAGCGGTGGTGTAAAATGCCTGCTTCTCTCTCCAGTTACAATTGGATCAGTCCTGCCCGTGGTGTGTCTGTGCTCCAGTTCCCCGCCTGCAGGAGCAGCAATAGCGTTAGTTGAATTGCACGAAGTAGGAAGCATCGTGCTTCACAGCGCGTTTCACGTGTGTTGGCTTATTCTGCAGTGCTTGTCATTAACGAGGGGTGGGCAGATACTTTTGAGGGGAAGGGAGCTAGTCATCAGCTGGCTTTTAATGGACAATTAAAATATGGGGTTTTTTCATTTTTATTTTTTTTTCCAATTAAAATGGTCGGTTGCTGTGATATCAGACCCTTGTCTCTGATGGATTAAACTCTCTGTGGCTGCTGCCTTCCCCCATGACCTCCTTGGAGGATTTGTGGGTACAAAGCAAAACCTTTTCTTCTCTTCCCCCCCTCCTCTGGCTTTGCAGCCTAGGCCCAGGCTCGGGGTAGCAATTGGAGACCAGATTTTGGATCTCAGCGTCATTAAACATCTGTTCAATGGACCGGCTCTTGCCAAGCATCAGCGTGTCTTTGACCAGGTATTTATTGGTCTGTTGTTCTGATTTCCACGCACATTTTAGAAATATTCCATAAGGGATTTTAGCAACTCGTGGTAAGATAATGGACGTGAACTGGAAATGTGTCATCAGGCAGACGCTGCTTACAGAGAATATTCATTGCACCTGTGATAGCAAGGAGAGCAGAGGCTCTGGGGGTCCAAAGGACATTTTTGCTGAAAGTTTCATCAGACTTTGGCAATGCAGGGGGCTGACACAAAGCCTAAACTTCACTTCAATCCCACTTGTGCCTTCAGCGCTCCATGGCAAGGGATCGGATGGGATTTTAATGAGGGGGGGGTTGTGTTAAGGGGGAAAGGTAAATACAAACAACCTCTGGTTACAGCTAGCTGAGATATCAAAGCGGCTAAGGCCTGAAGTAGCGTGTGGGGATGGGTGTGATGCCAACATGCAGCAGGTCCCGCTTCAGAGGCTGTGGTGGGCAGATGGGAGCACGGCGGCTGTGAGCCCAGGACGGGCAACCTGGGCACTGCTGCTGCGTCGCCCTGGCCCGCAGGCGTTCAGCCCCGGGCTGATAGCGCAGGGCATCCTCCATGCATGTGAGGGTTCTGCAAAACGTGGCCTCTTACCTGCCCCCCATCTCTCTGTGTCACCTGTCAGCCTACCCTGAATGCCTTCATGGGGCTGGGCCGGGCGGCATGGACCGAGGCGAGGGCTGTTCTCCAGAAGCTGCTGTCAGCCGGCGAGCCGGCCCTGAGGGACAACGTGGAGCTGCGGAGCAGGTGAGGGAGCACAGCCGCTGCGGAGTGCGGTGACCCTTCTGCTGTGCACTGCATCCCCCCATCACTTGGTGATCCAAGGCACCCGCATCGGAGGTCTGAATGTGGCCGCCTGCCACCAACGTGGGAGTTAAATGGGGTTTGAGTGTGCTCAAGAGCTTCCCTCTTGCAATTACATCTCTGATGAACCCTTCAGCTGCCCACGGGTGCGGGGTCGTGCTCCACCTGGGTGCAGGAGCGCTGCCCTGGGGCTGCCCGGGCAGGCGAGGGGACAGGCTGCTCTGAGTGCGGCCCCTCTGCCACAGCTGGTGATGGTGATGGGGCTGCAAGGGTCCCCTCTCCCACCTTCCCCAGCACAGACCTGCCTGTCCCACCTGGAGCATCTTCTGGTGTGGGGACACCCCTCCGATTGCTCCTCAGAAACCGCCTGACTTTGCTAAAATGGATCTGTTGTGGCAGTTTGGCTGTGGGTACGGGGCAGCGCAGCGGTGTCGGAGCAGGAGGGCAGGACCCTGCTCCGCTCCGTGCTGTGCTGGTGGAAAACACGTGTGGCCATTAATCACACAACTTCACCTGGGTCTGGAGCGATGCTTAAATGCTGCACGTGCCTGCCCTGGCACAAGCAGGAGCATCCCTCCGTGTGGTGCCGGGGTGATTGAAGCGCACGCCTGCAGCAGAGGGCTTGAACCGCTGCTTGATGCAGGGAGTTTCCCTGAGCAGGCCCAGCAGTTCAAATTGGGCACCCTGGGAGCCACATCCCATAAAATCATCCTCCCCACGCAGCAGAGAGCCACTCGGCTATGTGCACGGCCCGAGGGGTTTCTCTGTGCCCCTTGGGTTGCCCCAAGTGCACCTCCCCCCTGCTCGCAGCCCGACGGATGCTTCTCTCTGCCATACCCACACCAGCAGCTTGTGCAGGTGTCTTAGTTTTTCTGCAAGGTTTTCTGTTTTTTTTATTTTATTGTTGTTGTTTTTTTGTTGTTTGGTTTTGTTTGCTTGTTCATTTGTTTTTTCTGCAAGGCTTTGCAAAATAAATTAAGGAAAGACCTAGGAGAGCGTGTCGGCCACTGACATGCTTCTAAACGGTGAGAGCTGCAACTTTTCTGACAGCTGAAGTCATCGTTTTTCATTCCAGAGCATTTGTACCTCAAGCTTCTGCGACGATGCACCTGCCAGCCAACATCGGTGAGTCCCCTGCAGCCCAGGGCTGCTCAGCACCACCCTTCACTCCCGCCCGGAGAAGCTGCTTCATTTCCAGCTTCTTCAGACAAACAGATCATAGCTGTGACAGGGAATGCATTTTGCAGGAGCCAGGAGTAGATTATTGTACCTAATGAAAGGTAGGTGCTGTCTGTGCACAAGAGAAAAAAAAAGCCTGGGGAAGCTCAATAGCAGCCAGAAAATTCCTGGATGCAGTGTTCGCTAAACCAGGGCTCTCGGGTGCCATGTAACTCTTGTCATCAGACTGGCATCACCAAAGGCCTTTGTGACTGGAGCCAGGGAAGATACGGTTGTTCAGTTGCTGACACTTTCCCCATTTGCCATCAGAAAATAATTCAGATCTTCCAAAGTTTTGCAAGGCAGATGCTCCGGCAGAGCCTCATAAACAAGCATGAGTCTGCACTCCCAGACTATTACTCCACATCCCAAATCTTATCTCTGCTCCCACGAGGCTGTGGACTGGAGAGAGCTGCTTTGGAGTTGGTGCATCCATATAGATATATGAACATTTTCCTGATTTTAACAGAAGTTTATGCTTGGCCCCAAACCAACTTGATCAAAATCACTCGAGGGATGTGACCGTCACAGGAGCAGGGATGTCACCTTGCTCGTTTCCCAGCCGAGCCCTGTTCCCACTGGGCTTTTGGCTTTGGGACAAAGGCTCGCTTGGCCCAAAGGACCCACGAGGAGTGTCGGTGGATGCGCTGCCTTCCCCAAAACAGCTTCAGGGTTGAATATACCTCGTCAAAAACCTGCTGGCTGCTAGCACTGGGAGCGCTGGGAGCAGAGCCCTGCCCGGGAGCAGGCGCTGCCTGTGCCCGCGGGGCTGCCAGGGGGCTTACCCAGCCCGCAGAGCAACGCGCCGGGCTGGATGCGCCCCCCCCCACGGGGCCGTGCCCCCCCCGGGCCGCGCTGTCCCGGCTGTGCGCGCTGGCGGCTGCTGCGAGGCAGGGAAGGGCCGGCAAATGAAATGCGGGCGGGTTTCGGTTCGTTCGCCTTTTTCCCCCGTAAAACTTAATTACGTTAACTCCCTCCTCGGGCCGTGCCCCCGGGCCGGCGGAGGAAGAGCGCGGTCCTTCCTCCCGGGTGCGGGGCGATGCTGCGGGGCCGCCGCCGCGCCCGCCGCACCTCCGCGTCCTTAAGCGGGGGCAGGTCTGCGGACTCCCAGCAGAAAGGCGATAGAGATCGTTGTAGTGTCTTCAAAACACCGTGTTTCCGTGGAAAAAACCGTTGGATCGAAAACGACTTGCCCGATAGCTATTTCCCGATGCCATCTCCCGCAGGAGAGGACCCTTCCAAAAATCCCGGGGGCAGGAGAGCCCTCTGCCCTGAGCGACTGGGGACTTGGGCTCCTTCCATTACAGAACTGCTTGCCGAATTACAGCGCCCATCATTTCCATTTTGCTTTCATTTGGCAAGCATTCTCCGGGCAAAAATATTTTGATCCAACGTCTAAAAAAATTGCTATAACTCCTTAATTTCCCTTCATTCCAAGAGACCGTCATGATTAAAGCTGCTGTGTTTACATCCTCCGAAAACTGTCTGTTCATAGGCTGGCGTTTTAAAGACAGCAGTGCACGATCTTTTACGATTGTAATTATAATACTGTTCAAGTTAGATATTCAAATGTAAATGTTGCTTTTCTTTTTACGACTTCTCATTTTAGGACATGCATTTTTACCTTACCCTGGACCAGCAAGGCGTAGCCTTGCATAGAGGAGTGTAACGAATTCGAAGGAATTCTTATAGCTGAACATGTTTTTTGAAAAATCTTAAATGGCAATTTACACGGTATTTTTTCATGGCCAGAGGAGCCAGTGTTTTCTTCTAGAAATAAGAGGGAGGGGGGAAGTCTGATAAATGCATTTTGATGCAAACACTGATTTCAGTGCAGCTTAAGTATCGGGAAAGTGGGCTGCAGGACAGTACCGTGCACACACAGGTTTTGCACTGACATTAACATCCCCCCCCCCCGGATTTCATTGCTAAGAGGACCAGCAAGAGTGACTAATTTCTTAAATTTTTTTTCCTGTACAGACTGCAGATATTTCTGTCGTTCTCGCTGATGCTCATTCTGGAGCTTCTCGAAGGCTTTCGGGTAAAAAATGGTTTTGAATCAATGAGCGTGCAAATGGTTTCCTTCAGGACCGCAGCGGCTGGGGTCTGCGGGCGGCCGATGCCCTCGGTCGACCCGCGCTCACCTGCGCGGCAGCAGCGCCAGAGCCCCCCGCCCGCCCGGCTGCTGGGGGACACCGCGGACCCCGGCCCGGCGGGGGGTGAGCCCGGCTCGGGTCGCTCTCGGGGGCTGCCTGGCCTCGGAACCGCGGGGAGGCTGCAGCCAGCCTTGGAGTTGTATTTTTATTATTACTATTTTGGATCCCCCCTCGCCGGGGAAGGCGGCGGAGCTGCCGCCGGGGGAGCAGGGCCAGGCCGGCCCGGCGAGGGGCCGAGGGCTCGGCGGCGGGGGCGCAGCCCGCC